>CAUIVZ010000010.1:8590097-9790097 GCA_961763995.1 Juglans cinerea
TCACTCGTGCAAGCCCAAATATGGTAGGGAAAGTGTCTTAAAGACTTCTTTCACCACACCAGTTGTCATACCAAAATTTGACACGAGAGCCGTCACCCACTACAATATGTGTATGTCTCCGGAAGAACTCCCAATTTTTCCTTATGGATTTCCATAAACCCACCCCATATGGGCCACGTACCTCATTCGAATACCAACCACCCCATTCCTCCCCAACCTGTGCATCTATAACAGTCTTCCACAAGGACCCCACTTTCATGTTGATACCGTCACAACCATTTACCCAATAGAGCTTGGTTGAACTTCATCAAGTTGCGAATCCCCAGTCCACCCCTAGAAATTGGAGTACAAACCATTGACCAGTTAACCAAATGAAACTTGAACTCATCCCCTAAACCACTCCACAAAAAGTCGCGTTGTAGCTTCTCAATACGGTTGACAACCTTTGCTGGTAGCGGGAGCAAGGACAAAAATAGGTGGATAAATGGGAAGGAGTGCTTTTAATTAAGGTGAGCCTACCACCTTTAGATAAATACAACCTCTTCCAAGATGCCAGTCTGCGTTCCACTTTTTCAATCACTACATTCCAACAACCATCTTACCCCAACCCAAATAAAATCTTTGAAGTTTGGATCCCCCCCAACATAACGTGACTCCCCAACAACTTTGGCTCTGGAAGAAATAAAATATCATTCACACCTAACCATGTCAGCCACAAAATACATAAATACATATATATATATATAAATATATATCCATTATTTAATAACTGCTAATGGTTGACTCAAGTAGTAAGAGCCTTGGTCTTGAGAATAATATATAAAACCCTCTTAGATACATTTTGCAGCCCATTTAGTAATCCAATGTGCCATTTCCTTGGCAGTTCTTTTTATGCATATTTTCCAAGCTAACTACTGATCCAAGTAGTCATCCCTCTGTGTCCTCCTATAATTAAGGAACAAATATTGCAAGAGCCCCCTAAAAAATTACCTCATCGGATGAGATTTACCATTGAAACTTCCTACATAGCAGTGAGAGCAGCCCTAGCTTCACCAATAATAGGGGAACATGTTTGAGATTTGTTGCTCTATACGCCCTTTATATAGCCATTCCAGCCACGACAGACTGCTAATAGCAACACCAAAGTTAACTTCCCGCCATCATTGGATTAGAGAGTCCCAGGTAAGGCTCTGTATACATCTCTTTCTAAGCCTTCAAGTGTTTTGGGAATAGAATTATGATTTGTATATCCACTTCAAGGGGCTGCCTTTTTCCTCATCTGTGGACTATTTTAATTCTCTCAAAGTTGGGATGTTCAGTTTGCCCAATTTTCGTTTGCATGAAAGAGAATCCTAACCCACTCCAAGATAGTAATATTATGAAAAGCAAAGGTATCCGATGGGCCAAGGTAATGAGCTCCATAGCACACGTGCAATGGCACATTCCAATACAGACATGTGGTGGTTTTGAAAGTACATTGCACAAGGGGCATTGAATGCTTCATTTACTGATATGAACTTACCCCATTCATTTGAGCAGGGAGAATACTGGTAGCTATCTTCCACAGCTGTAGCTTCAGTCATCCTGTAATCGGGCTTTCCACAACTGTTCCCAATCATGCGTTTTTGTAAAGGATTAGCTAGATCCCATCCCCTTTCATCTCCAAGTGCAAAGGCCGAGTTGACTGAAAATTGACCATCATCCTCGTGTCCAAAACCGTTGATCATTATCTTCTAAATCCTATAAAGGATATCAAGATTGCTTCAGCCCTCTCAGCTTGAAAAGCTCGACATAAATAATCTACTTTCTAGGATCTTCAGGATTGATTGATGAAAGCCTCCACAAGTGCTTCATTCAGCCTCATTGATGCATCTTTCAACTTTGGGGATAAATCCCGATAAACAGGGAACCCTTAAGCAGTCAGCAGTAATTGATTCTTCGATATTAACAATCTCCTTCGAGATCCATGAATATATTGCCTTTGCTTTCGGCCATACCAAAATTACCATTTGGTAGGTAGTTCCCTCTCAATTATTTTACTCACAAGCTCTCCTTGTTTAAAAGCACTGCCTGTCCTAGCTTTTCCACTAGTGCCTTTTTCAATTCTTGCATCTTCCTCATAATCTACCCATAGACAAATGGCATCCCATGCTTTGCATAAAATTTTGTTGTTTGTGGGCAGGAAAACCCACCTGAAGTCCTTTAGTTTGCAATAAATAGATTTGCAAAGAGACTTTAGAAAGAGGAAGTTAGACATGGTGTAGGTAGGAATCATCACCGCCATTGCTTTAAAAATATGGTTCAGCTTAGACTTGTAACAAGATACTGGTGGATAGCAAAGTATGGAGGATTAACAGTGCACGGTAATGTACATTGGAACTTAGCATTGCATGGCTCCACAAATCATTTAAACGATGCACAAAACATCCCAGGAAAGGGTGGGCTGATTTTTCTCATACCTTAAACATGATATGCTGATGTAGTTATTCAGCATTACCATCCAATTACTCTTATGCTAATTTGGTTTTCTTGATAAATATAAGTTTCATCCAAATAATTACTCTTTTTTTAGCCAACAATTACTCTTGATCTAGTATAAAGAATAATCCACTACTGGGATCCACAAAGGGTCAGAGATCAGTCCAATTTGTTTGCACATTTTGAAGTGAAATGCAATCGTCTATGAACTCCAGCACAGGAAAATCAGGCCTAATTGTATCACAATATTGGTAAACAGCATAAAAATGTTACGTTGGTCAGTCTGACAAGATTATTATCTCACTGTCATCATGCCAGGAATAATTTGAAACTCTCAGGGCACATAATTGGACTACATTCAGAATCTCATCCCAGATTGGCTCAGGAATTTCTTTGGAAAAATGTGGAGGCAACAACCACTAGGACGGAACCATAGGCAAGTTGTTTATTTCAATTTAGTTATGCTATGAGTTTTTCCAAAAGATACCAGCTGGAAATAAGGATCTCCATTCAGGAAGTAAATGAATAAAGAGCTAGTTTACACTTCCAAAAGAGCAAGAGAAGTATAAAAATAACTCACCATTGGTTCATTCATGCGTGCATAGGTGTCTTTAGGGCCACCCAAGCAAGCACCACAGCTGGGACTTGCAGGTGTGTCACATCCAGCTTCTTCAAATATCTGGGAGCAAGTCTTGCCACCAGATCCTGGTACTTGGAGACCATATAAATCCATCCAAACCTACAATTTTTATCATATAGTTGCTTAAAAGTTTACTTATCTTCAAATTATTCAAATCATTGCTTTCTATCTACCCATATTAAGCTTTATAATTACAAACCTTTTGGGTTGCGGGGACAAGGAATGTTGGAACTTTGACCTTTTTGCCCTGCAGAAGAAGTGATTGCATCTCTTTAGCTTACTCCCCAAAAGGGGGGAGGGGGGAGGAATAACATTAGCAATCCACAAGAATGGCACTGGGTAAACCAGTTAAGCAAAAGAAATTAAGAAGCTCCAGAAAGGAGCATAGTTACTAAAAAACATTACAATGAAGTCTTAATAACTCCTAAAGAAGCGTAAAGTGCAATCTATACCTTAATCTTAATTTGATTCTTCATTTAAGTAAAAAAGCTCATATGTCAAATATAAGAACAAAAAATATGCAAAAAAGGCATAATGCAGTACAAAAGTTATTAAGATACATGTTTCATGAACAAAACACATCCCTGATGCTTATGAATTATATGAAACTACTCATATATGGCAGATTAGTAGTGGTTTTTCTCATGATTCTAAACAAATGGATAAAGATAAAGCAAATTAGAGACCGGCAATCAAACTTTCCAATACTCAAGTTAAGATTAAATTTTTAAACAAAATATATCTAAAAATAACACCATATTTACATTTTAACCAAGCCATTATATAAGTAGCAAAAAAGTGCCCAGTGGTCTTATATATGATAAAGATATACAGCTTCTTACTGAAGCTAGGAAAACTTTGGCTGCAGCCATAAAATCCTCAGTCTTCCCTCCCGTACAAGATCCGATGTACACTCTGTCAATTTTCACATCTTTGCATTCTCTTGCTAAAGCCCGATTATCTGGAGAATGTGGCTGTAGAAAAATATTGACATCATTACTCATAAAAAGAGTCAAAGCAAGCAATCCCTCTAGAACTATACCAGAAGACCCATTTTTAATTAGTAGATCGATCATGTGATCCACCACCTACATTGTTTCCTAGTTTTAATCGTATTAGGAAAGTAAAAATAAAACAAAAGAAAATTGAGCAAATCTTCTCTTTGACAGCTATCAAAATCACGCACCTTTGCTACCAGAGGTTCCAGTTTTGACACATCAAATCTGTACTCGGAAAGAAATCTAAAAGACAAGGTCAAACCCATCAATATAAATGAAATCCAAAAGCAAAACAAAAGAAAAAAAATTAGTCAAAAAGTAATCAAGTTAATTCAGTATGTCATCAAGGAACATAAATGTGCCAAGGTAGGAAAGGTCCCCCAAACACCATTCATAGCTGACATCAACAGATTTAACTACTAGGTACTTGATGCACAGACACCCTCCCCTCTCTCTTCAAAAAAAAGTAATAGTTTTTTCCTCATACGTCCATGTAAAGTTCTAATCAAATAGACGGTACAGTTGGGAAAAACTACCTTGCTTGTTCATCACTATAAACTGGTTCATAGGCCACAGAGGTCTTATCCTGTGCAAAAGAAAATATAATATTATAAGCAAATGTTTGATATGATACATGTAGACTTCATAAGAGAACATCTTCTGTCCAAAAACAACACAGTTTTTAAGCAATAAGTTTTTCTTCAAGGTGACAACCCAACCCCATTCCAACAAATATGGATTTCAAACCCAGGATTGTGGTCTGCTATCATCAGGTTTTAGTATTAAAACTAGGAATAAGTTAAATATATCTATATCATGATATATAGCTAAAATGGAGTGGCACGGACTCAAAAAGTTAGCATGTTTGCATAAACACACATCTAAGTGCATGGACAAGCATAGAGGGGACTATCAAACCAAATGCATTTAACGAACTATTGCACCAACCTCAAGGTACTTATATGTGGTGCTATCAGCAGGGACAACACCATTCTTTCCCCCAGCTTCAACAACCATGTTGCATAATGTCATCCTTTCTTCCATCTATACAGAGAATTAGAGAAGTAAAATCCATGATCCACTTAAAAAATAAAAAATCACTAAAAAATAAGCATGAATAACGTTATCAGACAAATTTGTGTGGACTAGAGACTCACAGAGAATATCTATTAAAAATTTACTTACAGTTACCTACAAAAAAAAAAAAAAAAACATTTACTTACAGTTAAACTTTCAACAGTTGAGCCAACAAACTCCATAGATTTATATGTTGCGCCAGATACAGATATTTCACCAATAATCTGAAAGGCAAACATTGTTCAGGAAAACAACAAAACAGAGAAGGGGAGTACATTTATATAGAAGATCCAGTTAATACATATTGGCTGGTGCAATCAGGAAATTTTATTAAAGATAATAGGCATCGCCCAAGAACCTGTTTTAACTTACTTGTAAAATCAAATCTTTTGCAAGCAAATAATCTGGCATTTCGCCATCCATTACAAATCTCAGAGTTTGGGGAACCTGCAAATTATATATAGATGAAAACTCGATATGGGAATACTACAAATACATTTCTACATAAGACGGGAAAAACTTTGTCAATTTATAAGGTGGAGCACATGTACAGGTTTCAGAAAATTGGAACATGCACATAGCTTGAAGGAAGTTGAAAGACAAAATTTTCCCATACTCTGGTTTCTAGTTCTCTTATATGTAAACAGTAGCAAGTTTTAAGACTTGAGGATCTACTAGTTTTCCTATCAAAAACTAGGTGTACTCACTTGTATATATCTTGTGTACTTGGGCTATGCCTATTTACTTGGAATAAATTCTATTATTACCTATAAAAAAAAAAAGAATCTACTTGTTTTCTAAAATTTAACAGAATGCGTATAGTCATGGTCATGCTTATCAATGGAAATGCTAAAAAGAGCAAAACAATTGTATTTTAATCATCTTTCTTGGCTTTTCAATAATAATTCAAACTACAACGATGTTAAAGAGTCTAACACAAGAATGCATGGCTCTAAATAAGACATCTGAACTTACCAAAAGGATAAACATGATACATCCCAAAGTCAAGTAAATCATTTGTATGGGTATATATACACACACTAGACGGCGGTATCTTAACTACCTTCCAATCAGTGAAGAATATCTAAGTTCTTACAGTTTCTGGAAGTCCTAGAATTGAGAATTACGATCATATTTTTGGAAACCTTAAATATGAAATTAGTTTTCTGAGCAAAAATTAAGTTGTTAAAGTGAGGAAGTCCATGTCAGACGCCAAAATAAAGCATATATATAGACCTTGAGCAGGAGTTTCCCAGTGCCCAACACAAAACCTGCATCAGTGTTGCCAATTCCAGTGGCAAATTGGCCAAATGCTCCAGCTGTACAAGTGTGAGAGTCTGTACCCAGCAGGACCTGAATGCAATGAGTAGGGTTTAACAACAGCGGAACTTTAAGGCACAAAAGTTACATGAATTATTGACTTTGCAATGGATTTGATAAAAGAACTTACCTCTCCAGGCCTACAGTGACCTTCTTGTGCAAGAGCAATATGGCATACGCCTTTGTAATCTGGGTTAGCCTGAAAAGTTAGGAAGGAAAATTTAGATATAAGCTCTTAAGGATAATGGATTAGCAAGATGGAAAGAGAGCAAATGAGAGAGTAGAGCCATACCTTAAAATTACCAAGATCTTTAATATCATAAAAGTACTTGATGTTTTGCTCCATGCAGAAATCCCTTAGTATATCCACATTACGGTTTGCACGTTCATCACTTGTGAATATGTAATGGTCTGGTATTATTACAATCTTCTCCCGATCCCAAACCTCAATTCCAAAATAACAGTCAATCTCAGACAGTTATTACATTATTTAAAACAGTGCTAACACACACACACACACAGAGTTCACCTCACAGTCACTCGTGAGTATGGCATACACCTCCATCAAAATGATGAAGACTGCAGCAAAAAAAAAAAAAAAAAAAGCATATCTCACAAGTATGCACATTTCTCGCTCATGTGAATATTGATACGATCAAAATTCACACGCTCATGTGAACCTTGACATTATCAGACTATTGTAAACTTAACGCTCAAGTGAACATTAATATGATCAAAATTCTCACGCTCATGTTGACGTGATCAGACTATCAGGTATGGTTGATTCGCGTCAGTTATCTATTTGAACTTTTGCAATCACTCTGCCTTGATTCGGTGTTAAAAATAACAACAGCTTAATGAGCATCAACACGACCCTATTGTTTTATATGGAACTTTAAATTTCAAAGAAGATATGCAAATTCTGTCCACAGATTTTCATCACATCACCGCATCAGTTTTCCGCCACTAGACATCCAAACCACTTGTAATAAAGTTCAGATATTAGCTTTAGAATCAGTAATCATTAAATCTTATTGAAGCAAAAAAAAAAAAAATGTCATCAAAAGGTCACATTTCAATGCAACAGTTTATCCAATACCTTGGCATTCTCTCCAAATTCTTTCTTGAAGATTCCAATTGAACCAGGGCCGCAAACATCATGGGTCATTAGAACGTCAATGTTAACCCAAACATTCTCACCGGGGATCAACTGGGTTTTCTCAGAAGCCCTAGCCAGTATCTTCTCGGTCATCGTCATCCCAGTCTTCACCTGTAATTAACCAAAATCCCGCCATTAAATTCCACAAAACAATCAAATCCATTAACCCAAAACAAAAACCCGATCAGGCAGAATGATAGGAACCCAACCGAGCCAGTGGTCGAAGGCTTGCGTTCCGACTGCTGCGGAGCCATAACCGAACAAATTTTCTTGGAAATCGTTCTCCGGCATTTCGGAATGGAAAACCCTGACCGAGTCGAAAAAGCAGAGAACCCCAAATCTTTCTGCTGAAAAGAAAAAAGAATCAAAACAGGAACGAAATACTAGACATGGGCTATTAGATTGTTGTCAGAAAAAAAACGGGAGAAATAGTAACAGAGAGGAATCGTGGGGCAATGGGAACTGGGGTAATGTATTGACCTTGTTGAGTATGAAAGATGTGGGAGTTGGAGCAATAGTAGAGGAAGCCATGGGTGGATGCCCTGAGAAAATGTAGAGTGGGAGACGGCGGCCGAACGCTTTGATTTAAGGATCCATGAGCAGGGGATTTCGATTTTTCTACTTGAGGTGGCTGTTTGTGTAGGGAGGGGCCCAATGGGATGGCTACTCTTCAAGACATCGATCACACAACGTGTTACAACCACACGTCACAAGGTCCCGTTTGTTGCAAGATTCAGTTCAGATCATCAGTTCAGTTTAATTTTAAGATGATTCTAACGTTTTAACATTTAATTTTTAAATTATTAAACTTGTCTCAACTCAAAATCTCTTTATAAATGAGACTTATAACTTTTTTTCAACTTAACACATATTTATATGGGAGACTCATAACCTTTTTCAATTTCTCATAAATAATACTAAATTTATCTTAATATCCAAACACATTTAAACTCATTTTAGATGGATTCTACATAACTCACTCCACCTACTCAACTCAGTATTATTCATAAAAAATTTAACTCAACTCAACATCCAAACGTTGAGTTAAATCTTAAAAGAGATTTTTCTATTAATTTTTTCTTTTTACTTTATTTGAAATTGAAGTGATCTCAAATCGATAAATAATAATAAAAAATAAGAAATAATTTATAAATAATAATGAGATAATTAATTTAGATCATCAAACCTAACCAAGTGTCAAAATATTTTTCCCTCTCCTAAAACATTGTTGTCTAATAACAAAATAACAAAAAAAATCTAATGAACGATGTTTCTTTTACTTTACAATCTTGAAAAGATATATCTAAATTTGAGAAAACTTATTTAGAAAGCTTTTTTAATAAATCCAGCACATCAGCGTTTTGCATCAATAATACTAAAAAATATTACTGTTTTTTTTTTTAAATTATAATAAGTCTGAAGTGGTGTGCTAACCCAAAGACTTCTTTATAATAAAACTTTTTAAATTTTTTTCTAAATAATATAAAAATATATTAAAAGAAAGAGGCTAAGAGCCGAGGAGTAATTTATAAATTATACGAATAGTTTAAGTGGGAGATAATTTATAAATTGATTTACCATATATAATAGTATAGTAGACTATTAATGCTATATTTATATTTAAAATGTGCAAATTTCATGCATATTTTTTAAAAACAGTATGACTCGCTATGAAAAAAAATATATTTTTATATGGGCTATAATTTTTTTTCAAAAGATTGCAAAAAGAGTGTACTACAATTGCCCGAAAAAACAAATAATGTAGTCTAAAAACTAATGGAGTGAATTATTATATGAATAAGTGAGTGAACTGTTAAGTAGTTTTAGAGTAGCAATGCCTCATTCTACCATGAAAATTTCTATTCAAGAGCCCTACATCACACATTTGCTGTTGAGGAAAAAATATAAAAAATAAAAATCTACATCAGCAAGTATGTGGTGTAAAGCTGCTAAATATAATAAGAATAATACTACTCTTACCAATGAATTTTACCAATAGTTTTTACCGCTCTACTTTTTTTATTTTTTTATTATTTTTTTTTTACTTAATGATTAAGTAAGTATTTTTTGATAATATTATGAATTTTTTTTTATTTTTTAAAAAATATTTAAATATGTTAAAAAAATACATAAAAGAAAATATAAAAAAAATAAAAATCACAAAACCATTAACGGTAGCTGGGAGCGGTAGCTCTAGTGCCACACATATAATAATTCATGTACTATTATAGAGTGTCATATCATTAAACAAATGCTTACATAAGCAATTTTAATATTGTGATAGGTTGGAAGTACCACGTTATCAGTATTCTAAATTATCTAAAGATTCTCCATTCTATCAATATTGAAAAACAATGCATAAATAAATAGGATAATGCTATATACAATCTTGAAATATGCAGTCTCTACATATTATTTTTAAAAAAGTGGGGGCTACCATTAAAAAAATAATTTTTTCATGCGACTCCCAGATTTACCCACTTTTTAAAAAAAGAATACGCAGAGACTGCACATTCAAAAACTGTAAATATCATTTCTCAAGTAAATAACTTTGCTAGTAGCTTTCGATTGAGATTTAATGGTATTTTATATTTAATTAAAATATTATTATATTACCATTTTAAATTTTAAATTTTAAATTTTAAAAGATCTTATTAAAACTTAATTTTAGCAATAATGATAGATATAATTTTAGCATGTGCAAACACTCCATTTGAAAATAGTGAAGTTTATTATTAAAAAATGAGTTTTTCATATGTGTCTTAGTTTTATCTATTTCTTTTGAAGGAAGTACTCAAGACTTGCAAATTATACATATAATTTTCCTTATTTTATACCTCAATTTACATGAATTCAAGTTTTGTTTGGGAACACAAGTATTCTCATACCACTTCAGTAATATATACAAATAAGAAAAAGTCTAAACCCAAGCATCGCTTGGGCCTGTCCGTGGACGACATCCGATGTGGAGAGAAACACACTATTTCATTTACTCCAAAACGGTGCGTTTAGAAACTTGTGAAATGGGGTATTCGGCTTGTTCAAACGGTGCGTTTTACATTTTATGATCTTGTTTCTTTCCCCCTACTCGACGTCTCTCCCAGGCACTCTCTCTATGTGACTGAAGCTTCTTATCCCAACCTTAACGTTTCTCTCCCCCTGCTCGACGTCTCTCCCAGGCACTCTCTCTGTGCGACTTCATCCATTGCATCCCAACCCTAACAGCGACTTCATCCCTTGCATCTCAATCCTAACTGCGACTTCATCCCTCTTCATCGCAACCCTAAGCCTAACGCGACGACAGAGCTATTCGGTTTCTCTCCTCCTAGGCACTCTCTTTGTGCGACTCCATCCTTCGTTCCCAACCCTAATGCTAACGCGAGAAAGCTATGCAACAGGACCTTGGTACTAGGTATCCAATGTTATTATACTTTTGTTCTTTTCATAAATTGTTGGTCCTTGATTGTTTTCTATGGCCTATTAGCGTTGTATTAAAGTTAGTGTTGCTTTGGGAATTGCATAATGACTTGGTCCATGGGTGGGGTCTTAACTTTGCTCTTAGAAAATGTGTAGACGTGAGTTGATTGCCTCCATTCTTTGCTTCACCCCCTTTTACTCTTTAATAATTAATGAGGCATAGATGCAATACTTTACTATAATATATGTTTCTTGAAAACAGACTGCCCATGAGAAGATTGGAGTTGTAGATTCACGATGGATTGTTCATCAAACTGTTCCCTCACTTGGTAACTAGGTAAAAGGAAAATCATTGGCTACTATTTATATTCTCAATTATTATAAAGAAATTAAGAATTTTGAATGAGAAACTACTTTAGACATAATAATCCCAGTTACAGCACTCAGTAGCTCCTGAATTTATTATGAATTGTAATTAATATTAGCTAATGTGGAAGTCCAAATATGTTTCTGTTGCAAATTTTGGTACCACTGGGTATTGATGTCTCCTTTAGATGATAACCCATTTATAGCACCAAGCTCCCTCTGGAATGACAGTTTTCCAGTAATATGGGACATGAGCTTATATCAGTAAAAATACATGCAAAGATGCTCAAATTAGAGCTATAAATTCCAAGGTCCTGTGGCGGATATTTCAAGGATTTAACAAAGATTTTTAAGAGGGAATTGATGTCCTTACAAGTGATTTTAACAAAAAGTTATGGTACTGAATTATGTGGGATTGTTCACAAGTTACTTTTCTTCTTACATGTGTTAGATCCTAAAGAAATTATTTTATCAAGTTAATAGAAATTACCAACTATAGTTTTCTGATATTAGCAAAATTGACATTTTGAAATTCTGTTACTCATTAAGTTAGAATTTATTTTTGGAAATTTCTTTCATCAACTGACTATTTACATCTATTATACATTTTCATATGCAATGGTAAATAGCATCAGTTTGGTTTTGGATGCCTCACATGGCTCATAAGGACTGAATGTCCAAACAACTAGAAACTCATAACACTATGGAGCACTCATCCACCACCTTTCTTTAGTTCGCAATAAGTTTAGTGGCATATGCGTAATATTTCTTGCTTGCCATGTTTGTTGAGCATATTACCAGCAGCTACCTGATTTTTTAAAGGTTTATATCTTCACTAGTTGTCAAGGTTATGGTTCCAATGCAAGTACAACATAGCAGTAATTGTACACTTTCTGGTGTCCCCGTCACTTCTTGTTGTGCTCTTTCTTGATCCACCATTACGGGAGTTTGTACATTTTTTTGCGTTATCATTTCTTGCTTTCCACTGCTTTCCAATAGTTTGGTATCCAATCCACGCCTCTGACAACATAAAAAATTATTAGAGTTCACAAGTAAGTGGAAATACAGTATATTATCAAAAATAAATAGAGTTCAGGTAATAATGACAATAACTTCCATTCCATGCTCTCACCAGTCTATTTTTTCCCTTATCTTTTTTTTTTCGCAGCCATAGTTTTTATTTTCTTTAATTGTTCCTCCATCGTCAACATCCTCCTCTTACACGGGGGTCTTCCCTTGCCTCTGACAGCATGGGGACTTAGCAATGTTTTAGAACTTCCTTCTGTGGTTGTATTCACAGTACTTACTCTAACATTGAAATCTATGATGTAGGGCTTCGAGGTCCGGTATACCTCATTCATTGCATACAATTTCGATACCATATCCTCAGTATGCCCATCGCACGAAAATGCATTTGTTATTACCTCATAACAAATTTTCAATAGACGTTTATACCTAACAGTTTCTGGTCTCTGATCAGCAACGTCATAACTGCTTGAAATAATAGTATACCTGCATTTTATATCATTTTTACACCGGTCCAATATGTATTTTTCCGGCAACCCACGGACTTTCCTAGCTGAAAAGATGGCAAAAATATATCTACATATTATCCCTCGCATATCAAACAACCCGCAAACACACTTCGCCTCATACTCGGCATCATTAAAGTAAACAATATTATAAGTAACCTCCTTGATGAAATCTTCAGCCTTAAATTCATCATCGACCGAGTAAGTTGCGATTACTCCATCCATTTTCTCGAAACGACAATAAGAATATATCATTCTCATTATCTCTTGTTAAACCTCCCTAAATTTTGCATTTTTGTACACCTATTGAAACTTCTTCTTAAGAGCCAAGTGTGATATGCATGGAATGGTGAAGTTAAATGAATGGAAGTCAGCTTGGTTTTCGTTCTCAATTTTTTTCTTCAATGCATTGTCGAACTGATCAACAAACTCTTTAAGGTTTGTCTTGGTATGTACGTAGCCGTCGAAGGAAGCGTTTATGCTCTCACTGCGTTTAGTTATACTCATTGTAGCCCAAAATGAGTTCTTTAAATATACCGGCACCCAAAACTCTCTCTCCGCATATAAGCTTTGCAACCATGCATTTTCATACAAGTTGAACGTATCCTTGAGGCTACTCCAAGAATTCTCAAACTCCTCAATTGTAAAGGAGTCATAGACAAAAGATAGAAACTTACTTTTCAAGCCACATTTGTATTGACTATGGGAACCAAGCTTCTCAATAACCTTTTGCAATATGTGCCACAAGCAATATCTATGCCGCGTGTTGGGAAAGACAATGGTGATCTCATTTTTCATTACGCGATTTTGATCTGTAGTAATAGAATTCGGTGCTTTTCCATCCATGCAATCAAGCCAAGTTTTAATAACCATACAAATGATTCTGTATCCTCACTTGAAATAAGGCCTGCACCCAAAAGGATTGACTGTCCATAGTGATTTACACCCACGAAAGGTGCAAATGGCATTCTATACCTATTTGTCAGGTATGTGGTATCGAATGTTACCACATCTTCAAAGTAGTTGTAGGCCCCTCTATTATGGGTGTCCGTCCAAAACACATTTTTCATCCTATCATTATCATCCAATTCCATGATATTGAAAAAGTCATAATTCTTGTATTGCATCCTTCTAAAATATTCAAACAACGTTTGAGCACCACCTTTACCAAGACGCAGGTGCCGTGCCTTATCACTATAGTTACGACAATTTTTTTGTCCAAATGGTATGTTCTCAACCCCACCCGCCTCAGTCACAAGAGCATGAAAACTCTTATTCATCCGTATGCCAGCTTGATCATTGTATCCAACACCTTCCTAACAGACTCATTCACTTCACTGTTGTATCTGACAAACCTGGATTTTCTTGGACTGCGCACATGATTGTGTGTGTTAAATACAGATGTGACACACAACTTCCCATCCTTTAACATCACATTCATCATTGCCTTGCAGTTTGCCTTGCTTGTTAGCCGTGGCTTGGTGACGTTTGACTCCCTATTTCGTGCCTTGCCACCACGAGCACATCCAACAGTGACATATTTCACTTCTCATCTTTCTCCCTTTTACTCATTTGTGTCATTACTCCAAAACCACATCGTTTTCCGTAATGTTTATCGTAAGTCATCAACTCATTCTCCAACTCAAAGCACACCCCTGGCTTTGACTCCTCAGTGATATCACCCACATCAGTAGCCTCCATATGAAGTGACCCAGAACTGCCAGCCTCTTTGGTATCAACCGTATTACCCAAAGAGACAGTAGACTGCGCTTCAACTTCTATAGAGTCTAATGTGGCCTCACTAATTTATTCAATAGAGTTACTTTGCTGCACTTTATTTTCCTGCAAATTAGGAGAAAAAAAGTATTATATGACAATATATGTTGTGGATAATGTAAAAGACACAGCATGTAGAAAATCCAACACATCACCTTGCTGCCACATGGATATAGGTTGGCAGATGTCGGAGGAACAAATGTTGGTAAAGCCGAACAAGAGCTAGCAGCGACACTAGCGTTGGTTTGTACACTAGAACTGGCAGCTACACTAGAGCTGACACTGGTTGTAGAACTAGACATAAGAGTGGGAGTAGACATGGTAACAGAAGTATCCATCGCAGCAAAAGTAGAGTTTCAAGGGTATTGCTGCAGCTTTCCTAAAAACATATAAACATAAATAATTGGACCAAATATTCAAGTTCAACACTAACTATATAAATGCTCCAAGAATTCATCACCTGGTTGCTCTATGGATATGGGTAGGCAGTTGGAGGAGGTCCCATCATTGGTATGACGGAACTATATAAGGCAACGGAACTAATCAAGGCAGCAGTACTTGACGTGACAGCGGAAATAGAGTTCCATGGATACTGCTGCAGTTTTTCATAAAAAATTTAAACATAACTAATTAGACCAAAAATTCAAGTTCAGAAAATTAAAGCGCACTAACTACAACAAATACTCCAATAAACCATCACATGGTTGCTCCATGGATATGAATAGGCAGTTGGAGGAGGTCTCATTATTGGTATGGCAGAACTATACAAGGTAGCGGAACTGCTAAGGGTAGTAGTACTTGACGTGGCAGCGAAAGTAGAGCTCCATGGGTGTTGTTGCAGTTTTCCAACAAATACCATCCAACAATCATCTGGTTGCTCCATGGATATGGGCTGGCACTTGGAAAAGGCACAAAAGGTGGTAACCACACATGAGGCACTGGACCGTAGTAACGGCTTTCCTTGATTATGAATTTGATTATGTTTCCGCTCTGTTCAGTTACGACCCTGCCATGGGTGATAATAGTGGCATACGGCCCAACCACATGTTACAATAGTGGATACGGTCCAATCACGGGTAATAATAATGGATACGGCCCAACCACGGGTTATAATAGTGGATACGGCCCAACCACGGGTAATAATAGTGGATACAGCCCAACCACGGATAATAATAGTGGATACGGCCCTGCCACGGGTTATAGTAGTGGTCTCTGTTTTGAGTGCACACCTTGGTGACAAAGTGATTTATGTTCTGCTTGGCTATCCGCAGATGCACAACCCTACCATGGGGGTTATACATGGCTTCTGTTCTGATATAATGTTCTGATGATGATGATGATCATTTATGCTATGCCAAATGATATTTTTGAAATTATTTCTAAATCTTCGCTCTGATATTTTGATAACATGTTCTGTTTCCGTACTCTGAAAATGAAAATGTTTTGAATAGCATTCTGATCTCTGTAAATGCTCATGTTTACACACTGTTATATGTCCTCTGCTTACTGAGTTATTGATAACTCACCCCTTAATCTCTAAATATTTTTCAGATGATTTTGAATAGTCCAACTAAGGATCAGGATTATGAAGCATCGGTGAGATGATTATTTAAGCATAGTGGATTATACATAGAAGATTTCTCAGAAGTGGCGGATTTTATTAAGAGATTTTATAGTTTTCTGATGACGTTATATTTTGGAGTCTATAAATATATTGATGAAATGTGTGAGTTTTAAGTTATAGGGAGTAACTCTTCGATCCCTACGGGATCGGGGCGTTACAGTTGGTCTATCATACGTACCTAAAACAAAACACGTATCGTAACCTACATCTTTGTTTAATTTTACATACAACCGTGAAGTGTGTAAACGTCGTGTAAACGTCGCGTAATCGCTTTAAAAAATAGTGGGATCCACTATTAAAAAATTAATTTTTTTCATGTGAGCCCCATGTTTTATTCATTTTTTTCAAAATGATTACGCGATAGTTGCACAATTCATGATTGCAAATATATTTTCTCTTAGTAGATATTGGTAATACAACATAAGGGTCAATAGAAAAGCACAACAAGACTAGTAGTAACCCGGTAATAATGGTAATAAATAACAACTTTACCCACATTACAATAATTATTTCATCTTTCACATCCACATGCAATAGTATTCCACTCTCAAACAAGCTACTATGTCACTATAGTAAATTTGATCCATCTTCAAACCTGTAGCTGTAAGTCTCTACCATATAAAACTCAAGTATGAAAACAAGCTGTAAGGTTGAAAACATTACAAGTAAGAGGGAGAACATTAAAAACTGCTCTTGCAAAAGACAGCAAACATGTGTGACGTGTGAGAGAGAGAGAGCGCTACCCCCAACTTAAAGAGGAAGCCACTTTGGTTCCTTCACAAGATTTAATACATATCCAATGGAAAATCTAAATCATATGACCTAAATTCTAAAAAGACTAGTCAATGATAAATGTAATTAATTGGAGACTCATTAGAACATTATAAAGAGCAAGTGCTTCTCATCTCCAAGCAATGTGGGATCTCATATACCACCTATCTTATCATCTTATCATATGGGGTATCGCAATATGGAATCCTTGAAAATGAAAAAAAAAAGAAAAAGATATCAAGCTCTTACTTTGTATACAAAAGCAAATAGTTTGTGAAGATAAAGGAACGCAAGTACTATTCCTATATGAAAACCACACTATGGATTGCATTAATATTCTTTTTACATACTCGAAAAAAATTCAAAGTTATGAGTTACTAATCTGACCAAAACACATGATCTCCTTTAACTCAAATGATAACCCATTAGCTCCAACAAATATATATTTAAAGTCAGGCTTAAGATTATGGATGGCCACCATCCCTTTAAGTAATTGGAAGGATGCCCACAGCTACCATTCCAACAGCCAGCCATTGCAGTGGCTAGACATATTTTAAGAATAATAGCAAAAGCAATGACCCACAAGCAACTGCATATGGGCTTCGTCATTTCATCTTGTAATTGTGCTTCCCATATATCCCAAGATAGACCAAAAAAAGACCAAAATCACTAGCAACTAAACACAAACAAAAAATAAAAAGATATTACGTAAGTGTGATTGTATAATGATGGTGACTATAGAGAATTGAAGCCATGAATTCATGTTGTAAGCCTGTAAGTTGATTAAAAAAAAGGTAGAAATCCAATGAAGTCAAGTTCACTATACTAAATTGGCTGAATATTTCAGGATAAGGATTCTAAATCCATATAAAAGGCAGGGCGAGAGAGAGAGAGATGCACCAAATCCTCTACTGCAACCTTGCCCTTGGTATAAAAGTGCAAATCTCTCAGATTTTCTGCATGGTGATGGATACCAAACCTTTGAGTATTTATTGTAGGCATTTGGCCAATAATAAACATGACACGACAAATCTGGACATATATTATAACTTAACAGTTTTATCTAAAGCTAAATGAAGCATCTAAAATGTAGCAATCTAAAATATATTATTTGGAGAGATACATAAGTTAACCCTTTGGCAGATCCTTTTGCAGCATAAAAGGGTAGAATTTACAACAGAAAGACTCTATCTATTAATGTATTTAATTAACACTTTATAATTTATCAACTCTACCATGTGGGTAGTGTATTTAATGAGTGGAGTAGGTTTGCTAGAGAGAGAACCTCCAACTTCTCTAAAACAACTTTCCCAAATCAAAACTAGTTGAAGGGTGGGAGCTTTGGCTCCTCCCCCTCACTTCCCTCCTGCCTATATTTTCGTCCTATTTCTCTTTTCAAGTCTGTGATTTTGTTTTTGTTTTTGTGTCTTTTCAGGTCTAATAAAGGAGAAACATTGATATGCGGTTTCTGTAATCAAAGTCCTACATGCACCCCCACCATGGTGGAGAACGGCGGCATGAGCAGTTCGGTTTAAAAAATAGCCAAATATTTGAAGGAGGTAACCGAAGCATGCTACCGAACAATGAGGTGAGGGGTTTCGGTTTGCTACCGCCAGATCGGTTCACGACCGAATCCATGAGCAGACCAAGACGCACGCCGAACTGGAATTGGTGGGCCGCCGCAGTGGTGGACAGCGTGGTGGAGGAAGCTATGGCCGTCTAGGGCAAGGGTTGGGCGAGAGGGACGGTGGCGATGGTAGGTGGAGGGGAAACTCTGGCCGGTGCTCATGCAAAGGAGGTGGACGGCGGACGAAGAAGAGGAAAAATAAAATGATGAAGGAAGGGGGTCACGGGCAAAGAACGAAGAAGAAGAAAAATTAAAAAAAAAAAAAAAAAAAGAAAAGAAAAGAAAGAAGAGGGGGCAAAGAAAGTGATGAAGCCCTAGAGCATTGGCATTGGATTAGCCAAATGTCTTTTCATCTTTAAATTTAGCAAATATCATTCCTATTTGCTCCACATTGAATTAGCTAAATTGTTTTCATCCAAACTATAAGGTACAGTAAATCCATTCTTCTTTTCAAATATGAAAAGAACTATAGCAAGTCTAAAAGTATTTTTTGAGATTATTATATTATAGATATGAGATTTTTATTCATATGAGATTTTACCATCTATATACATATGAGATTATTATATTATAGATTGTTAGATTGTGAAAATAAAAATGAATATGATTTGTTGGAGGTTACTGAAGATTATGAAAATAAAATAAAAATTAATTAAAAAATATAAATAATAAAAAATAATAATATTTTATTATTATAGAGAGTGTGATGACTAATTCAATATAGACTTCAAGTTTTGAATGATTAGCTAAAGGTGAAAAAGTTACATATTAGTCAAAATTTAAAGAATAGGATGACTAATCCAATACTAATGCTCTAAGGGCTGAGCCCCCACTTGCAAACAGGCTGGGCCCATTTCACAGCCCTTTGTCCAGTGTTTTTCCTTAAGTCCATGTGTGTTTTTTTTTTTGTAGATCTACTTTTTTGTTTGTAGATCTGTTTTTTCAGTTTTTTTTTTAATGTATTTGCAGTTTTCTGTTGTTTTGTTTTAGGTAAAAAATAAAAAGAAATAGACTATTGGACTTGGTGTCCATAGCAGCATAGTCTTGTTCCTCCTTTGGGAGGAGGCGGAGTGATAATACTCCTCTTTCTTGAGAGAACGGAGGGTGATGGTACTTCTCTTCTTTTGGAAGAGGGGTCGGTTTTGTTCTGTTTTTACATAACACTCTTCTCTTAGACAAACCGGAAGGTTTGTTAGGAGAGAATTTATAGAAATTAAGACAATATCCGTCATAAAGAAATTTTGTGTGCGAGGGTGCCCTAAAGCAGATGTGTAGTTTGGCTTGTAGTCTAGATTTTTTCTTGTATTGATAAGTCACGGCCTTAACTTTAATTTTATTAAATAAAATGAAGTCTATTTCCATATAAAAAAGAAAGAAAGAAATTACTTGTGGATGCTCCCAACACTGCGGTTAGAGCGGTAGGGAAGTAAAGAATCCACTACCATGAGAAAGAAGCTTCTCATTTTTTATTCTTGGCTATGTTAATAACTAGAGTACTGTCTTTCCCTGCTACATACAGTCGTGGAATGCGTAAACGACGTGCAGTCGCTTTGAAAAAGAGTGGGGTCTACTATTAAAAAATTAATTTCTTTTTATGTGGGTCTCATATTTATTCACTTTTTTCAAAGCGACTGCACGGCGCTTGCACACTCATGACTGCAAGTATCATTTCTCATTTTAGAAACCAGCCTCTTATAGAAGAGAATGTCAGTCAGGATTTGGGCATCTAACACGATCAGCAACATGCCTTGAAGGGGATTTAGAAAATTCTAATAAGCCCCTCCAAAATCTGAGATTCAGAAATTACAATTGACATTAACCACAAAATTTCATTAACTCCCTTATTACTTCTTCTTTTCCTTCGACTATTAATGTCGTTGAAGCTTCCCTTAATAGCAGACCTCCACCACTTCAAGGCCTTGCTCAGGCACCCATGACAGAGAAAGAGGAAATTAGGTTTACAGGGAATCTCTCTCAAAACAGAGATTGACACAAATATAAATGGAAATAAGGGTTCGAAATCGCAAGAAGAAGAAGAGGATGAAGAAATTAGGATTCGAAATCTTACCTCGCGGGAGTGGAGAAGTCTTGGGGAAAATCAAAGTAGAAGTTTGTGATGAGTGAAGATGAGAGAGACTAATGTTAGATACAGCAAAATTTTAGAGGACGGAAGAAGTATTTGTCACAGTTATGGCGTTTTATTTCCAACGACGTGTAGTTTAGACGCTAATAATAACTATTGCAGCGAGCTTTTAATCGTCTCAAAATATCTTGACATAAATGGTAAATCGCGGCAAGTTTTTTTCCGTCGCAATGGGTCGCCGCAAAATGCTACTTTTTGGGATGATTTTTAACTCACCAAAAAGATATTCACCACAATAGAGTTCATTCGCCGCAAGCCTACTAATATCAGTCCCAATATTATAACCATTTCTAGCTCCCATATTTCTCAAACAAATATGTATATCCATCACACCATGACCAACTTTTGATCCCATCTACTCATTCTTCTTCTGTTTTTAGTTAGATTTAGCTATGTTTGGAATGCAAACTCACTTCAACCATCTCAAACCAATCATTAATGATATTCATTATTTTTTCAAATTTTCATAAAAAAATTAAGCTCATCTCAATCTATTTCATGCATTTAAACACAAATATCAATTTATTTATATTCAAACACATCTCAATGAGACTCACAAAATACTACTATTCACATTGTTAAGAGGTGGCATGAATTCAGTTGAAATAGTACTCTGTTGTATGTTCGCTCGAGCGGAAGTTAATTCAACTCGAGCGATATGCAAGATAGAGAGTTCGCTCAACATCGCTCGACATTCAGCTCGAGCGATATGCAAGTCAGAGAGTTCGCTTGATGCCGCTCTTCTATTCGCTTGAGCGAAATGTCAAAACCCTACGCTCGCTGGACACTCGCTCGAGAGTTCGCTCGAGCCAATGTTCATAGAAGTGAATATTCACTGTTTCTATAAATATCAAACGGCGCCCCCTTTTGTTTATAACTTCAAAAATCACTTTTCTTTGTTTTTGTGATTTTCTTGAGAGAAGTTTGAGAGCAAGAGAGATAACTTCTTTGTGAAAGAAGTTTTATATTATTCTCCTGTATCCTATTTTTGTTGATAGTGAAAGCTCTGATATCGACCCCATTAGTGGACGTAGGCTCACTTTGAGCTGAACCACTTAAATCTTGGTATTGTTTCTGTGTGATTGTCAGTATTTTCTTTTGCTTATTTTCTCTACTATACTTCGAGTTAGTCTTCGATATACAGTTATTACCAACACACATATCAATTCAGATTATCTCAATATAAGATCATCTCAACATCCAAACACATCAACCTAAGTTGTCTCTCACAACTAGCCAAGCTGTCTCTAACTTTAGCCAAGAAAACCATTCACCCAAACATATAAATTATCACAATTATGCCATTTGAGCAATTAGCAAACCTGTCTTATCTCACAACTTCTACACGAGTATAGTGATAGCTAGAGACAACATTTTTACAATTTTTTATAACTTTATTTTAAATTAATGACCTTTTTGTAAACAAAAGTTGACGCCAGACAAAATTTAAATTAATTCTAGCTATTAGTTTCAATAGATTATCGCAACGGGAAACACGAGAACCACCCAAAACACATAAAAAAATAACTCTTTTTTCAATTGACAATTATCAAAACTCAAGAATAATATCCATTAATAATAAAATTTGAAATTATTTTATGAAACCCACAAGCCGATCTTAAATAACTATAAAATTTGAAATTATGAAGATTTTTTTATTCTAAATTATTGTATGAAAAATAAAGAGATAAATAAAAAAGAATTTTATAAAAAATTTGGTCAAAATCAAAATAAGAATCACTTCCTAAACTTGAACCAAATATTTACTAACAATGTAAAATGAGTGTAAATATATGATTTGAGAGAAAATAACTAATATTGTCATAGTCCAAGAAAGATATTAATTTTTTCCTTCCATATTTGTACAAACTCATCTTCTTAAGATAGTACTTTAATCATACAATCAACGTAGAATCTAGACTTAGATACCCCATATTAATTTGGACTTGCACCATTCACATCGGGTTGGAGAGAATTCATCCTCGAATTCAAACTTTCTTACATCGATCTTTTGGATATCCAATTAGACCAATATTTCTTTCCTTTTGTTGTATCATCCTGATGATAATGAAAAAACTAAAATTGATTTGACCGCCTTGAAATAAAATAATATCGAGCATTTTGTACTCCAAAATTAAGTTTCTATCCCACATCTCAAATCCAAAAAAAATATTTAGCACAGGAGAATTTGAAAAAAAAATCCCCAACTCCAAGAAAATCAACATAGTTTATTATCTCAAAAGTTGTTTCATGATCTTCAAACTTCAAAACTTCACCACCATTTTCTTTTTCTAAATTTTCTATATTTTCAATAAAAATAGTTATTTCATCCACTAGATTATATTCATCAGGATATGTATCGTGGATCGGTATAGAGTTTTGCCCTATGAAAGAAGGTCCATCTTCAAACTCTTCTTCATCAGAGTAGTAAATCCACTCAATCTCATGCAATAAACCAATGAAACCTTCATCTCGTAACGTACTAGAATACTCAGGTAGATCCACTCTAAAACTGATATCCCCATGATGCTCCTCCCTACTACGGTATCTTGAAATAGAGCACGATTGTGATATGGGCTATTGAAACTGGAATCGAAATCATGATCTTCCATCTACAATTGTTGATATTTTGCGTCGCTAGACACTAGGTTAACTCTGTAACCTGTCTTTGTAAATTTTCAATCATTACATCTTAAATACTACGATCACGGTGAGAGACTTCATCGTTTGAAACCTGTCCACGACCATCATGACCACCAGCCATGGAAACTGATGAGATATCACCATAGAAAAGATGCTAAAGTTATGATGCCAACTGACGCCGGACAAAATTTAAATTAATTCTAGAGGCTAATTTCAACATATAATAGAGACGGGAAAGACAAGAGAATTGCTCAAAAAATAGAGAAAATAACTTAGTTTTTAATTGAAAATCGTCAAAACTCAAGAATAATATCCATTAATAGTAAAACTCATAATTATTTTATGAAACTCACAAACCGGACTTAAATAGCTGCAAAATTTGAAATTATGAAGTTTTTCCAAAAATAAAAAAATCTAAATTACTGTATGAAAAATAAATACATAAATAAATAAGAATTCTATAAAATTTGGCCAAAATCGAAATTAGAATCATTTCTAAAACTTAAAATCAAATATTTACGCAAAAATGAGCGTAAATATATGATTTGAGGAAAAAATAATAAATATTGCCATAATCTAAGGAAGATATTAAACTTTTCCTTCTATATTTGTAAAGATTCATCTTCTGAAGTACTTCAACGCAATCAACGTAGAATCTGAACCTAGATACCCATATCAATTTGGGTTTGCACCAAAAGTGCCACAATTACAAATAGATCCCATAAAAAAAAACTCACAAACTGATATAACATAACATAACATGATATGCCATGTTAATTTATAGACTTAGTTTTATAGATCCTCCTTGTAGTTAAAATATTTCTTTTTTAAAAAAACATAATACTCTTACAATTATGTCACCGATGATGCGTGTGATACAGAGCACGGTGGAGTTCGTTTATAAGAAATATGTTCTTGTTTTAACATGTAAAAGGACACTGATCTCTTCTAATACATTTGAACCAAGTGATCAAGCTACTCTACACTCTTTCAGTGGACCGGCTAGAGAGCTTGTGGACCAGAGCTTGAATGGCTGTTATGTCCTCACTAACGTCGCGAAATGATCCATCACTCTTTTTAATCTTCCCATTTGTTAGTCCAGTTGGCTGCTCAATATTGTTGTCAATACACCATTGAGTTATTAAACTTCTCAGAATATAACTAGGAGTAAGTGTAAAATTTTCGTGCTTCTGCGGAGTTTTTGGACATGTTGCACTCCCAAAATCTATCCATCTCTGTATGAAAGCTCTATCTCTTTTATTTTTATTTTTATTTTTATTTATTTATTTATTTTTAAATCAAAGTTACTGTCTTCCTTGCATTAATGTGGGTTCACAACAGCTACCCAAAGAGAAAAGGCGTCAATCAAATGAAACATAAGAGCTACCCTATAATTTTTAAAGAAAAAAGTTCAAAATACACCAAACAACTCCTCAAGCAGAAAAATTCGGATAATTTCGGGCAAAAACTCAGCCTAGTAAAAGAAATCAAGTACTTTACCGCCAACATTCTTTCTCCTAGCCTCTTTTATTATAACCAATATAACCAAACTGTCTAGAGGGGGGAGCAACCTTGCAGTCCAGCCTTCAATCTCTTTGACGCCTACATCAAAACGAGGACTAATAACCCCAAGATGAAATGTGAAGATGAAGACGAAATTTGAATTGGGTTCCTCTAGCTTGAAGACGAAGGAGGTTATAATTTTTTAATTTGAAATGGATTCCTTTTGCTTGAAGACTAATCCAAACGATTGGAATTAAAAACACAAAAAGAAAAGGGTTTAAACTTTAACCTATATCATATATAAAGAAAGGGTGTATTCGAGTTTTACAATCTGAATTTCGAACTTAATTTATTTTGGGCTAGAACTCAAAATCGAAAGAAATATGATTTCTTGAGTTTCAGACTGGATAAAAAAAAAATTCGATCTGAATGAACAGTTTTAAAGTTGATGGCCTGATGACATATGACTTGATTCTTCAAATGAAAGATCTGACCCTCTTTATTAAAAAAAAAAAACTAATTAATTGTTACCATTAACGTCGTGATGCATTCATAATATACGGTTCATACCTACCTTTCTTTAATTTTAACAGTACTTATATATGGATGGATGATACAAATCATATTTTTAATACTTTTGAGTAAGAAGTATGCATATTGCACATTGATAATTTAACAAAAAAATTTCAGGAAAACCATGATCTATGGTTCAATTATAAAATTTAATTTTTAGGGGGAAAAAACAAAATTTAATTAATTTGATGGAGCATTCGCAAGATGAACGCAACACGCGGTTCTTTTTGTTTAGTACGGAAGCGACAACTTTATTTCGCAAGAAATATCTTTTTTTATTTTGTTTGATTGAGTTACAGGTAAAATCCGGCCCAAACTCTCGAGGCATTCTAGTTACGATCTTGATATGTGCAATATTAATTAGTATAGGTATTCGGTTGACAATTGAATGAGCTAGGGATTAATATTATTAGGACAATGACACTAAATGATCATTCTAAATATGTGTAAATGATTTTTTTTTAAATATTTTTTAAACATCTTGAACTATTAAAAAATAAAAATAAAAATAAAAATATATGAATTGACAAAGACAAAGACAAAGACAAAGACTTCTAAATGGGGATGTGATGTAATGAATGTGCTTAATTTATTAAGCTTTTAATAGAATAGTAGTACGTGATGCAGCCACGTCAATCATTCAGAACCATTAATTATTTCAGTCACGTTCTCGGATATGAAGAATATTTAAGATAAATATTCAAGTTCAAGGGATCCACCGACAAGTTTTGAGAGTAAATGAGATGATAATTTTGTAAATAGTAATAAGATAATTTATGAATAATAATGTGATAATTTGAATTAATATTTTATAAGATTTTAAAAAGATAAATAATTTATATAAATTTTAAATAGATAAATTTTGTATAAAATCTTTTAAAATAGTAAATTTCATCTTAAAATAGTATAAAAAAATTATTTTTTATTAGTGAGACATACTTTTTGTTGTACCTAAGCATTATTCATATTATTTTTGTTTAAAAATTTAAAAAAGTTGAATTATTTTTATTTTTTTAAAAAATTTAGAAAAGTTATAATGATTAGTTTGAAAAAATTGTAATAATTAATTTGAAAATATTTGTATGGAATAAGATTTATGTCTTTTTTTTTTACATAAATACTCTCACTTAATCCATTTTATCTCATCTGATCATTATAATTTTTTCAAATTCTGATAAAAAAATATAACGAACAATTCAACTTTTTTAAATTCTAAAATAATAATAATATTTTATTTATCTCATCTCATCTCATCTTATCTTTTATCTCATTCAAATAAGTTCTAATATGTGTATGGATTGAATCTACCACAGTAATTTTGGGTTGTCGAAGAGCCAATAATTAATAGGGCTTTCATTATGAGTGCGTTTTAATATTTAAAAAGGGAATGGTGTTTGATTAAATTGGGTAGGGATGTTTTAAATAAATTAACGAGGACTTTGGCATTTTGATTGGTTGAAATACGACAAACAGAAAGACAGATTTTTTCTCAATTCATAGCGCTCACGTCAGTCGTAAACAGTACTTAAAGCGTATTTTGTAAGCATCCAGTACCACGTGAGCATCTCCAAAGTCTAAACTAGTCAACGACCACTTTACACGGCATGACTCATCATGAGCTCCAAAAACAAGGTCTATAAATATTTCTATAAAAAACTAATGATAGTAATCCAGTCGAATTTTCTGTTCCAATTTCCAAATCAAGTGGCTGCGAGATATTAATTCTTATAAGTAGTACTTAAGAAGCTCGATCAAAGGCCCTGCTCACATACAGCAATATTAATGGATCTATCCGAAATCAACGAGTTACGCATAGCTGCTTCAGCATACTATAACAATGCCCCCCGGGACCTTCAAAATCGAGCATGGGCCTTCTTTCGTCATATGGATATGAATGGGGATGACCGAGTCAGTTTGGATGAGTATTTCGCGTTCTTCCGAGCATGCGGTTACACCGGGATAGACTGCAACTTGTTCTGGGCGTTGGATCGCGACAGAGACGGTCGCTTGGATTTCTACGATGTCCTGGCGTTGTACTACTTCATGAAAATACGTGTGCGGTGCCGATGCTGCAGGGACTGGCCAAGGAGGATGTATTTTACATGCCTCGAATGCTTTGACAGCGGTGGCGACACCTACGATCTCTGTCCCAACTGCTATGCCCGCAATGAATTATATACGTTCCAGCACGGGCGGAATGTTCATGGCATTAATCGCAACATCTTCTTAGATAGCTATGTCTTGCTTCGGGCCAGGAGAGGCCGGAATCCTGCTGCTGCTCCTCCTTCAAATACGAGCCTGGTAAGGAAAAGTAGTCCTGATCTGCTATTATAGGCTGAAAATATCAATATTTATTTACCTTTTTTAGCCATCTAATTTATACATCATGAATCTGTGAATACTTTGTATGGATTCCCCTAAAGTACTTGTCAAAGGAAACTTGATAGAAGGTGGGTGAAAAATCTGATCCTGACGTGATAAAAAAGAAAAAAAAAATTCTCAATATTCCTCAGTAGAATAAGAATATTTATCATTTAATAATAAGTATTTTTCTTATTATATAGCACTTAATTAATTAATTTAAAGATGATAAAGTCTGATTCCGTACGTAGAATCTCAATCAATTTAATTTGAAATCAGTTGACTTAATTAATCCTAATATTTATCTGTTTTACAATAAAAGAGGGAGGTTATAGCCTCATGAATAGTGAATTTTCTTTTATTTCACATTGAGAAATTACTATTTTGCCCTTATTTGGACAATTACATTTTTGTTCTCTAATTTATTATTAAAAATTAAGGGCCGGATGTTTGGTAAAGTTTTTCATCTTATCTAATCTCAAGTTGCGTTTGGATGTTGAGATGATTTGAGTTTTTCATGAATAGTAGTGAGTTGAGATTGTTGAATGAGTTTGGTGGGATCCACTTAAGATGAGTTTAAAATATGTTTGGATGTTAAAATGAGTTTAGATATATTTATAAGAAGTTGTAAAAGAAATGGGTCCCACCATTATTCGGCTACTGTTCACATGACAGTAAAAGCAATTATCTTCCGAAGTCAAACAAAGCACTTGAGAGAGAGAGAGTCAATAGGTCAATGGGTCCCACAAATTAAAGAGAAATCAGTTCTGCTGGGTACAAGTGGGGTTTGCAAGCGGGGAGTAAGCGGTTGTACCTTCTATCTTACGTGGAATAGACTGCCAGTAATATAAGGGTCTTTATGTCTTTTCCTTGTGAGTTTGTTAGAGTCACGGGATAAAGACGGGAAAGGGAATCACTGGGTTTCTTTATGTAAAATCTAGACTTTGTCTTTTCTATTGGAGATAATGGATTCCTCGAAAATCCATGGTTTGATTTTACAGTAATTCCTTCGTCATCTTCACCCTGTACTCACGCCAGCCTCACTTATTTCCAGTCACATATTCACACACCCAGTACAAAGTTCTTACCAGCTGTTAGCATCACAAATTGATATTCTTCGTCATAGATTTGTCATTTTCAATCAAAGTTGACATATCAACAGGTAAAATTGGAGATGAGCATACTCCAACAGTTCATTAAATTTTCTATCGAACACTGAAGTAGCAGTGTTAATGGAGAAAAACCCAACAAATTGTTGCCTTTACATACAAGCAGTGGACCACACAAATACATGGGCATCCATCCAGTAAATAGCAGAGCAAGAGCCTCCATTGATATCTTAACTACAGATTCATCAAGTCTTCACGTTTATAATATAAGAAATGTAAAGCTATCCATTCACAATATGGGAGATAGATTGGCCTTCAATGGATCTTTCATCACCATAGTGAACTCCTGCTTCTCTAACAAATCAAAATCATCACCATCCTCAGCCTTCCACTCAAAATTCCATACTAAATTGGCAACAAAGTACTCCAAACGAAGCATTGCCAAACCAGAGCCAGGACACATCCTCCTCCCAGCCCCAAACGGCATCATCTTTATCTCCCTGCTTCTTGATATATCAAACACTTCCCCTCCTCCTCTATCACTACCTCTCAAGAATCTCTCTGGCCTGAACGCCATGGGATCTTCCCACACCTTCGGGTCCCAGCCCATCTCTGCCACCATGAAATTCAACCTATCAAAGTAATTCATTGTGAGAAAAATGGTCAAAGTAGAGAACCCATAATACGATTTAACCCTTAAAATCCAATCCACAGCTTCTTTACAAGCCACCATTAGAGGCTCATCTGAGATCAGACTCCTCAGATACACATGGGTTTCTCCTTCTTTAGAGAATAGGGACACAAGCTCATCATCATCGCATGCCAAACGAAACGGAAAAGTAACTGCTTTTTCATTTTCTTATCAGTGTTCTCACTCCCGTCTTCCTCAATACAATTCTCTTCCTCAAAACTCTCATCCTCACAGAAGAGAGCATCAAAGAGCATTGGAGGGTAGCTTTCAGATTTCAAGTTCTTGTAGAGCCATCTTGAAGTAACCAGAGAAAATTTTTTATCTGAGAAGCCTTTCATGTCTGTCCTTTCCTGTGCATTCTTTTTTTCAATTTTGACATGACCTGGAGGTTAAGCCTTGGAGAGGAGGGAGAGCACGAAGTGGAGAAGGTTCGATTCGGAGAAGGAAGGGGAGAAGATAAGCCTCATGAAAACGCACCGTTTGTTATTTTGAATGAAACGAACCATTTAATTTGTTCCACGTATACGAAGACTGCGCCGCGCTTACCCCATCCGACTGCAAGAAGAGTTTTCCAAGAGAAATAGAGAGAGTGTCGGGCAAATAAAGGGAAAAAGGAGAGAGAAATAGAGAGAGTGTGTCAGTGGGTCCCACGAATTAAAGAGAAAGAGAGAGAGAAATAAAGAGAGGATGTCAGTGGGTCCCATTACTTTTTGAGAGAAAAGAGAAATGAAGAGAGAATGTGGGTCCCACGAAGTCTGAATTGAAAGTAGCTTAAAATAAAGACTAAAGTGTGTTTGGATGTCAAAAGTACTCTAAAAATGAACTCATCTAAGGTGAGTTCATCATCCAAACGAAGCCTCATCCTATCTCATTTCCAAACATCATCACTCAAATACAAACACTTTCAAACTAATCATTACAATTTTTTTAAATTTTCCAAAAAAATACAAAAAACAATTCAATTGTTTTAAATTCCAAATAATATTAAATAATTATATTATAATAATATTTTAACTTTATAATATTCTTATTCAACTTTTTCTCTCTTATTTTCCGAAAGTCCATAAAACATCATAACTCAATCTATTTTACTACTATTCACAAACAATTTCACTATTATTCACATATTTATCATCTCATCCACTGTTTTGGATCTCGTACCGTATCGACCGGTACGATCGATATTTGCCGTACTGGCCACTGGGCCGGTACATGTACCATATACATTTCGTACCGGTCTAAATACCGGTCGTACCGGCCTCAATTTCGACCTGTACCGACCTATATTTCGGCCGATACCTGCCGATATTTCTGCCTTCAATTTTTTTTTTTTTTTCAAACTACAAGCTTATTTTTGGACCCTCAATTCAGACTAGACTATTTATAATATATATGTATTTATATATAATTTATTCATATATAGACTATTATTTTGAAATATAATTTATTCATATATCGACTATCCCGAAACGGTACCAGCATTAAAATATTTCGTTTCAGTGTCTTGACTGGTACACTTCCGGTACGATATTCAAAATATTGATCTCATCTCATTCCCCAAACATCTCCTTAACAGTGGCTTTTGTTTAAGTTCACACTATCAGTATCACCATTTGCACAATTACATTTGGTTCCTCTATCATCATTAAAATTTTCTATTATTCTAATACTAATTAGAATATAATTATAATAATAATATTAATGAACTTATAAATAATCTAAATTTAAGATTTTGATTTATTGAACTTTTGTGAAACAAATTAACAACTTATGATTTTTTTTATATCTCTTCTTAGATTTAAAAATAATAGTATTTTTTGTATATAATATTATTTGAAAAAATAAATATTATCCTGGAATTAATTTTCAAAGTAATTCATAAAAATAAATCATAGTCATTGGACTAATAATATTTTTCAATTTACAAAATGAAATTAATATTTTTAGGTTCTAGTTTATGCATCAGTCTATAATTGATCTTTAATAGATTAATTGATCATATTAACTATTTTATTTTTTGTGGTAAAGCATTTGATATTAATCTACTTGTAATGCATTTTTCAATTATTATTAAAATAATTAATAACACTTTTTATCCTTTAAAAAATTATCTTGTTAAGAACATGCTTTTATTTTCTAAGATTGATATTGCAATTCCAAATTTGAGTCCAAAAATGGAAATATTGTCTTTAAATCTAAAGAATAATATTTTATAACTATAGGATATCGTTTTAAAAAAAAAAAAATTCATATTATTTCTCGTAATAATGAATCATAATAAATGACACTTTTTAAAATAATATTATTTTCATTTGAAAAAAATATTATATTTTTTAAATTTCAAATGAGTAGTCTATTTTTGCATTTTATCATTCTAGTAAGAATTATATATCCAGTAGTTTTCTGAAACAATTAAAAATAATATTATTTTACTTTTTTCATTTATAAGAACAATATTATTATTCTTATTTACATGTCTAATTGGTCTCATAACCAGTGAAGCAATGCCTGTCTTAATTATTTTTAACATTTTGTTCCCCGCCCTTAGTTGACTTCCAAATTAAGACTCTGTCTTTCTACAATTTAAGAATGTTTCTTTTTAAGAATAAAAAAGATTTATGCCAAAATAAGAACAAAAGGCCTTGGTAACGTAATGGATGTTGAAGCTAACAATCCCAAGACTTTTCAATTAAGGCTGCATGACGACTACTACTGATATGATAAAATTGAGAGTTGAGGCTTATGATCATTAATTCTAGGTATAATTATATATATATATATATATATAATTCTGATCATCATCGAGATCGTGATCGATCGAAAATGTGCTAATTAATTAATTAGTTAACTTGAGCTAGCAGCCCGGTGATCGATTGATATTGATCAAAGAACCAGTACTTTATCCCTCCAAATATTTTCAAAAATCTCACTTAGTATTTCGTTGTCTAGATCACTTTTAATTTTCAATAATTTTTTCATACTTACACCTATTTTTTGTCATTAATAAAATATCACATTCTCATATTTTTTTTTCACTTCTCATAATAGGCAAGATAATATCTTAGTATCTTTTTATAAGCTATTTGGTAAATTTATAACATCTTTTTTTCTATTTATTTATAAAAAGTCTTTTCCAACCCGAGAAAAATCTCACATATCTATTTCTATCTATATTATACAGACTTTACAATATTCAATCATAGATTCAACCAAAAAAAAAATTATTTACTTAATTTTCATCATTTGCTTCAAAAAATCTCACATAACTATTTTTATCTTAATTTTTATAGTTCACTTGAGTCCAATAGAGCTCAAGTGAGAGGTTCAGATGGGTGACTTTCATAATTTAGATTGTCCCTAGATAGCTACCTTATATGATTAATGTTAAATGTCGATCACTATTCAACCTTACATATGACACATTTTACTAATCGTCCCCACACACCAAATCTTAGTTCCAGCCCCGTATGGTGACATGGTCCTCATGTGTTACACATAACTTGATTTAATTATTTCATGCAGGCACTAGTTCCTCTGCCTCCTCCTCAACATCAACCTGCAAGGGTACGTATATATGTTTTTAGATTTTTCGTATGCTATAAATATTCTTCTCTTCCCTCCCTATTAATTTCCCTCACTCGATCAATCAGTAATTTGACATTCTCATTACTTTTTCTATGCACATATATATTAAAAATGGTAATACTAGATACAATTCTAGTTTATGCAAGTTTTGTGCACTCATTAAAAAAAAAAATGAGGTTCACCATTAAAAAAATAATTTTTTAATGTGGATTACAAATTTAATTACTTTTTCAAAATAAGTGTGCGAAACTTGCATATCATAATACTATAAATATTATTTCTCTGTTAAAAATGTAGGTTTTTTACCATATATTATATTCGCTTGAATTAATTAATAAATTTGGTAGAAATATTCTTTGTTTTAATTTTTATTTCTGACATTTCTTAGTTACCAGAAAGTAAGGCAGTGTTTAAAGAGAAAGTACTATATATATATATATATATATATATATATATGTTTTTCGCCAACATAATACAACTAATTTTTTAGATTGGAATTTTAAATCATCAAAACAATAGACAAGGTCATGAGGTGTTTTCACACCAAAAAAAAAAAAAAAAAGATTGAGCCTACCATAAACTATGTTTGTTTTAGTACCCGAATCCCACTTTTTTCAAGTAGTTCATATGGAACTACTTGCAGATCATCTAATTCTGCACAAGTCATTTTACATGAAAAAGAGGGTATATCCTACTTCTTGAGAAGATAGTCTTTGTTCAAAATACATTGAAGACAATAGATCAGGATTTATATATAGTTGTTAGACCCTCAAGGGTCAGTGCATGCAGTAATCTATATATGGCTAACTGACACCCATATTTTGTTTGATTTTGCATTCAGCCTGATTGGGGGAATGAACTTCACTTATTGGATGCAGCGATAAACGGCGCGATAGACGGCGTGATAAGCGGCGCGATAAGCGGCGCGATAGGCGGTCTTTGCAGCATCATGTGATATTGATATAGAGTTGTGCTGCATATACTTTTACAATACTTATTTTGTTAGTTTTAATTTGAATTTCAAATTTTATAATTTTCAATCTATCAATAACTGACATGTGGAGAAGTAAGTTTTTTGTAAGTTTTTCTTAAGTACATTTAGTATTTTTCATTGCTATATATCCGATTCTACATATACATTATATCCAATTCTACATATACATATACAAATACAAATAATGCTATACATGCACCACACTCTCATTCTACTTAATTTCATTTTAATGTGACATTAAATTATAAAGATGTTAAATATTTTCACATGAACATTAATAATTGGATATTCGATTTTCTATGATCCATAATAATAAAAACAATGATAATTAAATACGTACCTTTCTCCATCTGTTTGATGAATAATTTAATCTGACTATGAGAGAAGGATCACTCCAACAACTTAATCTCCTAAGTGTCTCCAAATAACTAAAGGCACTCTAATGTTGTAGGTGAGAACCTTTTAACCCATCAATACTATTTATAAATTTCTAGCCATCAAGAAATCTAAAATTTTGTGTTTAACTGTGATTAGAGATATAGAGTTAATCTTATCTCTTAGGAGTTTTCTTATCCCATTATAACTCGTCTATTAATTGATAAGTTTTGAGCAATTCCAAACTTTATCAAGATGGGTGTATGAGACATAGAATTTAAATAAAACTTTTACATTCTTCCACTTGGCTCATACATTCATAAAATAATATTTTCCATTCATGAGTTTATTACAGGAAATTAATCATACTGAACAAGTTCATTTGCAGAAAACTTTCATAGCTCAGAATACATTTCATGAGTTCCAAAATATCAATGTTAAACCAACTACCAATGCGAGTCATGTCGATCATTTGTTAAAAAATCAACAAATTCCCTTCCATATACTACAATACTAGTAACTTAATTTAACACGATTTTTAATTTGGACAATTAAAGCTAATACTGCAAAACCTTAGGTTCCAATTCATGTCTATCGTAGACATTATTTTGTCAGCATTCATCCACACCATTCAGTGTACATATAAAGTGGAAATACAAGAAAACATAAACAACCATAATAGATATCTTTTAATATCAAGTAACAAAATACTTAGCATATCTATAATCTCTTTTATATGTCCACATCATGGGTATAAGCATATGACTCATCATTTCAACATGTCTCTTAAAGTATTTAAACAAATAAGAAAATTGTATTAAAAAATAGTAATATTTTATTATTATAGAAAATGAGATGGCTTGTCCAATGTGAAATTTAAGTTTTGAGAGAGCATTCATAATGATTTCTTTATCTTATCCTTTAAAATACATCATCAAACTTCATTTTTTCTATTTTACATAATGACTTTTATAATATATCATGCATCAGCTTATTTATTTTTTCTTTATATCATTTAAATAATCATTTTTTATTCTTTTTAAATATTTCATTTCTACTAATAAATTCGCAATATCCATATATTGTTTTATATTTGCAATATATTTTTATATACAATGTAATATAACTTAGTCCTATACACATAAAATAAAAATATATAAGTCAAATAAAAATAAAAAATAAAATCAAAATATGAAAAAAAAATAAAGATATTATTTTAGAAGACAACGAAATATGTGTTTTAAATCTTGAATAGCAAAAGAATTTGCTTGCATGGTAACAGTCAGATTAAGTCAAAAAAATAAAAATAAAAGAGTAAATGAAATATAAATAATAATAATAATAATAATAAATGTTTATAGGATGAACAGTACATCTAGATGTAGTAAAATACTGTAGCTAATTGTATTTTAAATTTCCTTTCAAATAATGGATGGAATTTATTTTTGAACAATTCTTCAAATAATTTATATTTCTTATAAAAATATCTAAGTCATTGAGAATGTTCTAATTAGTCAAAAAACAAAAAAGTCACGAAGAATACTACGTGCAGTCGTATGATATATAAATGTCATGCAGTTGTTTTGAAATAGAATATAGTTTATTCTTAAAAATTATTATTTTTTCAAGTGAATCTCATATTTATTTATTTTTTTAAAATAATTATATAATATTTACGCACGCACGATTATAATTATTATTTATCATATAATAAATAATTCAATTTTTTTTAATTTTAAAATAATAATAATATTAAAAATAATATTTTATTCAATTTTTAATTTTTATCTTTCATCACATTTCATCTCCGAGTCCAAACGGTGCTTCGGTTAGTTTTTCAGCAGGTTCATAACAGTTTCCTTTGTTTCTAGCTGGTAATTGGGAGACACGGTGCGGTGAGATCGCCATGGACAAGGTAGTGGAGGGTGTAGAGGAGGCGAATAAAGAGTGGGCCGAAGCGGATTGTCGGACCCAAGAGCATATAAAGGCGATCGAAGAGTACGGGAAATCTAGGGAGGAGAGAAATTCGAATTCGCTTCCGAGATTGAACGGGCTTGCGCAAGATGGCTTGGCTTTGCTCTCGTCGCTCCAGTTCAAGCTCGATCTTCTTGCGCCACAGTTGCCCACCAATGATGAAGTCCAATCTGCTACCACTTTGCTCGAGTCTTGGAAGAACCAATCCCACAAGTACCTAATTCTCTCTCTCACGGCGATTGCTTGTAATGTTTCTTCTTGTTTCCTTTTTTAACTTGAGTTCCCCGAACAGAACTGAACCTTTAAGCCAATTTAGTGAAAATGCTTTCATTGAGTGGACGACTTTGTTTTGGGCAGTCCTTAATTGCAGAGTAGTTTGCTAATCTTTGTTTACTGCCAGTTTGCGATTGAGTCTGAGGAATGCCAATTTACAAGCAAAGGCTAACATGAGGAAAGCTGCTCAGGAAGAGGTAATCAACACCATATTGAATTACTGTAGCAAAATGTTAGCCATTCCTATATATTTGAGTTAAAACTCTTTTCTTCGGTAGCTATTTCCCGCAGAAGTTGCAAAATATAGCTTTCTCATACGCTTATTTAACAAACCTCATTTTGTGGTAAGTTTGTGATTAAATATGGGAGTGCTTATAAGAGAGGCTTGGAGTGAGGTGTGATTTTACATTGTTGTGAAATTGCCGAGAGAACTACTTTTGGGTGGTGGAGGAGAATCCACAATTCGCAGACGCAACTTACAGTATGTATTATGCTTTATGGATTTGGTCCCAAATTCAATGCAATGATTGAATTTTGTGGCTAGTTTTATGAACATGAACAAAAATAGCCATTTCCTTAACATGGATTTGTTAAATTACTGTACTATTTATAATTTTCTTTTCAGAACAAAAGCCGGAATGACATCTGCTGCTGAAAGCATCACTGAGAGCCTTCGCCGCACTCAGCCAATTGATGGTTCAGGTTAGTAGCTGTATTTCTTGCTTTATTTTGTCATATGGTTTTTCTTGGGATGCAGCGTTAATTAATTTATTTTATTGCAATTTGGATATAGGAAGTGGAAAGAATTGCGAGCACACTCATGACTTTTGGTAGATCGTCTATTTCATTATGATCTCAGCATTATTTCTTGTATTTGAAGTACTAGGTCTGGATACTTTTTCTGTTTCTGATGGTAAGGTTATAAAGAATGACGCTCTATTAGCTGAAAGGGTTGAAAACTTTGAGGAACTATTTTGATATGGCTACATGATTTAGAATTTACTTTAGACCATTGATCAATTAGACCAAATATAAGGTAGGGTAGAATCTTCCTGTGGTAGTTGTCCAATTGAAGCTGTGGTGAAATGTTATTCATTTTCTATTAGGGTAGCCTCACAAGAAGATGGTGTGGGCATTGTTTGGTATCTGGTTGATCTTCCTATTCAGTATTCATTGCTCAGTCATATTTTAATTTTTCAAGATGGATCAGCTAGATTTATGAAAGAAAACAGTCTTCAATGCTCTCAGCTCTGAAAGCACTCCCTGCTATAACCGATCTAAATGAAGATTTATGCACTTCTTTTTTTAGTCCTTGCAATTTGTGCATTCAGGATGAGATCCATTTGGAGTTACCACTTCATTTGTGTGTAGTATTACTATCTTATCACTCATCATTTTCCTCTAGTCTATGAATTTCACCCGGTTGTGTTCTTGTGGCTGTTCCTCTGTGGGATCCTAAAATTCTGGTCATTGGAATGTTGCCCCCAGTTTTAAAATTGAATTCTGACTGTTGATACCAGCATCTTTCTGATGAGGTTAGAATATTTGAATCAACTCATTCGGGTTAGCTTTGAGGTAATGCTTATCTTGTTCTTCAGTCTTATATATGAAAAAATAACTAGAGAATGTCAAGGGATGTGTAAATCTTGTCATATGTCATTTCTCTTAGTACCACCATACAATAAGTTTACACGAGTTCATATTTGTCTTGGACCTATAGAGGAATCAACAGGAGTATTAAAGAAGGCTGAAAGTGAATACAAAGGGCACCGCTCGCTGTTCATGCGAACCCGAAACCTACTCTCCACAATGCAACGTCATGATGTCATTGACAGGTAAAGGATTTTTTTTCCCTCTTCCAATGGCTAACTATCTTTGTTTTCAAACAATTTAGGTGAATCCCTTTATGTGAACAGGTTGATACTTGCAGTAGGAGTTTTGTTATTCTCATCTTCTGATCTCTATGTTGTCTCAAAACGCGTTGGGCTACAAAAGTTGCAGAGACAGATTACTGCTGCTTTAAAGGCTGGTATGGTGAGACAAGCAGAAGTAGGACACAGCGCTGTTGTGGATGGCATAAATCCTCCCCATGTCCATGAAAATGCAGTTCATAAGGTGGATGTTCCTTTAGAACAACCTATGCGGGATGAACTCTAAAGTTCTTTTGGTGTTCGGATAAAAAATAATGTGTCCTATATTGATTTTTTCCGTGTGCTCGTCTTCTATGGCTATGGCTCTTAAGCCTTGTGGGGCTATGTGATTGATCCCCCATTTCCTTCATAGCGTCTGCTTTCTGTTTCGATTTTTTCTTTTATTCCCCAAGTAAAATGTTTCGTTTGCCAGTAATCCCCAAATCATTTAAGAAAATAAATGAAAAGGAAGGATGGTTTCTGGCATTTCTGCTGTCCTCGCAGTTTCTCATGGTTGGTTTCCAAAGGGCCAGCCATGCCCAAATATTTACAATCGTTGTGCTATAGATGTCGAGAACATTATACATATGGTTCACTAGGGACGAGAAATACGTCTTCGAATAAAAATTCACTAAACCCAGCATTCTACTGATCTAGGAAAACACAGCACAGTCAAAATGGTCTACTTTTGCCGTTCTCCCAACAGAAACCTGATAAATCATGAACCGCATGTAGCCAACAGATATCCCAACACAGAGAGCGAGAGAGACAGTGCAAATGATGAAGCGCGAGTGGCTCTCGGATTGATCGAGTGCTCATGCCAAAAGCCAGAAATTCTTGTGGGTCTTTGAATTGAGAAGAAAGCCTGCATTTTGGCCCTTTTTCTGCACTCCAACACATGTGCACTTGCTATTTTCTATCAAATACTCTGCTGTGTCTATCCCTCTCATAGACCCTCCAGGCCGCCTACTCCTTTTGGTATGCAAAGACACATACAGTAATCGATTAGGAAACAGTCTATATGTGTTTCAGTTTTCACAAACTAAAATCTAATAGTACTAAAAGAAAAATAATGATAGCAAGATACTACTTTTAGGTGTGGTTTGAATAATGAGATGAGATGAGATGGTTTTAGATGAAAGTTGAATAAATTATTGTTAGAATATTATTTTTTAATATTATTATTATTTTAAAATTTAAAAAAATTATAATAATAAAATGAAACATTTTTATTATCCAAACAGTACGCTATTTTGTTTTCCAATTTTATATGTAAACAAAGAAACATTTATTTCTAATTTCTCCAATGGGCTTTTTGGGGAACTGGTCCTATTCTTGAAAGGAGCAAGTTTTCAATTTGATAAGCTGAGAAATTAATGTGCATGTTTTGAAACTGGCATAAAGCTGTGACAGGGAGAGATTTTCATGCCTGGGTTTATAAGACAGATCTATTTTTCTCTCACACAGACAAATTGTAATTACAGTAGAAGATCTTGATGTATATTTTCATGGCGTAAAGATTCAGAAGAATAGTATGGCTCAAAGAGCACTCACCCTAATATTGCCGTTGAGAAACTCCGCCGCTGCCCTATAACTATGAGATCCACCCCGAGTGCCATGCTCTGGAAAAGAATAACCCCTGCCTTGTCCTTGCCCTCCATTTCCACTCTCTCAACACGCACGTGCAGTGTCGGTTGGGTAATTTTGCATGCATGCTTCATTTCTTCTAGAAAATCCACTTCCCCTCCATTTGATCCATCCGCACATGTTGCAATGGAAGAAGAGCTTATGCTCGGCTTTCTCAAGAACGTGGAGAATGTGTTCCGCCATGAATTTGGATTCCCAACGTGGAGGAGAATCAATTCGTCTTGTTCAAACACTGCATGAGAAAGAGCGTATTGGAGTGCCACAGCTGACTCTCGGTTTGGTTCTGCTACTACCATGACCTTCCTCGCCGCAGGTGTCCCACCTTGCATGGCCTGTATGTTGCTCTTTGATATTATATTAGCAACGGCACCTCCACCGCCGCCACTACAACTGCTGCCACCACAAACCTAGCTAACCACCGCTAGCACCAAGACGGATCTGGATTGGAGGTTAGAAAAATGAAATACAGTATGATCAGGTGGTAATTTTTTGTCTGAGTTCGTACAGCAGGACAACAATTAGCATATTTTGTTAGCTTTGGTTCTCTGACTCTAAATTTAGTGTTGCATTGTTTCCATGCTAAAATTGGAGGGTGGGGTGGATGTTTGTTTTTCGAGACCCGTCCTGGAGAACCGTTCAACAGCCAACAAAGGTAAAAAACTAGGGAAGAGGAATTCGGCATACAATTGTGAAATGCGTAAACACCTTATAATCGTTTTGAAAAAGAGTGAGATTTATTATTAAAAAATTAAATTTTTTTTTTTATGTAAATCTCATATTTTATTCATTTTTTTAAAAACGATTACGCGTCGGTTACACAATTTACAAATGCGGCTAACAAAACAAATAAGGCACCCTCGGCCTAATACCACGAGCTAATCCAATTTATCCAACATCAACGTGAATTTTTGGTCTCGCCCAAGCATCACCTTGGGCAACCCCAACAAGCAAAAAGCATATCTACATGCTCAAACTCTGACTTTTAAAAATATAACATCTTGTTATAGCATTCTCAATGAAATAGTTAAATGTAAAATAAATGTACTTTTTAGCTATTAGGACAACAAAACCGTCCGTATTGGATTAGGCAAAGGGTAACTGCATTCTAAATCTTTATTTTATTATTTCTTGGGCATGCTTTAATTCTTTTTTACTTTTGTGTTTATTTTATTTTATTATTGCTTTTGTATGTGCACGCTATACTGCATCAAGTGCCCATATTTTGATTAACTATGTAGTACTTGTCCATTAACCAATTAAATAAATTAGAATAGGACTAATAATTAACATATAATCATATAATAAGTAGAATGGTAAAATATGGTAAAATTAAATGAATTAATAATTAAAAAATTAATTATTTTTTAAAATTAATATTATTTTATTACTATATAATGAATAAATATGGATATTTGATGTGAATATAATAGCCTAAGTCAAATTCATCTCATATTATTTTATTGTTATATAATAAAAAAATGAATAATTCAATGTGAGAATTTAATATGAATGGAATAGTCAAAGTTAAATTCATCTCATATTAGCTAAAAGTGAAGTTTGGTTTTATCTAATCTATTGAGAGTGGTCATAAAGTGATGAATACTTCGTATATGTTTTTTTTTTTTTTTTTTAAACTTCGTATATGTAATCTGAAGTAAAAGTACTATGTTGTTTCAACGGAAATAGAAAAGCCCAAACGTCTATATAAATTGAAAGAGAAATGCTTTGGTCCCAAATTTGAAATTTAAAAAATGTCGTGAATGAGATTTTTTTTTTTTAACCGTATGATTAAGAAAATATTTTTTAATAATGTTATGAATTTTTTATTTTTTTAAATATTTATAATGATTAAAAAAATACATTAAAAAAAATGAGAAATGTTATATCACACTCTACTGTATATCATACTCTCCACACACTTCACATAGGGTTTTTTTTTTTTTTTTTTTTCACCCAGCACGTTACGTGTGGTGGGCTGCTTCACACAGTAAAATGTGAAACAGATTTTTTCAAAAAAAATTTACACGAAACATGTTTTGGGTCCCGAATTCGGGACCCATAGCAGTACTCAAATTGAAAACCATTTTAAAGTTTGAAAAGAAAGAACGAGTTGAGAAAGAGATCAGAATCAGTGTTTCGAGTCTCTGGCAACCGTCATCTCTTACTCCGTCTGAATCTGAGCCTTACAAAATAATCACCATCCACAAACTTCTCGCCCATGCTGCCCTGCCTCCATTTCCTGGAGGTCCAGACCGTTACCACCATGCTCCCACAGTTGGAGTACGGCGGTCCTGCAGGAAATGGATCGCCGTACTCCCTCCCGATGGGATCCGCATGGCCTTCCTCTATTGGCTCGCTCTCCTTCGGCCTCCGGAGCACAACTTCCTGAACCAACCCGAGCACCGTGCCCTCCACCTTGGCATCGCCCAGGTTCGCCTCTCCCCTTCCCCCAACAACATGGAAGCCCTCGAAGCTGCCTTTTTGCATAGTGCAAGCAAGAAACTAAACATCATGGTCTCCGATCGCACCTAGGCCTCGAGCACCCCTGTGAGCTCCTCTACGTCTCCCTCTACCTTCAGGGGTGAGTCCGCTAGTCTCCGCTTCGCTAAGTTCTTGAATTAAGGATTCCGAGACCGAGAGAGGTAAAACTCAGCACAGTCCGATCGTAATAATGAGTCCTGTATTCAATCCATGGCTGGACTGATAGTATTCTCTCTCTCTCTCTCTCTCACGTACACACTTGCGCGTTTTTTAATTGATATGGAAGAATATACTGGTTTTGAACCAGATCGGAATGGCCAGAATTATCTCCATCCTGATTCTTGCAGCCTTTTCGGGGCCAATGCAAACTTTGCACAACCCAATATTCGGAATATGGTATCATCTTCACTTGGGGTCTGATCGATCCATCTGATTTTGAATAAAATTTATGATCAAATCGATATGAATCGATTTTGTATTTTTTAAAATCAATTACACACTGATTATCCTCTTAAATCGGTACCTCATGTTTTATCGGTTTCCAATCCGATTTTTCAGTTTAAATAATTTGTAAATTTATCATAAAAAATATGTTTATAAATAAATAAATAAAAATACTTTTAAAAAAATCTATTTTATTAAAAATATGTTACTATTTACAAAAATCTACTTTGTAAACTGCTATAAAACAAAATGTTACACAAAAAAATCTGCAATAAAAAGAAAATTATTTATAATGTTAATTGCTAATTTGTTACTGACTTAAAATATGTCAATGTACTAATATTACATGTTATACATTATGGAATATATATTATATATTATATAATAATACATTGATACTAAATTATTACTAATACTATATACTATACTAATATTGATATTAATACTATATAATAATATGTTATAGTGATAATTATATAATATCTTATATATAATTATATATATTATATAATATAAAAAATATTATATATAATATTTAAAAAATTAATTTAAATATATATTATAGTGAACCAGTCCGGTCCAATCCGGTCCTAAAATTATAGAACCAGAACCGGTCCGGTTTCGGCCCCTTTTTGCATTTTAGAAACTATTTCTAGACCAGACGATTCTACCGGTTTGGGCCGGTCCAGTCTAATTTTCCGATTAAAATTTACACCCTATAATCTTCGTGAGCATAGCTAATGTTGACCTCCAATATTCAGTAGAGCACTGCAACAATCCCATGATCTATGGGATGCCACAGTACAATAGAATGCAGCGTCATCCTAATCTTGATTTAGCTGTTGCACCTGCAGCCAACTTTTATTATTCTTACATGACACCATCATCTGGTGGTGGGGCATTACCTGCTCCCCGAAGCCATGGGGCCTCTGGTCAGTTGCCATCTTCTAGCAGTTATGGAGTCATTGGAATATCTGCAGATGAGCATGGAAGCAACGGTCACTTTACGGATGACATCAGGGGTCCTCACAGAGGGGGACTTGTGCCAGAGGCAAAACCTTAGACATCGCAACCTGCCACACCTGAGAGTTCTGCAGGCTATTATTCTTTATTAATTTTTATTCTTTCTCTATTTTAATTTAAATAAGCGGGTGGTCTTTTATTTGGAACGAACCAAATGATATGTATATTTGTGACTATTCATGTTACTTGTTTATACAAACTGGCTTAACTCTTGGCTTGATATGTGTAGGAAACTGCCATACTAGATATGCAATTTTATGAGGTGGGGAATTTGATGGACCAGCACAGAGACATGGGGCTGGATATAGAGCACGTCTTATGAGGTAAGCGGAGAATGTTTATTTTGGTATAGCTCTTGCTAGGAAATAGGTGGCCAACCTCATGGAGGGTGTGACAAATGCTCTTTTTTTTTTTTTTTTTTTTTTTTTAATTTGCTTCTAGGAAAAGGAAAAGCAATGGGTGAAAATTTGAATTAATTTGATTTATTTGTAGTAAATGCTTAAATTCTGATGGGTGAACTATTTTTTGTTGTATTGTTGATTTTTTAGAGAATTAAAGCATCTTTAATCGGAACAACTTGAACTAAAGGCCAGATTGTTGAAGATTTTCAAAGAAACATCATTTAGCCTTTGTTAGGTAACATCCTTCAGGTAAGTTTTGTTCATCTCTCTTCAGGAATAACTCTTTTGCGACGTTTGGCTTAGTTCACTCGATCCTAAATTACCACTAATTTGTTTATCAGCGTATATGGCATTTCTTTGTAGATTATGGACAATTGATATGACTCTGTTGCTTGTGGATCAGCTAAAGAGTCGTTTTGGTCAAGAACTTAAGGATTAAAAACACTAGTATCTGCTTTATTTTTGTGATAGATTTATACAAGTGTTAAATAACAGATTGAATTCTATATAACAACTCATTCGTACTTGTTAGTGCTATGGGCATTTAAAATTAAAAGCATCAATACAAATATAGAATAAATATACAATTAATTCCATTCCTCTCACAAAGGGTGGTGTTCTCACTCCGTTCCTATTCCCTTGGAGTCCCCCAAGTCAAATCGGAGCTTAATGGTTAAGCAAGCTAGTACTTCCTAATATTATAACCAATTACTATTTGCTCCATGTCCCCTCTCTCTCTCCCTTCCCCCCTTCACTCTCCTTCTCTCTCTTCTCCCTCTCTCTATTCCCCTCTCTCTTCTCACTCTCTCCCTCTCCCTCTCCCTCCCCGACTCTCTTGCTCCCTTCCTCTCTCCATCTCCCTCTTTCAAGCTCTCACTCTTTCCTACTTCTCTGTCTCTCTTACTCCCACTTTCTTGCTCTATCTCTTCATCTCTCTCTCTCTCTCTCTTCCTCCGTCCTTCTCGCTCTCTCTTTTCACTCTCCCTATAATGCCCCAATAGAAGATTTAAGCCACATGGCCTATATTCTAAAATAATTAGTTAATGATACAATTGGAGCCTCATTTGATCATTATAAAGATCAAGAACTTCTTATTCTCAAGTAATGTGAGATCTCATACACCACCTAACCTTACACATCATATTGGGCATCACAATTTTTCCCTCTTAAATTTTCGACGTTCTCGTCGAGCCCGTCCTTCGTAGGTGGCACAACTCAAGTCTCACATTTCTAGTTGGGATAGGCTCTAATCAATTTGTTACACCACTTCCCGTAGGTCAAGAATGTCACATCTGGTAAAGAGATTCGAGATCGTAAAAATACCTCATTTATGGAATCATAAAAAATATTATCTAGCATGATAGTCTTTTATAATAAAAAAGCTGGAACATAACAAAATGACATAAACTAATTCTACGTGAGTCACTTATTCAAATGTCTTAATCATAAACTAAGCCCATGTGAAAATAACACTTATTCAAGGTCTAAGTAAAAAATAGTCAACTCCAGTTCTGTATCTATGCAATCATCATCTGGGACATTAAAACATAAAAACAAAAGAATAAATGAGTCGAAAACTCAATAATATCATAATGTAAACTTAACTTAACATTAGGCTTAATTTAGAAAACATTCATGCATAGACATACATACACATAACATATAGACCATTCATTAGTAACATAGGTGGAATTAACATAATAATAGAAATGCATCTAACATGATGCATGAATAGCTAACTCCATGCATTTCACATAAAACAGGCATGACTTGTTCATCTTGTCTTTATTTAGTGGTCATCATAACATACGTGCATTGGTACAATTGTCGTTGACTGCATGTAACAAATCATAACATATGGTGAACCACGCTTGGGTCCGTGACACTGTATAACGTATCATAACATGTAGTGAAACAAGCTTGGGTCTGTGTCATCATATAACATATGGTGAACCACCCTTGAGTTCGTGGCACCACAAACATATCATAACATGCAGTGAAACACGCTTAGGTCCGTGTTATCACATAACATTGTAGCATATATGTGGTTTGCACATCCACCCATAACATAAGGCCAATCTTAAGGCTTGCTTATCATTCATATGTCTCTTACTTAACTTCTCGTAATGCATACGAACATCTTGATTACATAACTTTCATGGCCTATCTTACTCATATGCATGGCATAGCATTTGATCATGGAATGCTAATATGAATTTTTACATAACATACATAAGCATTACATAATCAAATCATGAGCGTTACATGGCATAGCATAACATGAGCGCATTCCATAAAGTAACGTAACAGATATACATTTCAGCATAGCATAGGTAAGTGCATCATATAATCTGATCATAATTCAATGAGGGTTCGTAAAGAGGGGATAACCTTGAATTGGCCGTTCATAGCATAGCATAGGTAAACGAACCTTTTTTCATGCAGAATATAATAATTACAGCACATATAAAAGATATGATCATGCTACTTACCTCTCAACGCAGCTTCTAAAATTTCACTTTGCACTTTGTTACCTATACAAAACACTAAATGTTACTAAATTTCAAAAAAAGCGTGTCGTAGCATTCTAATTGGTTAAAATCATACCATGGAAATAGTTTTGATAAGACAATCTTTGATGCGCCGCACTTCACTGCATACAATTTTTCAGGCAGTTAGCTATGATATAAGACAAGAGGCACATGCACTAGTGGCAGTTCTTTTCTCTGGTGGATTGGATTCAATGATACTTGCAACATTACTTGATGAATGCCTAGATCCCAGCTACGGGATTGAATTGCTTAATGTGAGCTTTGATGGTCAGTCTGCTCTTGATAAAATTTTTGCCAAGGTAGGAATAGAAGAGTTGAGAAGAATTGCACCGTCGAGAAGGTGAAATCTGGTGGAGATTGATGCTGATTTATCAAAATCGAACCTTGAAACAAAGCATTTTATGTCGCTAATAAATCTTGCAAATACTTGCATGGATCTCAATATAGGAATAGCTTTATGGTTGGCCACAAGAGGCAGCGGTTGGGTGATGACATGTTTCTTAAGGCCTTGGAAAGCTCCCCATGCCAGCTTATTCAAGAGGCTATCAGTGCTCTAAACCTTGAGGGCAATGTTGTTTAAGGGAAGGGGATTGTTATGAACCTGATGCGATGTGATGCCATTTTGATTTGAGAAGTCTCTCATCCATACGATGCCATTCAATACTATGCTATGCTGTGTCATTTTTATTTTTATTAAAGCTTTGCGTTTACCTGTTAGAAGAGTGCTTACTGATTTGTACGTTCATATAAATAGAGCAGGAGGGAAGGAGAGATTATTCTAGAATGTATTTTTGTATAAATTTATTGGAGGAGTTGGGAGCCTCCAACATCCAAAGCTGCAGCCCTTTTTATTGAATTTCATCCTCTTCAATTCATCTCCATTTTCTGTCTCTATGTTGTTTTTAACATCCATTTTCAGTCTTCTTCATTGTTACTCAGTGGGATCATCATAACCGCAAGTAATCATATAACGTCTTTTCTTCCCATATCACAGCCATTTTCTTCCCATATCACAGCCATGTTCTTCCCATATCACCCAGCAGTTGTGCCAGAGTGTCGTCCAAACGGGCCATTCTGATTTGGGTCCTGAAAATTCCAGAAGGTTCAAAAGAAACTGAATTTGAAACAGCGACGGCCCAAAAAATCCAATTTGATAAAACTAAAGAGTCAGTCCATCTGCAAGCGATCTTGTAATCATAAGACAATGACCGATCAAAAAATTAAAAAAAATCAACAAATAACAATAGCCAGTCAAAAATGAAAAGCCGCTATATTGCTTTATCCACCATTGTAATGGGTTTTCCAAGGTTCCTTCTTTAAAGGTCAGCTTATTGCTAAAAAAAACTATTGTACGTTTCTCTCTCTCTCTGAATTTTCAATAAAACAAGCTTGAATTCATAGTATCATTTGAATATATGTGTATATCTGATTATGGATTATGCATAGCAAGAATTATGTTTTATCCAAAATGTCTGTCCTTGAGCACAAAGGAAAATCTGTCAATGTTGCTTGATCCACCTGTTTTTTAATGTTTGCTGTCATCTATAATTTTTCCTATGGTGAGCTGTTGTTAAATTGGAACAGTTTTATATTTTGGCTGGCGCTGGAAGGAAGTAGAAAACTGGTAGGAATTACCCTTAATTACTATTCAGTCATCACCTTGACTTGCTTTGCTCTATGATGCTATAGATCTTACATTTGTTGACTTGCTTTGCTCTATGATGCTATAGATCTTACAAATGTAAACTTACAACCTGGTGCAACTCAATATGAGACATTATCTACTCTCCAAAAACTTTATAATTTAACATACCACGTCAAGCAATATCAGTTAATATCAGTTTGTATATTTATTTTTATAAGACTTATTAGTAAAAGTTCAGACAGATAATTATTATTAAATCCAAACTACTAAGCAGATGGCACAAGGCAGCAATTTTCTCTGTAAGAAAGGCAATGGTTTTTCCAAACTCTCTTGCAGCTGGATTACCACAAAACATGCCTAATTCACCCAAAAGGATATTTATATACAAATAAAAGAAACACAAGAAAAAGACACCCCCATCTGCACATGCACTGATACAATTTCCATACAAGCTTTATCCAATTTTGCACTTAATATGTACAAGCTAAAAGTACAAAAAGGGTCCATACAGCCAAGTCTACAAGCTTACAAAACCTCATTGCAACCAGCCCCAGTGGAAATTGCTTGCAGAAAGGCTTGATCCTCCAAGTCTTGAAAATAGATTACAGTAGTTTCTTGAAATGTCAGGGTTGACCATCACAGCAGGTTTTGTGACTTGACAAATTTTGAGTTGTAAATTTCTTCACCAACTGAGGAAGTCCAAGATTGTGTACTCAGTTTAAGAACACAACCATATAACCACAACAGTGAGATATCAATCAAGTCAGCTTTTTTGGTAATCTGATCGGGGGTTTATATTTACAGCATCTATCTTGACGGACCAGAGAATTTTGGAAGCCAGGTGACAAAATTTTATAAACATACGGTACACCTTCAGCTGCATAGATTAACAAAATACGTGAGCACATCTCCAATGGTTTAAGTCAAATGTTGCAAACATCATTTATTGAGGGATATGTATATGGTAAATCAAAATGAACTAAATGGAACACACTCCAAATCAACTCTCAAACAGAAAATGAAGGACAAAAAGTCCAACAGTTCATAAATGTGGAGGTGCAAGTCATACTTCCACTGGAGCATGGTCAAAGTTCCAGTGATCACTTGAACAGGTAGATAATATCACACATACAATAATTAATGACTACAGCTGAATGCAAATTCACATATATAGGCCTTTGAAGATATTTAAATCCAGCCTATCCAAAATAAATAAGAAAACATTTTTTTAAAAAGGCTCAACAGAGCCTAGAAACAAGCTCCGGTCAAAAGATTCGCCGCTTTGATTGCAGAAATTTTACACTACTCTCATCTCAATGCAATGAAACTTAACCCCTCCTACAATGTATTTGGGAGTTGATGACGGAATGGGATGCAAAGGAAATGATAAAGTAAGAATGAATGGAACATTCATGTAAATCGCTATATATAATGTCACAAGAATATATAATATGGTACAAAAAAATTAGAAATGAACCAGCCAAGCATAAATCCATGATGCATTTTCCATCGTAGGTACCTGGTACAAACAACATTTTCAATGAAAACAAGTCCAAACTTCAAATTGAATTCACAAATTGTGCCACCACAGATGCACTGCTAAAATTTCCATGGTCTACAAGTACACATTTATTTCCATCAAGAATTGGTTCCATAACTATCCCCCAAATTAAGTAGCAAACTGCTTAATCTAAGTAACTCAAGAATACCAATTTATTTCCAAAAGTAGAAGCATATAATTATTTAAACACAGAAAGATATTCTCTATACTGAACACGATTACAAGGAAACTTCAGACAACAGCAAGTGCCCTACATTAGGGATGTGTTTATTTACAGAAACCCATACCAGCCAACAGCAGAAGAGAAGGGGATGATATTTGAGCGGAGAATAACCACTTCCTCAGTCCCATTAAATAAGAATCTTACAAGAAAAACTAACATTTGATGTGAAGCATTTAATGCCTTCACAACTCAAGTTCTTTATCTCCAAAAGTTAACTTGCAATTATGGGTATAACTTTTTTATTATGATGAGGACTCCCAAAGACCGTGCAAGCGCAACGTGTCTTTATCCGATTAACATCCATGCCCGTGTAATTTGTCCAATTTGTCCCCATCAAACGGATCAGGTAAATCATCGGCTTTACCACCAAGACTAAGGCTCCTATCACTTACTTAGCCAACCCCTACGGGTTGCCTTATGGGTACAATTAAGTCATGCATTCCACGAAAGAAGAATATTTTACATTTTGGATCCATAAGATCTAGCTGAAATCATCCCCTGAATCTGGAAATCATTAACTGGCATTTACCAAAGGGAAGCAAGTGATCAAAGGAGTTCAAATAGTGTATGAATGAATGTTGACAAATCTTAAATAAATGTAGTGGAATCTTTCAAGATTTTTACTTATTTAAAAGAAAATAAATCTTTCATGATTTAAACAACAACATTGATAAAGTTCATATTTCATCATACTCCCCCCCCCCCCCACGAAAAAAAGAAAAAAAAAAGAAAAAGAATCCTGAAGATTACAGAATTGGCATGGTATATTTCAAGGTTGAGATAAGAAACTTCTGCTTATTTCTAGAGCTAATGGAAAATCAAATCCAACTAAACGTCATAGTTTCAGTTGTAACTTGTCACTGGAAATCCATCAATCCCACATTTCTAAATCAACCACAGACAGAGAATGCCTTGGAGACATACCTCCATGTATAATTTAAAATTTAATGATCACAAATAGCATATCTGATGTTAAGCCCGAGGAGGCTTGAACATAAAAAGAATCACCACAGCATCAATTTTACTCGGACATTTGGAGCTGCCCAAGCAAATAGAAGTATGCTTTAGCACATAAAATAATCAAAGGTGAATATTTACAATTTTGACTTCTCACCCATCCAATCACACAAAAAAAATGTTAGTTCATCTCTAGATGAAGATAAAGATGAACCTTCCACACTTGTCAAATCTCATTCTGAGGAATTAAAGCAGTAACTCCACTTGGACCAAAAACAGACCAGATTCAGAAAAAGGGAAGCACTAAGATACCATCAAACCTTATTCCAATCTAGTATGATTCTGAACCGAAGGTAGTTGTTATTAAACTCAATTTCAATCTAATGACTATACCAGGGGGTCTGCAGTCATTAAAATATAAAAAGGCTTTGGGAGAGTTCGTATTTCAACGAAGCAAAGTTTATGTAATAAATCATTTAGTAAAAGCTACTGGAAGCTAAACTTTTACAACCTAGCCTCTTTAGTGGTTTGGACTTCAATGAGGTAAAAATGTAATATCGTGGACTCTGTATTAAACACTGCATAGGCAGAAGTGGGGTGAATATGCTATTCCAGAAAGCTCCATTCTTTCACTTATACTTGCAGTAGTCGACATACATGTACAGGGAAACAGAGGTTGTGGTGTGTCAAGGGGGAGAAAAAAGAAAGGAAACTGTGAGAAAAATCTTTTAGCTCTTTCCCCCGGCCCACCAAAATTCTCTCTAAAATGGGTGAGAATTAGAGAGGACCGTATGGGTAAGGATCTCTGTATTTTACATTTTCATTAATTAAGACCCCTTTTTCCAAATGTTGCATGGGGTCCATACTAAACTCTTTTTCAATGGTTGCAAAAAATAAACTCCATCCAAATTATCAAATGAGGAATCCTTTTAATAAACTCCATACTTATCAAGAAAAATAAACTCCAGCCAAATTAAGAATCCTTTTTAAAACCATGTGACTTGGACCTGTGCTATAATTGTGAGGTGCATCTTGAGGCACACCAGAAGAAAAGCAATCATTTAAAACCTTTAAGCTACATTAGCAACAGGCGCAAGATGGCCAGTGTGTAGTTTGAATCACACCTTTCACCTTTCTATGCCTAAATTTGTAAGGTTCAGGTCGGTCTTATCGATATTTTTCTTTTGCCTGTGTCAAGACCATCACGCTGACTGAAGTTTCTCCCGTATTATTTACAAAAGTGACGACTGCTTCCAAGCATGCCAATCACAACTCAGGATCTCAAAAACAATTGTAGTCCAATATCAAGAAATGAAGTTAATTCTCGACACCAGCATGCCTCAAAAGTTTGTCACAAATGCACTTGGAGAAAAATATTTTCAAGTGGTGACTCCAATTCTCTCTTGTACAGGAAAATACTAAACAATATAAAATGATGAGGTTATACACCTTATCTGAAATCCCATAATATCTTGAAAAAGAAATAAATATAGGTAGCTAGGCATCATATTATGAGCTGTAAAAAAGCCAAAGATGTGACTCTAGGCCTACTAAGCTTAGGAAGGCACTTACCTATCTGACTCCCACAGGCAACATAATTAAAGTACCTTACTCAGACCAATTTTATGCATATAGAAATGAATTGACTACACTGCGAATAAGGGAAGAACTAGTGTGAACAAAATTGACCACAGAAGGCAAACCTCTAAAACAACCAGACAGTAATTCTAAACAGAAATTAACATATTCAATCAAATCCTTTCAAAGTTAATGTAAAGAAGGAAAACGGTATGGCACATAGCTAACATGTTCTGACTACAAGTCCAACAGAAATAACATAAAAGTACACTTTTTTTATATAAGTAACATAAACGAAGTACACAGAAGAGGATCAACGCCAAAATATAAATTTGAATGGCCAGCAATAGTATGCTAATAAGACATATTAACTCCCTCTCACAGAAATGCTAGAGATTCCACTCTGAAAAGTTCCTGCCGGTATGATGACAATGGTGTATAGCTGCACAAAAAATTACATGCTGGCACAAATAGGCTACAAAGTACACATTGAACTAAAGCTAGACAAAAAAAAGAGAAAATAGAACTAGAACCAGAAGAAAGCAGAGGGCAGAGATTGGCCACAAATAATTTTTTTTTTTTTTTTTATAGGTACCACAAATAATTCTTAACAGTCAGAAGGAAAACAGCGCATGCCAATATGAATCGCACTAGATAGAAAATGCTTCTTCTTCTGATAGAAAGTTGGTGAATACCTCAGTGCATCATGTCCCTCCGGACTCTGCGCTGCACCACATTCAAAAATGCATGAAGCCTTCAAAATTATTCTGTTATAATTATTCAGTTACAGATAGATAGCTTCCCCGTCCATTCATCAGCCACACCATAATCAAGGCTGAGCTCCCTCAAAGGAGGGATGTTCTCCATTGCAAACAGCATAAGGTGAGGGAACATCAAGTTATTGTGATCATATAGCACAAACTGCACCAACACATTCGGAGTTTCACTATGGCTGATATAACAAGCAACATTCCTCATTCTCGATACATCCATTGCAAAATCCAGCGGAGGAATTGAGGGAAACGTTGGACGCACAAAATCAGTAAATATCTGAGACAAATCCCCCCATTCGGCCCATCTACTCGAGAAACGATTTGGGTAAATCAACGTATCACCGTTCATCGACAAAATTTGAGCTTGGTCCCTGGTCAGAGCAACCCCGGCATATTCACATATAAAAGCACCAGCTTGTATCAAATCCAAGGACCTAACTCCCCAACCTGTCTCCCTCGACCTAAACACTTCCAACCTATTTCTCAACCCTTTCTGAGTAACACGGTTCCGGCAAGTAGGAGGGCACCTACAAAAGGGTCCACATTCAAAAATAACGGGCTTCCCTCTCAAAAGAATCCCATTGTGGTCATAAGCAATCTCTCCCCCGTTCTTCATGGCACAAAGGCAACCATCGGCACAACCCGAGGCGCATTCACACCCAGTACCATTCCCCGTCCTGTGAAATGCATACGGTGGAAACACCGTCTTCACAAGATAGTCATAATACATAGGTTCCTGATCAGTATCAATGTCATTGAAGAGCAATACCGGCACGTTCTCCTTCTTCATCGAAATATCAAGGCTAAGATAACCCACGGGCCTCGCCGTCAACGGCCTAGTCCTGAGACTCTGAGCAAACCTTAAAATGGAGCTACCCATCTCATCCTGCCCATCCATTCTCAACAGCTTGTACTTGTAAACCCCAAAACCCGACTTTCCCACATCAAACCAACAATCAAGAATCCTATACAAGCCGTCGTAAACGTAAACCTTACTCGATACGCCGCCCTCGTATTTGATCCCTCTGATAACCCTCACTTCAATTCCGTAATGCATGCTTCTCTCCAATGCTAAATTCCCACCCTCCAGCTTTTGATGCGCACATTGCCTCGAGAACTTATCCTGCCCGCCGTGACCCGTGTAGATTATCACGTCCCCAGTGTCCTCGTCGTCTTCGTACCCACCGGACACGATTATGCTGGTGGCTATTGGCTCGCCGCTCGAGCTCTGGCTGGCGGGGACGTAATCTATTCCAGCTTGGACCTGACCATGTAAGCCGACTACGCACAATTCCATTCGGAAGAAGAACAAATCACCGATGTAGATCCCCGGGATGGAGCCGACGATGCGCTTGTCCCGGTTGAGCCACAGATCGCGGTCGCGCAGGGCAGAGGCGGCGCGCAGATCCCCGCGGACCTTGCGACTGAGGCCGCCATCCACGAGACGGCGCTTCTCGTCCTCCATCATGGATAAGACGCGGAGAGAGTCGAAGATCATGCGGGTCCGACGAATGAGATCGCGGAAGTAGCGACTGTCCTCCATGCTGAGATCCGCAACACGGACGAGCTCCGCGGAGCGCTGGAAGGGCTTTTTCCGAGAAACGACGGTTGAGACGTGGTTATTGCCGTCTTCCTGTGGGACTGGCACGATTGCGCGAGAATCGGGATCCAAAACGTCAACGTCGCCGTAACGCTGTAACCGCTTGGCAAAGGCGGAGCGAAAGAGCTCGGAAACTCGGAAAAACTCGGAGTAGACGCTGTCTTCCCCGGAGGAAATGACCATGGGCAGGGAGGACATAGGGGTATCCTCTGAATTGGAGAGGACGTAGGGGGTTAGGGTGGTCCCGGTGGAAAAGAACGGTTCTTGAGGAGTCGGCTGCCTTTGTAGTGGCTCGTCTGAGGGTTCGAGCTTAGGCTCGATTTTGGGGGTTAGCAGAGGCAGAGCAGCCTTGGTGGTACTCGTGGCCGATGGGTCAGGGAGCATGTTGAGGTCTTGGAAGGGGAAAAGAGAGTCCATTTCGTTAGTTAAACAGAAAGAAAGTGTCGGATATACAGGGAATGTGAGGTGGTGGGGCTTTTCTGCTTGTCCTAGGGTTCTGGGGTGCGCTCGGGAGGTGTTTTCATGGCGGATTTCGGATTGATAGAGAGAGACAGAGAGAGAGAGAGAGAGCTCTGGAGCTGAGAGAGATTTTGAGTAATATAATAATATTAAGATAAGAAATACTACTGCATTTTCAAGTTGAAAATTGTCATTTGGTATTTCACGGAGCATTGGAATGGTGTGATGTGAATGCCCCCTACCACTGCTTAAATAGGGTTTACCATTTCTCAAAAAAAAAAAAAATAGGGTTTACCGTATTTAATGAACATTTAAATCAATAAAATTTATTTTAAAAAATTATAAATGCTTAATAAATGCTGAAATGTGATAATTTGGCATTACTATTTTTTTTTTTAAAGTAATGTTATAAACTACACTCTCATCATATTTTAATTATACTAAGGAGTATGTGGCACATTCATCACCATTAGATGATAAAAAAACATACAATAAATGATCATTTAATAGTGATAAATGTGTCACATCATACTTAGTGAGATAAAAGTGAGATGGTAGTATGGTGTATAGAATTTTTCTTTTTTTTATAATTGAGTAATGCTACATACAGTCGTAAAAAGCGCAAGTGTCATGCAATCGTTTTGAAAAATAATGGGGTCTACTATTAAAAAATTAATTTTTTTTATATAAATCTCATATTTATTTACTTTTTTGAAATTAATTATGTGGTCTTTATACATTCACTACTGTAACTATTATTTCTCTTTATAGTTTTATGTCAATTTAGGAATAATTTTTGTGAATAAATAATATCATTTCTCAAGGTTTTTCCTTATACCACCATATCAAATATATTCTTCCTTATTGAAATTAGATTTTTATCTTTAAACTTTTAACCCCAAACCGTTTAATTTTTTTTTTATAATTTATGATCCACTTAAATAATAAAAAGGAGTAACAATAATTAAGAAGGCTTGACTGAAGAGAAGAAATATTAATATGCATGCTTGTTTCCCTCTAATAAAAAATATACTCGCCAATTAATTTTAAACATTAAAATGGATTAAAAAAAAAGGTTATATGAAAATGGATAATGTAATAAATACTTATGACAGATATACTACCAACTATTAACAAGAATGTGTAAATAAGTTTCTCCCTATCTATTGAGTTTTTTTAATTAATTAAGAAATTCCCCGGATTAATAAATAGGAGAAGGTGTAAGTTTATGCATAACGTGGGTAGCTCGTGATATTGCTTTCAATTTTAATACTCTATTTTTCTAAAACATTTAGAGAATTTTAATATTTTTAAAATATTTTGTTGGATATATCTACTAGCATGCATAATACAGCATACCTCTAAAATCATAACAAAAATGATGAATAAGCCTTTCAATCTACTACCCAAAGATGAGATTGTCCGGCACTTTAACTTATCTTACTTTATCTAATCTCATCATTATAATTTTTTCAAATTCTCACATAAAATATAATAAACAATTCAATTTTCTCAAATCTTAAAACAACAATAATATTAAAAAATAATATTTTATACAACTCATCTCTGAATAGAAACGGAACCTAAAGGGAGTCAAGATGGGAATGTCCCCCTTAGTTTTGACTTTTTATATTATAATTTGAATATATTGATAGATTTATATATATTTATCCTCAACATTTAAGTTTGACACTCGATTAAAATTAGATATTGTTTCTAAAATCTAACTCAACTCCCAACTCTGTTTAATATATTCTCTTATTCATGCTTTTACTCGCTCTAATAAAGTTTTGGTTTTGCCCATGTTATTTTCGGTCCCCATGTAATATACTAGCCAAATTTTAACCGTTAAAATGGATATAAAAGAGTTATACGAAAATGGTAATGTAATAAAAAGTTATGAGAGATATACTACCAAATTTTTTTTTTTTTTTTTGATAAACAATGCTTAGCTGTTTTATTCTTCAGAAAAAGAATTATATCATTGCATCCTGCCAAATGACTTGGGAAACAAAATCTGAGAAAGAGTCCTACCAAATCACTAGATCATCTACATGTCATGAATGTCTTGCCAAACAATGGGATACAGTATTGGCCATTCGACCTCTATGATGTATTGTAACTTTTGGAAATCTTAAAACCAACCTCCTTTATCTCCTAAATCAAGCTCCCCCATATAGACATACAATCTTGCTCTTTGTTTAGCTCTTGGACTACCAACATGGAATCACATTCAACTTGAAGATCAATAATACCCAAAGGAAAACATATCTGAAGGCCCCTCAGCACAGCCAATAGTTCAATCTTTATAGAATCATCAACCTCATGTTCTGGTTTACTTGCTGTGAAGATTACTCCTCCACCCTCATCTCGAAGAACTATACCCGCACCTGATCTACTACCAACTTTTAACAAGCATATTAAATAAATTTCTCCATATTTATTAAGTATTTAAAATTAATTAAGAAGTTCACCGACATAATTATATCGGCTTAATAAATAGGAGAATGTTTAAGTTTATGCATAATGTGGGTAGCTCGTGATATTGCTTTCAAATTAATACTCTGTTTTTTTTAGAAACTTTAGAGAATTTTTTAAAATAATTTTTTGATATATCTACTACCATCAACCATGCATAATACATCATACCTCTCAAATCATAACAAAAAAGACCAATAAACCTCTCAATCTCCAACCTAAAGACAAAATTAAAGGGAGTGGAGATGGGAATGTCCCCTTAGTTTTGAGTTTTTTTAATATTGATAAATTTATATATAGTTATTCTCAAAATTTTAAGTTTGGCAGTCGATTGAAATTAGATATTGTTTCTAAAATTTAACCCAACCCCATTTAATTCTATAATTCGTGCTCCATTTAAATAATAAAATAAGTAACAGCAATTAACAAGACTTGACTCATGAGAAGAAATATTAATATATTCTCTTATTCATGTTTTGGCTCCCTCTAATAAAAAGTTCTGATTTTGTCCATGTTATTTCCGGTTGCCATGTAACATACTCGTCAAGTTTTAACCATTAAAATGGATAAGAAAAAAAGTTATATGAAAATGGATAATGTAATAAATAGTTATGACAAATATATTATCAACTATTATTCAAAATTTAGCTATTATCACATTTTTTTTTATATTTGCCCATTCCATTTAAATTCAATCCTCACATTGGATTAGTCATTCACTCTCTATATAATAAGAAAATATTATTAAATTAATAATTTTTTATTTAATTTATTTGTATTACATTTTATAATTCTACCAATTTAATATTAATAATAATTATATTCTAATTAAATTAATATTAAAAAAATCATATTTTCAAATGTCATTTAATGTTAATAACCAAAAATTGAGATTAAACTTATCTAAAATTTTATCTAAATTTCTTATTCACTAACCAAATATCTAGCAACATACCCATTTCAATGTCAATAAAAAATCTGCACCTACATAAATACATACAATTGGTTGGAGTGAGAAATTAGTATTTTAATGTTTGGTGAATCAATTGTGGTTCTCCATATTTGGCCAACCACTGTAGCAGAAGTCCAAATTGTTTTAGAGATACCCAATCTAACGTGGAATCTTTTTGGCATAGATTATCTAAATTTTAGCCATCCTTCAACTTTAGCCAAGCTAATGAGAATGCTCGAAGGTATATGTAGCCTGTAGGTAGCTCGTGACATTGTTTTCAACTTTATTACTCTATTTTTCTAGAAAATTGGGAGAATCTTGATCTTATTAAAATAATATTTTTGGATATATCTACGAGCATGCATGATACATCACATCTCTCAAATCGATAGGTTTGATAAATGAGATGAGACATAAAATTTTTATCTTATTATATTTTATTATTATAATTTTTTTAAATTTACACACAAAATATAATAAATAATTCAATTTTTTTCAAATCTTAAAATAATAATAATATTAAAAAATAATATTTTAAAATTTCATCTAAAATAAAAAATTCTCATTTCACTGTTCAAACCCTACTTAGTCGAGATGGGAATGTCCCCCTTGGTTTTGAGTTTTTTTTTTTTTTTTTTTTTTAATATTGCTAAATTTATATATAGTTGTCCCCAACATTTAAGTTTGACACTCGATTGAAATTAGATCTTGTTTCTAAAATTTAACTCAACCGCGTTTAATTCTACAATTCTCGGTCTATTTAAATAATAAAATTAGTAAAAAACAATTAAGAATGCTTGGCTCAAGAGAAGAAATACTAATATATTCTCTTATTCATGCTTTGGCTCCCTTTAATAAAAAGTTATGGGTCTGTCAAAAATATACTCGCAAAATTTTAAACATTTAAATGGATAATAAAAAAAGTTATATGCAAATGGGTAATGTAATAAATACTTATGTCAGATATACTACCAACTATTAACAAGCATGTGTAAATAAGTTTCTCCCTATCTATTGAGTTTTTTTAATTAATTAAGAAATTCACTTGACATAATTATATCGGCTTAACAAATAGGAGAAAGTGTAAGTTTATGCATAATGTGGGTAGCTTGTTAGCCTCGTTTATTTTCACAACTCATCTTATCTAATCATTATAATTTTTTTAAATTCTTACATAAAATAAAATAAATAATTCAATTTTTTCAAATCTCAAAATAAAAATAATATTAAAAAAAATATTCTAATAATATTTTATTCAACTTTTAACTTTAATCTCAATCTCATCTCATCTCATATGCGAAAACAAATGAGGCTTTAAGAGTATTTATCAATCCAAACAACTCCTTAATGTACAATTCTCCTAAGGAATTTTTATCTCTCTATTTGTTTTTTTTTTCAAAAATGGATAGCTCACAACAATTCAGGAATAATTTTTGTGAATGAATAATATTATTTTTTTAAGACTTTTCCCTATACCATAACAAATTGATTGAAAACTAATAAAAGAAAAAGATATTCTAATATTTAAGAATAAATATTCTAAGAAAATACGTCTGCTAACAAGCATATCACAACATACCTCGATCCCAATTCATTAAAAAACGATATGTTACACCTCTCAAACCAGTAGTACTGCTCAAAGACGAAATTAAATATAGTCGAGGTTGAAGTGCCACTTAGTTTTAAATATTTAAATAATATTATAATATTTATAAATTTATCTATATTTATTCATCGCATTTAAGTTTGACATCCTATTGAAACTAGATTATGTCTAAGTTTGATAAATACTTTAATCATGATGAAATTTTATAAAAGTAAAATCACAAATTGATGTGGTTTAATATAATACGTTAGATTTTAAAATTATTTTTATTATAAAATAGATATAACATATCACAAGAAAACATATCATTTTTTTAACTTTATTTTTATGAAATTATTCTCATCAATTTAATGCAAACCCATTTAATTTTATGATTCATGGTCCATTTAAATAATTAAAAGGAGTAATAACAATTAAGGAGGCTTGACTCATGAAAAGAAATATTAATATGTTATCTTATGCCAAGTAACACATTCGTAAAAGATTTTAACCGTTGAGATAGATAATAAATATGTGAAAAACGGATATGTAATAAAACATTGACGGTAGATATTCTACCAAATATAGACCAGTCTATTAAATAAGTTTTACTGTATTTATTGAGCTTTTAAAATTAATTGAGAAATTCACTCGAATAATTACAAATGTTAAACAAATACTGTAGATGGTAAAAATTTATATATCATTAGAGTAGCTCGTGAAATTGCTTTCAATTTTAATATTCAATTTTCCTAAGAATTTTATATTTCAATTAAAACAAAAATAATAATAATAATTTTGATAGCTAACGATAATTTAGGAATACTTTTTGTGAATGAATAATATCAAGTTTTTTAAGGCTTTCCCCTATACCATAATAAAAATTCAAGAATGATGTATCGAATTAACTGTACGAACCAAATCTCTCATCTGAATTTTAGGAGCTAAATTTGATGTTAATAAATAAATGAAATAAGTTCTTTAATAGTTATAAGTAGTACAATTTAAATAAAAAATTTAAAAAAGAAAAATTTTACTCATCATTCCTATATCACACACTATATATATATATTTTTTGTAGAAAAGTTTCTTTAGTTTAACAAAAATAAAATTAAAAATTAAATATAATATGTAGTATAAATATGATGAGAGCATTCCAAATGAATGCTCTCAAATACATTTTTCTTTAAAATATAAAAAAAATTATCTCAAAAGCACCTTATAATGGATATTGTATTTTAAAGACACTTTACATTCTGCTACAGGGAACCGCTAGATGTGGAGGAAGCTATTCTTCATTGTAAACATTTTAAATTAATTTATCTCTCCTCGTGTTGATTTCCTCATTTTTTTAAATTACCTTTATTCTCATTCCAGACTCTTCTCTCTCGTTCACACGCTTTCTTCTTTGCTTTGTGCCAAAGACAGAACCAGAAGTTGAGGCACTATCGTCCTTCGACTTCGCTCATCGACTCCATCACCGATTCTTTCTTTTGCTTCAGGCTCTACTCTCTACGGTTCAGCAAGTTTGGAAACCTACGGTTGAGGTAAACATTAGAAATTTTTTTTCTCAGAATGTACCGGTTCAGAGTAATCTATGGGTCAAATACTTTGGCTTTCGGGAAATCTCTCTCTCTCTCTCTTCTCCCCCCCAAAAAAAAAAAAAAAAAACATGAAAGCACATAATTTTTTTCTTATTAGAATATGGGTCTAGGAGTTTGCGTGGGTACATGATTTTACAGCATATGAAGAGAGTTTGCATCTAGGGATGTTTGCGTCTAGGGAGAGAGTTTGCAGTACAAAATCCATTGTAAATATTTTTAGAGTTTGCTTCTAGGGATGAAGTCAGGTGACCTTCCATTTACGCATTGATGGTACCCTTTTTTGTGTTTGATTTTTTTTCCTTGTTTTGGATTGTCCCTCAAATGGGGTTTCTTTTGTCAACAAAATACTCTTGGTCTGGTTGCCATAACCTTAAAAAAAGTTACAATGGAGTTCATTGAAGTATTGGTCAACTCAACTCACTTCACAAACACTTAAATTTAGCAAAGTTTATGTGGTCATATCAGGAATACTAATTCCTTCAACACTTGCAAATTTGGATGCTAACCTGAAATTCAGTTTACAAATTGATTGGAGTTTGTTTGTAGTTAAGCTTTGACCCTGATATTGCTTAATTTATTCAGGGCAATAAAATTAAGCATATGTGTGTGTCGAACAATTCTTTTTTAATCTTTTTATATAAATAAAGATTAGAAAGGAGTTTCCAAAATTTATATTTTGTGGTAAAAGAGCTAATTTAGGTAATGTAAGGGGTGAACTAATTTAATGTATTTTTATTTTTGTGGTTAAAGAGCTAATTTAGCATCACATAAGTTTCTTGGGACTCTTCTCTACTTGCTGTATGAATGTTGTGGAATTACCTATATTTTAACATGATTGTGAAAATGTCATATTGTCAATGGCCATGTCTTGTAGGATAATCTGTTGTTGTGCCCTTTTTGCTCTTTTATGGCAATGGAAGTGGTTGGTTCAACAAGGTTGTATGTTATTTAATAGAAATGTATAAAATATATCCAAGGCATGCCGCACTGTCTTAACAAAAATGGTTGGCTTTAGTGAAATCTATTGAAGTTAAATAACACACATCCATGCTCAACAATAATCAATATACTCTCTTATTATTTGTTGAATCAATTTATATTTTGGTTACGCCATTTACTAACGTAGGAGGAAATATGCCTAAACTAAAACCTAAGTTTTTCCTTAAAGAAGGTTTATATATCCAAGTACTAGCACCATTCGTGTAATCAACTTCTTTTTTTTGTTGTCCACCACTAACTTGCCCGATTACTATCCCCATTTGATAAGATGGGTAACAAATAATGTCAACTTTGTTTGAGTTTTTATCAAAACAAGTGGTACTTACTAAAATTTAGAATTCCACAAATTTTTTAATTGAGTTTGACTGAGTTCCATGATCCCATTTTTTTTTTCTTTTGAAGGATGGATTCACAACTCCATGGAATTCATTCCCCATTACCATCTTACAGGAGGCGGAGTAAAGCTACAATGACTATCTCCTCACGTCTTTGAATGACTTAGAATCACAAGTTACTCATCTCAACCCAAAACAAGCGACTGCTAGAAAAACAAAATCTAGACAAAGAAATTTTTGTCCAGAATATGACAATTTGCTAGTGTCAGCTTGGCTTAATAATAAATAAATGGTGTTATTTATAGTTGAAGTTTTGAGAAAACCAAATGTATATTATCATAATATACTAAGAATATTCTTTCACAATTATCGAAAATGGATATTCACGGAATATATCAAAAAATATCTTAAGAATATTCTTTTACAATTATCGAGAATTATTTTCATAATATACTTTGATTATATTTTCATTATATAATCTCTTCTTTTTATTTTTTGAATTAATTTATATTTTGGTTTAGCTTATAAATTTGAATTAATTTAAAATAAAACATAATTACATGACACTGTATATGTGGAGATATTGCAAATATCAAAAGATACGAGGATATTATTGGTAGTTAAAGAAAATATTTGAAATTAATGAAAAATATTAAAAAGTATAATATTTAAATGATATGAAAAAAAAAATAGATAAGCTGATGTATGATATATTACAAAAGTCAGTATGTAAAATAGAAAAAATAAATTTTAGTAATGTATTTTAAAGTATAGGATGAAGAACAAACAAACATATCTCATCTCATTTATCTCATTATTACAATTTTTTCAAATTCTCATACAAAAATATAATAAACAATTCAACTTTTTTAAATTTTAAAATAAAAATATTAATACTAAAAAATTATATTTAATAATATTTTATTCAATTTCAACAAAACATCTCATCTCATCTGAACTCTCTAACCAAACCCACCAGAATGATCTGGATAGGACGGATTTTTAAAAAATCTCCATACAAAAAATTCTAAGCATAAAACATGACTGCATTTATGTTGCTTGTGGTATATTACTGGAGACTTGTTAGGTACAAGCAGTTTGGCGTACCAAATCGCGTACCAACACTCACATAATTTTTTTTATTATAAAATAAAATAAAATAAAAAAATTTTGAGAAAAGAATAAGGTCTTCTGTCTCATAAAAATCATTTTCGTCTTCAATTTACATTGTTTCATTAAACGAATATCTTATATTTAATATTGATATCCAGTTTGGTGCCTGAAATCGCTTGCAACGAGACTTTTCCTGTTACTGGGACCTCTTTGTGTATTTTTTGTACAATTATTGCATCCCACGTGAAATGTCGGATTTTATAAAGTACAATAAGACGTAAGATTTCAGATTATAAATTTATATATTTCAAGTCATATCAATTTATTAATATAAAATTTATTTATAAAAAAATATTTTTATTGTGTAATATGCATAACTGATATACAGTAAAATTAAAAAAAAAATAAAGATACTACTATTATCAATTATGCATAACTGACATAAAAAATAAAATTAAAAACATAAAGATATTACTATTACACAACTTTGATACTACTTAATATAATATTATTATTATTTTTTTATTCTTTGACTTTAATATATTTGGATTTTTAAAAGATATGCTATTTTATTATGAAATTATAAATTAATTATGAATTGGTTGGAACTGTATTACCAAGTAAAACTTTAGCATTCTATCTTTCTAGATTTAATTTTTTTTTAAAAGTCTCAAAATGCACCATCATTTTCTATGAAACATATATTCTTAATTATTTTTTATATTATTTTTTAAAAAATAGAGTGCTAAATGTTCCATTACATTTTAAAAAAATAAAAATAAAAACATGAATTGGAAATAAAGCTTCATTAATCTCTTACGTTAACTTTAAATATATGTATGTATGTATATTTTATTCTTTTGACTTATCCCACTACGATTTCACAGAAGTGACGGCAGAAAATGTTAGATCTATTAGTTCTATAAATCAGTTAAAGAGAAATGATTTTTCCTATTCATCATTCATCATATATCATATTTTTTTTAAATTAATTAAATTATTCTACTCATCATTCATATACCACATATTTAGTAAGATAAATAAATTAAAAAAATTACGTGTAGTGTGAAAATAATGACTAAATTTTTTTTTTTAATAAAAAGAATTTTTTTACTCATCATTCTACATACGACATATCATATGCCGATTTTTTATTTTTATTTTTTATTTCCCTTGACAATTAGGTGCATTACTTGAGAGTTACGGAATGTACGTAGTTATAGCTATGCATCAATATAATAAAATAAATATGGAATATGAGTTTGGTGTATGATATAATTCTCCGAAATATTATTAGCGTGCCAATAAAGACAAAAAGGGCACGAGAAAAACAATTTTAAAAACCTACTCAAAAGAAAAGAGATACACAACGCCGTTATAATATAATAATATTAGATGATTAGATCAGAGTACAGACTTTTCTATCCTTCTGTTTGTATTCACTACCGATAAGTTTAATATCGTTTTTTAGATGTTACAATATAACTACTGTGAATATACATCATATTTTATAAAGATTGAGTATTGCTTTAAGTTATTCGGACTCGAGGGGATTATGGATGTTTAATTTGATCTGACCAAATAAGTTAAGATATAACGAGACACTTTTTAAAATGTTGCTATGCCTATCTTCTATCGAAGAGATTTAGTATAGTATTTCCATTTTTCTTTTACATATGTGCTCATTGGTCGCATAACCTATTTGTCAATATGAACAAGATTAATAACATATTGAGAGATGTAGACCTTGAGTTTTGTCCACTATATACGAGTGAGAGATGCAGTTAATAGGCACCCATAGTAGACACCCATTCCCCTTCCCTTGGCTAGGGTTATGAAGTGGCTATATGAGCTTTGATGACCACCTTTAAGGCTAGCCGGGGATTACACTCAGAGGGGCTATGCCCCTCCCTTTGGACGAGGCACTTTAGGCACAAATAGAAATCCCTTTCTCAAGTGTTAGTTCTCTCTAGTCCCAACATTTAAGTTGTAAAATTTGTAAGTATTACTCTGGTATTATCACATAACACATTTAACCATGGACGCTCCTTTACTACATATACAAAATTAAAAAATATACTTTAAACATGTCAAGACAACCTTAAACCTAAAAAAAAGTATAAAGTGATACAACAATTTATTTACAACTTTATAATAAATATTATTATATTTAAATTTAAACACATCAAGATAAAACAAAAGTAAAATTAAATATTAAAAAAATAGATAATGATACGTCACCAACTATATTACAACTCAACTACTATTACATATTAAAATTTTGTACTTGTAGCTGTTCAAAGTAGATAAAATATTAATTTTTTTATACTTAGTTGTAACTAAATTATAGTATAGTTGTTCTTATATTATTTTCTTAAAAAAATTTACTATAAATGTATAAAAACCTGTATTACATAATTGTCAGTTGTTTGTAAAATAATTGTTAAGTTATAATTCCTAAAAAACAATTGTAAATTATAATACCATAAGACTCACTTGATATCTATCTTATGGTATTACACATTCAGACAAGTATTCGAAGAGATTTTTTCCATGCTTTGACTACTTCCAATGGCGTTAACGTTTCAACTTTCTTCGTTTGACAAAAGAAAATGACTGGCTTTGGGGGTAATAGTAATACTGCGACAAGTTTCTTCTTTTGACAATGGCCATAATTGCTGATGTTATTGGCGTGGTTTCCGGTAAGAGAAAAGATACTTATAATCGTAAATTGTGTAACCGTTGCGTAATTATTTTAAAAAATAAAATAAAATAGGGTACCCACATAAAAAAAATTAATTTTTTAATAGTGGACCCCAATATTTTTCCAAGTGATTACGCGACGGTTACGCACTTTACGGTTGTATGTAGAATTTCCGGTAATGAGTAATGATATATTCATAATATATTATACAACATATTGTATAATAATTTTATAAAATGAGAATATTTTTATAAAATAATATTATTTAAAAAAAAATTATATTTCATTTAAAATATTATTATATAAAATATTGTAAAAAGTATAAATTATTTTACTTCCCGTAATACCCTTACCTATATTACCGGTTTACTACTAATTTATTTTTTTAATTTTTTTCCTCTGCAGGTCAGGACATCATAAGCCCATTTCATCTCAGATCACACTCTGACCGAGGCTCAGAGAAAAGTGTCAGCTTCTAATAAGATAAAAAAAATAAAATTCCTTTATATCAATATTCAAAAGAAAATGGGTAGCCCACAGTTTACTTTATCATTTTCACCATTCATCTATTTAATTTTAATTTTTAATTGATCTATTTCTTATTTAATAATTAAAAAAGTAACTTTTAATACATTAATATATTTTTTATTTTTAAAAAATATTTAAAAACATAAAAAAAATTAAAAAATTAAAATATAAAATATATACTAGTAGGTAACCCCAGCTGTTAAAGCTGGTGGCAAACTAATCGGTCTCATTTTCACTCTGGTTCAAAACACCCTACAGTTTTATCCTCTTTGCATCCCTGCCGACGGCCAGCCAGTATCCCAAACTCTCTCTTCTGCTGTCTATCTCTTGTTAAGAAAAATAACAAACAAAAAAATTGATAATTCAATTAAGAGTAATATTATATACAGTTGTGAAGTACGTAAATATAATATTATTATTTAAAAAAAAAGTAAAATTTATTGTTAAAAAAATAATTTTATTTATATAAATTTCATATTTATTTTTAAAAAAAATTATGCAATACTTATAAACTCTACTGTACTGACAGAGTTTAAGCCCATTTATTTACGTCAAATCTTACCGAAAAGTGTAGACAGAAGAAATGATAAAATTGACAGTAAATTCTGAAATGAAGCGAGCGTGCAGAGGCTAAAGAAATTAAAAAAATAAACGTGTAGTAGAGGGGTAGTACAGCGTAAGAGCACTCCCAATATATTCTTTATCTTATCCTTTAAAATATATCACCAAAACTTATTTTTTCTATTTTACATATTGATTTTTACAATATGTCATCCACCAGTTTATCTATTTTTTCTCTATATCATTTAAATATTCTTTTTAAATATTTCATTTCTACCAATAAATTTACAATATCTATATATTTTTTTATATTTGTAATTTATTTTTATATACAATATAAAATAATTCAGTCCTATACACGTAAAACAAAAATATATAAACCAAATAAAAATTAAAAATAAAATCAAATATGAAAAAATTGGTTTAAAAATAATTCTAAGATATTTTTTAGAAGAAAATGAAATATATGTGTTTTAAATGATGAACAATAAAAAGAATTTGCTTATATGATACAAATCAAAGTAAATAAAAATGAGGGAGTAAATGAAATTTCAACAATAAAAAAAATTTTACAGGATGAACAGTACCCGCTACATATAGCGGGGTATTGTAGCTAAATATATTTTATACTTCATTTTATATAATCGGATAAAGCTTCTTTTTAAAACAATTCTTTAAATTATTTACATTTTTTTGTATAATACAAAAGCTATTCGGAGTGCTCTAAGATTATCCCTTTCCATTCCAAATTCATGGGTGGCAACCATATCAGTGTTTAGAGGAATGACAGTCTAGGCTTCTAGCCGCAGTATCATCAATATCAAACAGTGGCATGGGCCCTTACAGCACTAGCTTTTGGGTACATTTTCCACATCCTCGTACTAATTCTTCGATGCAATTATGTAAAGTAACATGCAGCGTATCGAGTTAATGACCCAAATGCTTTTAAAGCTTTGCAGGTTTGCATGCAAGGAGATCAGCATATATAGGAGGGTACAGAGGGCCGTAGAGGCATTTATAATTATTCTAACATTCACCCAATTGCTGTACGTTTCGTTGCTTCATGTTGGGTTGTTAAGCAGCAAGTACGGTCCTGGTCACCGCGACAGAGATTACGGTCTGGGGAAAAGAACAGGAGCCGGTGCCGATCCACGCCTAAGGATGGTGATTTGGTTACTGATTGGGTTTAAATCATGCGACAGTGCACAGTTTTTGCCATTTTTTCTTTGTAGATCTTAACGTTTGTAGATGAATATTTCTTAGTACTACAGTAAGGGACAACCTTTTTCTTTCTAGTAAGGGTAGATGCAAGTTTTAAATGCACTAACATTTACAAGTTTTTTGTGAAAATACTGATCTCATCAAGAAAAAATAAAATTTTCACAATTTTCTATCGTGAGTCAACCTTTTTTTATAAAGAATTTGTGCAAAATTTCTACATTTGAAGTTGGTATATATCAATTTTCTTTTCTTTTTTTCGGTTTGTGGCATCTCATGATGTATGAGTTTCCATCATCATGCATGTAAATATTGTGTGATACTGTGATGACTTCGGCCTATCGAATGGTATTCTTCATGTTTTAAAGGAGTTGTTTAGGAAGTAATACCCCATCGAATTTCAAAATTTATTTCCTATACATAACTCAAACACAAAACATTTTTCAATTTCAAATATTCAACATTTTCATCTAATTATTACTTAATCATTATAACTTTTCAAAACTTCTAAATAAAACACAAAAAATAATACAACTTTTTTAAATTTCAATTCAAAAATAATATTCAAACAATTTTTTAACTTTAAAATATTTTTATTCAATTTCTCGTTTCCCAAAATCCAATAAAATATTTTAACTTAAACTATTTTATTATTATTCACAAACTATTTCACTACTACTAACATAATTATCATCTCATCTCATTACCCAAACATGACCTTAAGCCATGTATATGTACAAGAATAATATTCTACACTACTCAAAATCTAATTGGAAAATTCTCAATCAAATGATAGCAAGGAGAAAGTGGATTAGTGTTTCCACTAACATGTATGCTGGCTGACTTTGCATTTCATATTAGTAACAGAACATTTACCAGTGCTTCGAGAAGTTCAGGCTCCCACAGATTTCTGACAGTAACATTGTGAATTATCAAGGAAAATACAAGCTACTTGAATATTTCAATGAAGATTCACCATAATTCACCCGATACAGTATTGTCAACCCTACAATCCTGACACAGTTCCAAATTGTTTTAACAGTGCCATGATTACTCAGAAATGTGAGAATGGTACAGTAAAGCATCAAAGATTAATTGCATCAGTTAGCAGAGCATTGAAACCTCAAATGATATTAGAAGTTGAAATTCAAACCAGAAAACTTCTTTTGTGTCAGAAAGACCATTTGATATCAGCAAAAAACACTTGCAGATATCAACTGAAAGTTGACTCTTACAACAACATTCATCTACTTTACTTGAACAGAGGAAGAGAGAGAAGGGGAAGGCGAGGGTGGGATTTCATTGAATTTTGATATGCTGTTTAGGTCACTCGATTTAAGAGTAATGGGAAAAAGGCGATATAAGAGGGAGAAACTCAAAAATTTTATGAGGCACTACTTCCGTTATAAACTTTCCTTGCGTCCTTCAGATCCTGGCCGCATTAGCTTCTTCTCCCTCTTTGCAATTCGCCGCATTTTCTTGTCATGAATCTTCTGTGATATATTTTCGGATCTCTTTTGCTGTTTCTCTGCTTTCATCTTCTTCGTAGTCTGCACCCTCTCTTTCCATTTCTCGGCATTCTTCTGATGCCTCTTCTTCTCCTTTTGTATGCTCCTTTTCAACAGGTTTGGATCGTCATGCACCTTAATCCCAGCTGCTCTACTCGTTGCTGCTTTCCACGAATGCTTCTTGGAATTGAACTGACCTTTCTCAGGATCTCTCTTTGCTTCATGCAGTTTCTTTGCCCTTTCAAGCTCCTTAATCTTTGAAAGTTTCCTCTTCTTCTTTCCAAGCTCTTCGTCATTCCCAAGTTTGACATGAGTAAATGCGAGTTCCTTTGAAGCCTCAGCTATATCCTTCTCTATTTTATCTGCAGAACTACTAGCAGTTGGCTTCTTTTCATCAGAAACACTGTCTCTCTTGCGCTTCTTCAGCTGAATTCCATTCTCATCATCTTTCCAATTCTTCTTCTTTGCTCTATTTGAATCTCCATAATGCCTATTTGCTCGGGACTGTTCAATTTTTAGATGCAGCCGTTGCCGAAGTTCCTCTAGTGTCACCTGACGATTATTATCTTCAAGGCCCGAAAGCATAGGTTTAGTTTCTACTTCCTCATTGTCACTATCATTTGTTTGCTCTTTCTCTAAGCTTTGCTTTAGCAAATCAAGGGTGGTTGTGGAAGACTTTGCTGGATCCAAACGATCTCTTCGAGCTTTCTTAATGTTCTCCCTTGACCCCTTCTTTGCCAAAGCTTTTTCAGCCTTACTGAGGCCCTGAAACCATGGCTTATCCTTATCATCATTGGGTAGATAGAACTTTGCAGGGATTAACTCAATTAACTTGTCAAAAAACAAAGAATGCTGATGAATGATAGACTTCAAATCAGTATCAGGTTGGGAATCAGTTGTAGGCTTTTGCTTTTTCCTCTTCATCTGCATAGGATGAAAACGAAGCAAGAATCAATGAGAGAAAGAGAGAGAGAGAGAGATGCATAGTGTCGTCAAAATCAAAGTAGTTACGAGTTGCTCGAATTTTCCAGTGTATACATACTTCACTTAAAAGTTGGGAACTTGAGGGTAAGGAAATGGGATGAGTGAAAGTGGATAGATATTATAAACATTTCGTTTCTCAAGTAAAATCTTGTTTAAAAGGAAAATCATGGAAGATCATAAACTTATCGAGCTCATTCAGAAGTTGGCTCAAATCACGGACAGAAATTCAATTGGTAAAATTGTAGCTCTTCGTAAAAGATTGAAAACTTCAAAAAGAGAATGCCACTCTTGATGAAGTCACTTAAAATATGTCATGTGAACAGGCGTGACTGAAAATCACAGAATTTAAGATAAACAACAGCATTTCTCAGGCACGGGTAAGGAATCATGCAACAGTAACAGAAACACTTAGTACGCTGAAGCGGCCGAGCACTCCCTCTGGTCATTGAGAAAAGGAGGAAAGATATAGAATGTAACTTTCAGACCTAGTGCATATCCTGTTCTACTATCCCACAGATTTAATAGATGTTTCTGTTAAAACAAACAAACAAACAAACCAACCAACAAAGAGGTTTATGTTTCTCAGCAACCAAACAATTAGAAACACTTTCTTTGCTTTAGCTAGCTTAAATTCTACGCAACCATTTAGTTCAGTTATAATGTTTGGTTAGATTTAGAAGTTTCCAACAAGGTAACAACAGAGAAAATCACGTATTACAAACGGAACAAACACGCAAATTTTCTCGAAGAGCAAATAGAAAAAAAAAACATGAAAGAAATTGAAAACATACACTTCGGAAGTAGCGATTGACAGGGTGAGCTGGGCGGCCTGCCGGTTGGGTCTCAGGAGAGGCCAAGAGAGAGAGAGGCGCGGCTGAAGGCTGATGGACGGCGAGGTTTAAGAGAAACCCTTAAAAAGAAAAATAAAACGAAATAAAAATAAACTTAGGACTGATGGGCTGTGAGATCGTGTCGCACCCGAAGGCCCCTTGAAAGTGGTCGAGTCTTAATTATGTAATGGGCTTTTGATATTTGGGCCTTACTTGAAGACTTAATAAAAGATTAGAAATATTTTACAATCATGGGCCATCAGCCTTGTCGATCCTGAAAATTGTTTTTTTGACCTATTTTTTAATGAAAAATTCCACTCATCATCTATACACCATATTTTTATTTTTTATTTTATTTTTCTTTTAATTTACAACATGCTTCAAGCGGGTCAATGGAATGGTTTACGGATATATCAAGCATATTAGGTTTAAAGGAAAGTTTAAGAGTCCAGGATAATGGCAGCCACAATTATTAGGTTTCTAATATGGTCAATTATATTAATAAATATATATAGAAGCCACTATTGGTAGCATTTATTTTGTACACATGATGTGGCATCATGTAGACCACACATCTCCTCAAGTGAGTGTTGGGAACAATCAACTAGAAGCAGCCACGCAGTGAGTGCAAAGTGTGCACTGCTATAGTGGCTTCTCTCTAGCATTTCTCCAATTATATTTGTGTTTACCATTATCGTTTGTTTTCACAACCATTCTCATCTCATCTCATCTAATTATTATAACTTTTTTAAATTCCCATACAAAATAAAATAAACAATTTAGCTTTTTCAAATCTCAAAATAAAAATAATATTAAAAAAAATATATTCTAACAATATTTTATTCAACTTTCAACTTCTATCTCAACTCATCTCATCTTATCTGTAAAAACAAATGAGACAGTCTATTCTCGTGGTAGAAACTGAACAATTTAGGACTATCTCGATTTATACAGAGATGATATGCATGAGGTGAGCTTTGCTACAAGAAAGTATCCCTTTTTACATTAATTTAAGTGAGATGTATCGTCTTCGTAATAGTTTTTTGACAAGCAATGTTATTAGGAGTGTAATCGGTCCAATTCGGTTCGAGAAAGGTCATGGATCGAAAATTTTGATCTATCATTTTTGTTAGACTAGAGTACTGTTAGCTATCGGTCCGATCGGCGATCGGTCCATTCAGTTCTATTCAGTCTATGAACATTTTTTTCTTTTTCTGACAAAAAAATTAATTAAATTAGTAAAATAAAAATTAAGTAATCTTTTTTACATTTTATATTTGGTTAATGAATATTAAATAATTTCATTGTATATATGGTCAATGATGACCTCTTAGATGAAAATTGTATAATTAATTTATACAACTACTATATAAAATAATATATTATATATATATATATATATACACATTCAGTCGGTTTCGGTCCGGTCCAGTCTAAAAAAACCATAACTTGAGATCGACCAATAAGACTATCGGTTAGGTCCGATCCGAACCAAACCATTCGGTCCGGTCGATTTTTTTGATCTGGACCAATAGTCTTACACCCCCAAATGTTATTCTTCATTCTTAATTTTATCATCATTTATCATATCAACTAATGTGTTATATTTAAGTGGTTTTATACGTCAACCCAGCTTTCAATGAAAAGCTATTCAAAATATGACACATCAACTAATGCAATTTAGTATGATAAAATTTAGAATAATGATAAATATTTCTCTACTTTTAACACCCAACTTAAACGAAATTCAATGGCCAATTCCAATGTCATCCTACTAAGTTGTGAGCAGCTGAACAATATGATGGAAACAAGGGAAATAGAAATGAGCCATTCAGTACAAAATTTTAGGAGTTTTGATTAGTTCACATGTCAATATAACTTTTTGGGAACACAACGATTAAAAGTTTAAAACATCCTCATATTTTGTACTAAAAGGCTCATCTCCCATTTCAGTTAGAATGGAGAGCATCCTATTTGACTATAATGTATCATTACGTATGGGCTAAAAATCTGCAACGGATGTTACATATATCTATAGGACATATTAAGATATAAAAAAGAACAAAGAAAGCTTGAATATAATGGTGAGCATGATGGCAACATATATGCCATAAAAAAGGACGAAGATAATGTAATCATGTGGTGTGCCTACTTCAGAGTCGACTTCAGAGAGGATAGACTTAATTCAGAGTCGACTACTTGACCAAAACTGGGGCATAATCCTTAATCATGCTCTCTAGTCGGAAAGTTTGGTCAGGATAAATGGCGCATATGCTCGACATTGAGAAATGTTACAAAGAAGTTTTACTCCCCACATCTTTAATACCTAACCAATATATAATTTATCATTTTTACTTTTTTATTTTGGCGCAGCGGAAAGCAACAAAGAAAAAAAAAACAAATAGGAAATATGTGTTTCCTACGAACGAAGGAATCCAAATAAATTGGAAAAATACCACGGTAATACTTTTTTGCTTTGAATCAATTATCATCCCCGATTACAATACTCAGTCCTCATATAAAGGAAACTAGAACAATTAAGGAAACTTATTCAGAATGGAAAGAAGCTTGCTATAAAATTAAGAACTAAGGAAACTTTATTCGAATGGAAATAAAATCTGCAGAGAATAAAGACTCGGCTATCTTGATCTCGTTTGGAAAGCTGCTACAACCTTCCACCATTCATGGCTGAATTTTCTAGTCCTTCCCTGATATCTCGCGTGCTGCATTAGATTCTTCCCCACTTGGGATGAAGCTCGACCTCGAGCTGTGTTCAGGGTAGAGTAGCTCATTTGGTGGATGGTTCTCGAAAATATATGCCACGTTGAAAGTTGAAGAGATCGACATATTATCAAGGAGGTCAACAACATAAGCATTAATCCTCTTGACAATCCGACATGGGCCAAACTTTTTATTCTACAACTTGTTGTAGGTCCCTACAGGAAAACGTTGTTTGCGAAGATGAATCATCAACAAGTCCCCCTCTCAAAAAATTTTAGCTCACATATGTTTGTCCGCTGCTTGCTTGTAGCGTGAGTTAGCTCTTTCCAAATTAAGACGAACATCCAAAAAGACTTGTTGGATTCTTGTTGCCGTACTGAGTCCAGGGAGTTTAGGAAGAGGAATTAAATCCAAGGTGTGCTTCAGAGGTCGAGTATAAACAATTTCAATGGGCGCCTTCCCAGTTGATCGATTGACCATGTTATTGAAAGCGAATTCCACCTGCGGAAGGCAGACGTCCCATTGTTTTGGTTTGTCCCCTGAAATGCATCGGACCATGTTGCCCAATGTTCGATTGGTCACTTCCGTTTGACCATCTGTTTGTGGGTGGCAAGTGCTGTTGTACTTAAGGCTTGTGTCAAACTTCTTCCAGAGGGTGATCCAAAAATGGCTGAGGAATTTGACATCTCTATCTGAGGTGATTAACTTCGGAATTCCATGAAGTCGCACAACTTCCTTAAAGAAAAGGTGGGCAACATTAGATGCATCGGTTGTCTTTCGACAAGGAATAAAATGGGCCATTTTTTAGAACCGGACGATAACTACAAAGACAGAATCCAGTCCTCGTTGAGTTCGTGGGAGATCGAGCACAACGTCCATACTTACATCCTCCCAAATGTTCTCTGGTATAGGCAAGGGGGTGTATAATCTTGTATTTGCGATTGCCCCTTCCCCACTTGACAGATGGGGCATTTTTGAACAAATCTTCCCACGTCTCGCCTCAATTAGGGCCAATAGTAACGTTCGGCCACTAAGGCTATGGTCTTATCTCTTCCCACATGACCCCCCAGACCACCCCCTTGCAATTCACGCACTAAGTGTTCACGTAACGATGTCTGTGGTATGCAAAGCTGGTTGCCCCGAAATAGGTACTCATCTTGAATGTGGAAGTCAGTCGCAGGTTGCTTGAGCTTACACCTCCTTCATGCTTCTGCAAAATCTTCATCCTCCACATAGAGGTCTTTAAGTTGTTCAAAACCAGTGATCTCAGTCTGTAGGGTGATCAAAAGCTCTCCTCGTCGGCTGAGAGCATCCGCAACTTTGTTGTGTTGCCCAAACTTGTACTTAAGGACCATGGTAAATTTTTGTATGATTGTAACCCACCTTGCATGCATTCGGTTCACATGGTTTTGATTGTTGACGAATTTCAGGGCATGGTGATCATTGTATAGCACGAACTCGCGTTGGATTAGGTAGTGCTCCCAGTGTTTCAACGCCCTGATGATTGCATAAAACTCTAGCTCATAGACAGTCCACTTGCGTCGTGCCTCATTTAACTTTTCACTAAAAAACTCAACAGGTCTGCCTTCTTGTGAAAGAATGGCCCCAATACCAAAGGTGGAAGCTTCGCACTCCACTTCAAACAATTTCTCAAAACTGGGCAGTGCGAGAACTGGGGTTGTAGACAACTTCTCCTTAATGACAGCAAAGCTCACATCCTGGTCTTCGCCCCAATGAAATCGCCCATTCTTCATACATTCCGCGATAGGTGCAACAAGTGTATTGAAATTTCGGATAAAACGCTGATAGAACGAAATTTCGGATAAAAAGCCGATAAAAGGTGGCTAGCCCATGGAAACTTCAGACTTGGGTAATGGTGGATGGGCGGGGCCACTCCCGGATGGTTCGGACTTTTTCTTCATCTACATGCACTCCTTCTGTGCCAATGACGAAGCCAAGGAATAACAACCTGCTGGTGAGAAAATTACATTGTTTTAAATTGATTTTCCCTCAAAACCGAAAGTACTTCCCTCAAATGCTCCATGTGTTGCCATTCATCTTGACTGTATAGGAGGATATCGTCAAAATACACGACAACGAACTTGCCGATGAAAGGTTTGAGAGTTTGGTGCATGACTCTCATGAAGGTGCTGGGTGCATTGGACAAAAAGAAGGGCATGACCAACCACTCGTAGAGTCATTCCTTTGTTTTGAAGGCTGTTTTCCACTCATCGCCAGGCCGAACTCTTATTTGGTAGTAGCCACTTCTCAAGTTGAGCTTTGAAAAGACCTTCGATCCTGCAAGCATATCTAACATATCATTCAGTCATGGTATAGGGAACCTATACTTTACTGTGATCTTATTGATGGCGCGACTGTCCACGCACATCCTCCAGCTATCGTCTTTCTTTGGAGTAAGCAACGCTGGGATAGTGCAGAGGCTCATGCTTTCTCGAATGAGTCCCTTACGGATGAGGTCCTCTACCTGATCTTGTTAGGATCTTGTGCTTGTTGGGACTCATACGGTAGTGTGGCAGATTGGGGAGGCTGGCGCCTGGTACCAGATCAATGTAGTGTTGAATGTCACGCAGGGGAGGTAATCCAGCTGGTAATTCCTGCAGAGCAATATCCGAAAATTCCTCTAGTAGTTGCCGAACAGGTGGAGGTGACTTAGAAACTGCTTCCTCTGCTCTACCCTTCACAACCAGCGTTATGATTTCCCCACACTCTTTTGCGTCAATTAGGAACTGGTCTTCCGGCACGGTGAGGAAATTAGCTTTCTTCTCAAGCACCGTAGCATCATGGGGTCATTCTCCTGCAGGCAGCAACACTACTTTCCATTCATGCCACCAAAATGTATAAGTATTGTCGCGCCCCTTGTACGTGGCATCCACATCATACTGCCACGGCCTCCCGAGTAACACGTGACAAGCATCCATCTCCACAACATCGCAATCTACCACGTCGTTATAGAATTTACCAATTGAAAATGGGACACGACTGGTGGTAGTTACCTTTGTTTCGGCACCCTTCTTGATCCAACTGATTTTATAAGGTTTAGGATGCTTCTCTGTGTTCAGATGTAAGGTGGAAACCAGCGCCCTTGATACGATATTTTTTCAGCTCCCGCTATCAATGATCAAGTTGCAAACTTTTTGATTGATGGTGCATCGAGTTTTGAATATAACATGCCTCTGGGTATGATCTTCCTGTTTCGGCGCCAAGAGTAGCCTCTGGATAACACAGTTCACAAAGTCACCTTCATCCCCTTCAACGAGCTCTCCGTCCTCTTCTGATTCATCGTCACTCTCCTTAGTTAGATCATCACCATCCACCAGGTTGACAGACTTACGCGTAGGACACTTGTTGGAGCAATGCCGTGGTTGGTTGCAGCGAAAACACTTTTCGGCTATTGGTTTGCTGTAAGGATTTTGACTGGTGCCCCCTCTATTCCCAGAAGGGATAGTGTTGGCCTTAGGAACCTGGTAGTTATTTTGTGTCCACTGGTCACGGCTGGACGAAGGAAAGTGTGGCAGATTCGACTGAGTTGGCAGCTCGGCCCCTTTAGTTGATGGTGTGAGACTCGGTGCTCTGGTAGGGGACGAGTAAGCTGTGATTCAATCTTCATGGCTAAGTTGATTGCTTCCAATAGGATCCATACGGTGTGTAGTGTAACTTTATCCTGTATGGCGACGCGTAACCCACCAATGTACCTCGCCACTTGCTGCCCCTCAGTTTCCGCAAGGTTGTTATGAGAATTCAGGCGATAAAACTCCTCAGTGTACTCATTGATGGTCCTAGCACCTTGTCGGCAATTTTGGTATTGCTGATATAAAAGTTGCTCATAGTCTGGTGGAAGAAATCGTGCTCTCATCAATCTCTTCATTTTAGGCCACAAGCAGACAGGTTGTTTACTCTGGCGCCTTCGGTTATTCTGTGTTTGTTCCCACCAAGCAGATGCTCCACCGCATAGCTTATAGGCCACCAATTTCACTTGCTGAGCCTCTGGTATCTGCATATAGTCGAAGAAGTTTTCTATCTCTAGGAGCCAATCAAGGAAACTTTCGACATGGAGATGTCCGTTAAAACATGGTAAGTCAATTTTAATCTTAAAGTTGGTATTACTGTCATGAGCTCTTTAATTTCCTCCTCCCACCAAGTTCTCGAGTTCCTCATCACTGGAGGAGTTATCTCCCGCATGGTCTTGCCGTGGTGGTCTAAATCCTCTGCCTGCCTGGCCTCCTCTCGTTTTGGTCCCTATTGCCCTCCACATGGACATTAGTGATAGACCTTTGAATCTCCTGGAGCATGCGCTCGATCCCTTCAAACCGTTCTTAGTTTTGTTGGTTCTGTGCTTGGATAGATTCCAAAAGGGCCTGCGCACCAAGATTCTCATTCTGGGATTGATTGTTTTCATTTCTTGCTATTGAGCCAGGCGCAACCTTGCTCTGATGCCAAATTGGCGTAGCGGAAAGCAACAAAGAAAAAAAAAACAAATAGGAAATCCGTGTTTCCTACGAACGAAGGAATCCAAATAAATTGGAAAAATACCACGGTAATACTTTTTTGCTTTGAATCAATTATCATCCCCGATTACAATACTCAGTCCTCATATAAAGGAAGCTAGAACAATTAAGGAAACTTATTTAGAATGGAAAGAAGCTTGCTGTAAAATTAACAACTAAGGAAACTTTATTCAAATGGAAATAAAATTTGCAGAAAATAAAGACTCGGCTATCTTGATCTCATTTGGAAAGCTGCAGCAACCTTCCACCATTCATGGCTGAATTTTCTGGTCCTTCCCTCATATCTCGCGTGCTGCATCATATTTAAACACACATATTTAAGCATTAAAAAAGAATGAAAAAATGATAAATCATATATTGATTAGGTAGAAGTGTGTGGTGTAAGGTTACAAATATCAATTAGTTAATTAGCAGATTACAACAAATACAAAAGTGAAGAGAAAGGCTGATAGATAAGGTTGAACTGGCCGGCTCTGATCACATTGGTGCACAGCTAAGTGAGCGTCAAGACTCAAAACGATCATTAGGGTCACAAATGCATTAAATTATGCCATCTCTAGGAGTTCTAGTACTACTACTACTTGATCTCCTGATATCATACTTTGACGTTGAAGTAAACCGATTAGGTTGATTGGTCGGTAGTGCCCTACAGCCAAAGCATTGAAAGATCATGTTGACGACAACATGTTTGGTTGCCACTTCGCTTCTAAAGTTTCTGATGTGGATAGTGTCGATTACCTTACTTCAATCGGTATTACGATTTTTTTATAATTTCTAAATTCAAAAGCTTTGTATAATTTAGAAAGAGATAGATACAGAATGTCGAATCCACTGAATATATATAATATTCGGATCTATATTAATCTCGAACATATTTATTATAGTTAAATCCGTATACTATGTTCATCTCTCTTAATATTATAAAAAAAAAATTAGGTTAAAAGATTGTAAGAAATCTCATTCCCTTCAATCAACACATGGAAAGAATTTCTAATTCAAGAAAGATCGATCATAACATCGTTGAAAAATTAAATAGACAAGTTTTGTGTAGACCTTTTATAAAAAGGTGTGTCCCGCTAAAAGAGAAATTTTTTTTCATACTTCTTCAAAGTCGAGTTTATTTTTTAAATAAACCTATACAAAATTTATCTATTTAGAATTTATATTTATATTTTAAATAAATAGTAACCCTGCACACACTAAGACGAAAGGGAGGGTGGTATATAGGTGAAGTGTAGGCTGTGAAAATGGGCAGAACTGACGCATGATCGGGGGGCAGTTTGTGGTTGAGTGCTAATGCATGCTGCATGCAAGTTTGAATTTCGATATGGATATGGGTATATTTCCGATCGAGACCATCGTCAACTTTTGCACTCCTGGCCTCAACAATCAATTTTCTAACAAAATTAGGTCCCCAATTACAATTACAATTACAAAATTAATTAGGTCCCCAACAAAAAGCACCATTAACTGGAATTTTTTGTGGCATCAGGGAAGAAAATTACAATTACAGGTACTGTAAAAAAAAAAAAAAAAGAGCTGACATTATGGCTAAAAAGTCTTATTTAAATTCAGGATATTTATATATATATATATATATCTTTAATGATTGAGAATAGTATTTTCATGTGCTTTTAGCCAGCCGTGATAGCTAGATATGGTCAACGCTAAAAGAATTTCGAGTCAAAGTTGCAGTTCAAAAGGGAAATTAACCATGATCACGAGATCACTAATCCAAATCCAGCTTACCTACCTTCAACAATATCTCAGTTCTATAGTTTGCTGTTTAAATGCCAGGTTGTAGTTTCTGTCGTATCGTGTATAACTGCTGTGCTCAGTAATAATCTCACCTTTGTGACTGGTTATATAGAATTAGGATTATCCTTATGCGGTATGATCCATTTAGGCTACGTTTAGATGTTGAGATAAGTTATGAATAGTAATATTATATGAATCCCATTAAGATGCATTTAACTTTTTTAGGTTGAGATGAGTTTAACTTTTTAGATTAAAATGTATGAATTAGATTGAAATGAGTTTAATTTTTTATGAAAAGTTGAAAAAGTAGTGGATCTCATCAATGATTAGTTTGAAATACATCGAGTTTGATTCAACAACTAAACACAACCTTAAAGTCTTATTGGCGTAATTCATTTTAAGTGATTTTATATATCAATCAAGTACTTAAATAACATATTTAAAATGTATATATATCAAGTGTGATTGAAGATGAAAAAATTTAATATGAAGAAAGCACTATTTCCCTTTATTTCCTGCAAAAGTTGTAGAGCTTGGGATTATTATGCCCTCTTTTGGAGTCATAGGTTCCCTAGATGATCAGCTTAGTGTATAGTTGTTGGTATTGTTAGGAATGACGAGAAAAAAGTAAAGTAAAACAAATATGGAATGAATCACACATGAACACAAAATTTACGTGATTCGGTAACGAGTCTATGTCTATAGAGTTGCTGAGCATTTTATTTCAAATGATAGTCAAATAGAGTGCGGTCATATATAAATAGTGCATATATATGACAAATCCCAATTGGCGGCCATATAAAAATTTAATACAATATATAATAAACTCTAATTAGCAGGCTGAGTCAGATTAAGGCCTAGTTTGGGTATATTATCAGAATATCTTACTACTATTTATTATTTTATAATTACTTTTTATCTACTTTTCACTACTATTTAATATTCTATTATTATTATTTCATTACTTTTTCATTACTATTAATTGAATACCTGAGAATACCTCACTATCCAAACGTAACCTAAGAGAAAAAAAATAAGTCCAAAAAATACAAAAAAACTGTAACGAATTCTTGACGGATCATCAAATCGGGCCATTGCAAAACAAAACCAAACTCTACACGAAAAGCTTAATAGGTGTTATATCAAATATAGATTTGGATCCCTAACTCTTAAGATGGATAAAAATAGATATATAAAATGAATCACATAATATATGTTAGAGAAATGATATTGTCAGTCATAGAGTGCACGTATTAGTTTGTAAAATCGCTTATAATTAGATTTTTCCATATAATAAACTCTAATTAGCAGGCCGAGTCAAATTAAGGCCTAGTTTGGGCATATTATCAGAATATCTCACTATTATTCATTATTTTATTATTACTTTTCATCACTATTTAATGTTCTATAGTTATTTTTCATTATTTTTTCACTACTATTCACTAAATACTTGAGAATACCTCACTATCTAAACGCAACCTAAGAGAAAAAAATAAGTCCAAAAAATCACAAAAAAACTGTAATGAATTCTTGCTGAATCATCAAATCGATGGGGCCATTGCAAAACAAAATCAAACTATACACAAAAAGCCTAATAGGTATTATATCAAATATAGATTTGGATCCCTTACTCTTAAGATGGAGAGTGCAATAAAAATAGATATATAAAATGAATCACATAATATATGTTAGAGAAATGATATTGTCAGTCATAGAGTGCACGTATTAGTTTGCAAAATCGCTTATAATTAGATTTTTCCATATAATAAACTCTAATTAGCAGGCCGAGTCAAATTAAGGCCTAGTTTGGGTATATTATCAGAATATCTCACTAATATTCATTATTTTATTATTACTTTTCATCACTGTTTATTACTATTTAATGTTCTATAGTTATTTTTCATTATTTTTTCACTACTATTCATTGAATATTTGAGAATACCCCACTATCTAAACGTAACCTAAGAGAAAAAAATAAGTCCAAAAAATCACAAAAAAACTGTAATGAATTCTTGCTGAATCATCAAATCGATGGGGCCATTGCAAAACAAAATCAAACTATACACAAAAAGCCTAATAGGTATTATATCAAATATAGATTTGGATCCCTTACTCTTAAGATGGAGAGTGCAATAAAAATAGATATATAAAATGAATCACATAATATCTGTTAGAGAAATGATATTGTCAGTCATAGAGTGTGCAATACTGCACACTCATTTTTTAAAAAAGTAAGTAAATATGAGATCTACATGAAAAAATTAATTTTTTTTAATGGTGGACCCTATTCTTTTTCAAAAAGAGTGCATTGCGCTTATACAACTCATAACTGTATCTAGCATTACTTTTATTACTAATCGTTTGAATACCGTAAACAACATTAATAATGATAAATAAATGTTTTGAGATTCATTTTATATGTATATCTCTAACCACAAAATCTCTAAAAAAGTTTGGATCCATCATATTATATACTACACACAGACAAACACACTGATTCACACCAAAAGCTCTCCAAATCTTTGTTGAATCGTATATAATCAGGAAAGATAAGGTTATTAATTAGATCAAATCTCACTCAAATAAATCCGTGTACGATCAAAAATTAAAAGTAGAAACAAAAAACTTTCATGGATTCCATATCGATTATTAATCTTGTTACAAGGATCCAAATTCACCATTTTCCATTAAAACAGATCTTAAACGTGGATCTAATCCGATAACTAAGATCCTGCAAATCATGCTAATTCTATCACAATTTCTAATTTCATCCCTATAAACAACAAAAAGTAGAACACCAGCAATTGGCTGGTCACCCAAGTGACAATCTGACTCAACATAAGTATCTAAGAAAAAAAACATATCTTTATTTTCCAAGTCCTGAACTGATCGAGCTTCTAGAAACCCGAGGCAAGAAACAGCAATTAGAATATCCGATTGCAGTTAATATAAAAATAAAAGAGAAATTAATTAATTAGTTAATAAATAAATACCGATTCTAACCCCACAACAATCCCACAAACACCATCCAAAATCTACCCTGAAAAGACTCCCATACATAAGAAAACAAAATAAAGTTGTTGGAGCAAGGAATATGAAAATCTTATGGCTTGTGTGCCTTTAAGCACACACATGCTAGCTGTTAGACAGATTTGTTTTGCACAAGTATTTTATTACCTATATAGGGCTTTGATTTTTTTGATAATCCCTACTAAACACGGATCATGAGTAGTGTCTAGAGCACTAACTAATAATAACTAGAGAGATTTCCAGATGATGCAGTAGTGACATGAGAGCACAACACATATCTTCCTTGCAGTAAGGTTGGAGATCTACGGTTCCAAAAGAAAATAATGCTAATACTCATCAGAATATATACATTAAGTAAGTTTTCAGGTGACAGAAGTCACAGAACATTTGCAAGTGTATATATATAGAGAGAGAGAGAAATGGACAAATGGTCCCAGAATCAAGACCTCTTCCTGATTTTATGGTTTTTTCCTAATTAATTACTATTTAAAATCGAAACATGGCTGTTCAAGGAGTAATGCTATATACAGTCCTAGTTGGAATGTGTAGTCTTCGCGTACTCTATTTGAAAAAAAAAGTAAAGGCCACCATTAAAAAAATAATTTTTTTATGTAGGTCTCAGATTTACCCTTGAAAAAAGGAGTACGTAGAGACTGTATACTTCATGACTGTAAATATCATTTATTCTTTTCAAGTTTCTTAGATATCTCAAGGCATCATATTATTTCAAGTCACAGGAACCTGAAAATTTTAATGTCGATCATCTGATAGAGTACATCTTTTAGGATGAACCCATTAAGCCACCAAGTTTTCAGTCTGAGTTTGCTTGGCTCTTCACATTATCTCCGTCTTATTCCCTAATCAGTTCAATAGATTAACAATATGTTTATTGATTTCTGACAGAGCAAGCATGTGGCGTGGCTCCTCAATCTCAAGATCAGCAAGGAAAATCCATACACCTGTGGCAGCAGAAACAGTACCTCTCATTTCCAGAACTGTTACCCAAAAACACCACCTGTTTCCATGGTGACCTGCCAAAGCCAGCAATACCCTCAATATTTAATAAGTAATCAAACCCAACAGATGGTAAAAACCCATTGGTCTTCTTATTTTTTTTAAGTTAAGAAAATTGCACCCAGCATGCTTGTAGCTTATGTCACATCTCTTAGCTTGTAGCCTTGTATATGCTAACGGCTATTAATTTTTATATTGTCTAGATGCATAAGGACTACTAACACGTGTCCTCGGGCCATGAGAGTCCAATTTCTCTCTTATATCACTTTAGCATTAACCTATTTAATTCTATATTATTGATTTTGGACCCTTATCAGATCATAGTATTCCACCCAATCCCTGAGCAGATCTTTAGATTCCTCAAAGGACCTTGTATTCACGAAATAATTGACATCAATATGACCACTTCTAACCGCTTGATCAAAGCATTATAGCTGCTTGATTGTTATGATAACTTTGGATTACTACTCATAGAGTTAGGACCACACATAAACAGTGAGGATTTGTTCATAACTTCGAACTATTCAGTTTTATAATCCAAGCCCATGACACCAAAGAAAGGAGGGGTAATTTGGTAATTTTAGTAGATGATGGGATTCCTTGAGATCATCCGTACCCTAAAACAGTAGTTGAAAAGGACTTCCAATTGATTAATGAAATGAAGCAAGGGGCTTTAGGGGCATATATAAACATGTCACAAGCACAAACTCAAGGTACCATAGAATTTTGCAGACCAAAATCACCTGAGAAGTCATTCAGAGCTTTTGCTTTTTGCATGAGTTGGGATGGTCATGGCAGACCATTTGGGTTGGGGTATAATAGAAGAAGAGGGCTGGAGGAAGGGACCTTGGACTGCTGAGGAAGATGGATTGCTTGTTGAGTATGTCAGGCTGCATGGCGAAGGACGATGGAACTCTGTTGCTAGGATTGTAGGTAACAACTCAGCTCCATTGATATAGCTAAAATTATAACATTATCATTTCTATCTACCTGCATAATGCATGGGAATGGGAAAATGGTGGAGGGATCTGAACTTTGGAGCCTGTGAATTTTGTTTGTCAAAAATTCTTTCAAGGTCAGTAAACAAGCTTAATTATAGCAGACTTGCAGTGCAATGAGAGGAAGACTCTTCCTTTTATACCTTTTATGGTGGCTACTCTTGCATACAAGTGCTTTTCTTGAGTTGGCAGATTATAGTTTCATTCCTTCTTGGTTTTTTGTTGGTGTCATCCTGATGTCTAATTGTTGCCTATTTTCCTCGTTTTTGGCTTTAGGGATGACATATTTCTCTGTTTTTGCGTGAACAGGGTTGAAAAGGAATGGGAAGAGCTGTAGATTGAGGTGGGTGAATTATTTGAGGCCAGACCTCAAGAGGGGGCAGATAACCCCTCATGAAGAGAGCATAATTCTAGAGCTGCATGCTAGGTGGGGGAACAGGTCAGTTTTTTTTTTTTTTTTTGAACTAATTAAGATTTCATGTTCTCGATTAATAAGGGTGGTCAGCAATCACAAAGTTTGATACTGACAGTTTTACTACTGGATCAAAAATTTAGGTGGTCAGCAATTGCTCGAAGCTTGCCAGGAAGAACAGACAATGAGATCAAGAACTACTGGAGGACCCATTTCAAGAAAAAAGCTAAAGTCCCTTCTGATGCTTCTAAAAAGGCAAAAACTCGACTCCTAAGGAGGCAGCAATTTCATCATCAGCAGCAGCAACAACAACAATGTCAACAAATACAGCAACAACAGTTGGAGCTGAATCAAGTGGACATGGAAAGGATCATGGCCTTGCTCGATGAAAACGAGCATAGAGCAACATCTCAACCTCAGGTGAAGAATGAAATGGCCACCATTTACCCAAACACCACCGAGGAGCAGAACTATTTTTCTTCCTTGCTCCATAGCAACTTGCCTGTGCCTGAGGCCTCAAACGAGGATATAATATGGGATGGATTGTGGATGGATGATGTCCATGGCAACTTCAATATTGCAGCAAGTGTGACAAGCAGAGCTTCTCTGCATAATCTAGTCACTCCCTTTTGTTAAAGTTTGACAAATCTCAGTTTTCTTAGCTCACTAGGGGCTTCAAACTGCTGCACATATTCAGAACATTTGGGCTTTTCATGATGCAATCTGGGCAAACTACCATGTATTTTGACAATAAAAGGTCGAAATAATGACGTGTGTGGCACGTAACATGAAAAGGGTTATTTTAGTTGTTGTACTCCAATTATTAAACCAGCCCTTGGGGAGGTTTATAACTTTATATATCATGTTTCAGGCTTTCAGCTAGCAGTATCGTGCTGCAATTATTCATAGGGGCTTTGTGTTGATTCCCGGAAAGTACAAAGATCAATATAAAGAAAAGAAAAGAAAAGGGGCTTACACTTTTTGAGAACCAAATGGAAGTAGAAGTATGACTCAAAAGGGAAACGAATTTTACAATATAAAGCACCAAAGGAATAAAGTAATCGGTGCCATTTGATGAAAGTCATTTCTTTAACACAACACCATTTGCTTTAAAATTATTTCCCCAAATGATTACTGTGTACTAACAACTAGAACAACTCTCATCATCATCATCATCATCGTCTTCGTCTTCATGGAGAAGGAATTGATAGCAATGGTAACGTACTTCCATTCTGAGGACAATTCTCCAATCTATCATAGTGTGACGATGTTGGGTCGCAACGATGATGTTGAAAGAGTCTACTTTAAATATATATGATATATATTATCCATGTCATGGGCTTGGGCTTCTATAATAATGATTTGGACAGTTTCGGCTTTTTCCATCTGGTTCACATTTTGCAGTCCATTCGGGCTTAGGAATTCTAACAGAATTACGATTTACAATTACGACGAAGAAAAATTACACTACTATCTCTACATCACATATTATATATGATTTTTTTTATTAAATATGTGGTGTATAGATAATAAGTAGAAGAACTCATTTAATTTAGTAAGAATAAAACAAAAATCAAAATCAAAATCAATATAAAAAATAAAAAATCAAATGTGGTGTCTAGTATAAAGATGATGAATAGAAGGGTTCTACAAGAAATGACTAATGTCATATAAAGTTGGCATGCGTGATTAGTACAAACTCTCATTAGAACATTAATAAATAAAGGGAGAAAAAAAAAAGCAATAGGGTAACTCCGACTTTGACTTTGTTGGAGCTCGAATCCTACCTTTGACTCTAACTCCGATTCGCATAGCTTCCGATCCGACTCCGACTCCGACTCCAACTTATCGGAACAGAGTCGGATTTTGTTTTTTTTATTAGGCTTTTTTTCTTAACCCATTTGAAATTTCAATTTAACAATATTGGACTCTCACTAATCGGATTTGAACTTTTAGATTTCAGTTTTTTTAAAAAGATTTTTTCAATTTCAATTTTATTAAAATCTAACCAAAACTGAAAAAATAAATCATTGTACAAATTAATGTTATTATATATTATTATTATTATATGTTAATGTTTATGCATTAGTATTACATGTTATTATATATTGATTATAATACATAATAGTACATGCTATTATATTTTAGTTATTATATATTAGCATTACGTGTTATTATAAATTTATATATTTGTGTTATACATAATACATTAGTATTAAATGTTACTATACATTAGTTATTATATAATTAGTATTACATGTTATTATACATTAGTGTTTATACATTAGTTGTTATTATTCATTAGTGTTACATGGTAGCAATAGTTAATAGTATGGTGTTTACATATACTAAACTATTATTAGTCAATTTTTTCTATTTATATTATATTATAAGCATATTATTTTATAATAATTTTCTCATACTAATATATTATTGAATTTAATTAACAATATAAGTTATAGTTATATAACATATATATGATTAATATATAAAAAATACATATATTTTTATAAAATATATACAATATCGGAGTTGGAGGCGGAGTCGGATTTTCGAATTTTTGCTCAACCCTAATTTCTTATATATATAAATAACAAAAGAAGTTTTATACCACACACCTTCACTTAACCAACATGTGATTTATCATTTTTTTTTTCCTTTCTATCTTAATGCTTAAACATGTGTGTGTTTGAATAGAAGGACAAAAATAAAAAATCACGTTGGTTAATTAAAGGTGTGTAGTGTAAGACTTCTATGTAAAATTTTCATGAATATATATTGAGCTTTCAAGTCGTGTTGAGCTCTCAAATATCCTAATCGTCTTATTCTTTATGAAGGTCTTGCTCAGTTGATCTTCTAAATGAATATAAACTAATACTATCTTATTTATTGTTCAATCGAATCATTAATCTCATGTCAAGATTAGAATTAGATCCTCTGAGTTATTAACACTTCATATCTTAACTTCTTCCATTAATATCTTGATCATATTTTAATTCTAGTTGATTTAAATTTCTAAGTCCTTTCAACATGAAAAATACTTTCACGATTTCATGGTCACATCACAACAAAAATTATATAACAAAGTATAATAGGAGAAATTATCGTGATTATTTGGCTCGGTTTCAATTCCAATAAATATCAGATTATAAGAAAAACATGCCCCACGTCCATTGGATTTAAATCCTCTTAATTATAGTAATACGTTGAAAAATGATTTTTTTTTTTATACATTTGAAAGATGATGGTTTTCAATTCCAGACTTCCATTTTAAAAGTTAGAGGTTATATCAATCAGGTCACAGACATTTCTCATCATTGAAAAATGTTACTGAACATACTATCATCTTAGAGAGCTGCTACGTCCACTGCTCCTAGCTCCCACCGGAAGCTACCAATAGGCAAATTTTTTTTTTCTTTTGTTTTTTTTATATGTATTTTTTAACACTTTTAAATATTTAAAAAAAATAAAAAAAATCATAATATTATTAAAAAATACTTTCTTAATCACTAAGTAAAAAAAAAATAAAAAATCACAGCGGTAAAATAGAGCGATATAAATAAATGGTAAAAGTAACATTTTTCATCATCTTATTCTTGTCTTACTATGATTTGATTAGATAGCATCACTCGTCAACTTTCGATTTTATTTTTTAAATATAAAAAAGAGGATGTAATAGTAATGGAAAGTGACATTTAGAAAAAGAAACATTGAAAACTTTTGAACCTACGTAACCATTTTAAAAAAAGGTAGTGCTACTCACGTGACTCTTAATTTGAAGAAATTATACTTGCAGTCGTGAGTGTGCAAGTACCGTGCAGTTGCTTTGAAAAAGTGAATAAATATGAGACTCACGTAAAAAGAAATTAATTTTTTAATAGTAGACCCTACTATTTTTCAAACAGTTTTTCAAAGAGACTGCATGATGCTTGCACACTTCACGACTGTATGTAGCATTTCTCCTTAATTTGTCGACATGACATGTCTTAGTGTAAATTATATATATTTTTTATTTTAAACATTTTTAAAAAAAATATCAATACATTAATAGTTATTTATTTAATCAATAAGTACATTTAAACAAAAAAAATTAATTGTATGAGTGATAAAAATGAAATGATAAAATGAGATAATATAGTAACATTATTTTTATAAAAGATAAATTTGCACGTTTGAGACATTACTATCTTACCACAAAAGAACATTTCACTTCATTGTCATGGAAATAGTTTTTATTAAAAAAATACTTTAATTATAAAAAAATTATATAAAATTAAACTATTAAGGTGATTGATTTGATATATTATATTATAAAATTATTTTTATTATAAAATAAATCTATAAAATTTCATGCTAAGTTAATTTGTGTGTATAATTTTTTGGATAGTAGCTTTCAGCCTTCCATTAACGTTGCTCAGAACTTGAAGGCCCACTCTCGATCTCGTCGTAGTTCACGCCAAGCTTAAAAGCACCCCATTCTGGAAGCGAGAAATTGCTTTACCCTCACAAGCCATTAACATTGCTTCTACCACTTGCTGTGCTTCACCAGCTTCGTCGTCTCCTCCATTCTCTTCGGTTTGCCATAGTCTACCAATCTCTAAGCCTCAGCCAGCAATGGCACGCTCTCATCCTCTCACACGGGCAGGGAGGGACAGAGGCTCAGTGCCCTTTCCTCGCCATCAAACAAATGTCTGCGTACGCTATATGTGGAAAGCCCAAATCGGGCCCAGTTCATTTTTACTCGGTTGAGGTCTAGAATGCATACCTATGATTATATGAAACTTGTTAATTAATGGATATTTGAAAAGAAAAAGGATAAACACACAACACTTTATACAATACTTTCTACAATAATGTTTTAAAAGGAGGGATATTTTTGTAAAATACTTTATAAAACTAACATCACTTTACAAAAATATCCTTATTTTATAACATGTGTTGTGAAAAGTGTTGTGTGTTTACATTTGAAAAATCGTGTATATAATGAGGCTTTTGATTCGCTCAACGGAATGTCCTCTAGTGATGAAACGCCGAAGATTATGGAGAGGTTTGGATTCAAAATCCACCTCAATTCATCTCATCTCATCATTATAACTTTCTTAAATTATCACACAAAATATAATAAACAATTCAACTTTTTCAAATCCCAAAACAACTTTTTCAAATTCCCGTTTGGATACTAAAATTACTTCAATTCATCTCAATTCATCATTACAACTTTTTCAAATTCCAATACAAAATATAATAAATAATTCAACTTTTTCAAATCTCAAAATAATAATAATATTAAAAAATAATATTTTAACAATATTTTATTATCTCAACTCAACTCACTTCAACATCCAAACGCACTCTAAATATAATAAATAATTCAACTTTTATTCTACTATTCATTAATCATCTCAAATCATATCAACTCATATTTGAATTCAAACAAATCCTGTGTGCTCGCTACACTTGCAAAGGTATCTGGGTAGTCTGGTAGATTGGAGTTTACCAACTGGGTTTGTTTCGGATAGGGTTGTTGCCAATTTGTTGATACCCATACTCTAAAAGCGGTCGAATGTAGTGAACCCGCAAGTTGTTTGATGAAATGCTGGAAGGAAATTCACGTTCTTGGAATGCAATAATAGCGGGCTATGCTAGTGGTTCCTGGGATCTCAGTTTTGATAAGGAAATTGTGATAAATCTAAAGTTTATGGAGTGAAGGGATGAAACCCAATGGATTTTGTCAAAAGCCGTCGTTATATCGGACTGAAGTCTTTGTGGGCTTTGGTTTGGGACAATAAAGAATTAGAGGGTTGGACTCAAATGGTTTCTATGGACTTGGATAGCTAATGTCTTTCCTTAATTTTGTTGTATTTTTTAATATGGGCTAGGGTTGTGTTTGTTAAGCCCAATTTCTTATATCCCACTTATCTTTAATTCTTGTTAGTTGGACTTAAAAGGTCGATGACCCCACCCCTTCTTGGCTTCCTAAAGTCTTTGTGAGAGTATATATATACTCAGCTGCAAATCAGTGTTATCTTATTTTAATCGAGGTGTGTTATAGATTTACAATTTTGAGTTTGCTGCCTCTTTTTGGAGGTGATGGTGGGATTTGGGATTAGTACGGGAGGGATGATCAGCTTCATTCTCATATTGGGAAGAATGAATGGATCGAATATTCGAGTTTGGAACTCGACGTTTGCAATAATAAAGTTATTGTGGGTATTTGACAGAATGAGATGTAGAAATAAAGTTGATGTTTGGACGGAAATGATGAATGCATGTGCAGATCAATGATGCCTTGGATGAGGTATTGTTTCTTGTTCCCGAAATGCAGGTGAAAGATGCAATAGGGCTTAACAGAGTGTCACTCGCGAGCGAGCATCCTCCTGCTTGTAGCTCACTTTCCTATTTAAGGATTTTCTTGATTGTAACGCTCTCGTGCGTCTTTGAATAATTTTATATATAACCGTCATATAATTACTTTGAAAAAGAACGAGATCTACTATTAAAAAAATAATTTTTTTCATGTGGATCTCATGTTTTATTCATTTTTTTCAAAACGATTACGCGGCGGTATCATAATTCACGGTTGCAAATATCTTTTTTTTTGGAATAGTCAATGTGATCGTAGTATTGGTTCATAAAAAGTATTCATCCTTTTTAAAAAAATTTATTTTATTTGGATTCTAAATTTTACATAATACTCTCTATTTAAAATAGAGTTGTAAAAGATATATATATATATATATATATATATATATAAAAAATAGAAAATCCTATACACCATACTACCATCTCACTTTCATCTCACTAAATATGATGTGACACATTTATCACCATTAAATAATCATTTATTGCATAGGCTTATTATGTAATAATTACTACTCTTAAAATGTTGGGATATATATAGTTGGTTACTAACTTACTTTGTATGTGTGGGTGATAATGTTACGTACATAGCTAGGCTTATTATGTAATAATTGTATCAAAATTGTATTTCTAACAATTTTTTTCTCACATAAACAAACCTTTTTTTCCTTATAGCACTTTGTTTCAAAAACAAAAAAGTACAAAGAATGAAGAGGCCCAAGAGGGATCAAATAGCCTTGTTAATTTGTTTTCACAGGTCATCTCAACTCATCTCATGTAATCGTTACAATTTTCTTAAATTTTTATACAAAATATAATAAATAATTTAACCTTTTCAAATCTCAATTCAATTTTTTCAAATCCCAAAATAAAGATAATATTAAAAATATATATTTTAATAATATTTTATTCAACTTTCAATTTTCATTTTAACTCATCATCTCATCTCAAAAAATATATTCTAAAAATATTCTATTTTATAGATAGAAAATGATATAAAAATTATTTCACAAGTTTTACACAACTCGTTAATCAAATATTATTTGCTTTAATTAATTCCAATACATGATGGAAGTACTTAAACACAATCTAAATGAATTTTTAAAAAAACTATTATTTTTTACATAATTATGAAATATTATGGAATTGTAATCTATATATTTTTGTTCATAGTTTAGGGAGAAGAAAATCTGTTTATTAATTATAAACAGAATATTCTTAATCTCTTCCCGAATAGAAGACGACAAATTCATATGCCAATTTCCTTAGCATTGCATGGAAGGATAATAAAAAAAAAGGGGACATGTGTTCATCACCCGTACTCGAAGCAAAAGAAACAATGGGCATAAGACTGTTCGTCCGAATTCCAAACTGGGCACTAGAGTATACCTGGTCGGGAATTCGGATTTCAAATGTAGTCCGGTTCTACCCAAGTTATGACTCAAGACGAAACTCGAATGAAACTAAATTTTTTTTTTTAACAAAAGCCTATGGTTAAATTTTTTTTCAAAGAAAAAAAGTATTTATTTATTTATTTTTATCTAAAAGCCTATATTTCAAGAAATCATATTGAAAAACATAATAGCAATGATCATTGTCCATAGTAATAAAAATATATCAAAATAAAAAATTAAATTTTATGTAAAAAATAAGTAAAGTTAGAAACTAATTACCTTTTTAACTAAATGCACGTAAAAGAAAATTTATACAATATTCATCATGTAAAATGCATGCAACACAATGCAATTCATTATATATTACATTATTTGGTATTTATATATTACATTACAAAACAAAAACAAAAAATTACAATATATGAATTACAAAACACAACTTTGGAAGAAGATTATTAGATAGATGTGAGAGAAACACATTATCTAACGTAGATTCATGAATCTGCTCTATCCCCTCTTCTTCAAATATCATCCCGGCATTGTTGTTGTGGTTAATTTGCAAGACATTGATGGAGATGAGCATCTGCAGACATGTGGTAAGCTGTCAAATTATACCAAGTCAGAACAGAAAGCTGTCAAGGACGATCCATTTAGCAGAGAGATTTTTATATGCAAGGGAAAAACTGAAATTTTCAACTGGAAAAACCATCCTATATATACTCTGATAACAGTGCCCATAACATAACCAATATTGCAAGGCATCAGTGGCAGACTTTATGGTAACTTTTCTTGTTCAACAGAACCAATTAAGTGCATTTGGGCAGGGCAAGAGCCAGGTTGAGATGATGCGGGAGCCTGCTTACAACTTATAGGAAGGCAATGTGAATTGGAACCCTCTTCCGGCAGTTGGGCAAGAGCCGTTTTCATAACTATAAGATGGTATTTTAATAATGTCGTGTGTTAATTAAGGGTGTCGTTGCTGTCGCATTATGTCTTATGAGTTAATGCCGTATTGTATTTTTAATATATATATGATGTCACCTTATACGCGGAATTAATTAAGGAAAGGATAAACATACATTTTTTTGTATATTTTTCTTATAATTATATATGTTTTAAATCGAGTTCTGATCTATTTAATATTGACCGATTCTCACTCACGGAGACGTTCGTGAGTGAGACTCTATCACTTAAGAGTCCTTTAAGTGGTCCAACACTCTTCCATTGCTCATAAACTGATCCCATGAAAATAGGATCACGTGGGACACGTAAACACCGCGGTTTGATGGAGGCTTCGGCTATAAATACATGTGTTTGGTCTCCAAACTCACTCACTCAATTCCCTTCAGTATTACACCATCTAAATAGAGTGGAGAAAAGTTTGGAAGAGCCAAACACAGTGAGAAACGCAGCTTAAACAGTGAATAGCATCAATGGCTGGAGGTAATTTTTCTTGGCATTAAAACATTTCAATTCTCATTTCTAAAGTGTTATTCCGCATTAGAGAATTGTATTTAGTCTAACAGTTGGTATCAGAGCCATAAAAACCTCTGCCTTGGTGTTTAAAATAAAAAACACAGTTCCTCTATTTTTTGGCCGAACTTTCAAAAATTTTTGGGTTTTGTTTTTTGGACGTTTTTTATTTGAAAGAAGTTTAGAAATCATAAAGAAATATTTTTTCTAAACTTTCTGTGATTAAAAACATGATTTTTGACGTGAAAATGGCTGTGAAATGCGAAAATCGCGTGCTGTCTGGAGGTTGAAGATGACGCGAACGACATGTCGTTTAAGTAGGAGATTGTTTCATACGATAATGCTAAACGACACGTCGTTTTCAATTTGATGAAAACGACATGTCGTTTACATAAGGATTCTGTATCTCGTATAGTGATAAACGACACGTTGTTTTCAATTTAATGAAAACGACATGTCGTTTTGTTTCGGAGCTTTTATCCAGTGTAATGACAAAACGACACGTCGTTTTTCAATTTGATGAAAACGACATGTCGTTTTATTTGAAAGTCGTTTATCCAAGTATGAAGATAAACGACATGTAGTTTTTAGTTTTAATAAAACGACATGTCGTTTAAGGGCTTTCTATGTTTTAACAATGAGCAAAACGACATGTCGTTTTTCTAGAACGTCGTTTTTTCCTTCTAGAAAAACGACATGTCGTTTATATGGTGCAGTGTAATTAAAAAAAAAATTTCCCATTTTAAATGGCTTGAAAAGTGGGTTTTTGGGCCTATGCCCTTTGTGCTTATAATTTTTTTTTTATTTAATTTAATTATATGCAATGTGGATAATTGTAGTGTAAATTTGTTTATTATGCTCATATTTAATTTGCATGAATTGATTAATTTTGCTTTATACATGCAATTTTTGATGAGTATATAGTTTAAAGCATGAAATTAAATGTTATGCATAATATTATAGGCTTGATTGTGCAATATTTATGCTTATATTATGAATATTTTGTGCATAATTATAACATGTTAGTATTAGTTAAATTTATGTAATTCATAATATTAAGCTAGTCTTATGCAATTTAAATGTCTAGTGATCCATATAATTTTATGTTAATTAGAGAATAGCTACAACATCTTTAATTAAGTAAAATTATTATGATTGATTAGGATCACATAAAGAATATTAGACATTAATTGTAATTAATTATACTTAAATATAATAAATTTTATCCCACATGAATTTTTATTATATTTATATTATTAATTAGGATAAAATATCAAGTTCTTCATAAATTACCCACAGGAATTATGAATTAAGTAAATAATTTGATAGTTTTATCATAAAAGTTTAAGATGGAATACACATCAAATCATATTATTCCATTTAGAATTATGGATTAAGTAATTAAATTGATAAAATTCTATCATATAGATTAAATAGATCTACTTGAATTAAAAATCTAGCCCACAGGCAATTTTATGTCATTAGATTCAATTTTTAAGCATGATTTACATTGGTAAAACATGAATATTTATTTAGGCCTCAATTTTAACGTAAGCATGTAATCTATATGCAGTTACACAACCTACAAATTTCTCTGATATTCGTTATGATTTCCCTGAACTTAAGGGAGATAACTATAAGGTCTGGAAGGAGAGAATTCTTCTTCATTTAGGGTGGATGGACATAGATTATGCTATTAGGAAAGACGAACCACCAGCACTAACTAATACCAGCAATGCAGCAGCCATCGCACTTTATGAGCGATGGGAGCGATCTAATCGCCTCAGTATGATGTTCATTAAGACTAGAATATCAGCTGGTATTCGTGGTTCTGTCGATCAGCATGAAAAGGTCAAAGACTTACTAAAAGTCATTGATGAACAATTTGTCATTTCAGACAAGGCACTAGCAAGCACCCTAATCATGAAGTTCTCATCCCTAAGGCTCACTAGTGTGAAAGGTGTGCGTGAACACATCATGCAAATGAGGGACAATGTGGCTCAATTGAAGAAACTTGAGGTTGAAATGTCGGAGTCCTTCCTGGTGCACTACATCCTGAACACCCTCCTGCATCAATATGGACCCTTCAAAATCTCATACAACACACATAATGATAAATGGTCAATTAATGAACTCATAACCATGTGTGTTTAAGAGGAAGTGAGACTGGTGATGGAACAGGGTGAAAGTGCAATGCTAGCAACGCATGGAAATGGCAAATCTCAAGCCAAATTGAAAGGAAAAGGCAAAATACCTCCCCAAGGTGGTATTAAGAAAGATCCCAAGTGTTTCTTCTGTAAAAAGAAGGGACACATGAAGAATGAATGCGCCAAATTCCAGAAGTGGCTTGCAGACAAAGGTAATCCATCCTCACTTGTTTGTTATGAATCTAATATGGTTAATGTCAATATTAACACATGGTTGATTGATTCTGGATCAACAATCCACATTTCAAATTCATTGCAGGGTTTGCAAAACCTAAGGAAGCAGTGGGAAGTGAGCAAAGCATCTTATCAGGAAACAAGATGGGCTCACATGTGGAAACTGTTGGAACTTGCTATTTAATTTTATCTAGTGGTTTTGTTTTAAAGTTAGAAAAGACCTTTTATGTTCCAAGTTTTTCGAGAAATTGATTTCAGTTTCAAGACTTGTACCTTTTGAATATTCCTTTAATTTTTCAAATTCATCATTCAGTTTATTTTATAAATCTGATTGTGTTGGGAATGGTACTTTGTCTGATGGTTTTTACTACATTAATTTACAAATTAATACCACTTATGATTCAATGCATGTTCACACTGGCACTAAAAGATGTGTTATTAATGATGATTCCTCTAAATTATGGTACCGGAGATTAGGTCATATCTCCATAGATAGAATTAAAAGATTAGTAAATGAAGGGGTACTTAATACTCTGAATTTTACTGATTTTGAGACTTGTGTGGACTGCATAAAAGGAAAGCAGACCAACAAGTCAAAGAAAGGTGCCAATAGGAGTTCAGACATATTAGAGATCATACATACTGATATATGTAGTCCAGACATGGACTCACATGGTCAGAAATACTTCATCTCTTTTATAGATGATTACTTACGATATATGTATCTCTACATGCTTCATAACAAGAACTAAACATTAGATGCCTTTAAAATCTTTAAGGCTGAAGTAGAGAAACAATGTGGTAAGCAGATTAAAATCGTGAGATCAGATAGGGGTGGAGAATATTATGGTAGATATACAGGTAATGGACAAGTACCTGGGCCATTTGCAAAATTTCTTCAAGAGCATGGGATTGTTGCCCAATACACCATGCCTGGTTCACCGGACCAGAATGGTGTAGCAGAAAGAAGAAACCGAACATTATTGGACATGGTGCGGAGTATGCTTAGCAGCTCCAATCTTCCTAAATCATTGTGGGCTGAAACACTTAAGACGACAGTGTATATATTAAACCGAGTTCCAATCAAGGCTGTTCCTAAAACGCCATTTGAATTATGGAAAGGTTGGAAACCGAGTTTGCGACATATGCGCGTTTGGGGATGCCCGTCTGAGGTGAGAATTTATAATCCGCAAGAGAAGAAACTAGACCCAATGACCATTAGTGGGGGTATTTCATTGGATATGTTGAAAGGTCTAAGGGTTATAGATTTTATTGTCCATCTCACAGTACTAGGATTGTGGAATCAAGAAATGTAAAATTTTTTTGAAAATGACTTGATTAGTGGGAGCGATCAAACCAGGAACATAGTTTCTGAGAATGATCATTCAGAATCTCAACCTTCCACCTCAAGTGATAGATTGGTTATTGTTTACAACACCCCTCAAGTATAAACAGGTGTTGAACAACCAATCATTCCACAAACTGCTGACGACACTCCAGTAGATCAGGTAGTTCAAGAGTTGCCAACAACTTTTGAACAACAAGTTGAACCACATACTTCTCAGGAAGATGATGGTGCAACATTAAGAAGATCTGTTAGAGCAAGGAGATCAGCAATTCCTAGTGTTTATGTTGTGTACCTGCAAGAATCTGACTATAACATTGGAGCCGAAAATGATCCCGAGTTGTTTTCACAAGCCATGAGTTGCAAAGAATCAGAATTATGGTACAATGCCATGAAGGAAGAGATGAATTCTATGAAGAGTAACGAAGTCTGAGATCTTTTGAGTTGCCTAATGGTGTAAAAGCTATTGGATGTAAATGGGTCTTTAAAATTAAAAGAGACTCATTGGGCAACATTGAGAGATATAAAGCAAGACTCGTTGCTAAGGGATTCACTCAAAAAGAAGGAATCGATTACACGGAGACTTTCTCTCCTGTATCTAAGAAAGATTCCTTACGTGTTATTTTGGCATTAGTAGCCCATTTTGACTTAGAGTTGCAACAAATGGATGTGAAAACAGCATTTCTCAATGGAGATCTAGAGGAGGAGGTTTACATGAAACAGCCTGAAGGATTCCCCTCTAGTGATGGTGAGCAATTGGTTTGCAAGCTCAACAAATCCATATACGGTTTAAAACAAGCGTCATGCCAATGGTATTTGAAATTCCATAATGTAATTTCTTCATTCGGTTTTGCAGAAAATGTTATGGATCAATGTATATACCAGAAGGTTAGTGGGAGTAAAATCTGTTTTCTTGTTTTATATGTGGATGACATTTTATTAGTAACCAATGATAAGGGTTTGCTACATGAGGTGAAACAATTCCTCTCTAAAAATTTTGATATGAAGGATATGGGTGAGTTATCTTATGTCATCGGCATTAAGATCCATAGAGACAGATTTCGAGGTATCTTGGGTCTGTCTCAGGAAACCTATATTAATAAAGTTTTAGAGAGATACTGGATGAAGGATTGTTCACCAAGTGTAGCTCCCATTGTGAAGGGTGATAGGTTCAATTTGAACCAATGCCCAAAGAACGATCTTGAAAGGGAACAAATGAAGAACATTCCATATGCTTCTGCTGTCGGAAGCCTAATGTATGCTCAAGTCTGTACAAGACCTGACATTGCATTTGCTGTGGGAATGTTGGGACGATATCAGAGTGATCCAGGTTTAGACCACTGGAAAGCTGCAAAGAAAGTAATGAGGTATCTTCAAGGAACCAAATAATACATGCTTATGTATAGACGAACGGACAATCTGGAAGTAATTGGCTACTCAGATTCTGACTTTGCTGGCTGTATTGATTCACGTACATTAACATCAGGATACATATTTTTGATGGCCGGTGGAGCTATATCATGGAGGAGTGCCAAGCAGACTTTGACTGCCACTTCCACTATGGAAGCAGAGTTCGTCTCTTGTTTTGAGGCTACTTCAAATGGTGTATGGCTTAAGAGTTTCATTTATGGGCTTATAATTATGGATTTAATCTCTAGGCCATTGAGAATGTATTGCGACAATTCAGCTGCTGTTTTTATGGCTAAGGACAACAAAAGTGGGAGTCGGAGTAAACACATCGACATTAAATATTTAGCCACAAGGGAACGTGTTAAAGAAAATAAAGTGGTCATTGAGCACGTAAGTACTGAACTAATGATCGTTGATCCTTTGACTAAGGGCATGCCACCGTTGAAATTCAAGCATCATGTAGTGAATATGGGACTTGGTTCCATTATGTAGTTTTTCATTGTATGAACAATGTTATTTTTATGAAATTCTTAATCATTTTGATGTTTTATTTCTCATATTAATGTGCACCTTAATTTATTTTTGAGAAAATTCATCTGTATTGGACCAAGAATAAACATAGGGTTTATTCATTAAGAAATTGTTCCCACATAAACTATAATATTTAAAGAATGAATACATAGTAATACATGGAAGGTAATACTCGTCATTAGAGGACCTATCGCCATGATTCATGTATTTATTACTTAAATGAAGATTATCGATGGGTTTAAGATGAAATCTTATATTAGGAGTGTGGACCAAGTGGGAGAATATTGACCGATTCTCACTCACGGAGACGTTCGTGAGTGGGACTCTATCATTTAAGAGTCCTTTAAGTGGTCCAACACTCTTCCATTGCTCATAAACTGATCCCATGAAAATAGGATCAAGTGGGACACGTAAACACCGCGGTTTGATGGAGGCTTCAGCTATAAATACATGTGTTTGGTCCCCAAACTCACTCACTCAATTCCCTTCAGTATTACACCATCTAAATAGAGTGGAGAAGAGTTTGAAAGAGCCAAACACAGTGAGAAATGCAGCTTAAACAGTGAATAGCATCAACGGCTGGAGGTAATTTTTCTTGGCATTAAAACCTTTCAATTCTCATTTCTAAAGTGTTATTCAATTGTATTTAGTCTAACATTTAAAACATAATTAATGTAAAGGAGTCAAGGATTGTTTTTATCATTACTCACATACGTACGTAGAAATTATGACTTTATTTTTTTTTAAGATAAAATTATGGCTGTATTAGTTAGTTAATGTAACATTTGTATTAGACAGTACTAGTAGTTATATAAATATATATAAATATTTATATTAGGCCTTACATGACTTACAGACCGAGTTATTAGGTAATTAAGTAACAAGTACTGATCACTCCGCTTAATTATCATGTAATGTCGTGTATTTAATCGAGAAAAATTAGCTAGATTTGTCAAAAAAAAAAAAAAAAAAAAATTCTATTAAGAACTGAATCGGATCACACACATATATAAATAAGTACTCTAGTCATAAAAGAATTACATAAAAATAAATTCATAAACTAACATAATTTAACATGGTATATTAAATTATAAAATTCATCTAATAAATCACATAAAACTATGTCAATATGTGAATTTACTTTTTATAAAATCTTTTAATATCTATAGGACCTCTCATATGTATTTGTATATATATATATATATATATATATATATATATGTATTATATGTACATATATCTTTGTGGCTAAATTCTTCCTTACAAGGAGATGACCTCTTTAAAGAAAGTTATAAGCGATCAAAAAGTTATCTTGGCCACTTTATTCCCGATTAATATTTGTTATTTAATTTAAAGCTAAGGAGCTTTCTACTCATTCCCTCTTACTCTCGTAAAAAATTAAGAGTTTCAGATTTGATTTTTGCCCTAGGAGGCTTCCTGATCTTCCTCTTACTTCTCATTTCCTTCTTTTCTCCATTCATCCACCTTGTATATCAAGGTAGTTCTTTTCATGCTTAATTTTATTTTGCTTCCTTTAAGGTTGAAAAAGATAAATCTGCAGTAGCTTTTGGAAAACTCTCGAGTGACGCGTGACACAAGCTGACGCTTAGGCCGCAAATAGTTTAGAGGAAAGTGGCGGTTTTGTGAAAATCAACATTCGTGGTCCTCATGAGCCGCCCACATCTGCGTGTGGTCTCGAGCGCCACCCTTTTCAGCAGCTATTTTCACCACACGCGTTAGATCACTGGAATCACCACCACCAGATCTTTCAGATATGACATTTGTAGTTGAAAAGATACAAGTGTGTTGTCTTCACGTGTCGTCATAGATTTCGAAGTCTACCATAATTGGTCCAAACTGTAATCCTTCATTTTTCGCATCTATTCTACTGCTTTCCTTTTTGGTTTCCTTATTGTTAATTAAAATAAAAAAAGAGTTCGCCTCTCGAATTTTTGTCTATAGAGGTTGAGTCCTCTTCTTCTATGAAGGGTAAGGTTGATTATCTGTTTATGTAGAGAGTGTTGTCTCTTAGATGTTTATTTGTAGAGAGTATCAGCAGTAGTGAAGACCAGATCAATCACAAAAAGAAATAGTATATGAGTAGAGCTCCAAATGCTAATTTTTGATGAATAAGTCTAAAAGTTATTTTATTTTTTATTTATGATGTCATGTTTGATATGGAGATATCTTAAAATATACCTGGTCATAAATATAAGTTTTTTTATGAATGAATGATGACAATTTTCCTTAAAAATAAAAAAAAAAGCTAACACAAGTTTCCACATTTGGCAATAGTATGTAGTAACCGTTTTAAAATTTAAAAATCGATATTGGACTGATTCATTATCGAAATCGGAACTTTAGATTTTTTATTTCCGATTTTAGTTTGATCCGGTCCAGTTTTTCCGAGTTTACGGATTATATATGTTAGTAATAATATGATGTTTACATATATTAAACTATTAGTTTATTTATATTATAGTATAAGTATATTATTTTATAATAATTAATACATACTAGTATATTATTGAATTTAACTATAATCTATATAAATTTTAGACCTTTTATATGAGTATATATGATCAAATGTATATATGATCAAATATATATAAATGTATTTACAAAAAAAATATAGATGAGTAATAATATATTCACAATACATTGCATAATAATGTTGTAAAATGAGGATATTTTTATAAAATAATATTACTTTTATAAAATAATTTATAAAAATATCCATAATTTAAAATATAATTATATAAAGTATTGTGAAAAATGTTGTAAATAAATCATTCCCCCTTTAATAACTTAAAATCGATAGGGCCGGTTCACCTTGCACCTTCTTCTCTAGCTTCTCTCTAGGGCTCTCGATTTCGCCCAGCATGGAACCACCCCTGGTCCCGTCGGCTTCGGTGGCGGGGTCCTCCCGCACGTTTACCGAGCTTCCCAAACCTCCGGCGTTGACGATTTCCTCCGTCGGAATACCCATGGTATCATCGAGACAGATGAATGGCTCCCCTGCAGAGAGATCGTCAAGAATACCTTGGTGTTATAATTCCCTCGTGGCCGACCTTCCCTGGATAACATTAAGCTGCATGTGGTGAAACGATGGTGCCTTGCTAGCATTCCCACGATTGGGATTTTTGACAACCGAAACATCATGGTGATGATGAAGAGTGAGGCTGATTTTGCAAAAGCTTGGGCAAGGGAAGCTAGAGAAATTGAAGGCTTCAATTACCGTGTATTCAAATGGTACCCATAGTTCAATGGTCGCGAGGAACCTCCACTATCTCCAGTTTGGATAAATCTTCCATCTCTGCCTCTTCATTTCTTTGAACTTCCTTACCTTCGTATGTTTTTGGGTGCTATAGCGAGAGTTTTGCGAATTGATAATCCAACCATTAATAGAACTAGACCTTCATGTGCACGGGTGTGTATTGAAATGGATATTTCTAAATCGTTGATTGATGGGTTCTAGGTGGGAACATCGGAGACTAACAGCTTTTGGCAGCCTGTGGTATATGAAAAGTCCCTGCGCACCAAATGTAGGCAACAAGGACACCTGACCGGTGTTTGTCGAAATGGCTCTAAGAACAATCTGTTGGTTAGGCAAAACAAATCAATAGAAAAAGCTCAGAACATGTAGTACGTTGTTAAAAATCCACAGGGCAACCAGAATGAAAACATTACACCCGTGAACCATGAGACTACTACTCAGGACAATAAGCTATTAAATGAAACTTTGGAAGGACAACACCAGTTTGTTAGGCATGAGGTGATGATGCAAGTAGAAAAGAGTCTGGATGAGGAACTTGGAAGGACTACTAATAAAGCTTCAGATTTTAAGTCTAAGACACACATCACGACAAAAGATCATGACGAGGCCCATGATAAAAACTCTAATACAGATGAGCATAGGCACTTTATTGAAAGAGTGGAAATTGAAGACATCACTAGTGAAGAGGAAAAAACAAATGGCCATGAGCTTGACAACAAGGCCGAAATGTGCATGAAACAGAGGTCCATTCAATCCGAAGAAGATACAGACATCACCCACTTAAAGACATTGAATGATAAGCTTGTAGCGGCTACCAGCGGAATAAGTTTGCATCTTTAGGCTGACAACATGCGAGGGTCTAGCTCGGGAGATTCAGATACTCTAAAGGACCCTGATACCAAGGGTGAATCAGATTTAAAACAGGGACTTGTGACTCCTCTTAGAAACTTTTTCAATCCTCTCAAAGATCTAGATGATGAGGAAGGGTTGTTACAGGTAGTCAGTTCTCACAAAGGGGTACAAATCAGATTTTGAAAGACAAACCCAAGCTGCTAAAAAAAGGGTAAAAAAGAAGAAAATACTTATCCCTAGTTGACGGGACTATATTCTTTGATTCTACATGCCCACAGTAGGAAAACTAAAGGAATTAGTTAGAAAGTTTCAGCCTAAAGTTCTTGCCATTCTTGAGCCTTTTATTGCTTTGAATAAGGTAAAAGCGATAACTAAGATATTGAATATGCAGTATTTTTTATCCAATGAAGAGCAACACGGTAAGATTTGGTTACCATTGGACGGAAGACGTTTCATTATCACCTGTTTGATTCATAAACAGGTCATTACGGGGATTATTACTTGTGTTAAACTGTCTTACAAGGCCTCTTTTATTTATGGTAGCTGTGGTTATTTAGATAGAAGGAACCTTTGGGATGAATTACAAAGGGTCTCCATGCCGAGCACTAATTGGTTGATATGTGGTGATTTTAATATAATAAGAAGCAATATCAAAAAAATTGGAGGTAGAGTAAAATCGCAAGTGGTTATGGATGATTTTAACAACTTTATTTCTCATTGTATACTGTTGGAACATGTTGAAGGTTCTAAATATACATGGTGTAATGGGTGTGAGGGGCAAACACGTATATGGGCCAAACTTGACAGAACTTCAGTTTCACACAGGTTGCTTGCAGATTTTCCTCAGCTTTATACTTCAATTTTGGCAAGGACATGTTCGGATCACAGTCCACTTCTTATTAAAGTCAAAGAGGCAGCTTCTAGATATGGTCCTCCAGTTTTCAGATACATGAGGATGTGGTGGACACACACGAGATTTGATGAACTTATCTATCTCTGATAACTGGAACCAACCTATTTATTGGGGAGGTCTTATGAAGTTTGCTGCTAAAGTTAAAAGGTTGAAACCAATTCTTCGGACCTAGAACAAAGAGATTATCAGCATGGTTGAACATCATGTGCAGAATGCTGAAGGTGAAATCATGAATATTGAGGCTCAGTTAATGGCTAACTTCAACCATTGTTCTTGAACTGCAACTGCATTCTAAGCAAACGGAGCTTGAACAGTTTTTGCTCCAAGGAGAAATTCTCCTTAAGGGCTTAAAAAAGGGGATTCAAACTCCTAATTTTTCCATGCAGCTTTACAGATCAAAAGGAAAAGATGGATGCTTCAACATATGACATTGGAAGATGGAACTCAACTTAACTCCCCTCAGAAGATTCATGAGGAAGCTGTTAAATATTTTCAGTTTGTTCTTAACATAGAAGGGGTGCACCATATCGATACATGGAAGGATTTATTCCAAACAGTTATTACAGATGAGGATAATGATTCTCTTTGCCAAAGTCCTTCGTTTGAGGAAATCAAAATAGCTTTATTTAACCTTCCAAAAGATAAAAGTCTCGGACCTGACGACTTTAGTTCTTGTTTCTTTATGAAATGCTAGGATATCATTAACTTTGCTAAATGCAAACCTATTAGTCTTTGTACGGTGATTTATAAAGTTTTCTCCAAGATTTTGGTTAATAGGCTCAACCCCCTTCTCTCTAAGATTGTTTTGAAAGAACGAGGGATTTTATCAGAGGCCGAAATATACATGAAAATATTACACTTGCCAGGAAATGCTACATAACATAAATGCCAAGGTGCGAGGAGGCAATGTGATGATTAAGGTGGATATGACAAAAGCTTATGATCGACTCGAATGGAGTTTTATCTTGGAGGTTCTCCAAGTTTTGGGATTCTTTACAAAGTAGAGACATCTGATATCAAATGATACTTCCAATCATCACGTGGGTTGAGATAAGGGAATCCGCTATCCCTGTACTTATTCATTATTGCTGAAAAGTGCTAAGCCACCTACTGAATACGAGTGCTATAGATGGTAAGATTCTTGACTACAAAACTCACAGAGGATGTCCTAGAGTTTCTCATCTTTTTTTGTATGTAGATGATCTAATGCTTTTTCTGAATGGATTCAAAAAATCTTTGAAGGCGTGCATGGATACATTACGGTTATATGTATTTCTGGTCGGAAGGTGAAACATACCAAATATGTGATGTATTTTGCTAAGCACACTTCCACTTCTCGAAAGACAATTGGGCTTCAAACAACGGGGTTTCATGAAGATTTTTTATCCTGCTTATATTTGGGTGCACCAATATGCACAGGTAGTATACGAGCTACTCAACTTGAGCCATTAATCCAAAAAGTGCAAAAGATACTAGCCTCATGGAAAGGAGCTTTACTCTCAAGAAGGGGGGGGGGGGGGGGGGGGGGGGGCAGACTAGTGTTATTAAAGCATGTGTTGTCTAGTATTCCTATTCATTTCTTAGCAGTGCTTAATATGCCTCGTAGTGTGCTACATAAGCTTAACCAGATTCTTGCAGACTTCTGTGGGGGCAGCCATGATGAGAAGAAGAAAAAGAATGGGTGGCATGGGAAAAAATTTGCAGGGCTATGGAAGAAGGTGGGTTCGGAATACGGAAGTTAGAAGACATGGAGAAAGCCCTACATATGAAATTTGTTTGGCAGTTCTTGTATGGAAACTCTCTTTGGGCTAGCTTTTTCCGAGTCAAGTATAGAAATCAACACCACCATTTCCTCCTTGATCAATTCTCCTATGAATCGCATTTTTGGAAGGCCTTAAAATCGTTGATGAAATTGGTTATAAGGAGATCTGGATGGATTATTAATGAAGGTAAGATATCTTTTTGGTTTGAAAACTGGTCGTCCTTGGGAATACTTGGCGAATTCTTGGATATTACAGATCTCTCTCTGAAAGTAGCTGATGTATACTTTGAGACAGGAGGAATCTGGGAGAAAATTCAAGAGTTAGTGGGAGTACCATCTGTGAAGAACTGAAGCTACAAATTGTTAAGATTGCCTTAGGTCTTGATATTCCTACACGGAGAGCTGAACAAAACGAGAACTTTTCTACCCTTTCAGCTTGGCAATACACTTATGAATGCAGAGATAAACTGGTGTGGGCTAAATGGATCTGGAATAGTTTACTGCCTCAAAAAACTTCTACTTTTATGTAGAGATGTATGTATAAAGGCTTTCCTTTTGACCAGAATACTATGAAGTTGAATATCTCTATGGTCTCTAAATGTGAATGTTGTAAAGTGGTTGCTTGTAATTCTTTGGATCACTCGCTTCTGATGGGAGAGATCCCTCATTTTGTCTAGACATTCTTTGAATCAGTTTTGGGTCTGAAACTTGGGCCTACTTGTACATGGGGGGAATACAATAGTGGTTGTAGAAGGCTACAATGGTATCTCAGATCAATGTCGTGTTTGGAGTTCTCCCTTCTATTATTAGTTGGTTTCTGTGGCTTTTACAGATGTAAAGCCTGCGTGGAGGGGGTTGTTGAAACAAAGGATCAAGTGTGCTATATGATCAAAATTTTTTTAGCTCAAATTATACATACCAAAACGACTAAACCATTAATCAAGTGATCTGATAGTGTAGTTTTAAAGCAACTCGGCTTATTGACAATGCCTGTTAAGAATAAGCAAATTCAAATTTTGAAATGGATGCGCTTAGCACAAGATTTTGCTAAGCTTAATGTGGATGGAAGTAGCATCGACAACCCTAGAAGAAGCAGAGGTGGAGGAATCCTTAGAAATGTGAAGGGTCACATGATATTTGCTTTTGTCAAATATTATGGTATCAATCTCAACAATATTGCTGAGATCTGAGTCCTCTCGGATGGTTTGAATATCTGTGCACAAATGAATATAACCCATATTGAAGTAGAAACTGATTTTAAACTTGTGGTAAATTGGTGGGAAAAGGGTGGGCTTGTCCCTTGGAGGAGTCAGAAGTACTGAAATGAAGCTAAACTGAAGGCAAGCTTGATGGTGGTACGACTCCTCCACTCTTTTAGAGAAACAAGCCATGTTGCAGACAGATTAGCCAGGCTGGGCTCTAGTGGCCGTACAAAGACATTCTTTGAGAACAATAACAATCTTCCTAACGACATTATGGGAGCTTTTCGAATGGATCAAGCTGGTTTACACATAATTTGACACAAATAATAGGTTTGTATGCATAGTATTCCTCCGCTATAAGTGAGGGCTATAAATAAAATTGGGGTATCGCTCTCTTCTCAAAATAATAATAATAATAATAATAATAATAATAACTTAATATTAATGTTTATGTTTAAGATTAAAATTTATGTGCTTATGAAATGTTATATTAAAAATGATAAGATTAATTTTATGTTATATGACATGATGGTATATTAATTTTATATTATAAAATTAATAGGCTTAAATAATAAAATTAGAATTTCATATTATATGAATTAAAAATTTAACATATAATATATATAATATAATATAAAGAATTATGAATATATATCGGTCTAGTTTAGTTTAAACCGATTTTCATATATATCAAAATATGAAAAAGGGTATCGCACCGATTTAAGACCAATTTTGATACTTAAGAATCGGTACTTAACCACAGACCACTTACAAACCGGTTTAACCGGTTTTTTTATTTTTTATTTAATACCCCTAAACCGACGTATCTTCAGATCATACGTGCGTGGTTTTACGCTTTCGGCCTTCTTTAAGAATGTCCAAAACAAGCAGCTTGTGGCGTCACATATGTACTGAAAACAAAATTGGAATAGATTATAACACATTGATCCGACATGGAAGGTCCTATTTTCTCCAAATAGGGTAAAGAAGCACGCACAGTACGTTACCATCGAGCTGAAAATCACATTTCTACCTCGCCAAAAAAACAAGCTAAGACTCTGATACCATGAAAGAATGGGAAACTGTTCTGGTTTTTCACACCCGAAATTGTGTATGCATTATCATATGTATACAAAACTATTACAAACGTATGAGAGGATTTACATGTCTCTTACAAGAGATAAACTATAAGAGATAAGCTAACCAACGTATAGATTATAAGAAGATAAGAGCTGTTATATAAATCAAACATAAGTACTAAGCCGTGATGAACTAGAAGACTGGGGAGTGAACAGCTTGAGCTTTATCCTTAACCGAATGATCATCTTTATCCTTAACATTGTGATGCTAGAAGTGAGTCGCATGACATTCCTCGATCGTACGTACGTACGTATTTTTCCAATTTCGGTCGTTTTCTCGGGAAGAAAGTGTTTCAAGAACTCTGAGCAATCTGCTCTGTGATGTCATTACAAGCACTTTGTAGGAACTCTGACCAATATCTGAAAACCAGGAAAAAAAGTATAGATCAGAATAACATTATAACTTATACATATGAACTATTTGTTCAGTCATTAAAAAGACCATTCGAAATAAGAAAAAGGGTGATGATCAAGAAAATAGAAAATTAAAGTACCCTCTCGACGAATCAAAGCGAAATCCAAGGGTATCTTTAGCCTCTTCAAGTGCCCTTCTGAATCTCTCAAGCTTTTCCTCTGGAACATAAGTTCCATCGTATTTGTTCCCAACTCGAAGCTGGCACGGTTTGACATTATAAAAGATGGGTATAACTCTTTTCTGGCATTCCGTTAAAAGAGTCAATTCATGGAGACAATACAAAGACTCACAATATCTGGGCGAGAGAACTACAACACCAACTTTACAATCTCGAATGGCGGTATCAATCTTTTCGTACAATTTATCACCAGCTTTCATGTTTCGGTAGTCCAGGAAGGGCCTAAGCCCAAGCCGGAGAAGGTTGTCGTAGAGTAACCCCGCAATGTTTCTTCTGGTATCCGGCCCCCGGTGGCTTATAAACACGTCGTGTGGAGATGGTATTATTGCTTGGACATGGACGTTCTTGCAGCAAGCTGGACGGGCAAAGCTCTTGGCAAAAGCATGTAATAAGAGAGGCATGGCTACCAGGATCGTGCAATGCACTACTTGATCAGCTATGTTTGAAGATCATCACTCACAAAACTGCATGGTTGGCGCGCACACGCAAAATCGGCCAATTAATTAACCATGCAGCAAAATACTGGAGCGCCAGCGAGCAGCTTAACTTATGTAAGAACTAAAGGTAATGCTGCCAGTACGTACGCATTAATGCTGCGAGAGAAAATCGAAAACAAAATACAGGATTTCGAGACCAATTATTAATTACCAATTAACTGGTGTTAGGTAATTAGTGTAAGCGACGTCTGTGCTTATTTATGGTGTTGTTGGGATGCATATATATAGTTGTTTGATTTGTTTTAATTTGTCATGTGTGCATGGTTTAAAGATCGAGTACGTACGCACTACAAGAAAAATGAATTTTTGTGATTAATTTATTACATTCAAAAGACTATTCGCAATTAATTTTAATTACAAATAGTCATTTTATTGGAATTAACTGGTCGCAAATAAGTAGTTTTCTTGTAATGACGGGACTATCAATCTTCCATAACACGGCCTAAAATTGTCTCTATATATAATATGTATTTTCGATTCAGCATATCTAAAAGACTTTTCTCTTATCATGACTCGAATATCTTACGTACGTACGTGCATGCTTCCTTGAACTTTGGCTCTATCTTTTATTTCAATCCCCTAGCTGACGGCAAAGCGAATACCAATTCCACCCATTTGAATGATCATCTTCACATGATCATGAGGTAGTATCTTCTTTTCATACTAGCTATGAGTGACGTTGTACGTTATACGTAGTACTGTCTTGTTGGTTTATACCTCCCACCGATCTGACTTATATAAATACTTTTTCTTTCAAGAATTTCGGCCAACGTGTCTTCGAATTTTTTTTCAAGAATTTTGACTATAATACTGTCATCTTTGATGCCAAAGTTAATTAAAATGAGCATATATAATTTGTAGAAGCCACGCTAAAATTAATTAATATCCAAAAGTCATAGTTTGGAAAAGAAATCGATCTAGATGGATGCATGGGGCGATGTCATTTTGAAAGTGGATATGGTTTTAATCATTTTGAAAGCGAGCCTTCATGGTTAATTAACAGATCACTAGCTATCTAAACTGGTCTTATTTATCTGATGATGTGCTCTATCAGCTAATTTTGGTTTTAATCAATCTTCTATAACTTTATTGCATGCATGGTTGCTTCATTAATGGGTCAAATTTATCAGTTTGCCTTAATTTTTTCTACCTTGAGCCTCGCTTATGCAGGCATATATATATAAAATATTAATTAATTAAAGCCTCTACGTATGAGTTTTTGTTATCTAAAATTCGAAAAAAATAAGTTGTCGGAAGGAAGCTGCATGGGTACGTAAATTATTGTCGGCTAGTGCTATGCATGCATGCTGGCTTTAATTAAATCTGTTTTCTCATGATGTTCTGTCCCCATTATTCATATACTTTCTATTTTAAGCCCTCCAAAAAGCTTATTGATCCTATAATAGATTGCTCATGTATTATACCCAAAGTGACCGCCGTTGAAGCATAAGATCTTGATGAAGTCATAGTTGAAGAACTCATGAAAACACAAACGAGAGGAAAAAATCCACTTGTTCAAAACCTTGTACGTGTTTATCCATTACTGTTCCAATATAAATATACATACACGATTGACAATTATACCCTCATGAGTAAAAGCATTGCTATTCTTCGTGCTTTTACTTCAATTTTTTTTGGGAGGGGGACTTTGCTGGAATTGATAAATCAAGACACATCGGATCTCCTGGGAGTTTATATATATGATGTTATCAAATATCTACATTGGAAGATATTTGACTTTTCTTGAATGTAGTAAGATCAGTGACGCCAGACAAAATAAGAATTACTCCGATGGCTAGTTAATCAACATAAATTAAGAATTAAGATTGATCAGAAAAAATGCAAAATAGATAGAAAAAATTGAAAAATATTGATTAATGATAAAATCTAAAGAGAAATTCTATTTGCAGTCCTAAAGTGGGGACTGTATGTGCAAGCCTTTTATTAAATGAGAAAAAACATCATTTTAAGAGGGATAGTTTTGTAATTTTAAAAAATTTTAAAGATAAAATTGCCTAGGCTTGCATTGCAGTCCTCAAATGGAGACTGTATCTAACATTGCTCAAATCCAAAATTATGATAATTTTTCGAAAACAGAAAAATCTAAATTATTGCATGAAAATTAATTACGTAAGCTGTAAACAAGAATCCTGTAAAAAATTTGGCCAAAATTGAAATAAAAATCACTTAAAAAACTTGAAACAAAATATTTTCTAAGAAGGCAAAAAGAAACGTAAATAAGTTATTTGGGAAAAACTACTACTCTACAAGGAATTATGCGCGCTTCATTTTCGACGCAATAACTCATTATATCACTGCAAATAAGCTGTGGCAACGTCTTTCATCTCACTGTGTTTGCCAAAAATTGGATACAACAAAGTTTTGCCATCGATTTCCCATATTCGTTGCTAATACAATTATTATCGACGCAATATATTTAGCCGCAAAAGGATAGAATTAGCCGCTGCAAATATCTACCCCACTTAATCCGACTACTGCTGGAAATGCTTATTTTCGTCGATAAATACTTGCTGTAAAATACAAACAAAATCGTCGAAACATAAAAAAGCAAAGAGATTCTTCAATCGTTTCTAGTTATGAAAGGATTCAAAATTTGCTTTCATAAATATTGTGTTTTTTCCTAAATAATGGTTGAATGGTGTTGGTTGCGTTGGGGAAGGTAACAGTTTTACCAGAAGGTTATCTGGGTACTCGATCCCTGGCTGGGAAAACGCAGGCCTCGTACGTGGAGGTTGAGTGACAGATTTTAAGGTTGGTTTGGTTTCTATCTCATTTCATTCCATATAATCATTATAATTTTTTTAAACCCATAAAATATAATAAATAATTCAACTTTTTCAAATCCTAAAATAAAAATTATATTATAATAATATTTTATTTAACTTTCAAAAAAATATTTTATTTTATCTCATCTGAACTGTATAACTAAACGAGACCTAAATAATCATCTTAATTATCATCCTATATATGGAGCTGTGGAAGACATGATATATCCATGATTGTTTTAATAATCCAGACTCATGAGCTAAGGAGCATGAAAATGATAAGATCGAAAATGTATGGTGAAGAAAATATATATGATAATATATATATATTTATATCTACTAGTAGTGGTTTAACGTGCTTTTTCACATTTGCCTAATTAGAAGAAAAAATAAAATTCTTGAAAATAATATGTCCAAACCGTAAATAAAGTGTGACTCCCTATATGCAGTACAAAATCTTAAATAATTGAATTAGATGTTAGTTCACAATCATCAAGATTAAAAGAGTACAAAATATTGATTAGTAAATAGCCTAATTATTATGAGATTTAAACTATGTTAAAATTTCTAATTATTTATATGGTTTTACTCTCTTAAAAATATTTAGCAAAATTTCATAATTTATTTAATGATGAAATATTAGTATTTTATAAATTAAAGTTAATTTTAAATGTATGATATAATATTTATATTTTAATTATCTATTTAGTTAGTTTATTTTCAATGTTTTAACCTCCACCGTTAGATCAAATCTAGAGATTCAAGATGAAGGGTTGGCTGACAAAACCAGAAGACTAAAACCGTAATGACAAATCAAATAAGAGTGGCTGACAAAGTGCAAATGGAAAAAGTAAAACACAAAAAGTAAGGCTAAAATCGTAATAACACCTAACTACCAAGGGCATTGATGAAATAAAAATGTTAAAGAAGAATTTCTATTCATAACTGTTTATATTTTATATACGCTTTTAAGCATAAGGAGATATATATATCCATATATGATAAAAATATTAGAAAGGTGCATTCTCTAGAAGGAATATCGACTTGTTGGCAGGACCCCTTGCAAGTTAGACGAAAAATTAATTAATCCCTGTAATGCTGGACAGCATGATGATCAAGATGATATTTTCTTCGGATTAGTGAGTTAATATATATAAGATATGGTTGATTAATCGACGGTTGAAAGAGCGGATGAACTTGTAATTGGATATTATAAGAAACGTGTAACAAAATCATTAAACTTGGACATTAATTTGGGACATTATTCAAAATGATGGTGTAACTAACAATTATGTTTCATAATAATTTATATATATATATATATATATATTATATGTATATCTGACATGACTTGATCAGCTTATATTATATATATGTAACTAAATAGTTTCGAGTATATGTGGATTAATTAAGAAATACTAATTAATGAGATCAGAAAATTTAGAAAATCTGAGACTAAGGCTATGTTTGGGTACCAAACATTCCTCAACACTTTCCAACTATTCTCGTACTTTTAAAAATATTTCACATGCCAAACAACTTAAAATACTCTCAATGGGACCCACAAACCCACTTCAATCTCTACTCATAACTATTCACAAACATTCTATAATACTTATCACTATTACATATAAATAAAAAATAAAATCACTATAATATTTATCACTATTAAATATAAATAAAATAAAATCACTATAATATATAAATAAAAAATAAAATCAATATAATATTTATAACTATTAAATATAAATAAAAAATAAAATCATTATAATATATGAATAAAAAATAAAATCACTATAATATATAAATAAAAAATGAAATCACTATAATACATAAATAAAAAATAAAATCACTATAATATTTATCACTATTAAATATAAATAAAAAATAAAATCATTATAATATATAAATAAAAAATAAAATCACTATAATATATAAATAAAAAATAAAATCATTATAATATATAAATAAAAAATAAAATCACTATAATATATAAATAAAAAATAAAATCACTATAATATTTATCACTATTAAATATAAATAAAAAATAAAATCATTATAATATATAAATAAAAAATAAAATTACTATAATAAAATAACTATAATATATAAATAAAAAATAAAATCACTAAAATATATAAATAAAAAATAAAATCGCTATAATATATAAATAAAAAATAAAATCGCTATAATATATAAATAAAAAATAAAATAACTATAATATATAAATAAAAAATATTTATCACTATTAAATATAAATAAAAAATAAAATCATTATAATATTTATCTCTATAATATATAAATAAAAAATAAAAACACTAAAATATATAAATAAAAATAAAATCACTATTATATATAAATAAAAAATAAAATACTATAATATTTATCACTATTATATATAAATTAAAAATAAAATCACTATAATATATAAATAAAAAATAACATTACTATAATATTTATTACTATTATATATATATATATATAAATAAAATCATTATAATATTTATCACTATTATATATAAATTAAAAATAAAATCATTATAATATTTATCATTATTATATATAAATTAAAAATAAAATCATTATAATATTTATCATTATTATATATAAAAGTAAAATAAAATCACTATAATATTTATTAATATTAAAAAATCACTATAATAAAATCATTATAATATTTATTATTAAAAATCAAATCACTATAATATTTATGGGACCCACACATTTTTCAACTACCTACTCAAAAGTCAACAACTCAACATACTCCACACATCCAAACAACTCAAAATACTCTCAATGGTACCCACAAACTCACTCCAATCTCTACTCATAACTATTCACAAACATTCTCAACACTTCTCAACACTTTTCAACATCCAAACGTACCCTAAGAATTCAATGTACATGTATTGTTGTTCACACGAAGAGAACTACGCGCGTGCATGCAATTTGCACACAAGTTGGTTTTTTAAGCACTAGAACATTGTTTTTGGTAAAACATGCATGTGGGCACTTCAAACATGATCATAATACAACTTCTACAAATTTAAGCACGCAAAATTGACTAGAAGATGGAGATGAAGATGTATCCAATAATGAAACAAATTAATATTCAAGGGCTTTTTGGACCACAATCAGACCAACAGGTTCCATTGATACTTAATGATGTGATCTTGCAACGAACCCTACATTAGCTGTCAATAAAAAGTAAATCCCCCTCCAAATCTCAGCTAATTTGAAGATTCCAAACTTCGAACTTATCAAACAGTCCTAAAGTTACAAATTAAACAATAACACGTCTACCGCACTACAAAAAAAAATGGACTTTTGTGATTAATTTATTACGACTAAAAGACTATTCGCAATCAATTTTAGTTACAAATAGTCATTTTGTTAGAATTAACTGATTGCAAATAAGTAGTTTTCTTGTAGTGCGATTACAAAGAAGAATGGATGCATGGAAAGATTAAGAGACAAAATAGATGAAATCGAATTTTAATTGGCCAAAACCACATAACTTTTGTACTTGGAGATTTGGCTTGAATGCACGTCATTAATCATCCAGCTAGGTTTGAGGGTTTATCCAGGTCTAAAGATTATGTCATGAAAAAGGTTGCAAGAATTAAATTTGTTACTCAAGTTTAAAAAGTTGGTCACTAATAATTAACTAATGTACTACATATATATATATATATATATACCCATTTTTAAAGTGATGGCCCTAAAAGGCTCTAGAACAAATTAATATTCTTGGTGAACTTTCAATTGCAATTCCAAATTTGTTTTGCTCATTTCTTACGAACTCAGCATTCCAAAGTAAATTGTGGGGCGTATTACAAGAAAAATGACATTTAATTGCCGACGATAAGAAATAGTCGCAGGAAAAAATCATACATTCGCTGCAACGTCGCCTCAATATATATAAGTTGAGTCAAGAAAACGAACTTCCGGCACGTAGACGGTAGATGGAAAAGATTAAACCTAGCGCTAGCTCGTAGAAATTAGGGTGCATGAATGGACGGTTGACCGATCGAGGTTACTTCACAGATGGGTTGCTTGGAGACCGATGGGTCCTAAAAATTTCTAAGCACATGCCGCCGGCGCCAGTCATTCTATGATGGAATGTCAGTCACATATATATAGATATTGTGTGACATTCCAATTAGACCTGATCAGATGATAGCGAAAGTATATATTGCGACGACAACGGGCCACATGTGGTGAAAGGACCACGATTCTTGACAAGAACAAATTGACTTGTGTATCTCGATATTATTAGATAGGATTTAGATGGCACCTTCAATTTCGCTCGCTATATTTTAATCACAGTGCTACACGTAAATATTATATATATTAAGTAACAGTACTTCCATTTAATCAATATTTTATTTTTTAATTTAAATTTTGACATATATATATGTCCCTAGAATTATGTAAATAAAGTCGTAAATATACACTACAACATAATTATTTTTTAGTGATGGTTGGAAAATTATGACAGTCTCCAAACCGTTACTAAAGATATATGAGATTTTTTTGACGTTTGAACGTAGGAGAAATTTACGTTTGAACGTCATATATACGTTCGAACATTGTGATTACTTACGAGTGAACGTGAAATATTTTGGTGCTAATTAACGTTCGAACGTTAATTGTAAATTTAAATTAAATATGACTCTAATTTAAAAATTATGCAATTTTTATAGTGTATAATTTGTGAACAAGTTTAAAAAATTGACTTGTATATATTTATATATACACAATTTGTAAAATATAATTATCTATTTATATATATAAATATATTTATGTTTATATATATTTGAAGTGCAGTGAGTTAATATTAAAGTTAAAAAATCTAACATTAAAGAAAATTGAGAATTGAACTTAAAAAATAATAGATATATTAAATAATATTGTTCCTTACATATATTAAAAGTAAAATACAAAATATGATAGAATTTCGTAAACAACACTCAGACGAACGCGTTGTTCACAAAATTCGTACTCTGTATCTCCTCATTCAAGCTATCAACCTTCTCTTTGAGGATACCTACACGATGGACTATCTCGGTGACAGACTCCTCTACAGCCACGATCTGTCGATCGATATGCGCAGTCAGCTGTGAGATCACCTCATCAACCCAAGAAGGCCGCGCATATCTTGCAGATGTACTCGTCGGCTGCTGACTACTACTCCCCACACAGGGCTTGAGCTACGTCGGAGGAACTAGATCCGCTACAGGGGTGGCTGACGTCGAGGATATCCCCTCACCTGTCCAATGCTATGTCGATGCGTGCTCATGTCGAGGAGACTCATATGATCTGTGACCCACTCCTCCCGCTGGAGTGGCACTCTCCGAGCAAGTAATAACCGGCTGATAATGACACCATATGAAAGGTTGTCCGTGGAGACAATGCTCTACTCGTAATGGATCATCTCAAAGATGTGCAATGACAAATCGAAGGGATCTCCACGTGCTACTTATATAAAAAACTATGCCTGAATCCGACTAAATGTTGTCTTATGTTCCACAGGATCCAGGTTTGTTACAACAATAAGTTGCAACATGCGAAAGAAATGTAGCAGATGTATTAGGTTGAAGACGTTCTTCCTCTTGATCTGCGTGCTGTCTTTCCTGGTGAGAATGTAGAAATCCTAGTCTTGGTCATCATCCCGAGCCTTACGGTCCGTTCTCTCGGCATCTGACCGGTCTGCATTTCTCGCTGATGATGGCTCAACTGGACCAGCAGATGATGCAGAAGTGCCTACATCTGCATCGACTGTGCCGTGTGCAAATGTAGATGTGCGAAATAAGGCTAGAGAGTCAGTTGTAGTCAATGTCTCAACTCCTCGAAGAATTCCGAGGAGTTCGGTGATGACATCTGGTGAAATCTCAAACGAAACACCGTGTAGAATGATGGTTGAGAGGATGCATCCTGAGGCATGGAACACATCCCCATATAGAACTCTCGAACCATTGAGGAGTATACCTTCCATTTCAATGTGTAGATATTTCCCCAGCCTCTATTAATGAAGACATCTCTGAGGTGCGTCTACTCCCATCTGAGCTCTTCGAACTCATTGATCATGACCTCTCACTCCACCATAACAGTATGAGCACCAATCTGAGCAGTCTCCTGAGTGGCTCATTCCCTCCTCCGTTTCCTGGTATGCAAATGATGAGCCATATCCTGAAAACAAAAAAGGAAAAAAATTAATAGTACTATTGATGCATCTTTCTCATTAATTTTAAACTGCTCTGCATTAACGTTCGAACATAGTAAAACATGTGTTCGAACATTCAAATAAAACGTTTGCACGTATGTGTTTAACGGTCAACATAACAATTAACGTTCGAACGTATAATATCCATGTTCGAATGTTAAGGCATAATGACTAAGAATTTTGAAATGTGGTACGTTCGAATGTCATGACTTATGCCTTACACGTTCGAACGTGGATATTATATGTTCGACCATATATGTTTTACGTTCGCATGTATACGTGACATGTTCGAATGCATGTGTTTTACGTTCGAATGTAAAATAAACACGTTTAAATGTGGAAGGCATAACGATGAATAAATTAAAAAGTTGTATGTAAACGTAAATGTTACAAAAAGTAATGTTCGAATGTAAAAAATATATGCTCGAACGTGGAAGGCATAATGACTATGTAATTGAAACGTTGTACGTTTGAATGTTCTGTCAAAATATTCGAACGTTACGACATAGAATGGCTGAGTTGACTCAACCATTCTCAAAAATCTCGAAAAATCACATACCACGGTTCTAAGCGGCGAAATGCCACAATTGAAATGAAGTATACACTTCAATAAATTTTTCTACAGTGACCATTTGGCCAATGGCAATCTGTGGTGGCCGAAAAATGGAGTTGAAAATCTGGCTACCACTAACTTTGTTTTGGAACAAGTTCCTCCTAAATCTTAAATAAAAAACATGTAAGAGGATAAAATATGGATATCTACCTTTTTGCGACGGTTGTGGCAGGGTTTGACAGCAGCGGCGATGGTTTAGTGGCGACGTGCAAACGGTGGAAGAAGAAGAACGGTGAAAATGACGTTTCTCTGTTCAGTTTTGGGCATATATACACGAAACGTTTGAACGTCATTTTGAGTAACGTTCCAACGTGGAAGGAAACGTTGGAACGTGAGAAAATATTACGTTTGAACGTTTCGCGATTGGATTTCCAAAAATATATTAATAATATATTATATTATTAATATATGTTATAGATTATAATGTATACATGTATACTATAACATATAACATACTATATCTAATACTATATTATAATATATCTATTACTATACTATATATTTATACTATATATAGAGATTTCAAAAGAAAAAATTCAGGGAAATTTTCACTTTTGATTTACAACATGAAATAAATTCTGTTAAAAGAGAACTTGTTGATCTCAGATCTGATGTAAACAACCTTATATCTGAAAATGAAGTTTTGAAACAAGAATTTTTGTTATTTAAAATTGATAAACAGCTTGATCAAGATATTCCTTCTGACATTGAACAAACAAATGATTCTGGTTCAAGTCAACATGAATTGACCCCTGATAACCAGATATGTTTGATCCGTCAAACTATTCCTCCTAAATGGTTTTCTAGGGTTACTATTGTTGTTTCCCGTGATTTTCATTTCTCTGTAGTTGCTATGATTGATTCCAGATCATACCTGAACTGCATTTAGGAAGGATTAATCCCTAACAAATACTTTGAGAAATCAACTGAGAGATTGTTTTCAGCAAATAGATCTCAGACGAAGATCAATTATGAGCTCAACAATGCTCATGTTTGTCAACACAATTTTTGTTTTAAAATACTTTATGTTTTAGTCAGAAATATGTCTAACAAAGTGATTTTAGGTATTCCTTTTATTTCTTCTTTATATCCATTTTTGACTGAGAAAGATGGTATTACTACCGATCCTTTCGGCCAGAAAATCAAATTTAAATTTGCTTCTCGATTTGAGATTGATCAGGATAAAAGTTTGAAATCTTTGATTCTTGCGAAAGAAAAACATTTGAATTTCCTCCAACAGAAGATCAAGTATAAAAAGATTTTAGATCAATTATCTTCTCCTTTAGTACTTTCAAAAATTGATGATTTTAACAAACGTTTGATTTTTTATGTTTATTCTGATTTACCCAATGTCTTTTGGTATAGAAATAAACACATCGTTTTGACCAGTTAAATAATCTGTGATGTCATCAGATGTCACTTGTTTCGTGACGACAGTCAAAAGCCTTACTGGAATGAGAAATTTATTGATGGATTACCTCACTTGTTTGCTTACAAAGTGAAGGAAGAACTTACTGATGCCTCTAGGTTCCTTAATTATGAAAATTACAGCAATGGTGATATTTTCAGTGTAATTAAGAAACTTGGCATTAGTATGTGTAATGATCAAAGAATGCTTCGTGAACATATGAGAAATAGTAAGAAAGCCAAATATGAAATGAGAACTTTTTGTGAACAATTTGGCCTTCCTTCTATTGCTCCATCTAAAAGAAAGCATAAGATTTCTAAACCTCATGGTGGTTTAAGGAGAAAACCCCATGATGAATTTTATAAAAAAACTTATAAAAAATCTTTTCCTAAATCATTTTCTAAGAAAAAGAATTATAAAGAATCTTCACAAGGAAAATGTTTTAATTGTGGCAAGACTGGGCATTTTGCAGATAAATGTCCCAAGAAAGTCAAAAAATTAAAAAAGAAGCTTAATCAGTTGGATATTGATAACCATGATAAATAAGAACTAGTATACTATATATTTATACTATATACTACATATAGTATATTGTTGTTGTTAGTTTTATTATTTATAGCCAAATGTCTATGTTATATATTAATTTATTCCTCGTCAATTAATACTATAATGTTTTTTTTCTAAATGTGTACATCATATTAGTAATTTTAAATAAAACAATTTATTAATAATTTTAAAACTTCTGGAATAGTGTTAATAACGTTAGATAAATTATTAAATTATAAAGTAATGGAATTAAATATTAATGTAATTATTATTTTTTTATTAACTATAAGTAATAATATTAGGTTCAAGATTAACATTTTTACTAATTTGAAATTTGTTAAAAATGTAAAAATTAATTCCTAATAATTGATATTAGATTTTAAGAATATATTATGTTCTTAATAAGTTGTCTAAAATAACATTACATCAAACACATCAACTGATTTAACTTAAATATGTGATATTATTATTATATTCATAAAATTATTTTTGTTATTTTTATTAATTATGCCGTTTTGGCCATTAGCAATATTAAACTAATACTATATATTTATATACCAATACTATATATTTATAGTATATAAATATATTTATATAACATATAATATTAAACTAATACTATATATTTATATACCAAAAATATATATACTAATACTATATATATTAATACGTATACTAATTAGTACTTATCCTAATACTATTAGATATATAATAATACTATACACTAATAGACTACCATTAGAATTAGGGGTGTAACCGGTCCGGTTCGGTCCGGTTTTGGATAAAATCTAGGACCGAACCGGTATGTACCGGTTTTGTATTTTTCAAAACCGATTACGCACCGGTTATCCTCCTAAACCGGTACTTTCAGTTTTACCGGTTTCCGGTCCAGTCCGGTCCGATTTTTCTGTTTTTTTGAAAAGTAAGTTTCACAATTTGTCATTAAAAATTTGTTTATAAAAAAAAAATTGATTTAAAAAAAATTGTTTTATACTATTATTAATATATTAGACTATATAATAGTATTAATATTAGACTATGGATATAGTTATAAGTTATATATTAGTATTAGTTATAAACTTTTAGTGATTTAGTATTAACATTTTATGTAATAATTTATAAATTATAATAAGAAATTATTTCATATATGAATATATATAATTATATATATTAATTATAAAAATTTCTCATAAAAATGTATAATTATACATTATATATAAAACTTATATATATTAATATTTAATATATATAAAAAATATTTTGTATAAAACTTATATATAAAAATTTTATTTTTTATTTTTTTTAATCAATCGGTCCGGTCCGGTCCAAAAAATCCCGGAACCGAACCGGACCGGAACCGGCCGGTTTTTAGATTTTAAAAACCGGTTCCGGACTAAACCGGTCCGGTCCGGTTTTCCGATTTAAGTTTACACCCCTAATTAGAATGTTTTCAAAAATTGAATTGGGTTTAAGCCAAAAAAAAAAAAATTGAATAATGTTTTCAAAAATAAATCGAGAAAATCAATAACTATTTAAAAAAATATTGAATAGTTATAATACGTATACTAATTAGTACTTATCCTAATACAATAGATATATACTAATACTATACACTAATAGACTACCGTTTGAATGTTTTCAAAAATTGAATTGGGTTTCAACACAAAGAAATTGAATAATATTTTCAAAAAAAAAATCGAGAAAATAATAACTACTAAAAAAAGGATTTAATAGTTATAATATTAGTTATAACATATTATATTAATATATTATATATTATATATTAGTTATAATATAGTGTATATAATATACAATATAATATAATATATTATGTTGTGTTATATAATATATATATGTATACTATAGTATATATATTTATATATATAACTAGAATTTTAATAAATACTAACTATTGAATAATGTCCTCCCTTCATATTCGAATGTACATTATTTACGTTTGAACGTGAAAAAATTTGGACGGGAAATTTTCTGCTCGATTTCCTTGCTCTGTGATGAGAGCTAAAACGTTCGAACGTTACAATTTAAATTGTTATTATATAATTTAAATTGTTACTATTCCTAAATTATCACTTTAATTCTTATTATATATCTTAGTTACTTATTAATTGATACCTATTTAATTTTAGTATTTATTATATAATCGTTATTATACTTGATACTTATTTATTTCTTAATATTAATATTATAACTTAGTATAAGTTGATTTATTTTAATTGCTTCCAAAAATAAGCACATATTAGTTATAATTAGTTATTATGTCTAAAATGTTTACTAATATTTATATACTTAATTGAGTGAGTTATTTATTTATATAAACAATAAATATATAATTTCTAATTAAGTATTTATTTGATCCTTATTTATTTACTCTCTATTTTACTTTAAATAAGCATATCTATTTATTCCAACTCTCTACTTATTTGGCGGGTTCAAGACTTCTTTCTTGAAGAATATTTTACTTTATTTATTTATATATATATATATATATTTAATAATATAATGATTTGGAACCTCGGATATATATATATATATATAATTATATATATATTTTTATATATATGTTTAATACTATCTCGGATTATTATTATTATATTTTATAATAATAATAATCCGAGATTAATCATTATTATTTTTTTATAAATTAACAATGTCAAATAAATAGTTGTGTTACATTGTTAAAGTAGATAGAGATGGAAGAATATGCTCACAAGCTTCTTGTCTTGTAGACAACGTGGGGGAATTATCTTGAAGAAATATCTGTCAAATTGCTTGACTATCAAAGTCTCTCCGGCCTTGAGAGTTGTCAAGGCTGGAGAGTTTGTGACAGTTAAGTAATTAGACTAAAATTTAGACATTTCTTCAAGATCATTCTCCATCGTTGTCTACTGACAGGAAACTTGTAAATATACTCTTCCATCTCTATCTAGTTTAACAATATAACATTACTATTTCTTTGACATTGTTAATTTAAACAACATGGAAATATTATTTCATATGTTTTTTTTATAGAAATTGTGTGACATTACATAAATAACCGTAGACCTGTTTAGGATAAGTGTACATTTAGGTGTCCACTAATTCCTGAATTGTACAATGTGGACAGTTTGAGATTACATTATCTGTATTGCACCTTCTTGCTACTTCTACTGAACATGTTTAGTATGAAGTTTCAGTGTCTTCATCTACTATTCTTCGGGTATACTGTTCTTAGGGTCACAATCCCTCTATGTGAACATATATACTTGGAGAACTATGGAGAGGTGCTGTCGAAATTTCTACTGATGTGGAAAGTAGTAGAGTGACGGATTATGTGCAATATGGATAATATAATCTCGAATGAGATAAGACCAACTACCTTATAAAAAGAGCAGTGAGAATTGGAGCATGATATGCATGTGAATTTTCTATGTACGTGTTACTAATAGATAGATATTTTTAGAAATTAACAAAAGTTGGATGCGTCTAGGCGATAAACTTGGAAAGGATCTTTCTTATCAATCTGCTCTATGATGGCATCAGAAGCACTTCGTATGAACTCTGACCAATATTTGAAAACTAAAAAAGCAATGATCGAACAAAATTAGAGATCACATTCTATTCTACGAACCAGATAGCAAAAAATATGTCTAGATATATATATATATATATATATGAACTATTTGTTCGGTCATTAAAATGAGCATTCAAAATAAGAAAAAGGGAGAAAAATTAGAAACATACCCTTTTGATGAATCGAAACGAAGTCCAACAATATTTTTAGCTTCTTCAAGTGCTCTGCTGAATCTCTCAAGGTCTTTCTTTGAAACACGGCGGCCAGTTCCATTGTATATATCCCCGACCTGAAGCCGAGATGGTTTGACATTATAAAAGATGGGTACAACTCTTTTCTTGTATTCGATTAGAAGAGCCAATTCAAGGAGACAATACAAGGACTCACAATATCTGGGCGAAAACACTGCAACACCAACTTTACAATCTCGAATGGCGGTGTTAATCATTTCAGGCAACTTCTCACCGGCTTTCATGTTTCGGTAGTCGAGGCTTAATTACGACTAGGAGAGTCTTAATTAGATACAGGTAATTAAGTAGGAGGCTTTCAGTTTCAGAGAGAGATTCTCATCTATGAACCAGATAACAAAATATAAGAAATATTAGTCCAATCATTTTCAAGTTTTGGTCAATGATCTAATCATGGGTCATCTATGAACCAGATAACGAAACATAAGAAATATTAGTATAGTCATTTTCAAGTTTCGGTCAATGATCTAAGAGCATCCGCATTGGCTTCTTTAAAGTTTATTTCATCTTCAAATTTAAATAATTTTATAGATAATTGACCCACATCTGCTTCTTCAAACCCATTTCATATTAAATTTGATCTATAGTAATATCATCTTTCTTTCCAATGATGAAAATAACTTTACCAAGTCTAAACGAATTGTTTATTGTTTTTGGCCCCTCTCCCGTGATTTCTTTCTTTCTTCTTCTTCCCTATTTCTCTCCCGCATATCTTCTTTCTTCTCTTCTTCCCTCTGTCTCTCACGTCTCTGCCTTCTTCTTTTCTTTTTCTCTCCCGGAATTTCTTTTTTTTTCCTCTCTTCTTTCTCTTCTTTTTCCCTCTCTCGCTTCTCTGCCTTCTTCTCTCTTTCTCTCCCGCGATTTTTTTCTCTCTTCTTTCTCTTCTTCTTCCCTCTCTCGTATCTTTGCCTTCCTCTTCTTTCTTTCTCTTCTTCTAGTTTTTTTTTCTCTTCTTTCTCTTCTTCTTCCCTCTTTCTCTCCCGCGGCTAAAAAAACTTCCATCTTGTCTCCAGCACGACACCACAGCAGCTTCTCTCTAGCACGACAAGCAACACGATAAAATTCGAAACCCCTAGCCTTGATTTTACTCTTGATTTTATTGTTTGGATTTGATTTCGTTTTCAGCAAGAGTTTTTCAATTTCTAGTTTTGATTTGAACATGATAGGGCTCAATTTCATTTCTATTTTCTAGTTATGCTGCTTGTTTTCAGCAGCTTCTGTAAACTGTTGTGAGTGTTGGTTTGAACTTGTGTGCTAGAGTTTTGACAAAAAAGAAAAAAAAAGTCTAGGCATTTTGTATGTAGTAGCAGACTAGCAGTGGTATAAACTAAGTGTGGAAGAGAAAAAAAATAGCTAAAATAGACAGGAAAGAAAGGTTTTTCTGTATCTTTTTTAGGAGAGGATGGTTTTAATCACCTGAAATCTCAGTTCTGGTTGGAGATTGGGTCTATGAAAAGGTGCCTTTGTGCTCCTATGCGGCTCTAAGGAAATAGCTAAAATAGCAGACCTACCTTTGTTGATGATTGTACATAAGTTTTTCTTTTACATATAGACATAGAGAATATATTATGTTTTACTCTTTTGCAAAATGGCTCATGTAAATCTGTCTATATTTAAAGTTCTTATTTTTATTTTTTGTGGAGGCAAGGGGGAAGATGAGGATAGTGAATACAATGGTGTTGTATTAGAGTCATTTGACCACAGTAAACAATTTGGAATGTGACAATGTCAATGACAAAAAGGATAAGCAGGATTACTGTGCTTTAAGATTCTTAGTATGGTAGGAGTTGAAAGTCCCATCGCTATCAGCTCAATGCTACTTTTCTATGGCAGCACCTTTATTTATTTCCCTGCTCATTTGACTTGACAAGCATTTGGAAGGGAAAAAAATAATATATATGAGATAGCATTTTCTATGGCTGTTGTTTGTATGTGGCTGCTGTTTCAGTAGCACTGTATTTGTAGGTTCTTAATTTCATTTGTTGGGTTATCTTAGATATTGCATATTTGTATTCGACTGTTGTTTCAGTAGCATTGTTTCTGCCCGAGATTGTGTCCTATATGCATGCTTTACTGTTGGATTATCACATTTGATGTTGCATGTTTGTATGTGGCTACTGCCCAAGGCTTCTATTACTAGTGGAGAAAAAGAGGAGAAATGAGGAGAAATGATACGAAGAATATGAAGATCGACATGGAGATAATGAGATGGATCTTACCGACATGAATGGAATGCAACGAGAGTATTTCTTGAATCTTCAAAAAGAAGTTTTTGAGAAATCAAGGAAGCGATTTTCATCTCTATCTCTATCTTCATCTTTTGAAGATGTGTAGCCTTTTGTTGGTGTAATGTTTTGGAGCTGTTTTGTATCTTGTGGTTTTATTTGTTTTGGGGTAATTGTAGCTTATGCTATTTTGTGATTTTTTGTTATTTTAGATCACAAATATGGGTGTTTGAGAATGTGGACAGCAACTTATATATATGAATGTTGTACTATGGGCAGTAATGAAACTTTTTATATTTGAATATTGATATGGTATAAATTTTTATTAGATGAAACTTTGTTTATTGTTTTTGGATATTGATATCGTGTGATGAAACTTTGTTTATTGGATTGTGAAAATGAAAATGAATATGATTGTTGGAGATTATAGGAGATTATGAAAAAAGAATTAAAAATAAAAATTAATTATAAAAATAAAAAATAATAATATTTTATTATTATAGAGAGTGTGATGACTAATCTAATGTAGACTTTAAATTTTGAATGATTAGTTAAAAGTAAAAAAATTACATATGAACCAAAATTTGAAGAATAAGATGACCAATCTAATATCAATGATCTAAGCATGGGTGGGTGGATACATTTGGTCCAGAAAGCTCCGCTTCTGTAAGTTGGAAGCATTTATAAATAATTTGAATGGTTATTAGAGGGAGAAGTAAAGAATGAAAAATGAAAAATAATTTGAATGGGACCCGCAACTAGAATTGGGTCTTTGAAAACCATTTGCCTTGCGTATGAGTACACGTGTCACTCAATTCTGAACGTGGTGTTTAGAAATAGAAAAAAAAATTCGGACTATAAATAGATCGTATAAAAATAATTTTATAAATTAAAGTAATTTGTTAGATTGTAAATTTATTTTTATTATAAAATAGATTTAACCAATCAAATGAAGTTATGCTAATTTATGAAATTATTTTAAAATGATTCCAACTTTTACGTACAAAATTTTAAAAATAAGTATTCTAAAAAACATAAAATTTAAAATTTAAAAACAAGTGTTCCTGGAGTGCGGACTGTAGAACCCTTTCGCTTTATATTTTCTTGCACAAGTGCCTCAATATTTTTTGCAGCACACTTATTTTATTACATTAAATATCGTTGTTTAATATTTTATTCTTTTAAAATAAAATACCCTTGAAACACACTTGCAAGCTGTCAAGCGAATACTTCGCTATCTCAAGTATATTGTTTCAACAAGCTTGTTAATCTCAAAAGTTGCAAATCTTGATCTTCGAGCTTTATCCGACTCGGACTGGGCAGCAGACCGCGATGACAGTAGATTAGTAAGAGTTCATTGCATTTTTCAAAGACCAAACTTGATCTCATGGAGTTGTAAGCAACAACTAACAATGGCACGCATCAGCACTGAGGCTGAATACAAAGCTTTAGCAAACACGATAGCTGAGCTAATGTGGATAAAATCAATTTTACATGAGCTGGGAATTCCACTTTGGCAACCACCTACTCTTTGGTGCGACAACATTGGTGCTACATATCTTACATCAAATCCAGTATTCCATGCCAGAACAAAAGCACATAAAGATCGACTTCCACTTTGTTCGAGATCAAGTTAATCGGATACAATTGAAAGTTTAGTTCATTTCAAGCCATGACCAGCTCGCAGATGCACTCACAAAGCCCCTATCACCAAAGAAATTCATAGATGTCAAGAACAATCTGAATGTCCATGATCTCCCCTTCAGATTGAGGGGGCATGTAGAAGATCAAGTGATTTCATCTTAAATCACTGTTGAAGATTAGGAGGATCATTCCAGTAAAGATCCTGCCGAAGACCAAGAAATCAAGTCTGCTATACCTGCATGTAACAGAAGATAACACATCAATTATTCCACAAGATTCTTGCTGAAATTTAGAGATAATTGTATAATAGCTGTCTAGACATTTAAATTATGTTCACGTGTTGCAGATATTTAGGAAATCCATTACAATTTTTTTTATATATATTGTTGTAAACAACAAGCTCTGTAATTCGAATTAATATAGAATTCATCCAAATATTTTCTATTTTGTATTTCTTTACAGATTTGAGTATCCATACTGCACTTTGATTTATTTTGTGTTGCACTTATTTACTCCTAAGGTTTCTACTCAAGATTTTAATGATTTGAGAGAAAATAATTGGCTGTAATATGAGATACCATATTTCTTTCTTTATGTAATCTTTAGGCAGGATATTAGTTCTTTGTTACTTAAGTAAATAATTCATCTTATCTATCTTATTGGGCGTTTTCAAATAGCTAGGTACAGAAGGCCTGTTGCAAAACAATATATTATAAACAAAAACATAACTGCAAAAATGTATTATTATTTCTTAAATAAGACTATATTAACTTATTATAATTTATTTTGTTAATAAATTTTTTTATTAACATTTCATGAAAAATTGTCATATTACATAAAAAATTGATTATATAATTATAATAATTTTTTTATGAATGGAATTAAACCATGTGTAACATTTAAAATTATATCTTAAAAAATTGTTTCTGTTAATATTTTTGTTAAAATATAATATAAATTTGGAAATAGTATTTTTAAAATTTTTCTAATAACATTTTACATGGATTGGAAAGAGTATGAAAGTTAATTATGCCTTTCAAGTAAATTTTTAAAATTTGTCCATCTAAAATGAAATACACTAAAAAATGTAAATATTGTTTTTTATATAATTAGCATAAAATCATCTTTCTTGAATACATCTACATTTATATAAATATGAAAGAGATGATTATCTTTTAATAAATGTTTTTTTTAATTGTAAACAGTTATATTTTTAAATGTTTTTAATAATATAAGAAATTAGGAAGTATAAGTAAATAGAATAGTCAATATATTAAAGACATTAAGTGATTTAATGAATATGTAGATCTATTTAAATTATAAATAAAATATATTTTCTTATTTTTGAAAAATATATAATTATATTAATAAAAAGACAGTCGACGATAAAAGCAGGGACATTTATGAAAATAAAATGGAGGAAAAAACTGTTAACAAGCGGCCGATTCGTACTTATTTGATAGAAACAGTTAAAAGAAATGGTTATCTTTTAGTAATTGAGTTTTTAATAATATTATAAAATACAAGATAGGAATAAATTTAGTAATTTGTTTGTAATAATAATATTTAAAAAATTTGATAGAATGATCACAAGATACGTATTTTATGAATTTGTTATTGTTAGAATGATCACAAATATATTAAAAGTAGTAAAATAATGACAAATATAATGTATAATAAAATTGTTACAAAATAAATAGAATAAGCAGTTTTTACACTAGAGAGAAGAAAACATACCAAAAAATAGACGACAAATAAAAGAATTTTCCAAATAGAGGATCAGATCAACAACATGCAGTGTAATATTTTTTTAAATAGTTAAAGAAATCACAAGATTTTGTTTCTTTTCCACCTCAGTGTACGTAATATTGTTTCATATCTGAGCATCCACTTTTAATTTTCTTTTGTCAGATATATTTTTCTCTTGTTTTAGCATATTTGTTTAGATGTGATCTGAACATATGCACATCTGAACATATGTGTAATTCGCAGGTTTTGAAAAGCTTACTTTCTTTCGATCTATATTGATATTTTTCCTGTTAGTATGAATTTTCTTCCGAGTTTAACAAATCTCTTTAGATCCACACATGTGCTACATCTTTTCATTTTATTTCTTCTCCACATGTCACTGTAATATTGTTTCATATTTGAGGATCTTACTTTTACTTTGTTTTTTTTTTTCAAATATTGTATACGTTAACAGTTAGCACCTTTTTATGTAACACAAACGGAGATACAACTGGAAGATTGAACAACAAATAGGAGTGGTGATCAACAAACAATTTCGATTATTCCTATTGTTTGGCTTTGTTCTTGTTTGGCCTTATAATGTTTTTCATACATTTGTAGGAGCGTATGTATGTATTTATTTATTTTTACATCCAGCATTATTAACTAAAAACAAAATTAACGAGTTTACTTTAGCAGCTGAGAGGAAATGTAGGAAATTCCAAAAGCTGGTGTCTGCATGATGCAATTAACCCAGACTTCATGGTCACCTTATTCTCAGACCAAATGTCCCAAAACCTCAGCTTTAACCTCAAATTCAAACTAGCAATATTATTCTCTCTGGAATAAACTCATGTAGATCATATATACTTGTAATCATGTTCGGCCCAGAAGGTCGATACTTACTACAGAGAAAACATAGCTACCAATCAAACTTGGGTTTCATTATTCCTGTGATTCCAGCTTAATCCACATGAACGATCACTTCCACACGTTTTGTTTTTCGGCTGTTTTACGTTTTGTTTTTTCGTTTGGCGAGGTAGACATGATGTGATTTTCTTCATGCATGGGATCGTGTGTACTGTTCGGATCTATCCTATTTGGAGAAAATGTGACCTTCCATGTTGGATCACATGTCCATTCGAATGTTCATTTCAGACTACATGCACGTTCTTATAAGATTCTCATGCATAAAGAAAGGAAAATGTCAATTGAAACATATAATATTTTTTAATTTTTTTTACTTGATAGTTAAAAAAATGTAATATTAATAAACTAGTATTTTTTATTTTTTTAAAAATATTTAAAAGAAATAATTTTGAGAAAAACTACAGTTTGGGAGCAGTTACTTTGGATATCTTATGTGGCATCATCCTAATCATCTATCTTGAGAGAAGAAATTAATGAATGGGTAGTTCTACAGTCCCCGCTCGTTCCTCCCGCTGTAAGTTCCCACTTGACGTGGCATTCTATGAGGCAGCCACGTGTTTATTTTAATTTTAAAAAAAAAGTAAAAGAGATCATGTTCTTTTCAGAATCTGCATCTCTGCTAATCCCAACCTCGACAACCTGCCATGCCCCTCATTTCCTTCGTCTCCTCCATCAGACAGGTCCGGCATCGGCATCAACTCTGCGCGACAAAGGATTCCATTTCCAGTGTTCCATCTATCCTCCTCCATCATCCAAAATCCGAAAACCTTTGTGCACTAGTAGCATTGATAGCACCTAATTTTCGCGCGGCAAAGAATAAGCGAGTTTGTGTGGATTTTTTTTATTGATTTGCATTTCTATCTTTTGTACAAAAAACAAAAAAGTGTGAAATGACCAAGCGTCTATTTGTGACCTAGAATGTTACAGGTCAATTGAATCCCAGAGGAATATTGATTTTTTTGCTAAGAACTTGATGATTTAGAACTGTGTTGGTTGGGACCTTTAATGGAGAATCCCTTGTGTGGGTAGGCAACAGAGCTAGTACATAAAAGTTTTCTTGAAGCAATCCACGTTTATTAATGTGATAATTTAGTGATATAAAGAACTACAAATAGGTGAAACGTTTTGTGTTGCAATAGTTTTGTTGTAGAACTCATTTTAAAAGATTGACGATTAGATTGTTAACAAATTTTTAGAGAAATTACAATCTCCCTTTGGTACTTTGTGCTTGGAAAGTAGGTAAGGGTCACAAGGTACCTGAAGTATGAGTCGTTTCCTCCCCTTTTTTCCTATGCTTTTGGCGTGAAAACTGGAATTTTACACGAAAATCATAGCAGAATCACCTCCTTTTTAACCCCATGAAGCTCAACTTTTGATTGGAAAAACCAAGACATAAAGGTAAGGACTTGGAGATATACAAGAAGACGATGGAAAGGCGGCTCTGTTTTCGATTTTTGCTTGAAGAAGATGAACGACCACAAACTGGGCATCGTCAGTTTTTGGTTTTTGCTTGAGAAGACGAACGACCACAACTTTATTTAACAACGATGGATTTTACAAGGGCTCAAATTTTACTTGAAGAAGCAGATCTAGTTTTCGATTCCCGTCTTGAAGAAGACAACGACCACAAAACTTTACTTATTCAACAAGAGAGGAAATTGAAAGTGTTATTTGGTTTTTAATTTTTTAACTTATTCCATGTGATAGCCACGTCAAGCGGGAGCTGGGAGCGGGAAGTTGAAGCGGTGGGGTAGCTTTTTCCTTAATGAATTGTAATGTATGCATTATATGTATCATTACCGTGAATATGATATTGCACTACTCTATTTAAAATCTTCGGTTGAAGTATCAGTTCAGTCGCAATACCCGAAAAGGATAGAAAGAAGGATACATATTATTCTTTCCGTACAGACCATGAGTCGTGAGTACGACAGTGACAGGCCTTTTCTAGAAGAGGAAAGATATAACGTTATTGTCAGTACCCTTTTTTCGATTCTAGTTCCAACTGGCATGACGGCAGTTTCTTTCCTTTCGGAAAAATACTATTTTATCAATATATTTTTATATTAAATAAAATAAAATAACTTTTAATATAAGTTAAAAATTAAATAAAATATTATTTTTTAATATTATTATTATTTTAAAATTTAAAAAAATTGTATTGAAATTTAAAAAAATTAAATTATTTATTATATATTATATAAAAATTAAATAAAATTATAATAATTAAATAAAAAAATAAAAATTATCTATATTTCATCACCTTCTTCTCTCAGCCTAGCTATTGCCAAGTTTAAAATTTAGTTAGAATCTTAACTTTTGGCTATAATATTAATTTTTGACTAAATAAGTCTACATTGGACTAGTTATCTTAAAGTTAAAATAATAATATAATATTATATTTTTTTTAATTTTTTTTAATTTTTTTTTACAAATACAATTAATATATTTCCTAGATCTTCATGCTTTGTAAAAATAATGTATCTACTCTATCAATATTCGCAATCAGTAGAATAAATAATATGCATGTCATGCATGTTTTACCATTCAAAGAGAGAGGGAAATTATGAAATAATAAAATATTACTTTCCATTGTGAATAGTAACTAGTCATGTTTGGAGATGACTTAAGATTTACTGTAGCTCAAGTCTTAAGTTTTGAACTTTTGGCTAGTTCAATGTAGAAACTTTTTCTCACATCTAGCTAAAGTTTAGACTTGTATTGACATTTAGCTAGTCCATTACCAATACTCTAACCACTATAAGTTCCAACTAATCTCACCGTAACAGAACACCAAATATAATACAAATAATTCCAAAGCAGAAATCGATATTTTAAAAAGAAAAGTGAGAGGATTGGAAAAAAATTTCCAAGTCATATATCTCATTTCCTCCCACCTATATCATCCATGTCTCAAAACCGTACGAGAAAATGAACACCACCAGGTAACACAAATGAAGGGGCCTACAAGATTTTCAAACAAATAAAAAGGGTAAATTGCTGAGAGACCCCTAGCCACTTATTGAAGTTCTCAAACTAGGTCCAATCACTATCTGATAATATCATTGTCTGGTATCCGTACCATTCCTGCTAATTTGCCTTTTGGCTTATCTCGTTTATTTTTAAGAAACATTTCATCTCATCATCATAATTTTTTTAAATTCACACATAAAATAAAATAAATAATTCAATTTTTTCAAATTCCAAAACAAAAATAAAATAAATAATTCAACTTTTTCAAATCCCAAAACAAAAATAAAATAAACAATTCAATTTTTTCAAATCTCAAAACAAAAATAATATTAAAAAATATATTTTAACAATATTTTATTCAACTTTTTAACTTTAATCTCAATTCAACTCATCTCATCTCATCTCTAAAAACAAACGACTGGCATTTACCAATATTAAAGAGACAAAAGAGACATGAAGGTGAAACAAAAATCTAGTATATGGCAGGGGCATTTACCATACCTAGAATGGTGTTCGTGGAATTTACAAAGCAGACCAAGAATATTGGTCTATCAAAAATGATTGACTAACAATTTGTTAACAATTTCTTTAGTTTTCGACAAAAGTATGTACCATACGAGATTATTGAAACACTTTCAGGAGCTCTGGCCGAGGTGTTCTATGATGGCATCAGAAGCACTTTTTAGGAACTCTGACCAATATCTGAAAAATAAACAAAAAAGATGGAGCAGTATTAGAGACATTCTCTTCAACGAACCAATATTAACAAAATATATGAAATATTCGTTCAGTCATTGAACATAAGATAAAGGGAGAAAGAATAGAAATGGACCCTCTTGATGAATCAAAGCTAAGTCCAACGATATTTTTAGCTTCTTCAACTGCTCTGCTGAATCTCTCAAGCTCTTTCTCTGAAGCATAAGGTTCATTGGATACGTTGTCTCTAACCCGAAGCTGGGACGGTTTGACATTATAAAAGATGGGTATAACTCTTTTCTTGTACACCATTAGCAGAGCCAATTCATGGAGACAATAGTAGGACTCACAATATCTTGGTGAGAACACTATGACACCGACTTTACAATCTCGAACGGCGGTATCAATCTTTTTGGACAATTTGTCACCAGCTTTCAAGTTTCGGTAGTCGATAAAAGGCCTATGTCCCCTCATGAGAAGGTGGTCGTGGAGTAAACTAGTAATGTTTCTTCTGGTATCGGGATCCCGGTGGCTTATGAACAGGTCATGTTGGGGTAATGGTGCTGGTACTGGTACTGGTACTGTTTGGACATGGTTCGGCCTGTAGTAAGGACGAGCGAAGCACTTGGGGATGAAAGCTTGTAACCGCGACGTGGCTACTATAACTGCTACTTTCCTTGTGATTAGCATTACTCTTAATTACATCAATAGCCTAAGCAGCAGTTATATATGTAAGAGTAATATTACATTACTCTTAAACCCCAGCCCCGGCAGCACTTTTTGTGCAGGTGGCGGCGTCGGGGTGGGGGCTGGCGGCGTGCTGTGGCTCCTCTGAGATGGGTGTTGGCGGGTTCAAGTTGTGGGAGTCCTCTATTTTCGAAGAAACAGAACAGAGTGTTACATTTGGTGATTTGCCATGGCTGGGCGACGGTGGCATAGGGCGGATTTGTGGAGGATCTTGACGTTGTACGGTAGAGAAGACTACGACGTGGTGGCTAACACCGTTGGATGTGCATGGAGAGTAACTGGTTCACGGAAACCGTGGGATGTAGGGGTATGTTTTTTTTTATGGTGGCTTACGGTTTCACCTGGAGCTGGGCAATGGCTAGTGGCTTCCGTCATGCAGGGGAAATCTCGGCATGGGAGTGGTTTCCGTTCGGCTACTGTTGCGTTGGACGTGAGACTGAGCCGTGGGTTGCCTCCTTTTCTCTCGTTCCGTCTAGGTGCAGGGACAGAGGCGTTAACGGCAACTTGTGGCTGGTGGTTTGTGAAGGCGCAGCAAGGACGAGGTGATCGGTGGCTGGCAGTAGTGGCAGTGTTTATATAGAGTTGATAAGAATCCTGAGACATTCGAGGGCAGGTGAAAGAGACAATGCTACATACAGTCTCGACAGTTGAACTGTACGCAGCACTGCTCGTGAAAAAAGTAACTTTCGTTGCAAAAACGCGTGGGTCTTGCTGCTTGCTTGCAGTGGCTTCTACATCATCATTATCTACATCTTTAAATTTAAAAAATATATCTTTAAAATCATCTATTTTGATTGGAAAATACTATTTCCACATAAATTTTTTATCAAAAATTTCTACCAAAATTGTATTTTATTTTTTTGTTATTTTTACTTAATGATTAAGGAATGTTTTTAAATGAATTTATGATTTTTTATATATTTTTTAAAAATATTTAAAGTGTTTAAAAAAATGATTGAAAAAAAAAGCAAAAAAAAAAAAAACATTTGCCTTTCGGTAGAAAACTTCAGTGGATGTAGCAGTTTACATTTTGATTTATACATCTTTAAATTTTTGCATCATTATAAATAGTATTTCTTTAAATTTAAAGAAGCATTATTCATTCTTTAAATATTATTTTATTATTTTTTCTCTCCTACCCATTAAAATTAATTTTGTAGAATTTATGTTAAGATAATTTTGATACATAAAATTTATATTATATAATATAAAATGGATGTTGATTGTAAAATATATATAAAAAATCATTTTAAAAAAAATAAATAAATAATAATAATATTTTATTATTATTTGATTCAAATATATACATAAACTAATGTAAAAGTTTTTTTTATATGTAAAATCATTTTTAAAAAAGATGATGCATAAATCAGTACTAATGCTCTTAGTAACCTAAATAAAAATCTGACATCAGCAAATCCATTCTATCACACCATAACCCCAAAACCAAAAGTCATACTTTGAAATTCCAAAGCGCACTAGTCCTGAAAAAGGCAAACCTAACCTCAAAAATCGTATTCACATTGGCTTAGTTAAATTAAAAATTTAGCTAAAATTTATATAATTGATGTAAAAAATAGTTCAAATTAGATTGGCCAAATCTAAAATAAAATAGACTTATGCTATAGTGGTTGGCCAAAAGTAGAGAATCACAATTGATTCACCAAATATTAAAATATTAATTTCTCACTCTAAGCAAACATTAAAATATTAATTTCTCACTCCAAACAAAAATACTATTTAGTTTGTAATTAAGAAATTTAGATAGAAATTTAGATGAATTTAATCAAATATTTTTTGTTATTAGCATTAAATGATTTTTGAAAATATGATTTTTTTAATATTAATTTAATTAGAATATAGTAAGCATTAATATTAAATTGATTGAATTATAAAATGTGATACAAATAAATTAAATAAAAAATTATTAATTTAATAATATTTTATTATTATATAGAGAATGAATAGCTAATCCAATGTGGGAATTAAATTTAAATGGGATAGGTAAATGCAAAAAAGTGTTAATATTGGTTAAATTACCTTATAAAATTCCTATTCCATACTAAAGCTGCATCATCAATCTTCTATATGTTCTACTCTCTCTCTCTCCCCGTGTGAAGCACCTATAATTTTAAATGTATAAAAATAAATACCTGAGTAATTCATTTCCCAACATTTTCTCAAGAAGCAAACAGAGGCTTTTTTTGTTTTCTAAGCAAACAGAGGCTTGCTTATTCAGCCAAAATGGCGTAGACTACTGAAGAAAAAAACACGTCAATACTGATGCGTCGCTACCTTTTTAAATTCCTCAAACACCCAGAGTGTGTTTGAACGACTTTGACACGTTGAATCCGACAGATTGCAGATCTCGTGTGCCAAATTATGTTGGAAGGGCGGTGGAAGAAGAAGAACGAAGACTCTATTCCTTGATAAGAAGATCTAACACTTCATTCTTTCTGTGAGTGACATTTATAACGGCAGCCTTTTTCTTTTAGTTGTTTTTCATTTTAAAAACAAAAAAACAAAAAACAAATAGTGATGTCGTCAGACATCTTGGGTGCACCAAGTTGCTTTTTCTCCTTTCATAACAAAAAAAAGTTAAATATTATATCCGGTCCGACCTACATTCATTAAAAAACAGCCTCCCAATAAATTGATGACCATTAAAAAGAAGCCTCCCAATAAATTGATGACCCGTATACTTTCCATGGCTGGTAATTAATATTGATTTTTTAAATTCCTCATTTTTCCTTTTTGACCTATACATATGACATGTATTAATCTTCAAATTTGTCGCTGATGCTCATGTTGAACTTTTAGTTACATGCATCACCCTTTCCTGTCCCCTCCCCCGCCCCATTCATTACGAACTACCAGAACCTACTTAAAAAGCTGGGAGGGCTGGAAACTGCAGCAGTGTATGATTTTAGAATATCTACGCACTCATGTCTTCTAATTGATTATGTGTAACCGTTTTGGTTCCACTTTTCCTACACATGATTTTGCTTCTTTGTTAGAGATTCCTTGATTTTACAATAAAAAAGTCGTCCATGTTTGTTATTGCAGGACTATCACTTCTTGAATATCCAGGATTGAAAGCAATAGATCCAGCTTATGCTCTCCCCGTTGACGTTATAAATAGAATTTTCTTTGGCAGATGACTGATTCTTTTAGATTTCCTTCTACATTTGGTGCTTTTTTGTTTCTCTAATAATCTGTATGTGAACATTGTGTTGCTAATATGAAATTGTCACTTCATCACAAATATTTAATTTTTTTGGTTTGAATTTTACATTTAATATCACTGCTCCCCATTTAAAATAACATTGATAGATGCTCTTCCCACAAGTGTTGCTGCCCCCCCATCTTCATGTTGCTCGCATCTCTCGCATCCCGGTAAGATCTAATGACTGTTCAAATCTTTTAACTAATGCTCCAGCCAGTTACAAAAGTTCATTGTTCAACTAATTTTTCTAGTCATAATCTTGCAAAGTGTGATCTTCGGATCGATATGTATCTGTCTGCCTCGATACCATCGACTTTTAGTGAAATGTTAAGCTTGACATGGGTGGATATATCATACAATAGATTGGAGGGTCCTCTTCCGGACAACAAAGCTTTCAGCAAGGTGCCAATGAGAGCTCTAGAACATAATAGAGGTCTGTGCGGCAACAACACTGCTCTGAAGGCTTGCCCCTCGTTGTCGAGCAAAAGACCTAAACTGGTGTTACATAAACTGGTGTTTGCAGGGAAAATTAATTAGCTATGGCTATGCATCTAGAGATCAGCTAGATCAGATATAAAGAAGGTGAGGCAAATTAAAGCTTCTTATTTGCATTAATATTGTAATTAAGCCTTTATTACATCTCCCGCTATGGCTATATATGAATCGAAAATGAAAAACAGAACAAAAAACAAAAAAGGAGAAGCTTTATTACAAGCCACCCAGAATCTTAAAAGATATACTATCACAACAACGGACTATGATATGTAGATGTTGGATCTTCTATTATCAACATTACTTGTCACCCACTCCGAGTGTGCTCTTCACGCTGTCTACAGCGCCCTGAGCCATGTGTTTCTTCTGTTCTCCTTTCTGAAACCAAGCATATATACAACGTTAAAATATGGCCTAGCTCCACAAATACTACATTAATTGTCTTCGATCTTCTTCTTCAACTTCTTCTTCTTCCTACTTTTTGAAATACTACGTCATATACACACCAATGTTTCTCTTATATGTATGTATGTATGTATGTTAAGTATGTATGTATGATACACACACACATGATGCATGTGAATATATATGCATCATGTAGATACAAATGATCCAATGGGTGTGTGTCTTTTCTTCAAATGAATTATGGAAAAAAAAGCTTCTAGTTAGATATATTAATTATTTACTGGACACGTTCTTTTTTATATAATATTCTACATATATATATATTGCATGAAAAATATTTGCTTTACAAAAAATCTCTTAGAATAAAACTCAGAAACTGACATGACTCGTTGTGATACGTTAGATTATTGTAAAACTAATTTTATTAACATAATACATCTAGCTACATCAAGGTGTGAAATTATTTTCCTGATCTCTTTGTGAACATAATAGAGCTAAATTGTCGAGTTATAAACCAGCATATATATACATATATATGCTTACACATGAATCCATATTGTGGATCTCTTAACTTAGTTTATATCTATATTTTATATATTATTATTTAATTTATATTATTATTATTACTACGTTTATCAAGAAGAGGATGTTTTGGCCTCTGAGATATCAAGAAGAGTGTAAATTATAATTAAAATAACCTCAATTTTAAATAGAGTTGTAGATTTAGGGTTTTTTTTTGGGTAAAGTAATAGTCGATTTCCTTATTTTTGTTGCTCCAATTGATGATGGAAGGCTTCGTTATTAATTATGGGTTTGATTTGTGGGTCTTAGCGATTGTGTTTTAATTTGAGAAGATTATGTAAGAAAAAGTGTCGGTGTTTATATATATATATATATATATATATTGATCATATGCGATGAATTTAATATGCGTGAATTTAATTTTCTTCTTCCTAGCTCCCAACGGTTACAGTGTTCTTGTAACGGATTTTTTTTTTCTCAGTTGCTTGTAACCGCTGCCTGTTGCAATGCGGTAGCCACTAACTGAGACTCCGAAGCTCCTGGCAAAGGCGTCAACCCGTGGCTACCGTTGGGTTGACGCTGCTGCACTGTGTGCAGCGCTGCACCATGGCAGCGTTTCTGAGGTGCTGCTTCTTCACAGCGACACTGGGCAGCATGCTGTCTTCAGCTGTCGCAAGCAACGCTGGGGAAGATGACCAAACAGGTGTGCGCAACGCCTTGTGCGGTGCAGCATCCATTTGGTGCCCCGAAACTTGTCGCGCAGTACCGCACAACACCAAAAAAATGGAGTTGCCGTGCTCTGTGGGCAGCAGAGAACGCAGCACCACCATGGTGCGCATTGCTCTGCGCGCATCAGAGGACAACACCTCCGTCGAGGCGCTCGCAGCTCTGCATGTAGCAGAGGCGGCCATGCCGCTCCTAGGTGCTTCTCGCACCTCCAAGTGCTCTGCACCTCGTGGAAAATTGTCGCGTGCTGCGGCCCTTCGTGTGTGCTGCGGTGGTGGCACCCTGTTGGTGCATGCCGTTTTATCCGCTGCACCACCACAGTGCGCATAGCTCTGCGTGCAGCAAAACACGTTGCGACATGGTGCCGCAGCACCTCAGGTGGACGCTGCTGCCCTCTGGCGCGCGAAGCACCAAGGTGCTCCCATTACCTATGGTGTTCAGTATACTGTGGTGAACACAGTACATCCATGTAAAGCTGATGTCTTGTATGGCCTAACAGCGAGGTGCGCCACCACCACTCAGGTGGCCAAGGTTACCGAGAGAAAAAAAAAATCTCATCGTGCACGAGAAAAAAAAAAATCCAGTGAATGAAATCACTACATACACGCCAAACATGAATCAGGAACAATAGTTAATCGCTTTGATACCAATGTTAAAAATATTAGATCAAAGTATACAGTAGAAGTGATATTACCTAATCAGAAATATCTTGGATCTAGTGCAGTTGCTCCATAGATTCTTTGGCGTTGTCCTTGTTCATCCATAATCCTCCCGGCGATGGTGGAGTGTGCTACGTAGTAATACCAGAGCAACACCCACATACTTTACAGTCTAGATATCGGAACTAGAGATAACCATTTTGAAAGAGAAATCGATTGTAATGCAAGTCTCTAATCCAAATGGGGGTGAATGACTGCCCACTATGGGTATCCCTTTCTTACATTAGGAAATCAATGAGTATTGATTGTATGCAAGTTCTCTTCCATATACCTTCCCGATCGCTTTCTCCCTTCATCTCCCCTCTCTCTCCTCAGCACTACAATCACTTTGAAAAACGTGAATAAATATGGAATCCACATGAAAAAAAATTAATTTTTTAATAGTGGACTATATTCTTTTTCAAAGTGGCTGCACGGCGCTTGTGCACTCTACGACTAAATGTAGCATTACTCTATAAGAATTCTTCATTTAATCTTCTGAAAGTTTCATTTTTATTAATAATTTTCTTTATAAATAAGAAAAAAATATAATCAGTACAGATCAATTCACAACAAAAAATACAAAAAAATCAAAAATCAAAAAATGTTAAAATGAAAACTTTTTGTGTAAATTATCAAGGATGGAAAAGACATACCAGTAGGAACAAATCCAGATCTGAATTTTTTTCGCACATGTAGAAAATATCCATCACCCTTGCTGCATTTCTACTAGAGAAAGCCATTAAAATTCAAATCTACTTTCTATTCATTCTTTAATTTATTCAATGTTGTTTTCCCGAATCTCTAGCTTGCAACTGCAAGGGTGTTGCATTGAATGGACATGAGAGAGATATGGATGAAAATAGCAGTTGCTTTGAGGAGAGGGATCAGGGACGCGGAAAATTAATGAGGGGAGAGATTTCCTTATTTTGTTTGTAAAGTAATAGTTGATTTCCTTATTTTTGTTGCTCCAATTGAAGGCTTCGTTATTAATTATGGGTTTGATTTGTGGGTCTTAGTGATTGTGTTTTAATTTGAGAAGATTATGTAAGAAAAAGTGTCGGTGTTTATATATATATATATATTGATCATGATATGCGATGAATTTAATTTGCATGAATTTAATGTCTTTTAATTGGGCGAGTTTTCACTATAATATTGCCATATATGTAAATAGATCAGATTCGACGACCATTTTCCTCGACCATTGTACTGTTTCTATGGAGCTTGTGTTTCTGAGAAAGAGTTTGAGAGATTCAGCAGAACACTTGAAGAAGCTAAAAATATAGTTGGACTTAGCTTTGATTCATCAAGAGGGTCCCTTTCTATTCTTTCCCCCTTTATATTGTTTTCAATGACTGAATTTTGTTTAATATTGGTTCGTTGAAGAGAATGTCTCTAATACTTCTCCATCGTTTTTGTTTTTTTTTTTTCGATTTTCAGAATTGTGTTTACTTGATGTGTCACGCATGTGCGCGTTTCTTTATGGTAGTTGCAATCTACTGGTTTGGATAGTGAGTTGATGACAATCTTGAAATTGAATAAAATATTCATCATTCTCTCATTATCCCATGATGTGGCATTAGATGATTAGAGACTATTTATTATGTTTTACTTATGAACATATCATTTAATATCACATCATGAGATGATGAGAAAATGATATGAGAAAAATGAGGATGAATAGATTTTTGCTTTTTAATATTATTTTTGTTATGAAATTTGAAAAAATCGAATTGTTTATTATATTTTATTTAAAAGTTTAGAAAAACTATAATGATTGGATGAGATGAATTGAAATGATTTTACTATCCAGATTAGGTTAAGAAAAACTTATATTCTAATAAGAAAAATTCTTCTCATCAGTTACTATTCAGTACTCCACACCCTATGAAAAAAAATTATGGGTGTGAAGTGCGAGAATGAATAGTAACTGATATATACCATTCCTCTTCTAATAATGTTATAGATATAGTGCCTTCCTTCACATGTTCTTTTCATGCGTATCGCTTTAATTAGTTGCCTAGCGACATTTTTCCATCTCTAGCGCACATTACTTTTACTCAACATATCAATTATCATACAGTTCTTCTACATACAACCAGCGGTGGAAACCACCAGGTAATAATTTGACATGGCTTTATACCATGTCAGCGATATATCTAAAAAAAAAAAAGTGCTTTGGTTTCTATCGCATTTTCCTCTCACTAGTCACTCCAGATTAACCCAACACCAGAGTCTGGACACTATCCTCTCTCTGTCTCTGCAATTTTCTTACTTTGCAAAAGCCATGTTTGAGTAATTCGTATCCTCTTCCTCTACACCTTCAATCTGGGTTTCCATTAACAGTTGGTTCACATCCGCTATTCTCTTCTTTCTCCTCAATCTCATGATTATCACCATTGGCGTAACTTCAAGACTTGGCAACCAAAAGCACCGCAACCAACAACAAAAAAATAAGAAGTTGCAGAAGCCCAAGAACAACCGCAACGTCCACAAATTGCTAGATCTTCATCTATGTTGCAGAGGCTCAAATCCATCAACTTCTACTCCTGCAAACAGATTCATAATCTCACAAATCATACGCACCATCATTCTAATGACAAACATTGAAGAAGAAGAAAAATCTGCCATTATTTTCTCTCTCTGAAAGAAAATGAATAAAAAAAGAATCTCAGCACTTAAAAGAAAAAAACCAAAGGAATCAAGAAAGAGAGAGAGTGAAAATAGTTGAAGAGAGGGTCATGCGCTTGGTTGCAAGTGAAGTATTGTGAGAGTGGGAGAGTGGGTGGACGCAAAGTCTGCTTTTTTTTTTTTTTTTTTTTTTTATTATCAAAAGGCACGCCGGTTGTGTGGCGTCTACACCGGACGGTTGTAAGAAGCATTTTTCATTATCATATCTATTGAGTTTGCTGCTTTTGGAGTCCCCACGGAGCTGGAAATGCATAAAATCTTGTCATTTGACTTTTTTTTTTCATGTGTTTTTAATTTTCGAGTATTTTTAAATCCTTTTAAACACTTTTTTAAAGAAAAAGAATTACAAACTCATTTAAAAATATTTACTTAAAATTAAGCTGGTGTCTTCATGATGCAATTAACCCAGACTTCCTGATGACTTTAACCTCAATTAATTCAAACTCGCATTATTCTCTCTGGAATAAACTCGTAGATCATATAACTAATCAAGTTCGGCCCAGAAGGCTGATACTTGACTACAGAGAAAACATAGCTACCAATCAAACTTGGGTTTCATTATTTTCCCTATAGATTCTTTGCGTGATGCCAACTTAATCCACATGACTAGTTATATACAATACTTTTTATTATTACTAAATTAATTGAATTCTTCTATTTATCATCCATGTTATATTTATTATAGATTGTGATATTAAATATGTAAATTTATTGAATATGGATTATTATTTATTTTCATGAACCGTTATCTCAAAGAGATGCATTGGTTTAATGGTAAGGGTGTGGTGTTTCAAAGGAAAGGGTATGTGTTCAAACCACCATACGCAAATGTCATGCAGTTGCTTTGAAAAAGAGTGGAGTTAACTATTAAAAAATTAATTTCTTTTCATCTGGGTCCCATATTAATTCACTTTTTTCAAAGCGACTGCACGGCGCTTGCATACTCAACTGCAAGTATCATTTCTCTTAATTTTAACAAGGCATGGAATTAGCAAGGAGCGCGTGGGCCAGGCCCGAAGAGGCACAATGCTTGGGTCGAAGAGACACTATGCTTGGGCCGAAGAGACACAATGCATGGGCCGAACCGGCCCGTTTGAAGACCCACTTGGATGGGTGCAATGCTTCAAAATATATTCATCAGAAATGGTGAATGGTGGGTTTTGAACCAGTGACCTTCCTTGGAGAAGGGAGGTGTTCAACCACTTGAGCAGACATACCCCTTTGGTCTTTAAGTGAAATAACATGACCTTTAAACCAGTAATTGCCAGTTGAAAAGTCACAAATTAATAGTTGTGATCTTTCACATGGTGTCACTTCATTCTCTATAAATAGGGGATGAGACCCACGAATTTTATTCATTCCATTCTCCTATATTTCAGTCACTTACACAATTTTGTAGAGAAAGTCTGAAGGAAAAACTTCAGAATTATTATCTGCAGTTGGTGACTTTGTTGTATCCTGGAGGTAAATTGCTTGTAACCTGGTAGCAAACTCTTTCGAGTGGGAGCAATTATCACCTTAAAGATAGTGTTCTACACGCCTCAAAGTCGCATTTATTTTCATATTACTGTATCTGCACAATTTTCTTCAACAATTTTAAAGTGATAATCGCAATGGGATCAGAATCTGATATGACGACTTTCAAGATGATGGATCAAGACTTTGTCAAACTAGGTAGGTTTAATGGAAAGAATTTTAATCATTGGAAAGATAAGTTGATGTCCATTCTTACTACACTGAAGATTGCGTATGTTTTGGATTCGAACTTGCCAGTACTTTCAAAACCCAAACCTGACGATAATGATCAAATCAAGGCGAAACACAATAAGCACGAAGAAGATGAAGTGGTATGTAGAGGACACATTCTAAATACATTTTTCGATCGTCTCTATGATTTGTTTACATCAATCAAGTCACCAAAAGAGATTTGGGATGCATTGGAATTAAAATATAGAACCGAAAAGCAAGGTATGGATAAATTCCTTATTATGAATGTTGAAGTTTTTGAACCTTTGCAAGTTGGGGCTATTATTGCCAAACTTCCTCCAAATTAGTATAATTATAGAAAGAAACTTATACACACAACACAACAGAAGATTTCACTATAGAGCAAATTCAAAAATATTTATGAATTGAAGATGAAACTCGAATTTGTGAGAATAAATTATTTTATCAAAATGGCTCTAAAGTGAACTTTGTTGATAAGAAAAATAAGTTTCAAGGTAATTTTGAAGGAGACAAGAGAAAATTTAATGACTTTTCCAACAATGGTGACAAGTACAAGAAAATAAAATTTGTTACAATTGCGGAAAGAATGGGCATTTTAAGTGTGAATGCAGGTACAAGAAGAAATACAAGAAAGAAAATTGCAATCCCAATAGTGCAAATCTGATCGAAAATGAGATTTCGAAATTTGTGGCCATGGTCTCTGAAATGCACATTAGTATGATTATAGAGTTAAATATGGCTACAACAATCGAGTCTTCTGATTGGTGGTATGATTAAGGCACTACTGTTCATGTTTGCAATCAGATATCTCAATTCAAAAATTATGAAAATGCAGCAGATGGACATGTAGTACTAATGGGAAATCACAACCCTGCAAAAGTTGTGAGAAAAGGAACTGTAGAAATTTAGTTCACTTCTGGGAAAAAACTTATTTTTGTTAATGTTCTTCATGTCCCAGAAATAAAGAAAATCTTGTATCGGCAAATTTGCTTTGTAAGAAGGGTGTCAAGACCGTAGTCGAGTCTGATAATATAATTCTTTCCAAATGAGGAGTGTTTGTTGGAAAAGGGTACTCTTGTGATGGAATATATAAACTACGTATTAATAAAATAAGTTTTGATTCTGTTTATATTGTTGAGTCTTCTACTTTGCGGTATAATTGTTTAGCACTTTTGAATTTTAAATTTTTAAAAGTTATGTCTAAACATAGTTAAATTCCATATAATCATGGACATGATGCTAAATGTAAAATTTGCATTCAAGCAAAAATGACAAAGAAACATTTTCCTAAAATAGGCAGAAATACACATTTATTAGAACTTGTGCATTCTGATATTTGTGAATTAAATGATATTTTAACTAGAGGAGGCAATAGATATTTTATTACTTTTATTGATGATTTCTCAAGATATACATATGTATATTTAATGAAAAGTAAGGATGAATCCTTCAATTTGTTTAAATCTTATAAGTCTGTTGTTGAAAATCAAAAGGAAAAGAAAATTAAGATTCTTCGTAGTAACAGAGACGGTGAGTATTTTCCTACTGAGTTTTCTTTGTATTGCGAGGAGAATGACATAATACGTACATCAAACTAGTGCACCCTATACCCCACAACAAAATAGTTTATCAGAAAGAAAAAATAGGACATTAGTTGATATGGTAAATTCTATGATTTTGAATGCAAAATTGTCTTTTAATTTGTGAGGAGAAGCATTGCTCACGGCATGTTATTTGCATAATAGAATACCTTCTATGAAATTCAAAATTTCACCATATGAAATTATGGAAATGTAGGAAACCAAATCTGGAATACCTAAGGGTATGAGACTGTTTAGCCTTTTATAGAGTTCCAGACCCAAAAAGAACAAAATTAGGTCCAAGGGCAATCAAGAGTATTTTTGTAGGATATGCTAAGAATTCAAAAACATATAGACTTTTGGATTTGGATTCTAACATTATAGTAGAATCAAAGGTTGTAGAATTTATTGAAGATAAATTCTATAATGACTCTAAAGCAGTATCAAATCCTACTCAAATACTAGAATCTAGCTTGAGTCGGAAAATGAATTATATAATTCCTGACACATTGACTAAACCGAGGAAAAGTCAAAGAGTTAGAAAAGAGAAAAACTTGAATCTAGATTTTCTGTCATCTCAGGCTATTGTTTTCCTTTTAGAAGGAAATAGAGATGATATTTTAAATAAGATGCCCATTCTATTAAATATAGAAGAAGATCCAAAAACAGTTAAAAAAGCTATGACTTCTAGATATGTTTCATTTTGGAAAGGGGTAATAAATGACGAAATGGACTCAATATTGTCAAACAATACTTGGGTTTTAGTAGACTTGCCTCCTGGATCAAAACCTATTGGTTGGAAATGAGTATTTAGGAGAAAAAACAATATAGATGGGTCTATTCAAACTTTTAAAGTCAGATTAGTAGCCAAAGATTTTAAACAAAAAGAGGGTATAGACTATTGATACGTATACCCCATTGACTAGATTTACATCCATTAGAGTGCTTATGGCACTAGTGTCAATATATAACTTATATGTACACCAAATGGATGTTAAAACTGCTTTCCTAAATGATGAATTGGCTGAAGATGTATACATGGAATAACTTGAGGGATTTGTTATGCATGGGCAAGAATATAAAGTTTACAAATTAATTAATTCATTGTATGGATTAAAGTAAGCACCAAAACAATGGTATGAAAATTTTGATTTGGTAATTTTATCTCATGGATTTAGGCATAAAAATGCTGATAAGTGTATTTATTCTAAATTCACATATTGTTATGGTATTATAATATGTCTTTATGTGGATGACTTGCTTATATTTGGAACAAATATGGAAGGAATATTTGAAACTAAGAAGTATTTATCTTCAAAGTTCAAATTGAAGGATATTAATGAAGTTGACACTATTTTGGGTGTCAAAGTAAAGAAACATAGCGGGGGTTATGCTTTATGTCAATCTCATTATGTTGAGAAAATGTTTCTTAAATGTCAACATTTAGAAATTAAAGAAGCAAATACCCCATATGACTCTTCATTTAAATTAACTAGGAATGCTAGTAGAACAGTTACTCAGTTAGAATATACCAGTGTAATTGGAAGTTTAATGTATGCAATGCATTGCACTAGGCCAGATATTTCCTTTGCAGTATGTAAACTTTCTAGATATACAGATAATCCTAGTATGGAGCATTGAAAAGCAATTGGTAGAGTCCTTGGGTACCTTAAAAGAACAAGTTCGTTAGGACTGTACTATACCAATTTTCCTACTGACAAGAAGGATATTCTGATGCTAGTTGGATTACTAGTGCAAGTGATAATAAGGCTATGTCTGGTTGGGTTTTCACCCTTGGTAGTTGAGCTATTTCATGGGCTTCTAAGAAACAGACATGTATTTCACATTCTACAATGGAATCTAAATTTGTAACCTTGGCGACAGCGGGCAAAGAGGCAGAATCGATAAGGAATTTTTTATTTGACTTAAAGTTGTCAAATAACAAGTTACAGTTATGTGGCTGAGATAGTACTGAAATTTAATTTAATGTGAGAAACCCTTACAGGATAGTCAGTACTGGCTGTTACGCTAAATGTAGGATGAGTATTATACTCTTAATGAAGTTCAATAGTTGTATAAGTGTTTGAAGGAACAGAGACACATAAAGGAACTTTACCTATGTGAACATAAGAGGTGGGGATAACTTCTAGCAAAAGTTTAAGGTTTACTTTTGTAAATGTTCATGAATGCCAGGATGGAGCACGTGGGTTAGTGCAAATAATTGGTGAGTTATCTCGCTAAAATTGGATAGAATCATGAGTGTGGTATTTCCGTTCTTAGTGTATAAAGTCTTGGTTTAAGCCTAGGCCACCATTGACTTTGTTAAGAATTTGAGATACTTACACTAATTGAAGGTTTAAGTCGAGAGATACCTTCCTCTATGCATGAGGATATCAGTATTTGACCAAAAATTTAACATCGCAATCTGAGTGAAGGATTGTTATATTTATTATAGATTGTAATATTAAATATGTGAATTTATTGAATGTGGGTTATTATTTATTTTCGTAAATTATTATCTCAAATAGATGCATTGGTTCAATGGTAAGGATGTATTGTTTCAAAGGAAAGGGTATGGGTTCAAACCACCATAGCTACACTTGCCTTGTTTAATTTTAACAAGGCATGGAATTAGTCCAAGGGGCGCGTTGGCCAGGCCCGAAGAGGCACAATGCTTGGGCCAAAGAGATACCACGCATGGGTTGAAGAGACACAATGTTTGGCATGGGCCGAAGAGCCACTACCCATAGGCCGAGCCGGCCCGTTTGAAGACCCACTTGGATGGGTGCTGGTGCAATGCTTCAAAATATGTGAATTTATTGAATGTGGGTTATTATTTATTTTCGTGAATTATTATCTCAAAGAGATACATTGGTTCAATAGTAATGGTGTGTTGTTTCAAAGGTAAAGGTGTGGTGCCCCCAATCTCCCTTATAGAAGTACACGGGGATCGAGACACCAGGATTGTGACAACACGGTCACACATCCCAACGAAGTGCCAGTGTGTGTACATGCAACGGTGTACAAATAAAATAACGCAGCGGATAGTCAACTAAGTACCAGAATTTAAACACAACTAAACATCAGTAGAGGTTTAAAAAATAGTTATACAGTCATCCAAAATAAAGTTAACACATGCCCCGAAAATACAATAAGCAAAATAAAATAATAATAACAAGTGATCCCAGATCACTCCTCGGGCGGAGCCGTCTCCTCAGGCTCGCCCTCCTCCTCCTCATCTGCATCAAAATCTGCGTTACCACAAAATGGTACCGCAGGTAAGTATGACCCAAATAATCCTCAAGAACTAAAATGTATTTAATGCAACCAACATGCATTCATATGATGAAATATGCATTTTTCTCAAAACATCATTTTCCTCGAAAATGACAATTTCCAACACACGCCAAAGTCTCATTGGCTTGAAAATAATCCGTGAAACATTTTCCCAGAAAATGGTTTACACAAAATCCACGCACACTATTTTCCCAGAAAATAGCCAATTTAATCCTTTATTAACCTATGCACCATGGCCTCCCCTAAGGACCATCCGCACGTCCTGGCTTCGTAGTGATGCTCGGTTCCGCGCCCAGCGCGTACGTAGCCAAGCACCCACTACGCAACGAGCGATGCCCAGTTCCGCGCCCAGCGCGTACGTAGCCAAGCATCCTCTGGTCCCCGCCAGCAGAAGGACCACGGAGTCGGCACGAATCTCTCGTCCGATCCCATCATCGCCCAGCGACAATCCAGGGGACGTTACTCAGTTTATTCCGCTCCCGAGTAACCAGAGGAGCTCCACCGAGATAATACCCCATCTCGGCTTGGGGTCGTGATACACACGCACCCAAAAATATTCTCACATAAAATCATAATTTCCAATTCACACATGAGCATGAATGCACAACACGAAAATCCAGTTTTCTTTACAAACATGATCATGCATGAAATAATGAGATGCACATGTACCAACACCAATCCACAACCATCAATAACCAAACCATTCAACTCCAACCAAACACTCCAACCAACAAACCATCTGACTCCCATACTCCTCGGACTCAGTCCGGCAAAACCAATCAGCAGATTAAATACAGTGAAATGCGTTAGTGCAAAAATACATTAAATTCACAAGAATTCTTTGGAGAAATACTTACAGTGCAATATAGCAATTTCCGGAGGATCACGGAGTTGAAAAATGCGACGTCTGAGCAACACCACAGTGTAAAATACACTGTGGCCGTGGGTCACAGATACCCACTTTTCAACGAAGACAAACGAAGACCCAAAAATGATAGGGTAGGGCCTAGAGAGGTCGGTGAAGCCAATGGTGGTGGTGGTTTGCCGTGGATGACGGCGCAAGGGGCGGTTTTAGGCCAAAAAGTGCAAATCGGAAATGTACTTAGTGTGGCTTCACCGGTGACGGATCGGGGCCGGAGTTGGGTCCAATGGGTTGCCAAGAGGTCGGGGATGATGTGGTAGGAATATGGTGGCCGGTGGTGGAGCGACGGCGGCGCTGGAGCGAAAGTGGCGCCGCGGCTTTGTGGGCTTCGTGGGGGCTAACGGCGGCACAAGGGAGGCTGAAAATGGAGGGGTAGCTTCGTCGGCAGCTGGGGAGGCTGGGGAGCCGGGCGGTGTCGACCACCGCTGGCGGACGGCGACGCTACAGGCGGACGAAAGAATCGGGCGGAGGAGAGGAGAGGAGAGAGAGAGTCCGTGCGCGGGAGTGAGGAGTCCAGGAGAGAAAGAAAAAAAGAAAAGAAAAGAAAGAAAAGAAAAGAAAAGAAAAGGAGAGGAAAGAAAAATAGGGGGAAAAGAAATGAAGTCCAATCCTCATAACTTGGGTCACAAAAATGATCCAACGGAAACGATTTTAAAACCACAAGTTAAATAAAATAATTTAAACGTAATGGTAAAGTCAAATTGAAATAATTAAATCCCACAGTAATTAATTTAAATATTAAAAGCAATTTAAATGCATAACAATAAATAAATATTAAGAAAGCACATAAAAATAATTTTCACCGAAATTAAAATCATAGAAATAAACTCACTAAAAATCCGACCAATTTTAAAATAAGAGGATAAATTTTTAATAAATAAAAATAATCATTCAGTAAAAATACACTAAAATACGGGGTGTTACAAAAGGTATGTGTTCAAACCACCATAGCTACACTTGCCTTGTTTAATTTTAACAAGGCATGGAATTAGTCCAAGGGGCGCATGGGCTAGGCCCGAAGAGGCATAATGCTTGGGCGAAGAGATACCATGCATGGGTCGAAGAGACACAATGCTTGGCGTGGGCCGAAGAGCCACTACCCATGGGCTGAGCCGGCCCGTTTAAAGACCCACTTGGATGGGTGCAATGTTTCAAAATATGTGAATTTATTGAATGTGGGTTATTATTTATTTTTGTGAACCATTATCTCAAAGAGATACATTGGTTCAATGGTAAGGATATGTTGTTTCAAAGGTAAAGGTATGTGTTCAAACCACCATAGCTACACTTGCCTTCTTTAATTTTAACAAGGCATGAAATTAGTCCAAGGGGCACATGGGCCAGGCCCGAAGAGGCACAATGCTTGGGCCGAAGAGATACCACGCATGGGTCGAAGAGACACAATGCTTGGCATGGGCTAAAGAGGCACTACCCATGGGCCAAGCCGGCCCGTTTGAAGACCCACTTGGATGGGTGCAATGCTTCAAAATATGTGAATTTATTGAATATGAGTTATTATTTATTTTCGTGAACCATTATCTCAAAGAGATGCATTGGTTCAATGGTAAGGGTGTGTGTTGTTTCAAAGGAAAATGTATGGGTTCAAACCACCATAGCAACACTTGCCACGGAATTAATCCAAGGGGCGCATGGGCTAGGCCCGAAGAGGCATAATACTTGGGTCGAAGAGATACCACGCATGGGCTGAAGAGATACCGCGCATGGGCTGAAGAGACACGATGCTTGGGCCAAACAAACACAATGCTTGGCGTGGGCCAAAGAGGTAGAATGCATGGGCCAAACCGGCCCGTTTGAAGACCCACTTGGATGGGTGCAATGTTTCAAAATATATTCATCAGAAATGATGAATGGTGGGTTTCGAACCAGTGACCTCCCTTGGAGAAGGGATGTGTCCAACCACTTGACTCTTTAAGTGAAACAACATGACCTTTAAACCAGTAATTGCCAGTTGAAAAGTCATAAGTTAATAGTTGTGATCTTTCACATGGTGTCACTTCATTCTCTATAAATAGGGGATGAGACCCACGAATTTTATTCATTTCATTCTCCCATATTTTCAGTCACTTACACAGTTTTGTAGAGAAATTCTGAAGGAAAACTTCAGAATTGTTATCTGCAATTGGTGACTTTGTTGTATCCTGAAGGTAAATTGCTTGTAACCTGGTAGAAAACTCTTTCGAGTGGGGGCAATTATCACCTTAAAGATAGTGTTCTACACGCCTCAATGTCGTATTTATTTTCAGATTATTGTATCCGCACAATTTTCCTTAACAATCCCTACACTATATAAATATATATATATATATATATAAATATATATACTTGTTAAGGAAAAAAATAAAAGGATAAAAGATAATCATGTCATATAGTATGCACGAGATGTAAAGATGATGAATATAATTATTCTATATATAATATACGTTTTATTTTTTCGTTTGCCAAGGTAGATATGTGATTTTTCATTTTGCTATTTGGAGGTATAATATGCATGGGATCGTCTGTACGTACTGTTCTCTATCCTATTTGGCTATCATGAGAAAATGGGACTTTCCATGTTAGATAACATGAAAAAGAGTAGAATTTATTATTAAAAAATTATTATTATTATTATTATTTTTTATATATATGACTCATGTTATATTCATTTTTTTCAAAATGATTATGCGGCAGTTATACAATTTACGGTTGAAAATATTTTTTCTCCTATTCAAATGTTCATTTCAGTATATTATATACATGATACATGTGACACCAGTCCACCGCCTGCTTGTTTTGTGCATTTTAAGGTTTGGATTCATAGATGAATTGAGATGGGTTGAAATGGTTTGTGAATAGTAGAATAAAAGTTGAATTATTTATTATATTTAGTGTGAGAATTTGGAAAAGTTATTTTTGGATTTGGAAAAGTTGAATTGTTTATTATATTTTGTATGAGAATTTGAGAAAGTTGTAATGATTAGATGAGATGAGTTGAGGTGGATTTTGAATCCAAACCTCTCCTTATGGGTTACCACTCCGGGTGATGTGCAGGTCATCTGCATGTTTCTTCAAATGAGAAATTAATAACATAGATAAAAGTTGAAAAAAGAAATTGTTGATCGTTGTGAACAGTAAACACATGATATATGGCATTACTGTAATTGTAACACAAGACATTCAGATTAGTTTTTATGGCCTTGATCTTATGAAAATATATAAGTGTTAATCACTATTTTTATCATACTTGCATCTCACTTATCCAAGTCAGTACCTGAGTATGAGTAATTATTAAACGTCATGTGTTCTGTCGATGTATGATTAGCGTAATTAAATACTCGTTTTAAATATGCTTGGTTGCTTTTGATCTCTTTATGATTGAATGATTTATGTTGCCTAGGCTTCCAGCCCTATCGCACGGATGTGATTCTAACCCATAGGACCACAAGGTGGCTTGTGATGGCCGGCCGCCTCCTTAATCTCCACATTTTAAAAAAATATTGAAATCATAATTTTGTAAAAATGTTAAACAGATTATTAATTAAACATATATTTAAGGTGAGATCTACACTTTTACACAAAAAAAACCCTCCATCTTTGAAGAATTATTGAATTTGTATATTCATTTCACTTTAATTTACTGTTTTACAAGAGCTCCTTTATATAGGAGAGTTACAGGGCAATTTTGACATTTAATCAAGCACATGGTGTGTGTGTTTTCTACAGCTATTTGTAGGCGTATGTTGTAACCGTAACATGCCATTTACAACAGAAAAACCAATTCAGAGAATTGTAGAAAGATATTCTAAGAAATTCTGGAAGAATCTTCATGCTGAGATGGCTTGATTATTGCATGTGCAGCTGAGGTGGATTTTATGAGTTGATGCTGAGGTGATTCGGATCCTTGTTTGGCTGAGCTGTTGATATCCTCCCGCGAGTCCATGATGGGAACCATTGTGAGACTCGTTCTTAATTGAAGAAACCGAGATGATTGGAGGGGCTTGGTGAATATGTCGGCAACTTGATCTCGAGAGGCAGTGAAAGCAACTTGAAGAGATTTGGATTGTACACGGTCACGCACAAAGTGAAAGTCAATCTCCATGTGCTTTGTGCGTGAGTGAAGAACAAGGTTAGTAGAGAGATATGTAGCCCCCAAGTTGTCACACCAGAGGGTAGGGGCTGAGGGAGAAAGATACTAAGTTCCTTGAGCAGGGACTGAAGCCAAAGCAATTCTGCAGTGGTGTTTGCCAATGATTTGTATTCTGCTTCAGTACTGGATCTAGCAACTGTGGGCTGCTTCTTAGAACTTCAGGAGAGTAAATTCGAGCCAAGGAACACACAGAAGCCGCCAGTGGAGCGACGGTCATCAGGACATCCCGCCCAATTCGCATCAGAGAATGCATGTAATTTGTAAAAAGAGGATGGGCGGATGAGAAGACCATAGTGAGTTGTGTGCTTGAGGTATCTTAGGATCCTTTTTACTGCTTGCCAGTGAGGTAGTTTGGGACAATGCATAAAATGACAAATTTTATTGACAACAAATGCAATGTCTGGTCTGGTAAGCGAAAGGTATTGGAGACTACCTATTGTACTGCGGTAGAGAGTTGGGTCAGAAAAGTCAGGACCATCTATGAGTGAAAGTCGAGCAGAGGAGGCCATTGGAGTTTGGACAGGTTTGGCAAGGTCCATTTTGGTCCGTTTGAGCATGTCACAGACATATTTTGTTTGTGATAAATGTAGACCCTGCGAGAGATGTTGGATTTCGAGACCCAGAAAAAATTGAAGGGGTCCAAGATCCTTAACCGGAAAAAAGGGGTTGAGAGAGTGTAACAACTAACACAGAATTGATAGCATCCAAACTAGACCCAGTAAGAATGATATCATCTACGTATACTAGGAAAAAAAGGGAGACAAAAGAGTGTTTGTACAGGAATAAAAATGGATCAGATAGAGACTGTGTGAAGCCTAGCTTAAGAAGCTTGGTACTCAACTTGGAGAACCAGGCACATGGAGCTTGCTTAAGACCATAAATGACCTTATTCAAGCGGCAGACATGAGTCGGGTGATCAGGATGGATGAATCCGATGGGTTGGGTCATAAAAACTTGTTCTTGGAGGTCCCTATGCAGAAAGGCAATGTTGATATCTAACTGTCTTAGGGACCATCCTTCGGTGACATCAATGGAAAATATAGTGCGGATTGTGGTTGGCTTCACAACGGGACTAAATGTTTCAGAGAAGTCAATACCTGCCTGTTGATGAAAGCCCTTGGCAACGAGTCGCGCTTTGTGTCTGTCGATGGTGCCATCCGAGCGTCTCTTTGTGCGAAAAACCCATTTGCAGCCTACAAGGTTGTTGATTCCTGAAGAAGGCACTAGAGTCCACGTATTAGTGTCTAGCAAAGCTTGAAATTCTTCTGCCATGGTTGATCGCCATACATGGTGTTTGGAAGCTTCGGTAAAAGAGGTAGGATCATCAGGGATTTGGGAAGAGACAGTGAGGAAGCTTCGGGGAGGTGGCCAGAGAATGGTTCCATCAGTGTATTTTTTGGGGTTAGGAGAATTTGTCTTTGATCTTGTGATGATCGGATTTGAGGAAGGGGGGGCAGCAGATGTTAGGGTTTGAGGAGAAGAGTCGATAGTGGAAGATGTAGGAGAGAGCTGTTGAGAACTATCGGGTGGACTAGAAGGGGATGATGGGCTAAGGGGCACAATGGGCTCACATGTTGGGTGAGTTGGGCTTGTGGGAGGCCGAGAGGAATGGGATGGGATTAAATTGTCTGAGGTTGTTTTGGAGCTGCGCATGAGAGATGTGGGTTGAGTCATCTGGGTGGTTTTTGTGTGATTGGTTGCAGATTGTGGGCGTGGGTTTAAAGAATGAGTGGGAACGGGACCAAGAATGGAAGGAAGAGACGTTGGAGGTGGGCTTGGAAACGTGCTGTTGATGTGAGAAAAGGGAAAAAATTGCTCATCAAACACAACATCCCTTGAGATGTAGAGGCGGCCTGTAGGAAGATGCAGACAATGATAACCATGGTGAGAGTCACTGTATCCAATGAAGAGACATTGTGAAGAACGAAGATCAAGTTTATGACGATTGTATGGCCGTAAGTAAGGCCAGAAAGCTATGCCGAAAACTTTTAGGAATGTGTAATTGGGAGGTTTTGAGAACAATTTTTCAAATGGACTAAGTTGATGAAGTAAGGGAGTGGGAAGACGATTTATTAAGTATACAGCAGTGTGAAAGGAATCTGCCCAGAAATGCTGAGAAACTTAGGCGTGTGCCATGAGTGCTAGTCCAATTTCGACAATGTGACGATGTTTGCGCTCTACTGCACCATTTTGTTGGTGAGTATGAGGACAAGGAATACGATGTGAAATTCCTTTGGATTTGAGAATATGATTGAGAGAACGAAATTCACCTCCCCAATCACTTTGAATAGATTTTATTTTTGAGTTAAAAAGTAGTTCAACTGAGCGTTGGAAATTAATGAAAATTGAGACAACATCAGATTTTTGTATTAATGGGAACCACCAAGTAAAACGTGTATAATCATCAAGAAAAGCAACATAATAACGATATCCTTCACGAGAAAGAACTGGGGCAGGGCCCCATACATCTGTGTAAAGAAGTTCTGAGGGCTGGGTAGCCCGTTGATGATGAGAAATAAAAGGCAATTGGTGGCTCTTTGCTTGACAGCAAGCTGAACAAGAAGAGTTGAAGTCTCGGGTTGAAATTGGAAGAGAGTGTTGAGACAGTACACGCAGCACAACTTGAAGAGAGGGATGCCCAAGTCTGGAGTGCCACCGATAAGAGGTGGTGCGCTCACCAACAAGAGCTTGAAGAGGTAATGAAGTGGCTAGAAAGGTGTATAAACCATCATGCATTGGGCCACGAAGGAGGATAGTCCCCGTTTTGGAATCCTTGACAATAAAATGAGAAGCATGAAACTCAACATAAACATGATTGTCAAGACAAAATTGCCTCACAGAAACCAAGTTTTTGGTTATGTGAGGAACATGTAAAATATTTTTGAGATGGAAAGTACGAGAAGCAGAGTTTAAGAGAGAGTCACTGATGTTGGAAATTGGTAAGGCAGTACCGTCACCGACTCGAATCTGATCTGAGCCATTGTAGGGAGTGGAGTTGAGGTTCAAGTGGGTGAGGTCAGAAGTGAGGTGGTTTGTTGCTGCAGTGTCTGGGTACCAGTTGTTGTCTGTGGTGGAGTTGGCTGAGGTGTAATTGGCTGTAAGAGACCGAGGTGGGCCATTTTCATAGGCATGGTCATAGCGATAGTAGCATCGCAGTGCAAGGTGACCAACCTTGCCACATACTTGGCAGGTTGGCTTGGAGTGTGGCAAGGGAGAATGATTATGAGCGGCTGAGTTGGGAGAGAAATTTGGCGGTGAGGGATTTGGTAATCGACCCCTTCCACGACCGCGATAACCACCTCGGGAAAAACCCCGAGTGCTACCGCGACCACGACAAGAGTTGGCGGAGGTGAAATTAGCAGATATTTCAATGACAGAAGGAAGATGGTATGGGTGAGTAAGGCGACTTTCGTGGGTAAAAAGAAGGCTGAAGAGTTCTTCAGAAGTCATGGGTTCAAGGCGAGCTGTGATTGAGGTAACTATGGCATCAAAGTCACTGTTTAATCCAGTAAGAAGGTAAAAGGTAAATTCGACAGATGATAGGGGAGTACCAGCAGCAGCCATGGTGTCGGAAAGATGCTTGACCTTTCGAAAATAATCAAAAACAGAGGCGGAACCTTTGGATACCGTAGCAAGTTGATATCGAAGCTGAATAATGCGAGCATGAGATTGGGTCATAAAAAGTTTTTCCAAGGCAGTCCACACTTGATGAGCCATGGTGTAACCAACGACTTGGACAATGAGGTTTTCAGAGAGGGAGGAGATGATGGCACTGAGAATAAGTTGATCAGTGTGTGACCATTCGAGATAATCTGGGTTAGGGTTGGGAGAGTTAGAGAGGAAACGTGGGGGAGGAGGATTTGTGCCATCGACGAAATGAAAAAGATGCTGGCCTCTCAGATATGGAACCATCTAAGCTCGCCTGAGAAGAAAGTTATCATTGGTTAACTTGACAGAGACAAGATGGGAGAGGAACGGGAGAGACGTAGGTGTAGTGGGAGGAGGAGGAAGGTTCGAGTTGGAAGGTTTTTCCGTGTTAGCTTCAGCCATGGAGACGTTTGTCTATTTTGGCTCCGATGCCATGAAGAATTATTGAATTTGTATATTCATTTCACTTTAATTTACTGTTTTACAAGAGCTCCTTTATATAGGAGAGTTACAGGGCAGTTTTGACATTTAATCAAGCACATGGTGTGCGTGTTTCCTACAGCTATTTGTAGGCACATGTTATAACCGTAACATGCCATTTACAATAGAAAAACCAATTCAGAGAATTGTAGAAAGATATTCTAAGAAATTCTGGAAGAATCTTCGTGCTGAGATAGTTTGATTATTGCGTGTGCAGCTGAGGTGGATTTTATGAGTTGATGCTGAGGTGATTCGGATCCTTGTTTGGCTGAACTGTTGATAATCTCAATTCTATTTAGAAAAATACTTTTCAACATTTTACATTCAAACATAATCACTATATATTTCTTCAAAAAATATATATTTATATTATAATCACTACATACTCAGGAAAAAAAAAAAAACAAATCATTTACCGGTCCCAATAGATACGCTAATTAAAATGATCAGAGCCCAAAACAGTGTGGAGTCTTTATGATCACGGGAAGAGCCGTACTGCATGTGGTTAGAATTTAGATTATATTTTAGATTTTTCACTAACATCCATACAAAAGTAAGTAGATTTTGTAGGCCTTTCATTTTATTTTATTTTTTTAAGGAAAATGATACAATAACAATTATATAATTCACAAAGTCAATAGTTAAGTATTAAAACATTGTTTTTTTAATATAAATATAGTTATAGATAAATTAATTTAGAATAGACGTTGGTACTGTATCTTTGTCTTTGATAGAATAGTAAGCGGGGTCAAGCAAATACTTTTTCTATATTTGCGGGTGAATCCTGTCTAGATAAGTTCTGGATATAAAAAGTTTTTTAATTCATTTTACCTTATTTTATTAATTATTATAATTTTTTTAAAATTTTAAATAAAATATAATAAATAATTTATTTTTTTCAAATTTCAAATAATAATAATATTAAAAAATAATATTTTAATAATATTTTATTTAAATTTCAACTTTATCACAATTCAACTCATCCAAATCTCTTCGTTTAAGTTGAAATACCTACAAGCTGTCAGATATAGCTAAATAAATAATAATAATAATAATAATAATAATAATAATAATAATACTACGAACGCTAGTACCGCAATCACTAATTTAAGAACAAGTCAAACTCGTAAAAATCAAGCCACCTTCCATTTGGATATTGGCGGAGGAAACGAACTACTCTTTTACCAAATTAAATATTCTTATGTTTTAAATTGAGAGTGTCATGTTAAAATAATAGTTCATTTCCTTGATTTTGCTGCCTCAAATTGGAATGTCTTGACATAGGAGCAATAATTGTTATTTACATCTTGACATTAACTATATAAATAAATAAATAAACCATGTTTTTAGCAATGAAATCCGACTATTTCTACCAGATCATGAGTGAAGTCACATATTGTTGTTATAATATTGGCATTGACAAGCATTCCATTTTAATCATAGGTTGTAAGATTTGTTACATTGCTAGCCGTCAATTACTAGCTAGCTTTCAAATGTTTAAAATGACTTCACATTACAAGAAATTTTAGTTTTAGGGATGAAATTATTTATGGACAAAATAAATTTCTTCTGGGATGACATTATAAAAACGTTCGAATGACTAAAAATCCGTTCGAACCAGATCTTCTATGACGAATTAGGTCGTCTCAAAACGTCAAAACCGTTCAACTGGTCAAAAATACGTTCGAACATAGAATTAATGTTAGTTCAAATGGTTTATAATTTGTTCGAATGGTAATCTTGGCAGGGGAGTAATTTATTTTGGCAGAGAAAGTTCAAATCCATTCGAACAAAAATAGGTTCGTTCGAACGGGAAGATTTGGTGGGAAAAATAGGCAATAAGGTTGCAAGCTCGTTCGAACACAAAATTTATGCATTCGAATGGAACATTTTGTGGGAAATTAAGTTAAAATTGGCGGGGATTTTTTTAAACACTGTTCGAACGAAACATAAAATATTTACGAATTCATAAATTAATTTTATGTAATTAATGTAAAAATATTTTAGTGATTTATTTTATGTTAAATAAATATTACTTATAGTGTCATTTTTTATATTATTGTGAACTGTATGTAAAATGGAAAAAAAACATAATCAACAATAAACAAGTTAGCAAACACCAAAAATAAAAACTATACATTAATTGCATCCCAAAAATATAATGTATGGCGAAAATATAATGTACGAATATTTGAATATTTAAATTAATTATACAAAATACAAATAGTCATGATTGTCTATACAAAAAAGCATATTTAATAAAAATAAAAGATATACACTACTGGGCCAGATCGTGTAGCACCGCCTTAACTCCAGCAATACATGCCTCAATATCAATCACTTGTGATTTGAGTTTCGACTCAGTCTCTACGAGGGCGACCCGGACTGCATCAATGATCTCTGATATCTGTGCACGCATCTCTGCATGCACGATATCTGCAATCTCCTCACGAGTAGCACTGTGTGATGCATCTTGTGTAGATACCTCACCAGATACGCTCTGTGCACCTCCCTGAGTGTCGACTGCCCTTGTAGTGGATACTCAAAAACGAAATCTGGAGTGTGTAGTGCTACGAGACAAGATTGTCAAGTTGATCGGTCCAATCGGCTCCCGAACATACTCAAACTCATCTGGCCTGACTCCTTTTACTAAAAGGACTCATGTGAGCATGACTCCAAAAGGTAATATATCTGTCATAAAGTTTTTTTTTATAAGTACAAGTATTATATGTATTAAAAGGAGTTACCAAGTACACTGACTAAAATAAAACTTTACCTATCGTAATGTAGGTGGCCTCTGATCGAATCCTAGCAAATATATATCTCATTAAGTCAATAGGCACCCCACAAGCGACCACATAAATTGTGCCCAGTCCATGCTCACCTCAGTTTTGTGCAGTCGAGAATTGATATTGTTGGTTATTTTAATGTTCATGATTTTGAAGAAACTAGATTAGTCCACATGTTTGATGCTCTTGCTCTCATCATAGGAACTAACATATGGACCTATAACCAACTGACGAACCTCATGATTAGTGAAGCCATCGATTTCTTCAGGCATCACAGTATCCTTTTCCTCTGCAGTCACCCTATCACCTGTAGGTATAGACTCTCTAGGCACTACGTTAGGATATGCAGTGGGCAGTCGAGGGATACCTAGAAAATCAACAATTTCATCAACTGAAAATTGTATTGAGACGTCTTGGACGGAGAAAGTATATGCCTCATCCTTCTAGCTGGCACGACAAAGTTCTCTATAGAACTTAGATACAATATTGATGTACGAAACTATCTTGTTCGTGCCTTCGTCCTTCTGATCCATGATCGGTGTCCAACCACGATCGAGAAATACAGATACGAAAGAATGTCTCTCTCACAGAAGATCCCTAAAATCATTTATCTTCACCTGCCTCTCTGACAAAACAGTCATCTCTGGACTTCTTCGATAGATGATTGCCCTGACGCAACCCGTTTCTTTCCCCGAGAAGTCATTAGAATGATGCTCAATTGATGATATAAAATTAAGGGCAATGATTACAAAATATCATAATTATAATTAGATCAAGGTAATTATATCTAAAAAAATTTAAATAAAAGTTTACCATTCGAAGAAAAAAAATTAAAATGTACCGTTAGATCAAGGCATAAACTCTATTTCGGCGACTAAATTTCGTCAAAAATATTTTTCGTCCAAAGATCGCCACAAAAACTCTATTTCGGTGACAATTAACTGCTAGGAATGCGTAATAGTGACGATAATTCATAATCGCTGGGAAAAAGATCTAGTAATTTTCAGCGATTTATTATATGTTTCTGACGATATAAATAACTACAATTGACTTTTCTCAACAATTTAATGGTAAATGGAAACGTCATTTTCGCCCTTTTTTGGACCCTTTGCGACGGACTAAAATTGCCGATAATAGTATCTTTTTGCGATGATTTTTTCATATCGCTGAAATTAATCAGAAGTGGTGTCTTTATTTCGTCGAAAATGCAGCGATTTAAAAATCACTGAAAATGAGCAAATGCAGCGATTATTAGGGGTATTTGAGACGTTTTTTAGCACTGAAAAAGGCTTGATTTCTTGTTGTGATTGTTATAATATTATTTTTGTTTTGAGATTTTAAAAAGTTGAATTGTTTATAATATTTTGTTTGAAAATTTGAAAAAATTGTAATAATTAGATGAGATAAGTTGAGATAGTTTCACTACCCAAACTAGATCTTAGTGATGTTTGTTTTTACTTGTTGGTGATGAGTTAAAACTTTCTTGTAGTTTAGAGTGCAGTGTGATATTTTTGTGAATTTCCATTCAAAATCGAATATCATGTTATAACACAGGTATCTGGGTTTTGTTTATGCACATCTAAAACCAGGTACATGCTCGAGTTGTAATCAGTTTTACCCAGACGGATATATGCTCGGTTCTAAAAATTCAGCTGTGGATCCAGGTATTCCTTGATACTTCAATCTGTACCTGGATGCACAATCTTATCTTCAACAATGCTTTGATGTGCCATTTTCCCATCACAGCTCCAAATTTCAAACAAATTTTCATTTTTTGCATCCCTTGGCTCATGATCTGTCTTTCTCATTTTCTCTGGAAGCAAGCACAGTAGATTAATGCTTCTGTGATCTAAAATAACAACTTGGAGGCTTATCTTTCCATCATGCCTTCACGGCATATATATATATATATATATATATATATATATATATATTAACTGCATTTATACGCTGGTGCCGTTAACTTTATTGACTATGTATTACAAAACATGAACTTCACTCTTTGGAAAACAAATACACAATAATAAATAAAAAAACTCTATTATAAGGACTCTACACCACATATCATTCATATAATATAATTTGATTAGAGAGATCATAAATTTTAAAACTTGAATACTATAAATTAAATTATGATATGTGGATGCTGTATGATATAGATTAGGCCCTAAAATATAACAACTCCATAAAAAAAAATGTTGAACTATAAAAGATAAGGTTAAATTTTGGCACCATATATATCTGATACCATCAATTGCCCCATTGATAGCAAATCATGTGGAAGCTAATTGGGAGTGAGAATCAGTAAGCTCATAGGGAAAATGATACATAATGCATGGTTTTTCTTTCCCAGAAGATGATCTGTATGCAGGTTTTTTTTTCCTTTATTTGTTAAAGAGCTTTGCTACTCGTCATCTCTACACGCTAAACTTATTTTTATTTTTTATTTTATTTTATTCTTCTTAAACTAATTGATTTCTTCTACTTTTCATTCATGCACCACACATTAATTGATAAGAAAAGAAAATTATATATAATGTGTATTACTGCAAAGATGATGAGTATAATTTTTCTAACCAATATACAACAACAAAACTTGTTATTTTGATTATTATTTGGCAAAAGAATGAGACTTTGGGGATGCTCTTTAACCCAAAAATATGCCAAAGTTAGATCCCATAAATTGACATTCACGTCAGACCTGACATCGTGGAAAAAGTAACAATTCACGATGTCAGACCTGACATCGTGGAGGGCCAGTTGGCACTTACGATACTAGAATAGTAGAAAAAGTAGATACATATGTAGTGAGAATAATGCTATACATTAATTACTATTCATGACTTCTATACCGGACATACAAAAGGCTAGTGTATATATATACATACTACGGAAAATAAACAGAAAGCTAGCTAGTTTTATCCTCTAGAGAATTACAAAGAATATTCACGTACACATGTGTGAATGTTACAGGTGTGTAGTATCAATTCATCTGTCATGTTGTGCCGCTGTGAATAGGTTGTACTGCCACTGTGAGTGGCCTGCTGCAGTGTAGCTTCTCTTTTGTGCCATGCATTTCCACATTGCTGTCAAGTGGCAGCTCACTGTCATAGTTCCCATTTTTCATATGTCCCTTTCCATTACATACTGCATTTTGTGAGAGGTTTGAACAAAATGAGTAGCAGAGTGAAGGAAAAGAAAATGGGACAAATTAAGGAATTTGACTTTCCACCCGGCCGGCAACTGTAGCCATTGGATTTTATAAGATGAGATCGATATATATTATTAATGTTGCAACAGGAGGCAAGCGGACCCAATTAATTAGTTCAAAACACTACATTATATTAATTGGTTGTCGATCTTAATTTTTACTGAACGGAATTAATAGGTTGGTGCAGGAAGATCATGGCCATGTGTGGGAAGTGATATCTTTGATAACGTTATAATATTTTATTGGGTACTCTTGGGTAGTATGTTGTTTGGGAAGTGATATCATTATATCATGGTACTTTATAAAAGATCACAACCCATTACTTGTAACTTTTGAATTAATAGTTATTAGTTTAAAGAGTAACAACATTAATTTCATTCAAAGATCAAGAATCAAGTGTAGTCAAATAATGGATCGATACACGCCTCCCTTCTTCAGGAGACATCGGTTTGAAACTCTCCAATGCCATGCACGTTCCTATAAGATTCTCATGCAATCAATTAGAATAAAAAAGAAGGAAAGAAAGTGCCCCTTTCAACGATTCTAGTACCGTAAGCGCCCAAATAAAAAAAAAAAAAAAGGTACCGTAAGCGCCGACTGGCCCTCACAATGTCAGGTCTGACGTGAATGTCAATTCATGCGATCTAACTTTGGGATATTTTTGGTTTAAAGATCATCCCAGAAGCCTGAAAAACTTTTGCCAAATAATAATTAAAGAGTTTTATGCTCATCATCCTTATAAATTACACATTATATTTATCTTTATTTTATTTTATTTTATTCTTCTTATACTAAAAATTTCTTCTACTTTTCATCAAAATATCAAATATTTAATAAGAGAAAAAAATAAAATAAAAAAATTATATGTAATATTTAGTGTGAAAATGATGAGTAAAAATTTTCTAACCAATATGCAATGTCAAAACTTGTTATTTTAATTATGAAATAACAATCAAACATATAATACATAGTACACGAGCCGCAATAGAGATACAGATCGGAGAGACAGGACGGGAAAAGGCAAAAGTGGATTGTTGTTAACGCACTTTTGCCTTCTTCGCGTCCAATGTCCTTGCAAAAAGTCTGTGTCTGAAGCATTTGTATTAGGTGTAATTGGTTTAATTTTGGATAAAATTTAAGGTGGAATCGGTATGTATCGGTTTTGTATTTTTTAAAACTGATTATGCTTCAGTTATCCTCTTAAACCTGTACCTCCGGTTTTACCGGTTTCCGATCATGTCCGTTTTTTTATTTTTTTAAAATATAAAAAACATATAATAAAGTGTTACTTTTTATAATAAAATGTTATTAATAATTTAATATATATTATGTTTAAAGTATATGATCAATTAAATTTTCATCTTTAAGATTAAACTTTTATTTTATAAATTATAATAACATTATCTTATATATAATTATATTAATAACATATGATTAAACAAATTACAAATGTTTATATTTAAGATTAAAATTTTATGTTATAATTTATAAATTATAATATGAAATTATTTCATATATGTTATATAATTATATATATTATATATAAAAATATTTTGTATAATATATAAAATTAATTTATATATATATTTTTTCAACCGGTCCGATCCGGTCCCGAAAATTATGAAATCGAAACCGAATTGAATCCGACCGATTTTTATAATATAAGAACCGGTTTCAGATCAAACCGGTTCAAAACCGATTCGATCCAATCTGAACTGATTTCTCGATTTAAATTTACCCTCCTAATTTGTACATACACACCCATCCACCCAATTGCCGACGTTTGTATGTGTATTTTGTTAAGAGTAGTGATAAATATATAATACTTTACACAATATTTTTTATAACACATTATAAAATAATGATATTTTTATAAAATAATGTTAGTTTTATAAAATATTTTACAAAAATATCATTCCTTTTAAAATATTGTTATATAAAATGTTATATAAAATATTGTTTGTTTATTATTTTTCTTTTTTTTTTTCTTTTGTTAAATGCTCGAATGTGATGACGATCCAGATGACGAAAAAAAGAAAAAAAAAACAGCTTTTGGACATGCAGCACAGACATGGGAAATTCCGAAAGCAGGACATGCAGCACAGAAATTAGTGTGCTGCAAGTCAAAAGCTGCTTTTTTTTCTTTTTTTGGTCATCGACCGTCATCACATCATTTAACAGTAACAGTTATTGTCCTGATCTAGAATGATTGCTCCGTACGTATCCATTCCAGTTATTGTTATCACTGGACCTAACCGGATTGCATCATGCAGACACCACTAGCTTTTGGAATTTCCCACATTTCCTCTCAAATTTTTTTCTGGAATCTCTTTCGGTTTTACTCAAATTTGATTTTTTTTTTTGAAATTTCATTATTTTATAGCGCACTCTTATTGGATTAGCTAAAAGTTAAATTCAATGATAATTTAGTTATTGAACCATTAAATATATCATATTGGAATAGCTTATTTAGAATATAGCTACAGTAACTTCTAAAGTTATTTTTAAATTTGAAAGATATTGTTTATTCATCAAATCTATTTTATATTATTTGTTTCTCTCTCCTGAGGTCTCCATCAATGTCTTTCTAATTTCTATTTTTAATCCATAATTTAATTAAAATATGATTACTAATTAATATATAATATTATGAATAGTAAAATATGATAAAATAAAATAATTTCATAATTAAAAAAATTAAAATATTTTTGAAATTGATATATTAATTTAATAAGAATATGGTTATTAATTAATATATAATAGGTAGAATAGTAAAATATGATAAAATAAAATAAATTAATAATTAAAAAAATTAAATATTTTTGAAATTATTAGTTATTTATTATTATATAATAAATAAATATATAATCTAATGTGGAGATTTGATGTGAATAATTAAAATTAAATTCATCTTATATTATTTTATTATTATATAATGAAAAAATAGTTATTCCAATATAGAGATTTATGTAAATGGAATAACTAAAAGTTAAATTTATCTTACATTCATAAAAAATATTCGTTGACTTTAACTAATCTAAAGAGAGTGCTCTTAAATAAATAATATGTCATTGTTGTGAAGCTTAATTAGAGAATAGAGTGGTTATCTAGTTACATTGATAGGTATCATATGCATGAGTTATTATGCTGTCAACAATGATATTGTTCACTCTAGGGGCTCCAAACCAAAGATGGTATTGCCTCTTGGCGTCCCATATCCCTGTGCTCGATCATGTGAGTCTGTCCTGCGAATATCAGCCACATTTCCAAAATTAACGAGTTTGCATTGCAGGCACCGGTCCAACAGCTGGATTCACAATATTCCGACATCTGGACCGTGATAGTTATTATTAAAGAGTAATGCTACATACAGTCGTAAAATACGTAAACACCGTGCAGTCGTTTTGAAAAAAAGTAGGGTTCACTATTAAAAAATTAATTTCTTTTCATGTGGGTCTCATATTTATTCACTTTTTTTAAAACGACTGCACGGCGACTGCATGCTCACGACTGTAAGTATCATTTCTCATTGTTAAATGCTTGAACGTGATGAGTACGCAGCAATCATTCTGGATCAGGACAAAAAAAGCTTTATATATATAACTGGTCCTAACACGAAGTCTGGGTTAATTAATGACATCCATAACTGTAAGCCACTGATTTCTATTTTATTTTATTTTTTTAAATTTTTTTACTTAATTATTAAAAAAATATTTTTAAATGAGTTTGTAAATTTTTTTATAAAAAATGTTTAAAATAATTTAAAATTTACTTGAAAAAAAAAACACAGAAAGAAGTCAAATGACAAGAAATTGAAAAGCAGGTCGCCCGAGATGGATTTTTTTTTTTTTGAAAAAAAAAATCAAATTTGAGTAAAACCGAAAGAGATTATAGTCCTATTAATTAAGACCAGAAGAAATTTGAGTTAATTAACAGCGATGGAACCAACAAGACAAGATCCCAACACAACTTATCACTTCAAAATCTTCAAGGGGCCGGAAAGAAACAAAACTAAAATAGATTATCACAGGTTGATATGATAATTGATATGTTCATGAGTAAAAGTACTGTGCATGCGCTAGCTATGGAGACAGGAAAATGTCGCTAGGCAACAAATTAAAGCGATACGCATGAAAAGCACACGTGAAGAAGGCGGTATATTGAATGCTTGCTTTGGAAAACCTAAAAAAAAAAAAAAAAAAAGGCGGTATATTAACAGATGAGAAAATATCTAGGTCTCTTTTTATAAACTTAAATTTACAATTTCATTTTTTTTTATTTATATTTTTCCTTTCAAGTCTTCTACTAGCTAGTTTGTTTTGACTAGTTTTGTTAGTAAGTACATATATACTACTATCAAATTAACAATTGAGTGAATGCAACAAATCTCACATAGTTATTTCTATTTATATTATAGAAACTTTACAATATTCAATATTAGATTCAATAAAAAAGTTTTCTTTATTTATTTAATTTTTATCATTTGCTTCAAGGTGATCTGGGATAGAGATATCTTGTCAGAAACTTGAGTTTTTTACAAAAGTACCATACGAGATTATTGAAACACTTTCAGGAGCTCTGGCCGAGCTGCTCTATGATGGCATCAGAAGCACTCTGTAGGAACTCTGACCAATATCTGAAAACTGAAAAAAAAATAAACAAAAAAGATGGAACAGTATTAGAGACATTCTCTTCTACGAACCAATATTAACAAAATATATGAAATATTTATTCAGTCATTGAAAATAAGATAAAGGGGGGAAGAATAGAAAGGGACCCTCTTGATGAATCAAAGCTAAGTCCAACGATATTTTTAGCTTCTTCAAGTGCTCTGCTGAATCTCTCAAACTCTTTCTCTGAAACACATGGTCCATTGGATACGTCGTCTCCAACCCGAAGCTGGGACGGTTTGACATTATAAAAGATGGGTATAACTATTTTCTTGTACTCCATTAGCAGAGCCAATTCTTGGAGACAATAGAAGGAGTCACAATATCTTGGCAAGAACACTAGGACACCGACTTTACAATCTCGAACGACAGTATCAATCTTTTCGGACAATTTGTCACTAGTTTTCAAGTTTCGGTAGTCGATGAAAGGCCTATGCCCCCACATGAGAAGGTGGTCGTGAAGTAAACCTGCAATGTGTCTTCTGGTATCGGGACCCCAGTGGCTTATGAACACGTCGTGTGGGGGTACTGGTACTGTTTGTACATGTCTCGGCCTGCAGTAAGGACTAGCAAAGCACTTGTGCCAAGCTTGTAACCGCGACGAGGCTACTATAACCGCTACTTTCCCGTGATTAGCATTACTCTTAATTACATCAATAGCCTAAGCAGCAGTTATGTAAAAGTAATATTATTGCCTAACAGTATGCGTTCAAATCAAAACGCCATCTTCCATGACAATTGCAATGCGTGGAAGTTAAAAGAATGAAGATTTTGAGCGAAAATGGAAAAACAAAACTTTTGACACCAAGTCACCATGCAAAAACCTTGTGGTAAGTAACTGTAAGTACTAAGTAGCATCGTCCTTCGATCGGATTTATATTGTGGTTTCTGCGGGCAACTCTTAAAACACGCATGGCGCCGTTCAAAGCTCACACTCTTTTTTTTTTGGGCTGTGTGGGGTTTAATGTCGTTCTCTAATATAGTCGTCCGTCCAATAATATTATGCCGCGTATGGATTCTCACAATTAAAAAATAAAACCGATTGCAGCTTATCTCTCCCATTCACCTCCTTTGACATATGTTGCTCTCTCTTCTCTTTCTCCCTTCCCTTCTCTCTCCTCAATAATTTTCCCTCTCTCTCCTCAAAGCAACTTCTATTTTCATCCTTATCTCTCTCTCATGTCCATACAACGCAACATTTGCAAGAGATTCGAGAAAATAACATTGAATAAATTAAAGAATGAATAGGAGGTAGATGCATGAGAGCTTTACTGACTTTCTCTAGTAGAATTCCCGCAAGAGTGATTGATATTTTCTAGATGTGCGAAAAAAATCCGTATATGCCCCAAATCTCCTGGGTTTGTCCTAGTGGTATGTCTTTTCCATCATTGATTATTTACGCAAAAAGTTTTTATTTTTTTATTTTTTTGTAATTTTTGTTGTGAATTGATATGTACTGATTCTTTTTTTTTCTTATTTATAAAAAAAATATAAATAGAAACGAAACTTTCAGAAAACTAAGACTTGTTTGTTTTCGAAGATGAGATGAGTTGAGATTAAAATTAAAAAGTTAAATAAAATATTGTTAGAATATATTTTTTAATATTATTTTTATTTTAGGATTTAAAAATGTTGAATTGTTTATTTATTTTGTATGAAAAGTTGAAAAAATTATAATAATTAAATGAGATAAAATATTTTCTAAAAACAAACTAGGCCTAAATAAAAATTGCTATATGATAGAAATAGAGAGGGACTAAAATAGGCAGTGCCGAGGAGAGAGAGGGTAGAAAAAGGAAGAAAGCGACTAGGGAAGCTGGTGTATGGGAGAGAACATGCATACACTCAGTTCTATTTGTCTTTTATAAAAAAGTGTGTACTTGTCACGTACAATATTATTATTACTTGAGGGTGTAAAGATCTTCTTAACACTCATTATATTTGATGTTTAATGTTTGAAGTTTTTCTCATAGTCAATATACAACGACTAGACTTGTATTTTAATTATGGGAAAAGCTCCAAACCAAATTTAAATTTAACACCAACCAAATAGAAATCAGATGTGTACAATCTAAAATTTACATCCACATGTTCATGAAAAACACTTTATTTTTTCATCTCTTTCCCCACTCTCTATCTTCACTCTACGCCTGCAACCTCCTCTCTCTGCAAGCGTGCTTTCTCTCCCTCCCTCTCCCTCTCTCTCCAAGTGTTCTCTCTCCTCACTCTCAAGAAACTGCTTAAGATATTTTCGATCTTTTTTTCTAAACCATCACCAGCAGTACCGTTGTCTCAATTAGAGCTACAAGCAGAGGTTACACGTTCCTATGCACCTAGAAGGTCCAGCCACCAACCACCACCTAGCTCGTCGGCATCGTTTGTCGTCGGTGAGCTAGGTTCCTGACCTCAGTGGAGTTCCTCGCCACCGTCCCTCTCCGTTCTCACCAGAGCACACCACAGGAGCTTGATCGACATCGACTGTCGCTCGCATCAATTTCTGTCACCGTCATGAAGGTCCACAAAACACAAAAGCTCCGCCCATCGTAGAGCTCCTTGCTATCTCCACTGCTGCAAGTCCCCTTCTGGCTTTGAAGCTCGCCCAGCCACCAAACCAGAGACAAAGACTGCCGTCTATAGTTCCTGCCGCCAGTGGGCTCCTGCGAAGACGACAAACAGTGTGCAAGTTCATTGCCCACACCCACCCCTCCTCGCCACCATTGTGGCGAGCAATGATCTCGCCAAGCAGTGCACTACCTATGGCGAGCAATAACTCCAAGGCAGGCAACCAATCATGCATGGCGAGAAAAAAGCAACAAGCGAACGAACAAACTCTCCATGATGAGCAATTGATAGTGGCAAGCAAAGATGGAGAACAATCGACAGTAGCGAGCAGCCGACCTAGCAAGCAACCAATCGTGCATGGCGGGAAAAAAAATAACAACAACAGATGGACGGACAACCACTCTATGATAGGCAATTGATTTGGGCAAGAAAAGATGGAGAGCATTGGACTGTGGCGAGCAACCGACCTGGCAAGCAAAGATGGTGAGCAACTGACCTGGCAAGCAAAGATGGAGAGCAATTGACCGTGGTGAGAAAAAGCTCAGATGCGCTGGTTATTATCTGATCGGTCATGGTGGGTAGCGTGACCAACATCTCCTCCAGCTCAACAAAGGTGTCTCGCCCTTACCACACCAGACCAACATCTCTGCTTCATGCCTAGCTTGCATACTGTGCCAAGCTAGTTCATAGCAGGGGTACCTCACATGTCAAATGACACCGTGACACTACCCGCTGCCATAGCTAGAGACAGAGCTAACCGACAAGAGGCCCAGACGGGCCGAGCAAAGCTGGCGGGGGTGCAACGCATACAAAGCACGAAAGCTGGCAAGCACAAACACAGGAACAAAAACGGTGCGATTCAGTCGCCAGTTATAACCAAGAGGGAGTCATGATTCACACAAGGAAAAAAAAGGTGCAAAAAAAATAAAAAAATAGTACTCCGGCAAACAACCCCGGTTACACAAAAATAACTCGGCAGCAAACGACCTCAATCAAGGAATAGTTTAATGCAACAAACCAAATTAATCTGGTTTGCCTCTTTCAAACTTGCTATTTTATTTTTACCAACGAATTTAATTTTTAGAAGATTTTTCCCGCAAAACTCCTCATAGCTCCACGAGAAACCACCACCATGGTCTATAAGCTTGAGAGGGGCTTCGCAACCTATACTTCGCTGGATATCACCTGTGTGGCATGAAATACCAGCTGCGAAGCCCCTCCCAAGCCTCGCTCGAGCATCTTAATTTTTCATCATCAGAATAAACCGTTTAGTATCGCGGGTATCCTGTATCCTCATTGTGGCCAAAACATGGCTGCCAACGGACACCAGTCTTCAACACACTCAAGCGAGATGATTCAAATTTGCAAACTTCAAACTTGTGATTTCGATTATTTAATCTAACTTTTTTTTTTGTACGATCGGGCTATAGCTCTGACCACAACAAAGCGGTCAAGCTCAATTTTAACATTAACGCGGTCGAGCCATCATTTTGCTACATTCTCATCGCTAGAGTTACACGGTCGAGGCATCCTCCCTCTACACTCACATCGCAAGAGTTACACAGTCGAGGCATCCTCCCGCTACACTCTCATCTCCAGAGTTACGAGGTGGAAGTATCCTCCAGCTACACTTCTATCGTCAGAGTTATGCGGTAAAGGCATCCTCTTGCTACACTCACATCTTCAGAGTTAACCAGTCATGGCATCCTCCTGCTATACTCATATCGTCAGAGTTACGCTGTCGAGGCATTTTCCCGCTACATTCACATCGCCAGAGTTACGTGGTCGAGGCATCCTCACACTACACACTCACAGCCGAATGACTACACTCGCAACATTAGCACGGTAGAGGCATCCTCCCGTGAAGTACAAGCCAAGTGTCTCCACTCGCTACAACCGTCACCAGTGAGTTACCTTTGGGAACGAGACTCTGAGTTCTACAACCGCCTTGTACGGGTTTCTTTCTGGAATGAGTCGACAGGCTTAACAACTGCCTAAAATGGATCCAGAGTGTCGACGGGCTCCTTGATCACTTAAGCGCGGATTAATACAAACAAACCCTTACATCAACATCCAAATAAAAATATTAAGCGCCAACAAAAAATGGCAACACAAGGAAAATGCCAATGAAAACCAAAACGGATCACCGAGCACGGAAATATTTGCACTTTACTAATGATAAACGGTCACATACAATCATCAGTACACTCATTTATCACGCAAACATTCTTACAAACAAAATTCATAGAATCCCATCCTCGAAAGCCCTTACTACAAATTTCACAAATTCTTCTTGAGGACCGCTTATGGTATTAGAGCAGAGGTCACGAGTTTAAATCCTGACTCTACACTCTATACCATTTAATTAAATATTTCATATATTAGACCACCCATTAATGGAGAGTCTGTCTCACACGTAAGGAGGAGTGTTAAGATAAAAAATAAATAATAAAATTTACATCTTCCTATCAACTTAACCTTTTGGAACAAGTGATGATTTCACACGAAGGAAAATATCAGCACATCTATATATGCTATATACTTTGATCATAAAATAAGATTTTAATTCTCTATATATAGAAATCTGAACATGGTTCATTCCCACTAGCGTTTGGTTTGGGATAAAAGAGCAGCAACAACTTGTCCATTCACCTATGCAATATTTATGGGTGAGTCCATGATCACAAGTAATTGAAAAGCTTACCTGGAGCCGAATACCCAAAGGTGCCTGCATATAATGTCCAATTGGATGAGTTAGGCTTCAAATGGTGTCGTCTATGGGATCTGAGGCGTCTCACAATCAGCGTCCTTTTCACATGCCCACCACTACTAGATTTCAGGCGACCAGAGATCAGAGAGGGACTTCCTAAAACATGGAGGGGAGGCTGACAGATATGGATGAGATAATAAAAAAACTCACAACTGAAGTGGACTCATTAAGAAAGGAGAACGCGGTCATCAAGGCACAAAATGGGCCATCGGGAGAAGATGTAACACCCAGTCAGGTTGACAACTTGACTGGGTGGAAATGGAGGAAAACAACGCAGGCTTCGATAAAGGTCACTAGGAGGATGAGGAAACAAGGAAACTGCACCATGATCTATGTAGTCTGATGGGCTCTAATGGCATCTAGAGCCCCTCTGTCAGAGCCCCTAGATTCCATTACATTAGGAAAACTATTTGATAACACAACTTTAACTCCCTGAAAGAGATCACTATCTTTCACCTGCTATAATACATCTCATGCAAGTCAAGCTTTTGCGTCATGTTCTTTTATCAGATATGTATGTATAATTATATCTTGTACTTTCATCTTTGTTCTTTCCTTCTACTGTATTCTTTGATCGAGTGTTTTGTGGCGTTCGATGTATATATATGCTTAACATGTATACTCGGATACCATATATTGTAAACGATGTAATGGTCAATTCTACGTGTAAAAAAGGGACACCCATAGTGGGAACTCATTCCCCTTCTCTTGGGGGTTATGTAAGAGTCACTTCATCAGACTTGATGGCTGGCCCTTATGGCCAGCCGGGGGTTACGTTTAGAAGGGCTATTTACATAGCCCTTCCCCCCTTTGTATGAGATGCTAGTCAAGTGTAACACAAAAAGGTGTAAATCTCTCTCTCAAAGAACTCTCTCTAGTCCTGACATCTAGGCTGTGGAATATGTGAGTGTTGCTATGGTATATTACCACGTAGCACACTCCACCATTGACGGGAGGATTTCAGATGAACAACAACGACAATGGAGAATTTGTGAAATAGATCTACGATTTGCTAACTAGGTAATATCGCTTCCGGTACGTATTTTAATCTAATATTTCTAACATTGGTATCAGAGTATTTATCGGTCGTTCCTGATTTATTTTTCTTATGCCAGTAGAGATTTCTTCTCGAAAATATTTTTTTCCTATGACAAGAATTTTTTTTTCGAGTGCACGAGTGATTCTGACCATGCCACCGTGAGAGGTGGTTCATGTAATGTTCGCCACTTGATGGATGCCGATCATTGTTAACGCAACCAAAGGATCACTGCACAGGTAGCGGGTGTGGCCATATGAGGTTGCAACCTGCACTGGAGGGTATTGTGCATCCCATTGCTATGAGCGCCACAAGAGACACCAGGGAACCATGGGTGCTGCGAACATTGATGTAGTGTCCATTACCTTGGTGCTGCGCGCGTCGAAGGACTGCGGCATACACCTGAGGTGCTGATGCTGCAGACCAAGAAGAGCACCACACAGTATTGTGTCAGTGCGCTTCGCATCCATGAGCATCAATGGTGCATAGTGTCGTAAAGCTCCCGATGTGGCTCGTGACTTCTTCCATCAGACGTAAAGGTGAGTGCACAGTGGTGGAGCAAAGATAATGAACCAACGGCGCTACCATGGAGGGCTACTCGATAACGCAACGGAGTGGTTGAGGCTAGAGCTATCGGCAGCACTATGTTGTGTTGCTCATGGCTTTGCCCTTTACTAGCGTCCAACGCTGCACGCACGTAGAGGTGTAGTGCAGCACCATAAGAGGCTCTGCGTAGCACCTGCAAAGTGGTTAAATGTATTACATTAATACATTTAATTTAACATTTTCAATTTATTCTAGAATAAAATTGCATTTTTGGGACAAAAATTGCAATATAACTCTATTAAATGTATTAATTTTTGGGACAAAAAATACAATCTCTTGTAGTGAATTAACAGCGATGGAAGCAACAATACAAAATTCCAACACTTATAACCTAAATTTTTCAAGAGAAAAGAAAAAAATTTATAAAAAACCAGATAGGCATGGAAGTTCGCGTATTTGAGGGGCCTTCAAATCCAATTGGGAGATAACTTAAAAGAGTTTCGACTAAAACAGTCCACGGCATATATTTGGACATTCTTGCTCGCCGTGCCTATCGAAGTTACTCGGAAGTCCTCGCTAGTTAGCTATTAAATGCTTCTTTAATCACTCCATTCGTTGTCATAATGATCAAGTGGTTTTGTATATTTACACATACATATGCAAGCCGAGAGGCCAACAAGATCAGATCATAGTAGACACAGTTAGCTGTCGAAAGCGAACAGTCAACGACTTAAGATGACTTAATTTCTACGCGTACGTCTTCGATCACAATTATCCAAATGTAGATACATTATTTAAGTCTTAACTTACAATTATATTGACAAAATAATAAAACGCATCCAGGTCCCAAGAAAGAGAACCGCCGAACAGGCACATTGGCGTTTTACGTCTTTCCTCCTTTGGGAATCTCCATCCGACACAAGCAGCCAGTTGCGTTACACATGTCACATGATATATATACTGAAATGAACATTGAAATAGATTGTCACACATTGATCATATATATAATTTATGATATTAAGAGCTGGTCCTCTTACCAGATCTGCAACTACCATAAAATTCTCGCACACGTGACACATGAATTTAATTTCAAGGCAATCACATTTCTACCTGATCATCAAAAATAAAAAAAACTTCAAATAAAACCGTACGTTTCAGTACTATACACGTCTGTGTGTATTATATACTAGTTAACAGTATTAATATTCTGCTTCGATCTGCTCCTAATTATTCTCTTCCCCGATATACGCTCCCAACCAAATCTTTTTCGAGGTGTGATTCGAAGCTATATATATATATATATATATATGTTCTGTTTGGTTTGCCAGAAAACGAGAGAAACTTGAAAACTAATGCTTCAGACATGGAATTTTTCAAGGACACAGGACGCAGAGAAAGGCGAAAGTGCGTGAACAATAATCCGGATACCGTTGACTTTCCGTATCCTGTCTCCGATCTTTATCTCTGTCGCGGCTCGTGTACTATGTATATGTTTGATTGTTTAGGGGTTGGGAGAGCCAATGGTTGGGCCGAATGGCACCAGTGCATCACTCCCGGCTCTTAGGGACCCCCTGGTTCAGAGAAAAGCCATGGGGTCTAAAGGTTGGGGTGCAATCCCCCAACTACTTTAAAAAAATTGCTTAACTCCCAAGGTCCGGGATACAGAATCACAGATATCTAATCAGAAACATGAGTTTTCGACAGACGTACCATTCTAGATTTTTTATACACTTTCAGGAACTCTGACCGATCTGCTCTATGATGGCATCAGAAGTACTTTGTAGGAATTCTGACCAATATCTGAAAACGAAAAGAGAACAAAAAAGATAGAGCAATATTAGAGACATTCTATTCTACAAACCAGATAACAAAATATACTAAATATTTTTTCAGTCATTGAAAAGACCAATCAAGATAAGATAAAGGGAGAAAGAAAGAAAATGACCCTTTTGATGAATTGAAGTCAAGTCCAACGATATTTTTAGCTTCTTCAAGTGCTCTGCTGAATCTGATCTCAAGCTCTTTCTGATCTGAAACACAAGTTCCATTGTATATGTCCCCAACCCGAAGCTGGGACGGTTTGACATTATAAAAGATGGGTATAACCCTTTTCTTGTATTCTATTAGCAGAGTCAACTCATGAAGACAATAGGAGGACTCACAAAATCTGGGCGAGAAAACTACAACACCAACTTTACAATCTCGAATGGCGGTATCAATCTTTTCCGACAATTTGTCACCGGCTTTCATGTTTCTGTAGTCGAGGAAAGGCCTATGCCCAAGCCGGAGAAGGTGGTCGTAGAGTAAACCAGAAAGGTTTCTTCTGGTATCGGGCCCCCGGTGGCTTATGAACACGTCGTGTGGGGGTACTGGTACAGGTACTGTTTGGACATGTTTCGGCCTGCAGTAAGGACGAGCAAAGCACTTGGACAAAGCTTGTAACCTGGACGTGGCTGCTATCACCGCTACTTTCCCTGCGAGTAGCATTACTCTTAATTACAAAAATAACCTAATTAGCAGCAGCTATGTAAGAGTAATGCCGCATGCCAGTACGCGTTCGAATTAAAACGCCATCTTCCATGAGTACTGCAATGCGTGGAAGTTAAAAGATAGGAAATTTTAAGCGAACATTAAAAACAAAACTTTCGATACCCAACAAAACTCCCGTAAAATTTGTTTTGGATTCGATGTATTTTTAATTTTATATTGTGGTTTCACTCGGCAATCGAAGCTCCCGTTGAATTTGTTGTTTGAAAAGAAAGAGAATGATTAATGATATTCTAATGATTCTCACCGCCCCAGAGATTCTAAATGTAATTGACAGCTAACTCACAGGCTTTTTCACTTCAGACCTGACGTGGTGGAGAGCCAGTGGCCAAAGCATACGGGAGAAACGGGAGAAGAACAAAGTATATATATATATATATATAATTATATTCATTATTACCTCACATCACATAATATTTTTTTATTTTTTTATCTTATTAAATTATATTAAATAAATAAAACATGATATATAGTGTGAAGATATTAATGAATAACAAAACTCATATATATATATATATATATATATATATATTCCCGAGCGTTGTAAATGTTGAATGGCTGGTTTACTATGTTGATTTTAAGTACGCAGTATGTATTAGGCTGCGTTTAAATGTTGAACTGAATTGAGTTGAGTTGAGTTGATAAAATATCGTTAAAATATTATTATTTAATATTATTATTATTTTAACATTTGAAAAAATTAAATTATTTATTATATTTTATATTAAAATTTAAAAAAATTATAATAATAAATTCAGATGAATTGAGATGAGTTTATAAATAAAACGAAGCTCGTTAAAGTTGAATTTCATTAATTGCTGCTACGTTTGGAAGGCTAGTTATTATGGATAACTGGATTTGTGGATCTTAGTGATTGACGAGTTTCAATTTCACAAGATAATGGATTTCTTGTAGCTTTTGTTGTTGGTTTCGCTCTGTTTAAATAAATAAGCATAATATTTATTTTGGTCAATCATGGCTACAGTAGTACCGGTGAATGAATATTTATTTTCCTGAAATTCTGTGCACCGAAGCGGTAATGCATGAGTGATTATTCTACCATTGGTAAGTTTTTATTTTGGTACAAAGCAATTTGATTGTTGTGTTTCATCAAATATTCTTTTATATATCTATCCCACGATTCCCATCGCCTTATCAACAGTAAATTTTGTTTGAGGTAGAAAACTACGTTTCAGCCCTTTTTCCTTTCGTTGGTGCATTGATGGCACTACGCACGTAAATTTGATGCTCAATACCGAGGGTGGAGTTGGTGCGCCGTTAGGCACGGGGCCCATCAGGAGAGACCTCAAAAACCACTAGAGGCGATATCTATCGCCAACATGACACTCATCACCCCATAGGCGTTGGCTGGCAAGAAACCCCCCAAGCCACGATGGCCTCGCAGTGTGCCCGCCACCCAAAGGGCTATCAGGGTTGTGGTTTACTCTGGTTTCATCGTTCTTCGATCATGATTTTGGGTGGAGCAGTGCAGACGGGCTTGCAGTGGTTGTTGCTCACGGTGGCTGACCATCATGGTGGTGGCGATCGGTGTTGTCTATGGTTATTGTTGTGGTTGTTATGGTGCTACTCAAGGAGGAGGTAGACTGGGTGGCTTGCTGGTGTGATGCAAGTGGTGGTTTGCGGTTGAGAAGGGGCCCGACGTGCAGCTAGTGACTCGCGGTGTTGCCGAGGTGGTTCCTGGTGGCTCACGGCTGGGCAGGGGCTAGTAATGATGGACGGCAGCTAAAATCCTGAGGAAAAGGAAGAAGAGAAGGTGGGATGGAGAAATTGAGAAGGGAGAGATAAAATGTAACACCACCTTCCCTTAGATTAGGGATGTCACGTACTTATGTAAATAAAATTAGACAAGATACTTGCATAATTAAATAAAATGAGAACTGCTTCCCAGCGGTTGGGCTGAGAATCCCACTAAATCAGCCCTCTACTCAACTGAAGCCACATAGGAAAATACACGGTAATTTGAATACGCTTACCCACAAACAATCAAAGAGTTGTATGCCCTCTCAGCCCTTTCCCTTCGAGACCGACCCTCTCTGCCCTTTCTTCCTCGCTGCCTTTCGTTGCACCGCCTCAATTAATGAAAGAAGTCTTTCAAAGGAAGATGCTGAAACAATAAGCCAGATTCCTATTAGCCTTTACAACAAGCCCGACAAACTGATGTGGAGAAGCACAAAAGATGGTACATCTACCAATGTTTTGAATTTCATACCGTACTGGCCGGTATGGCCTGAATATATCGTTTCTATGACGTAGCTGGTACAGAGAAGGGTATAGTTTCGTACCGGTCAGAATTTCTGCCGTTTCAGCCCGTACTGGCCGATATTTCGGGCTTTACTTTTTTCTTTCATTTCTTCAAACTACAAACTTATTTTTTGACCCCCAAATTCATACCAAACTATTTATAAATATATATATATATATATATATATATATATACTACTCCTTTGAAATATAATTTATATATATATATAATTTATTTATATATAGACTATTCCAAAACAATATCCGAAACGGTACTGATACCAAAATATCTCATTTCAATGCCTCGACCGAAGTGGTCACCGGTACGGTATTCAAAACATTAATATTTATAGTTAGGAGTGCTTATTATCTACAAGGAAAGGTTCAAGAGAAAGAAAAAAAAAGTGTCAAAGTTCACAAAAATCCTATAATGTAGAAGACTGTACCAAAATATGGAAACTAGATATCCCTCATGCTACAAAACATCAACATTCTACCTAGTAAGGTGAACTTGTGCAAGAAGAAGATATTGGAAGATCAGATTTGTCCTCTTTGCTTAAAAGAACCAGAAACCACATAACATATTCTAGGGGAATGCATCTCGATAAATGATATCCTGGGAAAATGCTCAATGGATATTCAAAAAAGCAAGGCATCATGTAAGAGTCTAAAGGTGCTATTAGAAGATATGTTTAGTAACATGCAAAAAAAAAGAAACGGAAGAACTGTCTTTAGTTTTTTGGAATTTGTGGTGGAGAATGAATGAATTTATTTTCAAAAGCATTTTGATTGAACCTAAATCAGTATTGAACAGGGTGCATCAAATGCATGTTACTAGATATTGAAACAATGGAAACAAGTGTATTCAACAGGGACAAGAGCAGCACATAAAGAAGTGGTACTTGGCAAAATCCACCACCAGGTTTTAGCAAGATCAATTGGGCCATGTCAGTTAATAAAAATCAGTGTATGATTAGAATTGGAATTCTTGTCAGGGATGAGGAAGGCAATATATTGGCCACCATGAGAAAGAAACAGACTCTACTTCATGATCCACTATTAGCAGAAGCAAAAGGAGTTGTCACAACAGTAAACTTTGAAATTTATCTTGGAATAAGAAAGATAATTTTAGAAGGTGATTCCAAAAAAGTAATAATGAATATTCAGAAACGACTGGCAGATGAGAGTTATTTAGGTATGATCATATCAAAAATTAGATCAAGAATCTTATGTTTTGATGTTTGTAATGTTAAACATATCCATAAAGAAGGCAATCTAATAGCACATACACTAGGTAAAAATGCTTTGTCTATTCTGATGGAATAATGTATAGTGAATATGGAGAAAACTCCCCACTATATTCAGCAATTGTTATGATACAATTTCATCAATGAAATGAGGTTTATAAAAACAAAATTACATAGAAGTGAGAGGAGCAAAGAAAGAAGACGGGTGAAGACTTTTTTCTTTTCTCAAAATACATTGGAGCTAATCCCAGAAATGGAAAAAGCTAGATCCCACGCTGGGGATCCCGCTCCCTTTTTTTTTTAATTTTTTTTTCAACTTAAGGATTAAGAAAATATTATTTAATAATATTATGAGTTTTTCTTTTCTTTTTTTAAAAATATTAAAAAAAATATTATTATATTTAAAGTTGTGTGAGTAAGTTATTAGTCTATCGTTATCCTTCTTTTTTTTTTTTTGGTTAGGTCAATGGTATTCCTGCAGCAAGCAATCGTAAGTGATAAGGATTTGACTCATGCAACGTAGTCCAAGGGCTGGTTTACGATTGAATTTCATTAATTGCTACTCCAATTGGAAGGCTTTGTTATTACGCTAGCCACCATTGATGATATTACGTGCAGGTCGTTCAAATGTTTATAAAATTAAATCCTTCTGATTGAAAAATAGATTATATATATATATATAATTCTTAATGTATCTTATAATTTTGTTTACAAATTTTGACAAATAAGTAGTTTTGACTTTAATTTTGTCAGTCTCTTTATATAATTTCTATATAAATATACGAATAAATATTATATAATAAGCATAATATTAGGCTTATTATATATATGATTTCCTTCTATGTTCTGAAATACTTAAAATATTCGAATATAAGAATTGTTTCGTTTGTCTGACTACTCCTAGCTAGCTTGTCATGCATGTACTGCATGTGGGCTGCCGGCTCTGTCCATTTTGCTTTTTCCTTGTGATATTGTGCCCTAATGGTACTATAAATGATTATTTGACAATGGGTGCGTCAGTGCCTGTTGACGATTCACGATTGTATACATTAATTAATCTTGATCTAAGATTGGTATAAATATAAGTTAAATATTGTTGGTATCTACTTTCAATGGAGATTTGGTTGTACATATTATATATTAATAGTTATAAAGATCACATCAAAAATCGTACCTACTTGGTAGGTAATAAGAATTAGAAAACAATTTCATTAAATAATTATATAATTTAGAATTAATTTGTATTTAGACTAATCATTCATAATTATTTTAAGGATGATCAAATAAATTCGCTTCATTCGAAATAAATTTGAATGCTCGAACATCATTTTAGCATGAAATTGTATCGTCTCCAAAAAAGAATTTTCATTCGAACAGGTTCATCTCTAAAATTCTTGTTTTGGAACTAACAAAAAAATTCATCTGCAAAACTTTTTGAGATAGATGTTTTGAGACCAACAGATTTGGTCTTGGAAAAGACAAAGTTATCTGGACAAATAATATATAATTTGTCCCATCAAGCATATAATAATCTTAAAAGGCTTTCAACCAAACAAGACAAAGTTATCTGGACATTCTTGATGGGACTCGGAAGTCCTCGCGCTACCTTCAATCCTTTCTTCATCATAATTTATAGATAGATGTAGTGTTCTTCTATATATATAACAAACTTGAGTTTTGGACGAAAGTACCAGAGTAGAATTCTCACACACTTTCAGAATCTTTCTTATCAATCTGCTCTATGATAGATTAGAGATCACATTCTATTCTACGAACCAGATAACAAAAAATGTGTATATATATATATATATATATATATATATATATATGAACTATTTGATCGGTCATTAAAATGAGCATTCAAAATAAGAAAAAGGGAGAAAAATTAGAGACAGACCCTCTTGATCAATCGAAACGAAGTCCAATAATATTTTTAACTTCTTCTAAGTGCTCTGCTAAATCTCTCAAGCTCTTTCTTTGAAACAGGGCGGCAAGTTCTATTGTATATATCCTCAACCCGAAACCAGGACGGTTTGACATTATAAAATATGGGAACAACTCTTTTCTTGTATTCCAGTAGAAGAGCCAATTCATGGAGACAATACAAGGACTCACAGTATCTGGATGAAAACACTGCAACACCAACTTTACAATCTCGAATGGCAGTATTAATCATTTCCAACAACTTGTCACCGGCTTTCATGTTTCGGTAGTCGAGGAAAGGCCTATGCCCAAGCCGGAGAAGGTTGTCGTAGAGTAAACCAGAAATGTTTCTTCTGTTATCGGGCCCCCGGTGGTTTATGAACACCTGTTGTGGGTGTGGTAATATTGTTTGGATATGGTAATTCCTGCAGCAGGCACGAGCAAAGCTCCTGGTGAAGGCTTGAAAATGCGTCATGGCTAGATAGTTCAAGAATCTATGAATGGAATTCCAACTTCTTTGTAATTGCTTGTGCGTACAACCATATAAGAGTTAGAGATTTGCTATCCATCTGCCTACAGCCCGCCCGGCGCACACTTCACATATTTTTTTTTTTTACACTCAATGCATTCAGTGTGTGCCGACGGGAGGTAGATATAAATATTTTTTCTAAGAATTAATATAATAGAGGAGACAATCGATCACATCAACGTGTGGGATCACGCACACACTCTGATCAAAGACGTGGCACACTCACAGCGTGTGGCACGTCAAAGAAATAAGATGGAAAAAATCAAAAAAGAGGAGATAGCATCAATTTGTGAACTGACACACACTCTGATCAAAGACGTGGCACGATCCCTTTGTGGGATCCTATGTGTCGGTACCATTAGAAAATACTATAACGCTTGCACTTGCAATAACTTAACTCTATATGAACTGCGCAACACATTTGATCATCAACTATAATTTTTTCAATGAAAATAAAAAATAAAATAAAATCATTTATTTACCCATTAAACAGACTAGTAATTAAAAAAAAAACCGTCTATTTACCCATTTATAAACATGGTACGTAACTAGTATAAAAAATATTTATATTTTTTGTTTTTTTAATATTTATAATAAATAATATGTTTATATACAAACACGTATAAATTTGGGAAGATCATGGCCATGTGCATGGTGGGAAGTGATATCATTATATCTAGATGAGAATGATAGTTATAAAAGATCACAACCCATTAATTATAACTTTTGAATTAATAGTTATTAGTTTAAACTTTAAAGATCTAAGTAACATTTCATTCAACGATCAAGAATCAAGTTTAAAGTCAAATTGATCGATAAACGCTAGCTCCCTTCCCAGGCCGGGACATCGGTGTGAAACTTCGCACGTCCCTATAAGATTCGCATGCAAATTAGAAAGGAAAGAAAGTGCATGCCCGTTTCAACTACCGTAAGACCGGAACTTGGACGTCAGGTCTGAAGTGAATGTCAATTTATGCGATCTAACTTTGGGATATTTTAGGGTTAATTCCCAAAAGTCTCATTCTTTTTCCAAATAATAATTAAATTGTTTTACTACACATTATCCGGCCTACACACTATACATCATTTTTTTTTTTTTAGATTTTATTCTTTCTAAACTAATTAATTTATTCTACTTTTCATCCATATATCACATATTCGGTAAGAGAAAAAAAATAAAAGAGAAAAAAATAAAAAGAAAAAAAATTATGTGTGGTATGTATATAATGTAAGGATGATGAATATAATTTCTTTTACTTTTCATCCCTACATCAAATCCAGCTCTGTGTTTCAACTTTTCCATTGAATGTCAAATCTCTGAATATTTAAATGAGCTGCAAAAATGCCTCAGTTCATGCCTGGATCGCTGAAAAGCAGCTGGAGTTCAACTTCTTTGTTGTGAAGTACATTTATAAGCCAAGACCAATGCCCCCGATTGACTGCCCCCATTTCCACCACACCTAAAACTTAGAACTATTTACAGAAGCAGCATATAATATAATAAAGCCAAAAGAGGTGTACTCACAATGTAATTGATGGGTGTGGAATCTGTGGACAATGATATTGTTTTTAGTTAGGGTTGGCTAGTGCAGGTGCATTCTATTGACTATATATATGTTCTTCAACTTATTGAATTCTAGCTTCAGCCCATGCAACTAAAGTTTTTGTGCATCCGACTAATTTTTGTGCTGACTTGTGGACATACTCTGTTAACCTTTTTAACGTTTTTCATTGTCGGAACTTAGTTCTTTTCCACATTTTGCTTCATTTTGTAGAGAGCAAGAAATATATGGAACAGTGGCTCTCTTCTTTGCCAAGCAGCTGACATCCATTTGAGGTCGGACAAAGGAGATTCTGTCGCCGGAAATGGGTCTCTTGTGCCGGTCTGAATGTGACAGTCGCAGAGGGGGCACTGGTTGGGGGCAGTCAATCGGGGGCACTGGTTTGGAGAAAATGAAATGGGTGCAGAGATGAAAATGAAAGCGGTCACGGGTGCAAATGAAATGGTGAAACTATGTATCAGAATGGTGTCTATAATTTTTTATCAATATATCTAAACTCATCTTAGAATCAGGTTATTCTATCGTCCAGAATAGTCCGTTCATTTTTTGTAACAACTCGATCTTAAGATTAGGATATAAGATAGGTTTTATGTTTTTTTTCTTATAACTATAGAGATTCTATTATTATCTTTATTATTATTATTATTTTATCAAATTTTCCTAGAGTTTTAGTTTGAATTTAAATCTTATTTCTTCCTATCTCGTAAGCCTCATCCTTATTTACTAATTTATTAATCTAAATCCTTTTAGGAGACTAACTCATATCAGAAAACCTTACCATATATGTTCCTTTTTCCCTCTATAAAAATTCACGAAACCTCTTATTAAATACAACTCAAAACATGGACAAACATTCCCCATGCATGCGCGTTTCAGCCCTGTTTTACAACAGAGCACTGATGGCAACAACCACTGTGAAGATACTTCCACCACCGTGACCTCACTTCGCACCACCAGCCGAAGCACCACGTCGTTACATCAACAGACCCCTTGCACGACAGTTCGCGGAAGCCGAAGCTCGGATAACCACCACCCAACGCATGAAATCAACCGCCGACCACCCCAGGACGTCGGAGCACCACCCATGGTGACAGAAACCGCCGACCAGCTCTCCCCCGTGGCACCTACTCCTTTCCGATAGCCCACGATCGTCGCCCCTGTTCTCGCTCTCAGTTGTTTTTCGACGTAACAGAACTCCCCAGCCCAAGCAACACCACGGTTGCACCGCCGCATAGTTCATCCTTCGGCGTCGCACCACCACAGACGAGCCTCCTGTTGCGCCGCCGTGACCCCGCTAGCCACCCAGCCCATCTCCGTCGCATACCCCCTCTCGGTGAGCCCTCTGTTTCTCTCGAATGGCCATGGTTTTTTACCCGTGTGTTTTAATTTTGAAGGATTCTTGTTTCACAACGGGCTAGTGGGCCTTATTTATGCAGTGTTTAATGTTTCCAATAGGCTTATGTTTTCATGGGCTAGGTTGTAACTCTGTATTTTTTTAAATGGTCTTTACTGATATTTATCTAATGATATTTGAATGGACTTATTTATCTAGTGATCTTTAAATGGACTTGTATTTTAAATTGGGCTTGATCTTATTTTATTTCAACAACAATTTTAGTAGTTTTATCGAGCTTAATATTTTAAAGGTCAGTTTTTAATTAACTGAATATATTAGTCAAAGACCATTTTAATGAAGCGTTTAAAGAATTTGAATTATATTTTAAGGTATATTACTGAGAATGATATTTTGTTAATATTTCTTTGTCTATTTAGTAAGATTTTAATGAAATTATTATGTTATACTTTAAAAAGAAATTAAGGAATAAGTTATGAGTGTTGAATAATATTATGATTGGGTCTACTTTTATTAATCGAATGTTTCCACCAATTATTTTAGATTCATATATATATATATATATATATATATATATATATATAGTTAAATTATATTTGAAAGATTAGATATCATATTTCAGCAGTAAAAGTTGTTAAATTATTTTGAACGATTTATTAAATGAGATTCTACTGTCTACTTTAATAGATGTTGTTATAATTATGCTATTAAAGTTGTAGGTTGAAAATAGAGAAATATGTTAAGAATATTTAAATGATATTAATATTTATTAGATTTCTTATAAGATTTAATAATTATGTTAAGAAATGAAACTTATTTTAAGAATTGAAGTTTTATAACATATTTAAAATAGCCCAAGTATTTTTCTAAATTATAATATGTTATTTGTATTTAAGTAATTTAAAATATCAGGATTTATTGAGTATGGTGTTAAACAAAATATTTATTTGACTATCTTTTAGTACATATTATTCCCAAACAGATTTAGTGATAGTTATTATTGTGTATAGGTGTCAAGTTACGAAGTGATATTCAGGAAGAAGCGCAACGATGTAAGTAATTTGATCATTAATTATGATCATCACAGTTTAGTTTATATATAAGTATTATTCAAGCCAGTTCATTGACAGCCATTATTTATGAACCACTCATGTCATATGCAAACATGTCATTCGGTATAGCATACGATCATGTCATTCCGCATCATGTTCAGATTCAGAAATTATAATTATGTAGGTATTATGTCATGCATCTCATGTGTATAAGACACGTAAGCCATCTTAAATTCAAGTGTAAGATAAAAATCAGATCAGTTAATAATACGGTCATTCAGATGCATGATACCAATGCAGTTCAGTTCAGGGTGGATGTGCAAGCCACGAACTCAATCGTGGTCCACCATAGTATGCCAGAATACTATCAGCGGTTCCCCTTGCTGCAGCGGGATGTGGGGCCGGTGCACAACCTCGCACACAGGGTTAAGTGTGTTGGCCAGCCAGATAAATCAGTTAGATCAATCAGTTAATTCAGTTAAATCAGTCATACATAACATACACATCAGTATGAACAATCATAAATTTTAAGCTCTCAGCATGAAAGTTTTTATGAAAATCTTATTTTTATTACGTTTACGTTGTGATGGATTACTTACTGAGTCTTCGACTCATTTTAGTTTATTTTTACATTTTTAACCACCCAGGTGAGGATGATGATTACGAGCAGGTAGGCCAGGAATAGAAGGAGCAATTAATTTTAGTTTCAGACTTTCTAAAATAAAACATGCTTTTATGACATGAATTTATTTAGTTTATTCATTTAATGTTTTTAGAAAATATTTTTATTAGACAGTTTTTCTACAAAATAAATCCTAATTTCAGTTATTAAATATGAGATCCTAGTCGGGTTTATTTTATGAAAAACACGTGACACACCTAGCCTACGGGAAGGGGGTGTTACATTTTTACCAAGAGTTGTTTTGTAGTTTTTTTTTTCATTTTCTTATTTACATTTTTTTAATATATTTAAACATTTTTTAAAAAATAAAAAAATACATCAATACACTTAAAATCACTTTCTTAATCGCTAAATAAAAAAAAATAAAAAAAATACTCTTTTATTAAGCAGTCAAATTGGGAGGCAAAACAGATTTTTCCTTCATCTTAACATTTAAATGTACTTAAATTCATCTTTAAGTGGGCCTACAACACTTACTTAATCATCTCAATTCATTACTATTTATAAATAATTCAATTCAATTCAACGCAACGCAACTCAACTCAGTTCAGCTCAATATTCAAACGTATGTTGAATGAGTACTGCTTTTTTAAAGATTCTTTAATTTCGATGGGCGAGGAGATTCGCGACCAGTGGGCGAAGATCTGGGTGCGAAAAATTGGCGCCAATATATTTTACCTTCTGGGCCAGAAGACTTGACAACAAGGTTCTGGGCGGTTAGATTGGGCGACTATTCTAAACGACCAACTTAAAGTTCAACCTAAATGACATAATGGGCAACAACTAAAAAAGGCGAGAGGAGTCTTTCATTCCGATCGGGTGTCTTTCCACCCGGTAGGCGAGGAGAGGGTTGTGTGGTCTTTGTGACCTTCACGCCCGTTTATTTGTGACCTCCACGCTAGTTATATTCAGTGCACACGACATCTACCTGGTGAAATAATTCCTCCTGACCGAGATCAATCTGCTGCTGACCACCAAACCCGAGTTCCGAAATCAATCTGTTGGCAACCAAATCCTTCCAAACTTCACAAATCAAGTCGCAGATTACTAAATCTTCCATTTTAGATAATCCCATTAATATTATGTGAATTTTGTACTAAGTGCCAAGAGTAAGGCTATCCTTACCATCAACCCTAATGTAATTACTAACCCAAAATTATAAGCCTAATCTATAATATTTAGGGATTTATCTAGTGGTTAATTAAGCGGGGTGTTACATCTGATCTCGCTCTCCAACGCGGCGAATCAAGACGACCTTAGGCTTGATTTGCCTCCTCGGCCCACAGGGAGGTAAAATAGTATGGGCAGTTCGGAACTGCGCTCGTCTTCCTTCTTTAGTGTAGATTTTTTCTTCTAGAAGCGATAGGGCTAATCCCTCTCTCCACCATGGGGAGTCAAGACGGCCTTTGGCCCGACTTGGATCCTTGGCCCATGGGGAGGTAGATTGTCAGGCCGGTTTAGAATTGCACTCGTCTTCCTTCTAGTGTAGATTTGTCCTTCGGGAAGCCGTGGGACTGATCCCACTCTTCGTCGGGGCAAGTCAAGACGGCCTTTGACCCGACTTAGCTCCTTAGCCCATAGGGAGGTAGATTGTCCGACTGGTTTGGAACTGCGCTCGTCTTCCTTCTAATGTAATTTGTCCTTCGTGAAGCCGTGGGGCTGATCCCGCTCTTCGCCGTGGGGAGTCAAGACGACATTTGGCCTGGCTTGGCTCCTTGGCCTGTAAGGAGGTAAACAGTTGTGTTTGCCCTATTCGACAACAAGGATGTATCATTATTTTGCTTTTGGCCTCAGAAGTTAATGTTGCAAACCTGAGTCCTTCAATCAAATGTCATGCAGTGCTTGTTGATGATTTCTGTGTTGATGTCATGTGTGGTTGACGTCTGTGTTGTCAATGTCCACGTCTTTCACTTCATTATTCAGGCAGTCCAGGGACTTTTTCCTCTCTCCTTCGGGGAGAGGTCGGAATGCATCATGCCAAACTGCCTCTTTCTCCCTCGGGGAGGTAATTTGGACAGCGATGCAACTGGTCCGCTCCTTCACCGCGGGTAAGCGTTCAGGAAACTTCGGGGCTGAACCCGCTCACCTTTACGGGGGGAACAAGAAGGCGTTTGGCTTATCTCATCCCTTTGTCCCTCGCAAGAGGTATGTTGTTCGGGCAGTCTATTCTGGACCCTCTCCCGCTCGTTGACACCGCAGGAAAGGGTAAGTTTGGGCCAGACTGGTGCTAATCCCACACTTTGTCATAGTGGGGGGGGCAGGGTAAGTTATTTAGGTAGTCATGTGGCTGATCCCACTCTCCACCATGGGGAAGGATAAGGCAACCTTAAGGCCTACATTTCCCTATGGTATCCCTTAAATAGGTAAGTCGTTCGGGCAGTTTGCTACTGAGCCCGCTCCCGCATGTTGACATTGACGAGAAAGGCAAGCATTTTCCTTCGGGTAGCTGAGGACTGACCCGCACTCCACTGTAGGATGGATAAGACAACATTTAGGCCTACATTTCCCTTTGTTGCCCCATGGGGGAGGTAATTCGGACAGCGATGTGGGTGATCCACTCATTCACCATGATGGGGGTTGGGGTAAGTTATTCGGACCACCATGGGGGCTAATGTCGCTCTCCCGAACGAGGAGGTTGAGCTGCCTGCTCACCTATCGTCTTTCGTGGAAAGGTAGGTTGTTCGGGTAGTTTGTTCTTGTAACACCCCGTATTTTAGTGTATTTTTACTGAATGATTATTTTTATTTATTCAAAAATTTATTCTCCTGTTTTAAAATTATTGGATTTTTAGTTGGGTTATTTTTACGATGTTGGTTTACGAAAATTATTTTTGAAGTGCTTTCTCTAAATTAATTATTTTTATGCGTTTAAATTTCTTCTCAAATTAAATTAACTTATTGTTGGGTTTAATTAATTATTTTCATTTTAATCACTGCATTTGAATTATTTTATTTCACTTGTTGTTTTAAAATTGTTTCCGTTGGATCATTTTTGTGACCCAAGATGTAAGGATTATACCTCATTTCTTTCCCTACATTTTCTCCTTCCTCTTTTCTTTTTACTTCTTTTCCTTTCTTTCTTTTTCTTTTCTTTCCTGACTCTTCCCACGCGCACGTCTCTCCCTCTCTCCTCTCCCGTCCGTTTTCCTTCTCCCCCAGCCCTTCGCCGTGCGCCGATGGTGACCGACACCGCCCCTCCCTCTCACCTCCCCTTCGACCGGCAATCAGCCCCTATAATTTCAGCCCCTAACTCACCGGCGTTATCCTCCACACACAGCTTAAAGCCGCGGTCACCATTTGCTCTAGCGCCGCCGTCGCGCCACTTCCGGCCACCATCTTCTCACCAAATCATCCTCGACCTCCTAGCAATCCATTGGACCCAACCCCACCTCCGATCCGTCACCGGTGAAGCACATTTATCAACATTTCCATTTGGGGCTTTTTGGTCTTCTACCGCCGCCCACTCCGCCACCCACGGCCAACCACCACCACCACTAGCTTCACCGACATCCCTAGGCCTACCCTATCAATCTCAGGTCTTCGTTTGCACCTGTTCAAAAGTGGGTCTTTGAGACCCACAGCCATAGTGCATTTGGCACTGTTCTGCAACTGCATTTTCACTTCTTGCACCTCTGTGATTCTCCAAAAATTTCTATATAGCGCTGTAAGTATTTTCTAAAGAACTGTTGTGATTTAAATATATTTTTGCACTAACTCATTATACTGTGTTTGGTTGAACATTCCGGACTAAGTCCGAGGAGTACGTGGATTGTATTGGTAATTGTTGGTTGGGATTTGTATTGTTCATGTACATGACATATATGCACGCATGATCATGTTTGTAAAGGAAACTGGATTTTCGTGTATTGCATTCATGTTCATATTTTTTTATTGAAACTAGGTTTCATGTGTGAGAATGTTTTTGGGTGTGCGTGTATCACGACCCCAAGCCGAGATGGGGCATTATCTCGGTGGAGCTCCTTTGGTCACTCGAGAGCGTAATATACTGAGTGACGTCCCCTGGATTGTGCCGACTTCGTGGTCCTTCTACTGGCGGAGACTAGAGGACGCTTGGCCACGTACGCGCTGGGCGCGGAACTGGGAGTCGCTCGTTGCGTAGAGGACGCTTGGCCACGTACGCGCCGGGCGCGAAACTGGGCATTGCTACGAAGCCAGGGTGTGCGGATGACCCATATGGGAGATCATGGTGCATACGTTAAAATGGACTATTTTCTGAGAAAATAGCATGTGTTGGATTTTGTAAATTGTGTGATCATTTTCTGGAAAAATGTGTCATGGATATTTTTGGGCCAACTGGGATTTTGGTGTATGTTGGAAATATTTATTTTTGGGGAAAATGATGTTTTGGACATAATGCATATTTCATCATATGCATGCATGTTAGTTGCATTAGTGCATTTTTATCTCGTGGTTGTTTGGTTTATACTTACCTGTGGTACCATGTTTGGTAACGCAGATTTTGATGCAGAGGAGGATGAGGGCGAGCCTGAGGAGACAGCTCCGCCCGAGGAGTGATCTGAGATCACTTGCTTATTTATTTTATTTTACTGTATTATATTTTAATTTTGGATGACTGTTTAACTACTTTTTAAACCTTTACTGATGTTTAGCTTGTATTTAAGTTCTAGTACTTAGTTGACTAATCCGCTGCGTTTTTATTGTACACTGTTGCATATACACACACTTGGCACTATCATTGGGATGTGTGATCGTGTTGTCATCATCCTGACATCTCGATTCTCGTGTCTCCTTACATGGGGGTCAAGGGCGCCACAGGTGGTATTAGAGCAGTTCGACCCTAGGTAAAACCATATGTCCTTTAGGTGAGGTACCAGAAATTTTTTAAAGTTGTAATTGAAATTATTTAATTTAAAGTATGTGGTTTTTATTGGTTTTATTTAGTTTATTGTATACTGCTTGTTTGTTTATTTATTTTATTGTTTTATTTTATGGTAGGTTATTTTATTTGTTTTAATTATTTTATTGTGAACTACTTCATTGGTTTTATTCATTTTGTCGTATGTTATTTTATTTATTTATGAAATTTTATTTTATTTTGTTTTGTTTTGTTTTGTTTTGTTTTGTTTTGTTCGGAGTTGAAAGGCGGGTCAAGGGTTGTGCTATGGCAGGAAGATGGTACGACTGCGAATGCCATTGTTAGGCTTGAACATTTAGTGTAATAGGCCTGAACACTTGGTGACTGGTTTGTTTTAATATTGAGGCTCAAACATCATGGTCTAGGTGAACTCTTTGGAGTAGGAACTCAAGTTGCTACTAAGGAGGGGAATAGTTTTAAATTGCTTGGGATAATTGAGGTTTTAGGTTCCGTAGAATTTATGTAATGAGTCTCTGGGGTAGGAGGTTGTAAGTTCAAGGTTTGAGGCCCCATAGTTTTTAGGAAATAAGTTTTTGGGATTTAAGGTGGTAGGTTCAACAAGCAATTAAGGGATTACTTAGATTAGAAGTTTTCTATCTTGCCGACCTTGATAAGCAATTTGATAACATTAGGGTTTTAGAATTTACAAGTTTTATAAGGTGAATGTTTTAGATTTAAGGTTATTGATCTTGAAGATTTCGAGAAATGATTTTTTTTTTATCTAGTTTAAGGTTTTAGAATTGCAGAGTTGAAGGGTTGAATTAAAATAGGATTGATGAGAGTTGCGTAACTGATATGAGAATTTTTTCAAGTGAGAATTTCTTTGGAGATGGAAGGTAATGATCTAGTTTGTTTATTTTCTGGGGATTGAAGATGTTGATCTAGTTCGGTTAATAATCGTTTTTAGCTTGAGGTTACAGTGATAGGTTAAGAATTTAATCCATATCAATTTTAAGGATAATAGATGGTGCGGATTTAGGAAATAATGCTTGTTGATTTCGAGGATATAGGTCTAGTGATGGAAATGGTAATGATGATCACTTGCACATTTGGAGGATTATTGGTTTTGGCTAAGAGTGCGTGAGATTGATGCGTAGTAATGGTGAGTGTGTATGCATTTAGGAGAGTATAGGTCCTAGTCTCATTTTGGTTTGGAGGAAGTGACTTTGGTAAGTGTTGAAAACGAGTCGACACAATAGTACTAAATCAAGAGACCTTGGCTTGGAATTTTTGGTGAGTTGATCGAAGTGTGTAGTCGAGTGGGTTAGTCAATGGAATCATGGTTGGCAATAGTTATTGTGATTATCTTCAGGAATTAATTGTGACTTGAGGTTACCTAGGAATTTTTTTTTATTTTGAGGCCATACTTTCCTTTGGAGATTGAGCGTCCATTTGGTTGAATTACGGACATTGTTATTTAACTTGAAGAGAGATTGATGGGTCACCATGTATAGTGTATGATAAGATCTTGGAAGTTGAAGTTTAGGCATCAGCAGTGGATATTATGATCAAGTACGTGAGTCAATAAATCTTTAGGATCCATGGGTGTTGTGCAATGGCTTTTGGTAGATTGAATATTTGAGCAGTATGGCTTGCCTTGAGGTTTAATAGTGAAATGCTATTGAATGAACTAGTCGTGTTATTGCTAGCTTATAGTAGTGGAAATAGGTGAGCGAGTTACCAAGGAGGTTTTGATAATGTTTTGGTGTAGTCAATGGTGATTCGTAGTGAGTTTAGTCACCGCTAGATTAGGTGTTGTTCAGAATGTAGGTGATGAGCTTTTGGGTTTAGGTTGTCAGGTAGAAGTCTCTAGGCGCTCTTATTGGTTCGTTAGGTTGGAATTGAGTCTTTTAAAGTATGTTCCTTATCTTAGATGAGATGAGTGTATTTTGGGTTGAGGTTGCTTGTTTCTAATTTGGGATACTGAGGTTGTTTGAGATTGAGTTTCTGTCAATGATCGTGGATATATTTTATGGAATTTGATTTTGTTCAAGGCTGCGGGAGTTAATTGAGGAATTTGAGTTATAACTCGTGGTTTTGGGAAAGAGAGTATTTTTTCTACCAAAATGTGATAAGAGTTTGGTTAGTAGGAATGGAGCCACTTTGTACTCGATAGTGTTAGTTTTATGACATAAATTTTATGCATGTGCATGTGGCGAATATCAGAGTGCGCAGCAGAAGCGTGGTATTTTTGTTGTAGTCAGGAGTTCAGATTGTGCTGATTTTGAAGAATTAGTGGTGACTTGAATTTTGAGAAGATACTTGTAATTGGAGATTAATCATTTGGTTGTGCAAAATTTGTTATTGATGGTTAATTTTGGAAGTGGCTTTTAGGTTACCAAAAGTAGAATTCAATGGAGGTTTAGAAATTGTAGCATAGGAGTTGATTGAGGTTGGTGCATATTATTGTAAGGGCTACTGGTCATTGGAATTTGTTGGATGTTGTATTAAGGTTCTCGAGGAAATGAGATTTTAGATAACATAATCACCCTAGGAGTACTGGTCGTGATGTGCCGCTGGGGGACTAATACGAGTATGTTGGATATCGCCATATTTATTGAGAAATGTGCCACGTGCTGTCAAGTTAAGGCTGAGCATCAAGGTAGACTTCAACCTCTCCGTATTCCAGAGTGGAAGTGGGATGATATTTTTGTGGATGTTGTAGTGGGTTTGCCGAGGACCCCTAGTGGAAAGAACTCAATTTGGGTGATTGTTGATCAGTTGACCAAGAGTGTCCATCTCTTGCCTATTAATAATACTGACTCATTGGGTAAGTTAACTCGACTGTATGTCAAAGAGATAGTGCGTTTGCATGGTGTACCAATGAATATTGTATCGGATCGGGACTTGCGGTTCACCTCTCATTTTTGGAAAAGTTTGCAGGCAGTTTTAGGCACAAAGTTGAAGTTTAGTACTGCATATCACCCTCAAACAGACGGTCAATCAGAGCGCACTATTTAGACTCTGGAGGATATGTTGCTGTCTTGTGTCATGGAATTTCAAGGAAGTTAGGAGAATCATCTGCCGTTAATCGAGTTTGCTTATAATAATAGCTTTCATTCCTCCATCCAGATGGCCCCGTATGAAACTTTGTATGGCAAGAAGTGTAGATCGCCCTTGTGTTGGGATGAAGTTGGCGAGAGTAAAGTAATTGGGCCTGAGATACTTCAAGAAATGAAGGATCAAGTTCAGTTTATAAGGAAGAAAATGGCGGAAGCACAAAGTCGCCAAAAGAGTTATGCAAATACAAGAAGAAGAGACTTATCCTTTGAAGTAGGTGATTGGGTTTATCTTAAAGTCTCTCCTATGAAAGGAGTTAAGCGCTTTGGTAAGAAATGAAAGCTTAGTCCAAGGTATGTTGGCCCTTTTCAGATCATAGAGAAGGTTGGGCTCGTTGCTTATTGAGTTGCCCTGCCGGACTATTTTGGGGATGTTCATAATGTGTTCCATGAGTCATCGTTGAAGAAAGGTTTTGGACAACAAGAGCCACGTTTTGTTGACCTTGGACACGTTCAACTCCAACCTAACCTTACTTATAAAGTTGCTCCAACACAGATTGTGGATTGGAAAGAGCAAAGATTAAGGTCCAAGTCAATACCTTTGGTGAAAGTAGCATGGGGCGATCCTTTGCCAAAAGATTTCTCTTGGGAGAGAGAAGCCGATATGAGGGAGCAGTATTCATATTTGTTTGATTGATTCTAGCAGTATGTTCCTTATGTCTTCTCAGTCGAATTTTATTCCTGTCTTAGTTTAATGTTTGACCTTGCCAATTTTGAGGACGAAATTTTTATTTAAGTGGGAGGATGTAACACCCCGTATTTTAGTGTATTTTTACTGAAATATTATTTTTATTTATTCAAAAATCTTGTTTTAAAATTATTGGATTTTTAGTTAGGTTATTTTTATGATATTGGTGTACGAAAATTATTTTTGAAGTGCTTCCTCTAAATTAATTATTGTTATGCATTTAAATTTCTTCTCAAATTAAATTAACTTATTGTTAGGTTTAATTATTTATTTTCATTTTAATCACTGCGTTTGAATTATTTTATTTCACTTGCTGTTTAAAAATCGTTTCCGTTGGATCATTTTTGTGACCCAAGATGTGAGGATTTGAGCTCATTTCTTTCCCTACATTTTCTCTTTCATCTTTTCTTTTTTCTTCTTTTCTTCTTTTCCTTTCTATCTTTTTTCTTTTCTTTCCTGGCTCTTCCCGCGCGCACGTCTCTCCCTCTCTCCTCTCCCGTCCGTTTTCCTTCTCCCCCAGCCCGCCGCCGTGCGCCAGCGGTGACCGACACCGCCCCTCCCTCTCACCTCCCCTTCGACCGGCAATCACCCCCCTGTAATTTCAGCCCCTAACTCGCCGGCGTTATCCTCCATGCACGGCTTAAAGCCGTGGCCACCATTTGCTCTAGCGCCGCCGTCGCGCCACTTTCGGCCACCATCTTCTCACCACATCATCCTCGACCTCCTAGCAACCCATTGGACCCAACCCCACCTCCGATCCGTCACCGATGAAGCACATTCATCAACATTTCCATTTTGGGTTTTTTGGTCTTCTACCGCCGCCCACGGCCAACCACCACCACCACTATCTTCACCGACATCCCTAGGCCCTACCCTATCAATCTCGGGTCTTCGTTTGCACCCGTTCAAAAGTGGGTCTTTGAGACCCACGGCCACAGTGCATTTGGCACTATTCTGCAGCTGCATTTCCACTTCTTGCACCTCCGTGATCCTCCGAAAATTGCTATATAGCGCTGTAAATATTTTCCAAAGAACTATTGTGATTTAAATGTATTTTTACACTAACTCATTATACTGTGTTTGGTTGAACATTCCGGACTGAGTCTAAGGAGTACGGGAGTTGGTTGGATTAGTGGAGGAAGTTTGTTTGTGATTGGATTGTGTTGGTTGGGATTTGTATTGTTCATGTACATGACATATATGCACGCATGATCATGTTTGTAAAGGAAATTGGGTTTTCGTGTATTGCATTCATGTTCATGTTTTTTATTGAAACTGGGTTTCATGTTTGATAATGTTTTTGGATGCGTGTGTATCACGACTCCAAGCCGAGATGGGGCATTATCTCAGTGGAGCTCCTCTGGTCACTCGGGAGCATAATATACTGAGTGACGTTCCCTGGATTGTCGCCGGGCGACAATGGGATAGGACGAAATAGTCTCGTGCCGACTCCGTGGTCCTTCTGCTGGCGGGGACTAGAGACGCTTGGCCACGTACGCGCTGGGCGCGGAACTAGGCGTCGCTCGTTGTGTAGAGGATGCTTGGCCACGTACGCGCCGGGCACGGAACTGGGCATCGCTACGAAACCAGGGTGTGCGGATGACCTATAGGGGAGATCATGGTGCATACGTTAAAATGGACTATTTTCTGGGAAAATAGCGTGTTTTGGATTTTGTAAATTGTGTGATCATTTTCTGAGAAAATGTGTCATGGATATTTTTGGGCCAACTGGGATTTTTTGGCGTGTGTTGGAAATATTCATTTTCAGAGAAAATGATGTTTTGCACATAATGCATATTTCATCATATGCACGCATGTTGGTTGCATTAATGCATTTTTATCTCATGGTTGTTTGGTTTATACTTACCTGCGGTACCATATTTGGTAACGCAGATTTTGATGCGGAGGAGGATGAGGGCGAGCCTGAGGAGACGGCTCCGGCCGAGGAGTGATCTGGGATCACTTGCTAATTATGGAACTTAGTTGACTAATCCGCTGCATTTTTATTGTACACTATTGTATATACACACACTTGGCACTATCGTTGGGATGCATGGCCGTGTTGTCATCATCCTGACGTCTCGATTCCCGTGTCTCCTTACATAGGGATCGGGAGCGCCACAGTTCTAGACCCGCTCCTGCCTGTTGACATCACAGTGAAGGGTAAATTTGGGTCAGGTTGGTGTTGATTCGGGTAGCTACAGGCTGATCCTACTCTCCACTGTGGGAGGGATAAGGCAACCTTTTAGGCTTACCTTTCTCTATGATATCCGTAAGGGAGGTAAGTCTTTTGGGCAGTTTTGTTACTGAATCCACTCCCGCCTATTGACGCTTAACAAGGAAGGTAAGCATTTGTCTTCAACTGGTCAAGGACCAACCTGTAGTCCTCCGCGAGAGGGACAATGCAACATTTTAGGCCTACATTTCCCTTTTTATCTCGCGAGAAGGTAAATTGTTAGAGTTATCGTTTAATCGTGTTGACTATGCTGATGGAGATCGTTGATTTGGTTGGAAGGGAGTTCGCTTGGAAAGTTATGTTATGTTCCTGAAATCAATCATTGAAATGCAAAAATTGCTTTTATTAGGGCCTGCAATGAGCATCTGAGAACATATAAATTAATGACAATAAACCATTTTAGCAATAATATTTCAGTAGATGCTCGGCGTCCCACGGGTGCGGCAGCTTGTTTCCTCAAGAGTCTTTAAGGCGGTAAGAGCCCAAACAATTTGTGGCGATGACCACGTAAGGGCCCTCCCATCGGGGGCCTAACTTTCCTTCATTCCGCGTTGTAGTTCCAGTCTCATTGAGCATGAGATCTCCGACCTTGAATGTTCTCGGATGCTCGCGCTTGTTAAAGCATCTCTCGGCCCTTTTTTGTTGGTTGTGGTTCTCATTTCAATTTCCAGTCTGATGTCTTCTAATAAGTCCAGTTGTTCTTCTAGTTGCCTATCATTAAACACTTATTCGAAGTGTTGAACTCTGTAGGTGGGGATTCCAATCTCTATGGGTGGCATCGCCTCACGGCCATATGTTAGGGTGAAGGGGGTTTCCTTGGTCTGTGTTTTCACCGTGACCCGGTAGGCCCACAAGAAGGCAAGGAGCTATTCTGCCCATGCCCATTTTCTATCATCGAGCCCCTCCCAAGCATCGCTCGGGCATCTAATTTCTCTTCATTAGAATAGACTGTTCGGTAGGCCCACATGGCTGCCAATGGACATCACTCGTGTGTCACCAGCCTTCACCACACTCAAGCGAGATGGTTCAGATTTGCAAACGTCAAACTTGTGATTTGGATTATTTAATCTATCCTCTTTTTTTTTGGTATGATCGAGCTCTAGCTTCCACCACAACAAAGTGGTCAAGCTCAATTTTAACATCAACGCGGTCGAGCCATCCTTTCATCGCCAGAGTTACACGGTTGATGCATCCTCCCGCTACACTTACATCGCAAGAGTTATGCAATCAAGGCATCCTCCTGCTACACTCACATCGCCAGAGTTATGCTGTCGAGGCATCATCCCGCTACACTCTCATCTCGAGATGTTACACGGTGGAGGTATCCTCCAACTACACTTTTATCGTCAGAGTTACGTTGTGGAGGCATCCTCCCACTACGCTCACATCGCTAGAGTTATGTTGTCGAGGCATCCTCCCGCTACACTCACATCACCAAAGTTGCGCGATCGAGGCATCCTCACACTACACTCACAGCCGAGTGACTCCACTAGCAACATCAGCACGTTCGAGGCATCCTCCTGCCAAGTACAAGCCGAGTGTCTCCACTAGCTACAATCGTTGCCAGTGGGTTACCTTCGGGAACGATGCTCTGAGCTCTACAACTGCCTTGTGCGGGTTTCCTTTTGGAACGAGTCGACAGGCTCAGCAACCGCCTAAGATAGATCCAGGGTGTCTACGGGCTCCCTGATCACTTAAGCGCGGGTTACTACAAACAAACTCTTACATCAACATCTAAATAAAAATATTAAGTGCTAACAAAAAATTGTAGCACGGGGAAAATGACATCGAAAACCAAAAATGATCACCGAGCACGGAAATATTTGCACTTTACTAATGATAAATGGTCACATACAATCATCAGTACACTCAATTATCACGCAAACGTTCTTACAAACAAACTTCACGGAGGGTCATCCTCGAACAACCTTACTACAAATTTCACAAATTCTTCTTGAGGATCGCTCATGGAGATCTCCATTGCATTGCATAACAAGTGATAGACTATGGACCATTTCCCTGAATTACTTTTTCTGCAGTATTTTACAGTTTACCTCAATCACGGTTGACTTGAAGATTCTCAGGGCCTTCTTGATGAACAAGTCAACTTTAAGAATCACTAGCATTTGTTAGGGACAAAATTGACTGGGTCCAACCCATTGAAAACCTATCATTAATAATAAGGGAATAGATAAAGCCAAGAGATAAGGTAGGGACGAAATAAACCAAAAGCAGTTGGCTCAGACTCTTAAAAGGAAAAGGTTTTGCAAGGCAGGTTGGACTCTATCATTCTAAGGAAGAAAATAAATATTTATAATAGGAGGAGATCTCTACAAATGAGGAAGACTTTTCACAAACTCTCTACGTACAAAACTCTATTACACATAGTGACCCCACTAGATCTCTCTCAATGGAGGCATCGTCTTCAATCTCTTAAAATCCTAAATTTCTCTATTATATTGAGTGATATGTAAGATTATGAGAGATTGTAACATCATCTATTATAGTAAATTTTGTCCTTCCAAACAATCTCACCATCGTGAGATGGAGATAATTCATTTCTCCCTTCCGACATGTTGTACAATTTTAACCATTAACACCATGTCAAATCACGGCAGTCAAAAGCTAAGGAAAAGAGGTGCAACAATGTTGCACTTTCCATGTTATATAAACAGGGAGAAAGGTAAATAGGACACTCTATTTTTCCTCCTGTCCCTGTGGACGGTAAATAAATATGATTAAACTTCCAGCATTACCACGTTCAGTCTAACATAGACAACGGAGGACAACTGGCACGACAGAGGAGCAATAACAAAGAATGTCTCGTTTTACAATTGTGTCTCGTTTTCCAATCGCATGACAAAGGATCAGTAACAGGCATTCCAAAAATCATAACAACTGGTATCTTAATTTTTTGGAAGAAATAAAAAAACATACACGGAATAGTTTAACTCCCTGACAGAGATCACTATCTTTTACCTGCTATAATACATCTCATGCAAGTCAAGCTTTTGCATCTCATGTTCTTTTATCAGATATGTATGTATAATTATATCTTGTACTTTTATCTCTGTTCTTTCCTTCTACTCTATTCTTTGATCGAAGAGTGTTTTGTGGCATTCGATGTATATATACGCTTAACATGTAGACTCGGATACGATATATTGTAAACGATGTAATTGTCAATTCTAAGAATTACTGCAAAAATCTCTCAGCCACTTCAATGATGTAGTTAAGACTAGCTAGCTTGATATGTGAGTTCTAAAAATCATTTAATCACTAGCTATTAATTTCTGACTAATTAAGAACATTAATGATGTGGATTGTGGGTGCATTAATCTTGAATGAGTACTGTTTTTTTCAAAGATTCTTTAATTTCGATGAAGATAGAAGCTAGATACTTACCAGACCATTAATTCTGAAACGCTCAGAGTTTATACAAGAATTTCTTTAATTGAGATCAGAACCCTTTTTTGTATTTTTTTTTTTTCTTGTCAATTGTTGATTTGAGGAGTCCAAGCCTTGAAAAAGTAGTAATTAATATTTGAAAGTAGATCTTTAAATTACATATCTCTATTTAACTAACATTGGATTTATTATTTTTGTTTTTTTATTTAAATAAAAATATTTAATTATTAAAATAATAAATTACATATTGATTAAATAGATGTATATGGTGTAAGGCTTTAATGTAAAATTTCTCTTTAAAATTTATCTTCCAAATAAATTATGTCACATGGATTAATATATGTGATATAAAAACTTTCAAATAAAACTTCTCATAGAATTATTCTTTAAAAAGAATGTAATGGTATTTGAATACTTTTACACCACACATCATCTACGTATCATAATTTAATTTTTAAAATTTAAATTTTAAAATTTATTTTAAAATCATATTAATCTTTATCCCACACAACATGTGAACAAGATTGAAGAGCGTGTAAATATATGCTCCTTTTATTTTTCTTGTTTCACAGGTCAATATATAGGCCAGATTCTATCCAATGTAACCATTGGTCAATAAAATGTTAGTCTTCCCGTTGGGTCCCACTCAGGACTTTTGCTAAGATTTTTTTTTTTACTTTATGATTAGGGAATTAATTTTTAATAAATTTGTGAATTCTTAAAAATTATTTGAAAGTGTTAAAACACATCACTTAAAAAAAACACTACTTTTATTTGATTTAAAAATTATTTATAAATACAAAAGTAATTAAAAATACATTTTTAGATCTAAATTATAAATTTAAATTTTGTAAATATGACTATAATTTAAAAACTATGTAATTTTTAAATTTGCTAGTGCATTTTGTGTAAATTGTAGTGTATTAATTTTTAAACTATGTAATTTTTAAATTTGTCAATGCATATTTTATGTAAATTGTAGTATATTAATTTTTAAACTATGTAGTTTTTAAATTTGTCATTGTATATTTTGTGAACAAGTCTAACAAATTGTAATATATATTTATATATACACAATTTTTAAAATATAAATCTATATTTAATAATATATATATATATATATATATAAATGGGGGCGGGGGCGGGGCGGGGGAAATGTGGGACGGGTTGGGCCCTCCCTGCCACCCGCCCCCGCTAGTCATCCTCCGCTTAAGTACTCGTGTGAGTTGATATTAAAATTAAAAAGTTAAATAAAATATTATTAAAATATATTTTTTAATATTATTTTTATTTTAAAATTTGAAAAAATTAACTTGTTTATTTTATTTTTATTTTAGAATTTAAAAAAATTAAATTGTTTAATTTATTTTTGTTTTAGGATTTGAAAAAGTTGAATTGTTTTTTTTATTTTGTGTGAAGATTTAAAAAATTTATAATTATGAGGTAAGATGAGATAAGATAAGATGAGATATTTTTCGAAAACAGACTAGATTAGTTTGATCTTTGTTTTTTTTTTATAGATATGCGACATCGAGCGGCCTTTTCATCACTTGTACTTCAGCAAACCAATTAATCTGAGTGCCCCAGAGTCAAAACCATGTCAGTTTTGCAGCTAGCACAACTGCTTTCTAACCAGCTTATTCCGTTCAAGTTCTCGTCGTCTTCAATCCACACCATCCTCATCATCTTGATCTTTTTTTTACGAGTTGCTTCTGCACTAGATTCTTCCTCTGTGACTCCAGGAAAAGAACAAGCAGAGGCTCTTCTAACATGGAAAAACAGCCTTGACAGGTCAACTCAAATGCTCCTTCCTTCCTGGACTAGTCTTCCTCCCCGGAATTTTACTTCATCTTCCTACTTTTTTTCTTCTAATGCCCCCTGCAAGTGGGTTGGAATCACATGCGATGAGGCTGGAACTGTCACGCATATAAACATCAAAAACACTGGTTTGAGAGGTACGCTTCAACATCTCAGCTTCTCGTCCTTTCCGAATCTTACCAGCCTTGAGCTTTCTAACAACTCCCTTTATGGAACTATTCCTTCCCATCTCAGAAATCTTTCAAAACTCACTCATCTAGACATGCGTCTTAATCGTTTCTCTGGAAATATTCCGTCTGAAATGTGTCTGCTGACCAGTCTTCAACACCTTTATTTGGGTGGGAATCAGATAAATGGATCTATACCACAAGGAATAGGAATGCTTAGTTCTCTAACTGAGCTGAATTTGCAAAAAAACGATCTTACAGGGTCAATCCCAAATTCTGTAGGAAACTTGACAAAGCTCATAGTTCTGGAACTTGATGATAATCATCTATCTGGCAGCATAACTCTGGAAGTAGGAAATTTGACCAAGCTCACTATATTGGATGTTTCAGTCAATCAATTTTCAGGAAACATCCCTCCAGTACTAGGGAACTTTAACAACCTCACAGAGTTGATGCTGTGTGTGAATCATTTATCTGGTCATATTCCTCCAGAACTCGGAAAACTTACATCCCTTTCTATCTTATGTCTCTTTATGAATAAACTCAGTGGCTCCATTCCTAGAGAAATGAATAATCTTACATCACTGCTTGGTTTTCTAGTGGCCGAGAACAACTTGTCTGGCAATTTACCACCAAACATATGCGCTAATGGGTTACTGGAATACTTCGCTGCTAGTGGAAACAACTTCGTTGGTCCCATTCCAAAAAGTTTTGTAAACTGTACCAACTTAATCAGGTTTCAGGTCCAAAGAAATCAACTGAAAGGTGACATATCAGAATATTTTGGCATATGCTCACGTTTGGTTTACATCGATCTGAGTCATAACAAGTTGTATGGTAAGCTGTCGATCAATTGGGGGCAAAGCAAAAACCTAACAAGCTTGAAGATCTCAGACAATAGAATTTCAGGTACAATCCCAGTTGATCTTTATAAAGCAAGTCGACTTGCATATCTTGACCTGTCCCGAAATCTGTTCGTAGGAAAAATTCCAAAGGAATTGGGGGCCTTGAAGTTACTGTTCACGCTTAAACTAAATGAAAATAAACTTTCAGGCAGTATTCCAAAGGAAATTGGAAGACTATCCGAGCTTACTCAACTCAACCTAGCAGCTAACAATTTAAGTGGATCAATACCCAAGCAATTAGCACGGTGCTCAAAACTCTTGGACTTGAATTTGAGCATGAACGGATTTTGGGAAAGTATTACCCCCCAGATTGGCAGTATACGCTCTCTCATGTATCTTGATCTTAGCCAAAACTTGCTCACAGGAGAGCTTCCATGGGAGCTTGGACAATTACGCTACTTAGAATTATTAAACCTCTCCCACAACTATCTGTCTGCTTCGATACCATCAACTTTTAGTGAAATGTTAAGCTTGACATGGGTGGATATATCATACAATAGATTGGAGGGTCCTCTTCCTGACAACAAAGCTTTCAGCAAGGTGCCAATGAGAGCTCTAGAACATAATAGAGGTCTGTGTGGCAACAACACTGCTCTGAAGGCTTGCCCCTCGTTGTCGAGCAAAAGACCTAATGGAAAGATAAGGCTCCGAGTTGTTATTTTGATCGGTGTTATTCTATTTGGCACTCTGTTTCTTTTTTATATCATTGCAGCAATCTACTGTGCTTGCTTCCAGAATATGAGAAAGCCAGATCATGAGCCAAGGGATGCAGAAAATGAAACTCTGTTTGAAATTTGGAGCTATGATGGGAAAATGGCACATCAAAGCATTGTTGAAGCGACAGAAAAATTCAACCCAAGACATTGCATTGGAGAGGGAGGATCTGCAAATGTTTATAAAGCAGAGGTGTCAACCGGTCAAGTTTTTGCAGTGAAGAAACTTCACCAATCTGAGGATGGAGAAGTCGTCAACCGAGCCTTTACAAGTGAGATTACTGCTTTAGCAGAAGTGAGACACAGGAATATTGTAAAGCTTTATGGTTTTTGTTCACATGCAAGATACTCATACCTTGTGTATGAGTACTTAGAAGGGGGAAGCTTGGGAAAGAGTATAAGTAGTGAGGTGAAAGCAATGCAGTTCGATTGGATCAAGAGGGTTAACGTGGTACGAGGTGTTGCCAAAGCTTTATCCTACCTGCACCACGACTGCTCACCTCCAATTATTCATCGAGATATATCAAGTAACAACATTCTGTTGGATTTGGAATATGAGGCTCACATCTCCGACTTCGGCACAGCCAGGATTTTGAAGCCTAACTCATCCAATTGGATATCATATGCAGGCACCTTTGGGTATTCGGCTCCAGGTAAGCTTTTCAATTACTTTTGATCATGGACTCACCCATAAATATTGCATAGGTGAATGGACAAGCTGTTGCTGCTTTTTTATCCCAAACCAAAAGCTAGTGTGAATGAACCGTGTTCAAATTTCTGCATATAGAGAATTAAAATCTTATTTTATGATCAAAGTATGTAACACATAGATGTGCTGATATTTTCTTCGCAGAGCTTGCTTACACTATGGAATCGAATGAGAAGTGTGATGTATACAGCTTTGGGATGGTAACATTGGAAGTGATGATGGGAAGGCATCCGGGCAGTTTCATCTCCTTATTATCATCATCATCAACGACAACAACTACCCAGAATGTAACACTGAAGGAAGTGTTGGACCAGCGCCTCTCACCTCCTAGAGGTCGAGTAACTGAGGAAGTGGTCACCATTGCTAAGCTAGCATTTGCATGCCTCAACGCCCGCCCACAATCCAGGCCGAGCATGCAACAGATCTCTCAAAAGCTATCAACTCGTAGCCCTAGAGCCCCTCTGTCAGAGCCCCTAGATGCCATTACATTAGGAAAACTATTTGATATCACAACTTTAACTCCCTGACAGAGATCACTATCTTTCACCTGCTATAATACATCTCATGCAAGTCAAGCTTTTGCATCTCATGTTCTTTTATCAGATATGTATGTATAATTATATCTTGTACTTTTATCTCTGTTCTTTCCTTCTACTCTATTCTTTGATCGAAGAGTGTTTTGTGGCATTCGATGTATATATACGCTTAACATGTAGACTCGGATACCATATATTGTAAACGATGTAATTGTCAATTCTAAGAATTACTGCAAAAATCTCTCAGCCACTTCAATGATGTAGTTAAGACTAGCTAGCTTGATATGTGAGTTCTAAAAATCATTTAATCACTAGCTATTAATTTCTGACTAATTAAGAACATTAATGATGTGGATTGTGGGTGCATTAATCTTGAATGAGTACTGTTTTTTTCAAAGATTCTTTAATTTCGATGAAGATAGAAGCTAGATACTTACCAGACCATTAATTCTACTCAGACTCATGCAATTATATCTTTGTCATTTGAAACTCTCTCAGAGTTTATACAAGAATTTGTTTAATTGAGATCAGAACCCTTCTTTTTTTTTTTTTTCTCTTGTCAATTGTTGATTTTAGGAGTCCAAGCCTTGAAAAAGTAGTAATTAATATTTGAAAGTAGATCTTTAAATTACATATCTCTATTTAATTAACAATTGATTTATTATTTTTGTTTTTCTATTTAAATAAAAATATTTAATTATTAAAATAAGAAATTGCATATTGATTAAATAGATGTATATGGTGTAAGGCTTTTATGTAAAATTTCTTTTTAAAATTTATCTTCCAAATAAATTATGTCACATGGATTATGTGTGATATAAAAACTTTTAAATATAATTATTCTTTGAAAAGAATGTAATGATAGATATTTGAATGTTTTTATACCATATATCATCTACGTAGCATAATTTAATTTCTAAAATTTAAATTTTAAAATTTATTTTTCAAAGTAAATTAGTCTTTATCTCCTACTAACATGTGAACAAGATCGAAGAGCGTGTATATATATATGCTCCTTTTTTTTTTTTTTTCTTGTTTCACTTGTCAATATATAGTCTTCTTGCTGGGTCCTACTCAGGATTTCTGCTAAGATTTTTATTTTATTTTACTTTTTTAGTTTGTGAGTAGGGAATTATTTTTTAATAATATTATGAATTCTTAAAAAATTTGTAAAAATATTAAAAAATATATACGAAAAAAAAAACGTGAAAAACACTAGCTGGAGCCCCACCTCCCAGCTCCGACTGTAGAGCCACCTTGGTCAACATCAGTGACGATGGTAAGGTGGGACCATCCCCCAAAAAAAAAAAAAAAATTATAAAACTGACGGTTTTTTATTTTTTTTCCCTACCCTACTAATTAAGGATAAAACAAACGTATGTAATAATATTTTTGTGTGAAATTATCTCTTATGGGGCCCGCAAGTAAAATCGGGTGTTTAAAAATTATTGAAAAATGATAGGAAGACTATTAAATATGTTCACCAAATGTACTCATTCATATATATTTATTTTATTATTTTTTTAATGGTTAAGAAAGTGATTATTAGTGAATTTATATTTTTTCAACATTTTTCTTAATGGTCAAGGATGTTTAAAAAATAATTTAAAAAATAAAAACTCATTTATATTAGTGTACACATTTGATGGGCACATTTGGTAGGCACTCTAACATTGTCCACATTTGCCTTGCATATGAGTACATGTGGCACTCAATTCTGAACATGGTGTTAAGGCTCATTTGGATTGTGAAAATATTTCATCTCATCTAGTCGGAATCAAAATCATCAACAAAAGTGGAACTGAAATATTTTTGCAAAAGGCAAAAAGCAACCTAATTGGTAATTTGAAGGGAAAACGGCTTATTTCCAAGAAGAAATGTTGATCATTAGGTGTAATGTGGTGACCAAGATATGCACGCCAAAAAGAACTTTACGAATTGGAACCTTATACGCAATTATGATACCTATAATCAAAGTTATGGCAAAAATAATATTGATATGTGGACAATATTATCCCAATCAAGAAATCTTCACTGTTTATTGCCATATTTATATAGACCCAAGGATTCACATCCTAAAAAACCGGCTTGCTAGGTGGAGGTGCTCTCAAGCTTATATGCACACATATCATTTGACTTCTAACCAATGTGGGACCATAACATACCCCACCCTTCAAGACCAACGTCCACGTTGGTCGAGCACTATGGGAGGCTTTCACCAGACTGAGGCAACATGGCCTGTCCAATTAGATCTATAGCCAACCACTCCGCAAGCCCATCCTATTAGGCAAGGCAGCATAGTAGCCCACAACCGACTCTGATACCATTTGTTATGTGTCCATATATGGCTTAAGGATTCACATCCTAGAAAACCAACTTGCTAGGTGGAGGTGTCCTAAGCTTATATGCACATATACATATCATTTGACTCCTAACAAATATGAGACCATAACAATATATACCATATATATATATATATATATATATATATATATATATATATATATATATCACATGCATACAAATATATAAGTGTATCGGATATATGCTTATTTTTTATTTTTCACTTTCTTGATTTTATGTGAATAAATAAATAAATGATAAATTAGAAAGAGGTAAAATTAAAATCGGTACATGACTCAGTGTTTTTAATCTCATACCGTACCGGCCGGTAAGACTGGTATTTGCCGTACCGGCCGGTAAGACTGTTATTTGCCGTACCGGCCAAGTGGCCGGTACAGGTACCATATATGTTTCATACCGGTCGTACCGACCTATATTTCGGCCTATATCAGTCTGTATCGGCTGATATTTTAGCCTTTTAATTTTTTTTTTTTTTTCAAACTACAAGCTTATTTTTTACCCCAATTCAGACTAATCTGTATCGGCTGATATAAATATTTCGTTCCAGTGCATTGACCGGTACGATATTTAAAACATTGACATGACTAGCTATTTAATTAGTCAATTTTGGTACACTAAAAGAAAACTAATTATTTGCGGCCAGTTATTTCATGTAAAAATGATTATTTTTTATAAAAATGAGTTTTTTTTCATTACAAATAATTATTATTGTCGCAAATAATTCGTCATAAATATTTATATTTCTTGTAATGTTAATATTCCAACCGTGTAGACGAACTCTGAGAGTGAGAAGTGCATGCATGATCATGTGATCCCCGATGTTAGCCAAGAGAGAAATTCGATCGTAAGATCTTCATTTTTTTTCTTAATTTAGTTTTTTTTATTTAACCATCAAAATTAACAGAAGGGAGTAAGTGATAAAGAAAAGCCTTGAACTCACAATAATGCCATTATCAGGCCCCAATTATGTCAATATCCAAAATATAAAATTAGTAAATTAGATGAAGTATGACAGAATTATAATTATCCTAACTGCTAGTTAATTAACAAAATCTTAGAATTGAGATTGTGAAAATATGCAAAATATACAAAACGAGCTTAAATAGTTATGTATTAAGGAAGAAGAGAAGGCTAATATACAATCTGTCAAAACAGAGGAGAATAACTCCCACAGCAGAGAACTCGAAAGCACAGCAGAGGCATAGTGATTCTTCTAGAATTAAATGTAAAGGACAGGTGTCATCTAGTCCTAAACTTGTGGAAATCTGTTAGAATAATACACTGTAATATTTGTCTATATATAGACTGTGAATAGTCGATAGAAGGAAGGAAAACCACCGAATAGAAAAGACTGATTTTTCTTCTGAGCATTGTCTCGAACAGTTGATATTCATCCTGAGAATAAACCTCTTTATTATGGAAGTTTAAATTATGAGAATTTCGATTGAAAAGGAAAAATCGTAATTATTTCTTAAAAAATTAAATAAAATAAGAATCCTACAAAAATCTAGCATTTTAATAAATTTTCACACAAAATCTAATAAACAATTCAACATTTTCAATTCTCAAAATAATAATAATATTAAAAATTAATATTTTATTCAACTTTTATCTCATCTCAACTCACTATCTAAACAACACTAAAAATAGAATGGGTCCAACTTTTACATACAAAATTTAAAAAACAAGTATTCTAAAAAAACATAAAAATTAAAAGGGCAGTGCAGATCCACCAATAGTGGCTCTCGACACTACCCATTGAAGGCTAAATGCCTTTTTTTTTTTTTTTTTTAATCTTTTTTTCATGTATTGTTTTTTATATTTTTAGATATTTAAAAAAAAAATCCAATATCATTAAAAACACTTACTTAATTACTAAGTGAAAAAAAAAAAGTATCGGTAAAAATGCTCGGGACCTAAAATGGGAATCTCAAACATTTCTCAAATTAAAAATTAAAAAAATAGTGCTACTATGCCTCTCAATTTGTCCATTTGGTGTGCTCGCAAATTGTACTTTTCTTTTTTCTTTTATGCTTTTTATTTCAAATCATTTTTAAACATGTTTAAATATTTTAAAAAAGTATGAATATATTAATAGTCATTTCCTTAATTAGTAAACAAAAAAAATAAAAAATAAATAAATATATGAACTGTCAAGAGCTAAAATGAAAGAAGATACTAGCATTATTCAAATTAAAAACAAGTGCCCCTGCAGTGCGGACTGTGGAACCCTTTCACTTTATATTTTCTTGCACCAGTTCCTCAATATATATTTCACCGCACTTTTTTTATTACATCACACTTCATTTTAACATTTTATTCTTTTAAATGTAAATCAATTAAAAATTGTTTGAAAGATTTAACACCAATGTCATAATTGATAAATGTTACACAATGAAAGACTGACGAGCTCCATTAACATAACTGCTTACATTTTATTTTTATTTTATTTTATACATTCAAATTTGTATTTAAAAAACATGTATTTTTTATTATATATAAGAGTTTTGTCATGCTTTTTATACAAATTCTTACATATACCTTAGCCCCTAAATTAAATTTCTAGCTTAGTCCCTGGTCAAGGTACACGAATGGTAGGAAACGTTTGATGAGAGGGTTTTTCTCGTTTTCACAAGCACGCACGAGTAAGACCTTTAGTGTTTGGAAAGTCATCCTCTCCGATCTGGATATAAGAAGTATTTCATCTCATCTCATCATTATAATTTTTTCAAATTCTCACACAAAATATAATAAATAATTTTACTTTTTTAAATCTCAAAACAATAATAATATTAAAAAATAATATTCTAATAATATTTTATTCAACTTTCATTTCAACTCATTATACCAACAGGACCTTAAGATGATCATGTTGATCTTTGTATTCCGTGAAGAAGTTTTTCCTTTTGATACTTCTTCCTCAACACCTTCATCTGCTTCAGATCCTTATTTTTTACAATCTGAGAACAATTCTCCTAATTGTTCCATTCCATTTCCTGCTCCAAATTTAGATTTGTTTCTTCCTTCAACTACTCCAATTTCAAATAATGCTTCTATTCCTTCCTCTACTCCTCAATTTGATCTTCCTAAGAGATCAACTAGATCCACACATCCTCCAGCCTATCTACAATCTTATCACTGTCAACAGGCCAACTTGCACTCATCTTATTTCAATGATCAACAAGCTGCTGGTTCTTCTTCCTCGAGCATTTTATATCCACTCAGTAACTTTCTGACTTATGAAAGATTATCACCTTCTCACAAATCTTTTGTTCTTGCTACTTCAACCTTGCTCGAGCCCAAGACATATTCTCAAGCTATTTTGTATCCTGAGTGGAGGACTGTCATGCAATCTAAAATTCCAGCTTTGGAAGACAATGGTACATGGGAATTGGTTTCTCTACCTACTGGTAAACATCCAGTTGGTTGTAAGTGGGCTTATAAGGTGAAACTTAAATCTAATGGTAGTGTGGAAAGGTGCAAAGCTAGGTTAGTTGTCAAGGGCTATACTCAATTAGAAGGTTTTGATTACTATAATACATTCAGTCATGTGGCCAAGCTTACCACAGTTTGAATTTTTTTGTCTATAGCTGCTGTCAAGAACTGGCATATTATTCAAATGGATATAAATAATGCATTTTTTAATGGAGATTTACATGAAGAAGTTTACATGTCTTTACCACCTGGATTTGACAGCAAGGGGGAGCAGAATTTAGTTTGCAAACTCAAGAAGTCTTTGTATGGCTTAAAGCAAGCCTCAAGACAATGGTTTGCAAAATTTTCTTCAACTCTATTAGCCACTGGTTTCACTCAATTCAAGTCAGATTACTCTCTTTTCAATAAACAAGAGGGTTCTTCAATCATCATGTTACTAGTTTATATTGATTATATTTTGATTGCAAGTAATAATGTTTCAGCTATGGATTCTTTGAAAGGATCTCTTAATGCTCATTTTAAATTGAAGGACTTAGGCCCTTTGAAGTGTTTTTTGGGTCTAGAAGCTGGCAGGTCCTCCAAGGGAATACATCTATGTCAAAGAAAATATTCCCTAGACATAATAGAAGACTGTGGATTGCTTGGATGTAAACCAGTTTGTTCTCCAACGGAACAGAATTTGGTTTTAAGTGCAGACACTGGTGATGAATTAGCCGATCATTCTCAATATAGAAGATTGATAGGAAGGTTAATATACCTGACCATTACAAGGCCAAACATTGCTTTTTCAGTTCAAAGGTTAAGTCAATTCATGCACAAGCCTCGAAAACCACATATGGCAGCAGCTCATAGGGTGGTCCAGTACATTAAAAACTCTATTGGCTTAGGATAATTTTTTTCCTCTTCTTCAACTGATCTGCAGCTGAAAGTTTACACAGATTCAAACTCGGCAGCACCTGTTTGTGAAATTGTTTGGTTGAAAAACTTGTTGGCAGATTATAATATTGTGCATTCTCAACCTATTTTGATCTACTGTGATAGTCAAGCTGCGATTCACATCTCTTCAAATCCAGTATACCATGAAAGAACAAAGCATATAGAGTTGGATTACCATCTTGTGCGAGAGAAGTTGCAAGCTAGAATTATTAAGCTCTTCCATGTCACATCCAAGCATCAGATAGCAGATGTTCTAACTAAGCCAGTTGGATTATATCAGTTTAATCACCTTATTGGCAAGATGGGACTAGTTAATATATATAGTCCATCTTGAGGGGGAGTATTAAGACTTAGTTATTAAGACTTAGTGGTTTAGTGCTTTATACTTTGCACACGTGTATAGGAAGTTAGTTATTCTTTCTATTAAAATATCAGCCAATTACAGCCAAGTAGAGTTTTGTATATAAAGCAACTTTGTACACATTCTGAGAGATATATCATGTATGAATAAAATACATCTTTCTGAAAATTAGAGGTCTCAACTTTCTTAATACTGTTCATTCTTAAACTGAATGAAAATGAACTTTCAGGCAGTATTCCAAAGGAAATTGGAAGACTATCCGAGCTTTCTCAACTCAACCTAGCAGCTAACAATTTAAGTGGATCAATACCCAAGCAATTAGCACAGTGCTCAAAACTCTTGGACTTAAATTTGAGCATGAACCGATTTTTGGAAAGTATTACCCCCCAGATTGGCAGTATACGCTCTCTCATGTATCTTGATCTTAGCCAAAACTTGCTCACAGGAGAGCTTCCACGGGAGCTTGGACAATTACAGTACTTAGAATTATTAAACCTCTCCCACAACTATCTGTCTGCCTCGATACCATCAACTTTTAGTGAAATGTTAAGCTTGACATGGGTGGATATATCATACAATAGATTGGAGGGTCCTCTTCCGGACAACAAAACTTTCAGCAAAGTGCCAATGAGAGCTCTAGAACATAATAGAGGTCTGTGCAGCAACAACACTGCTCTGAAGGCTTGCCCCTCGTTGTCGAGCAAAAGACCTAATGGAAAGATAAGCCTCCGAGTTGTTATTTTGATCAGTGTTATTCTATTTGGCACTCTGTTTCTTTTTTATATCATTGCAGCAATCTATTGTGCTTGCTTCCAGAATATGAGAAAGCCAGATCATGAGCCAAGGGATGTAGAAAATGAAACTCTGTTTGAAATTTGGAGCTATGATGGGAAAATGGCACATCAAAGCATTGTTGAAGCGACAGAAAAATTCAACCCAAGACATTGCATTGGAGAGGGAGGATCTGCAAATGTTTATAAAGCAGAGGTGTCAACCAGTCAAGTTTTTGCAATGAAGAAACTTCACCAATCTGAGGATGGAGAAGTGGCCAACCCACCTTTACAAGTGAGATTACTGCTTTAGCTGAAGTGAGACACAGGAATATTATTAAGTTTTATGGTTTTTGTTCACATGCAAGATACTCATACCTGGTGTTGTATAAGTACTTAGGAGGGGGAAGCTTGGGAAAGAGTATAAGTAGTGAGGTGAAAGCAATGCAGTTCGATTGGATTTGGAATATCAAGTAACAAAAAATGCATAAATATTAATAAAAAAATGCAGTTCCACGTGGTAAGAGGTGTTGCCAAAGCTTTATCCTACCTGCACCACGACTGCTCACCTCCAATTATTCTGTTGGATTTGGAATATGAGGCTCACATCTCTGACTTCGGCATAGCCAGGATTTTGAAGCCTAACTCATTCAATTGGACATCATATGCAGGCACCTTTGGGTATTCGGCTCCAGGTAAGCTTTGATCATGGACTCACCCATAACGAAGAGAAGATACAATTAAAGAAATTGTTGGATGGTCAAAGAATCTGTCTTACCACCGATACCTGGACGTCGGTGTAAAATATGAACTACATGTGCATTACCGCACATTTTATTGATTGCAATTGGAGATTGCATAAAAAAATACTTAAGTTTTGCCAAATTCCTGACCATAGGGGTGAAACTATTGGGAGGGTGTTAGACTTGGGATTGCATGAATGGGGTGTTGATAAAATTTTGACCATCACAGTTGACAATGCCTCCTCAAATGATGTTGTTGTTGATTACATGAGGAAGAGAATAAAAGACAATGATTGTACTATATTGGGTGGTGAATTTCTTCACATGCGATGTGCTGCCCATATATTGAATCTGATTGTTATGGACGGCTTGAAGGATGTTTATGAATTTGTAACAAAGATTAGGGATGTCGTCAGGTATGTGAAATCTTCGCCGTCAAGATTTACGAAGTTCAAGGTTTGTGCGGCAAAGGAAAAAATCATTGGGAGAATGATTTGCTTGGATGTTCCTACCAAATAGAACTCCACATATTTGATGTTGAGTACCGCTGAAAAACATAAACAAGCATTTGATCAATTTGTTTTTGTAGATGAACATTTTGTGAACCCCACTAGTGATAATTGAAAAAATGCACAGATTTTTGTAGAGTTGTTAAAAATTTTTTATGATGTTACATTGAACATTTCTGATTCTTTGTATGCTGCTAATGTATATTTTGAACAACTTTGCACAATTGAAGATGTATTAAATGATATGTGCTTGAGTAGTGATATTATCACTTGTACTATGGGCATAAATATGATAAGTAAGTATGACAAGTATTGGGGTAACACAAATAGGTTCAACTTAATGATATATGTCGTTTTTGTGCTTGATCCACGATACAAAATGATGGCAATGAAGTTTTGGTTGCAAAAGTGCAAAGGGTATGAGTTGGCGGATAAGATAGAGGACAAGGTTAAACTCCTTTTAGGCCACTTGATCGAGCAGTATAACACATTTCGTGTGGCTAGTGGAGGGAGTTCTAATGTGGCTCAAGGGAGGCCAAACACTACTAGTGGGGGGAGTTCTAATGAGCCAACACTGCCTCCGACTAAATTTCAGATCATGTTCACCAAATTCCTTGAGGAGCAGGGTGTTATGGCATTTAGATCGGAGCTAGATAAGTATTTGTCTGAGGCGTGTGTAAATAACTCGCTCGGTTTTGTTCTCTTAGATTGGTGGAGAGTTAATGCCGTCAATTATCTTGTCCTTGCTGAGGTAGCACGTGATGTGTTAGCCACCCTCATTTCCACTGTTGCCTCGGAGTCTGCATTCAGTATTGGAGGACGAATATTGGATCCTTTTAGGAGTTCATTGTCTCCGGAAACTGTCGAAGCCCTCATTTGCACCCAAAATTGGTTAAGGACCAAACCTGTCGACATTCAGGAGTTGGAAGAATACGTACAGTCAATGGACCTTGAAGGTAAGTTTGAAACTTGAAATATTTTTTTAATATCTATTTATCTTGGTTTATTATCTATCTAACTTATTTTTTAATATTTTTTTAGATGATCATCTAGCTTCATTTTCAACAGAGGATGCTGTGAGTCTCTCTTCCCATTGATGCTGAAAAGAATTTAGAGTAAGTACTTTCTTCTTTCATAATCAACCAACTTTTTTTTTTTTAGTAAAAGACAAAGTGATACTGAAATTCGTTTAGAGTTGCATTGGATGATAATATTCCAATTATGCTTGAGCTAGGGACATCGATAAATAATGGCTCTATCCGCTGCACCATCTTACTGTATAGCCACAACACTTGATATTTTTTTTTTAAGTTTTCTTTTAGTGGAATCATATTACACCTAGGGGTGTGCAAAATTCTGAAAATTCCGACTCCGTCCGACTTCCACTCCGACTCCGTTGGAGTCAGAGTCATCGGAATTCGGAGTAGCTCCGAATATCTATTCGGAGTCGGAGCTCCAAGAAGCTCTGATTCCGACTCTGAAATTTTTTTATTGAACACTTGCGCTCGAGCGAGGTGTCGAGCGCACGTTGTATTGAACATTGGCTCAAGCGACACATCAAGCGGAAGTCGAGCGAACCTCTCTGAAAGAGTTCTGCTCGAGCGGACGTCGAGCAAACCTCTCTGGAAAAGTTCTGCTCGAGCGACACATCGAGCGGATGTCGAGCGAACCTCTTATGTCGGATCTCCGATAGGAGGTTGGAGCTCCGATAGGAGGTCGGAGTCGGAGCCCAGCCCTAATTACACCCATGCTTTTTTTTGTGTATAAGATTTTATTACCATTACACGGGAAGTATACAAGAGATCCACCTAAGTTCCTAATAAAGAAAGAGGAAAAATGCTAGAAACTCATGAAAGGTAGAAATAGAAATTCATGTACTTGCTTCTAACTTGGTTAAGGATTGGAGATTTTACATGAATCCTTCTTGTATCTATCTATTCCTGTAAGATGATATGGTGCTCTTACTTGTTTTGTTTTTTCAGGTTATCTAGTTTCTCATGACGTGCCGATGCAATTAGTAAACACTTGAAGGACACAAAAGCAGCTGAATAGATGCCAGTTTCAAACTTTCAATTGAAACATTTTGTAATTTTCATATATTATAATTTTGTATTTTGTAATGTAATGTAATGTAATTTAATTTAATATGTAGTGAATTACATTATTGCATGCATTTTACATGATAATGCATGGTCATGGAAGGTTAGAAGTAGTAGAGGTTAAAAACTACTACTTGATCGATCATTTTTAACAGTAGTATTATCATACTGGAATATGAAATATATTACATGTACATGATCATCTAATCTCAAATTAAATATATATATATATATTACCAACTTTTCAGTAACATAGGCTTTTAGATTAAAAAAAAAAACTTTTTGAGTTTTATTTTTTTTCTAAAAAATATAGATACTGTAGTTAAAAAAAAAAACCGGTTGAAGCTGGAACATGCTGTATTTAAAATAATATGTGCTTTATTTAAAAAAAAAAAAAAAAAAAAAAAAAAAAACCGGGTTGAAGCTGGAACCTGGATTTCTGAGTTGTAGAAACCCGGGTTCATCCGAGTTCCGGCCCGGGTCATAACCCGGATGTATTCGGCCCGAAACTCGGCTTGGGTTCCAGGTCAGGTATACCCGAAAATCCGGTCCGGAACCTATAGGTGAATGGACAAGCTGTTGCTACTCTCAAACGCTGGTGGGAATGAACCATGTTCAAATTTCTACATATTGAGAATTAAAATCTTATTTTATGATCAAAGTATATAACATTTATAGATGTGCTGATATTTTCTTCGCAGAGCTTGCTTGCACAATGGAATCAAATGAGAAGTGTATGTATACAGCTTTGGGATGGTAACATTGGAAGTGATGATGGGAAGGCATCCGGGCTGTTTCATCTCAATTGATCTCGGAATTAGAATCCAAACATCTTAAGAGGTTATGGGTTATTATAATATTATTTTTTAATATTATTATTGTTTTGAGATTTAAAAAAATTGAATTGTTTTTTATATTCTGTGTAAAAATTTAAAAAGATCGTATTGATGAGATGTAACCAAACCATTTCTATATCAAATGTGCCTTACTTGTTCGAGAAGTAACCGTGGACACCTTCATCGGCATTCCCCCGGGCAAAACAACATTTGGACTTTGGAGTTCCACGTAGGGTTTAGATCTACTTTTTAAGGTTTAAAACAAACAAAAATAAGGGAGTTGACGAGGACTGAAGTTGTCGTGGCAAAGTTTTTACAACGAAAAGGGATAAGCTGAATTCGCTGCAAAATCGAAAAGGCCAAAGAGCAGGGAGGCGTGAGCAGCAGGATTCGAACCTGCGCGGGCAAAGCCCACATGATTTCTAGTCATGCCCGATAACCACTCCGGCATGCCCACCGTCGATGTTCTGTAAGCACTTTAAATTAATTTCACTTTTGTTATATAACCTTCTGCGTAATTACTAATTAGAGTGGAAAGTTATTCCTTCTGCACGTTACGATTAATCGGAGTTGAAGAGGGAGGGTATCTAGAACAAAGACTCATTGTAAGTTCTCTCTCTTTCTCCTTCCAAAGCTTTGTTGACGATCTTTCCCTACCAACAATATAAATCATATTACTCTTTATTTTGAACTGACAAGATCTGTTGGAACTTGGAACTGACTGATGGCTTTTTCTTGATGAAGACTCAAATAGATACAAGGAAAACGAAATTGAGTTTTCTGTGACTTGTTAAAGGCTCTAGATTTCTCTACTGGCTTTCGTTTGTTTCCCGAGAAAACATTTTCCCATAAAGTTTTATGGTACAACAGTATTCTGCGTAATCCAGAATTTTCTGGGGAAAAAATATTTGTTTGTGTGATAGCTTCTTTATTTTTTCGTGCTCCGTTGATTGCTCATCATGTCTTCAATTGGCATTCTACTGGAGCATGTAAACCGGGGGCTCTTTAATATTTGAATGGAATTTTAAGTGTGAAGCTTTGCAGAAAATCTTGTCTTACATTTTCAGTTTGCTTTGAAGGCAATTATCTCCTTTCCCTTGAAGTTCATAGTTTTTTATGCGATAAACTTTTCTCGATGTTAAAATTGTGACTGAAATTCGCAGTGTGAGCTGAGCCTTGGAATTGTTAAGCAGTTTCCAGCGGCTGGATAGCTTTCGTTAGCTTCTTTTTAATGCAATATTTATCACTTGAAGATTTTACCTTTGAAAGTAAAAGTTCAAGATCGCTTATATTTGTTGTCAATTCTAGTGCTTTAACAGTCAATTTGTCGCTTGTTGCCTATTATACTATTCATCAATCTCATTGATGACTGCTTGATAGGGAATTGAACCGAAAATGAAATTTTGTTCTCCACTAGTCTGTTTCAAATGAGTTAGTTACTCTGAGCTTCATATGATCATATCTATCCTTAATTTATGAAGCACCTCTTTGGTTTGAGTGGTTTTGTATGAGACAAGAACAGATAAAGAACCCAACGCTACCTTTTTCAAGAGATGTTAAGTTTCTAATTACTTATACATTATTAATGTTTTCAACTGTAAATTCCTAGATTAATGTGCTTAGTAATTGGCAGATGGGAGAGCTTGTAAATGAGAAGCATGTCCAATACATTTTGTCAGTTGAAAAGGTATCTCTCGTTTATGTACCTTTTTTATGTTATTTAAGTACATCTTCAGTTGCTGACATGACTCTGTTTTCATTTATACCAAAAATTCCTGTTTCTTGCACTCAAGAGGAAGGATGACTTTATATCTGTTGCAATGGAATATCTGAGAATGAATGGGGCATACTGGGGATTGAGCACTCTAGATCTTCTAGGGAAGCTTGATGCTGTAGATGTGGATGAGGTTGTCTCATGGATCATGAAATGCCAGCACGAATCAGGTTTTCATAGATGCTTACTATTCTTACTTCAATCAAATGCATTGTCAAGTTGCATTCTGCTATGTGTATTATGAGTGAGAAACTGTTGGGTGATGCCCCCCCCCCACCCCCCTCAAACTAGAAAAAAAAAATACGTCTCTTTCATGCATTTGATTTTTCGGATGGTTATAGCCCAAGACTAAGTAATGATCTACATTACAAATAAATAAAAATAAAGGAAAGAAATATGGAGATGACTACAGTAATGGGGTAGATGACAATACATTCGGTTTTGCAGGTGGGTTTGGTGGTAACATTGGGCATGACCCTCACATACTGTATACTCTAAGTGCTGTACAGGTTTTGGCCCTTTTTGACAAACTAAATGTTCTTGATGTTGAGAAGGTGACTAATTGTATCCTTTGTCATACAGACTGCTGGATTTTCTGAGAAATTCTCCACATCATATCATATCAAACAATACTTTATTTTTCTCAAAATTTTCTGTAGCTACAATTATTACAACTATTGCAATTTTTTCTACATTCAGGTATCCAAGCTAGTTAACTTCTAGTTTAAAGTTGTGTATCTTGTTGATATTCCATGTTGGGTGTTGTAAAATAGCATGTATCTTCGTTTTCTTCGTGCTAAATATTTAATTCAGATATTGCTGGGATGCAAAATGAAGATGGATCATTTTCAGGGGATGAATGGGGCGAAGTTGATACACGGTATTCTTTCCACTGCTGCTTTATTATTTGGCATCTCATGGTTTTGGATGTTAGCATCTTTGGTTGAATTGTTTTACCAAACCGAGACTGTTTCCTATAGGTTCTCTTACATTGCTATATGTTGTCTCTCAATATTACATCATTTGAATAAAATCAATGTGGAGAAGGCAGTGAGCTACATCGTGAGTTGCAAAAATTTGGACGGTGGATTTGGATGCACACCTGGTGGCGAGTCCCATGCGGGTCAAAGTATGTTACACATTTAACTTAACAGTCTAATTATGAAGTTTTCTATTTGACTTGTACGTTGTAAATCAAATGTGTGTTTTACTTCCATTGTCTTCTTTATTTCTTCGTAAAATATGTTCAGGTTTTGCATCTGATAAAAAATGCATTGAGCTTTTTCTCAGAAGTCTTGCTCATTTTTCAGATTCAATTGTTGTCTATCAACTGTGAATTTTGCAATTTGCCACTTGGTTGCCCAAACCTCCTTGCTTGATAGAAGCTCCCCACCTCCCTCCCATTTCTTTTGTTTCTCTCAATACATTGAAGTGGACGTTGCTTAGGCTTGCATTCAGCAAATGAGTTGAGTAACAGACTGCTCAAGCTCACTTGTTTATCTCATATGCAACGTTGAGCAAGCTGCTTCTTGAGCTGGTCCTAGTTGAGCTTGACTGGTTCAACTTTTCAAGAGTAAAAATTAAGCCTTATTCTTAAGTTACCTGAGTGCTCCCTACCAAGCTAATATTGTATGAAGTTTGAGAAGCTTTCTTTGTTTTGTAGCCTTTTTCCGTTTTCCTTGTGAAGTGCCTAACTTTTCACTAATGTTAGAAATTTGCGAGTCACTCAAATGCTTGAAGCACTTCATGCCATTTTACAAAAAGGGTAATCTTAATCTATTTGAACTAGTAAGTGGATTTAACAGTGTTGAATATAAATCAATTCAAGGGGTGAAGCTGATTATTAGTGGTAGATATTAGTGTTCACCTACAAAATTAAATATTTGAACAACTATCTATCAAAAAAATATTTGAATAATTAAGCCCTTGTGTGATCTGGATATCAAATTTCGACTTGAAAATATTGCTTTTGGTTGTCTGCTTGTTGAACCCAACAGTTACATTCACAAACTCTGTGATATAGTTTCTCTAGATCCAGTGAACAATTTATGCCTTTTTAGTTCTCTACATGTCAAATCTAGACTTGGAATCTAGTGAAAATTTTATGTCCTCTGCAGTTTTCTGTTGTGTGGGTGCACTTGCTATAACAGGATCACTGCATCATATTGACAAGGACCTTCTTGGGTGGTGGTTATGCGAGCGGCAAGTTAAAGCAGGGGGTCTTAATGGCCGTCCTGAGAAACTTCCTGATGTAGGTGTATATAGAAATTTGAGACTTGGTCTTCCACTCCATGTTTGTAGTCTTCCTCGCTAATTTTGTTACATCACTTCAGGTTTGCTACTCATGGTGGGTTCTTTCTAGCTTGATCATGATAGACAGGGTTCATTGGATCAGCAAGGAAAAGCTTGTTAAGTTCATCTTAGACTGCCAGGTCTGAACGAGCTACTCTGTAGATTCAGATTATTCCTATTGCAAACTCTGGGGTGCTGACCCTGTATTTTAGTTATGCATTGTTAGTTTAAAATTTCTCTAAGATGTTGTAGTTTTCAAAATCTCAGGATACAGAAAATGGGGGTATTTCTGATAGGCCAGATGATGCTGTGGATGTCTATCACACCTACTTTGGAGTGGCTGGTAATTAATATTGATGCATCGCTACCTTTTTAAATTCCTCATTTTTCCTTTTTGACCTATACATATGACATGTATTAATTTTCAAATTTGTCGCTGATGCTCATGTTGAACTTTGAGTTACATCACCCTTTCCTGTCCCTCCCCCGCCCCATTCATTACGAACTACTAGAACCTGCTTAAAAAGGGAGGGCTGGAAACTGCTTAGAATATCTACGCACTGTCTTCTTATTTATTATTTTGGGGGGGGGGGGGGAAGAGACTACAACTAATGTGCTTCTCTTACGGTAGCAGTTTTTAGCTTCTATTTATTCTCATTGTTTATGTGCTTCTCTTACGGTAGCAGTTTTTAGCTTCTATTTATTCTCATTGTTTATGTGGTGCTTTCCAATCCAACATCCCTAGGAAGCTAATTGATTATGTGTAACCGTTTTGGTTCCATTTTTCCTACACATGATTTTGCTTCTTTGTTAGAGATTCCTTGATTTTACAATCAAAAAGTCGTCCATGTTTGTTGTTGCAGGACTATCACTTCTTGAATATCCAGGATTGAAAGCAATAGATCCAGCTTATGCTCTCCCCGTTGACGTTATAAATAGAATTTTCTTTGGCAGATGACTGATTCTTTTAGATTTCCTTCTACATTTGGTACTTTTTTGTTTCTCTAATAATCTATATGTGAACATTGTGTTGCTAATATGATATTGTCACTTCATCAGAAATATTTAATTTTTTTGGTTTGAATTTTACATTTAATATCACTGCTCCCCATTTAAAATAAAATTGATAGATGCTCTTCCCACAAGTGTTGCTGCCCCCCCATTTTCATGTTGCTCGCATCTCTCGCATCCCGGTAAGATCTAATGACTGTTCAAATCTTTTAACTAATGCTCCAGCCAGTTACAAAAGTTCATTGTTCAACTAATTTTTCAAGTCATAATCTTGCAAAGTGTGATCTTCGGATCAATATGTATTGCGGGTCGGGTAGCAACTACCAATTTGAGAAAGTTCCTGCCTTCCTGATTCTGTGTTTTTTTAATATTAGCATATTTTGGAAGTGGAAAATGTTGATGTAATGATACTTTAGCCATCTATAAGTAATGGCATTTCTGGGGATCCTTATCCAATAATTGGTCTAGCTAGGCTGTAGCTTTTTTTGCAATTTCTAATGCTTGAACTTGAAACTAAGAACCCTATTAACTAACTACAGTGAATGAAAGAAACTGTCAAAGGATTTGAACTGTTGCATTGAGCAATATATTATATGTAATTGTGATTAGATGCATGCATGCGTTTGTTTTCCAATCAACAATATATAATATGCTACATAAACTGGTGTTTGCAGGGCAAATTAAGTAGCTATATATGGCTATGCATCTAGAGAAAGCTAGATCAGATATAAAGAAGGTGATGCAAATTAAAGCTTCTTATTTGCATTAATATTGTAATTAAGCCTTTATTACATGATCTCCCGCTATGGCTATATATGAATCGAAAATGAAAAAGAATGAAAAACAAAAAAGAAGAAGCTTTATTACAAGCCACCCAGAATCTTAAAAGATATACTATCACAACAACGGACTATGATATGTAGATGTTGGATCTTCTATTACTTGTCACCCACTCCGAGTGTGCTTTTCACGCTGTCTACAGCGCCCTGAGCCATGTGTTTCATCTCTTCTCCTTTCTGAAACCAATCAAATATACAACGTCAAAATATGGCCTAGCTCCACAAATACTACATTAATTGTCTTCGGTATCGTCTTCTTCTTCTTTTCTTATTACTTTTTGAAATACTAGGTCATATATATATATATGTACGTATGATATACACACACATATATGCATGTATATATATATATATATATATGCGTGTAGATACAAATGGTCCAATGGGTGTGTGTTTTTTCTTCAAATGAGTCGTAAAAAAAAAAATTTAAAAAAAACTTAGATATATTAATTTACTGTACACATGCTTTTTTTATATATATAATATCTACATATATACATATATATTGCATGAAAAATATTTGCTTTCACAAAAATATCTCTGAAAATAAAACTCACAAATTAACGTGACTCGTTGTGATGCGTTAGATTATAAAACTAATTTTATTAACATAACACATCTAGCTTATACATCAAGGTGTGAAATTATTTTCCTGATCTCTTTGTGAACATAATAGAGCTCATGATACGGTATAATTTGTAGGGTTATAAAGCAGCATATATATATATATATATATATACACATATATGCTTATATATGAATCCATGTGGATCTCTTAACTTACTTTATATCTTTAAATATATATATATATATATATATATATATAAATCCTAGTTTTTATAATGTACGGTTTAAAACACTTGATTTTATACAGAGATGTTTGTTGCAGGTGAAGAAATATGAACACCAAACTCGTACACATGCAAATCAAATTAAGAAAGCATCCATATTCCAGAATTATTAATTTGCAGGTGCTATCCCTCGATCGAGAAGTTATCCCAAACGAAGGAAAAAAAAAGAAGAAGACAAACCTGCTGGATGAAGCTAGCACTTTGGTCCTTCCCATGTTGGGCAGATTCCGTGGCTGATTGAGTTGCGTCAGCGGTCTTGTCTTTTGTTGCATTGGCTGCATCCTTTGTGGATTGCATCCACTCCTCAGCCGTGGCCTGCCCAAACCCACAAAAATAAACCCTCAATTTCTCGCCAAAATGAATAAAAAAGAAAAGAGTTCTGCAGATTATGCAAAAGCAATCGTACAAACTGGGATGAACACATTGAAGATCTTTAATTACTACCTGGCCCTGGCCATGGGATTCCCCTGCCTTGAAATGTTGCTTTGCGGTAGACATCTTTCTTCGCTCAGATAGATAAAAATAAGAACTAGAATGTTTCCTCCTCAATTAATGTTGTTCTATGTTGTTTGTTTGAAGTATTTATAGCACGTACCCAGGAGTATACAGGGAAGTGACAAGCGGGGGGAGTTGGGAAATTGTCCTGTGCATGCACACGTGTTGGTTGATTGAGGGTCCTGCAGAGCGGGTAGTTCTGCCTATGAAATGGGCATTGCGTGGCCGAAATTGGCCAGGTACTGCACTGTGCACATACTCCGCTTGGTATATATGAAAGGAAAAAAACATGGCTACTTTCACCGAAAATAATCCTAATAAACATTTCGAATAGGTTATTTTTTTTTTCTTTTTTATGTATTTTTTTAATCATCATAAATATTTTTAAAAAAAATAAAAAATTTATAATATTATTAAAAAAATACTTCTTTAATCACTAAGTAAATAAAAAAAAAAGTCATTCGGTACACATTTTCGGGATAAAAAGCATTTCTCAAAGGAAAATGCTATATGTCTTTTGTCCCCTGACTTCTAATATATATTTTTTTATTTAATGGTTAAGGAATTGACTAGTGTATTGATATATTTTTTTACTTTTTAAAAATATTTAAAGATATTTAAAAAATATAAAAAATAAAAGAACAAAAAAATAGAATGTAGAATTTATACTAGCAGATAAGCCTAGCGGTCAAAATTGGGTGGCAAACTAGCATTACTCGTATGGAAAATGATATTGCTTATCCCACATACAAAAGCCACCAAGGTTGCTACCGATTCTTTCTTTCTTTCTTTCTTTTCATTTTTTTTTTACCTCGTAATTAAAGAAGTGTTATTAAATGATGTTACGAATTTTTTTTAATAAAAGTATTTAAGGATATAAAAAAATATATGAAAAAAAAATGAATAACATGTTCAATGGCCACCATCGGTGGCTTTTGTATGTGGTTGTAGGATCCATATGGAAAAATACGCAGCACCCTTGGGTTTGAGGAGCCTCGTTTTGTTGGTGTGTTGATTCGATTTGATGACCCTACTTAATAATGATGTGTTATGGTTTTTTGGTAGATTCTAATGGGGCGCGCTCGACACTTTACTCTAGCGAATAATACAAAAAAGTGAAAATTAGGATTTCCGCCATTTGATATTATAAATATATACTTAATTAACAGTTTAGTGCGTCTGTAACTATTCTGAACAATGAGATTTCTCTCCAATGTGTATTTTGTGATTCCTCAGTATAATAAAATCTTCTGAAACTACGCTGACGTAAGCACATTGCCGAATCCTGTTAATTTTATGTCATGTGATTGATTTGTTGTGTTTGCTAGGAAAAAAAAAATGACTTCCTGAAGCAAAGATTATGATTTATATTCCATAAAATTACATCCGGTTGATGTGAAGAGGCCAAGGCCATGGGAAGAAGCAAATTAACAAATTCGTGAGATAGCTCCAAGTTGTCTGTATAATTTATAGGACTTGTATCTGATCCAGAGTTGCCACTGATAACACATGAAGCGAGTTTTATAGTATTTATTTATAAATCTTATAGACCTTAAGATCTATTTGATATGTTGATCTCTTTTTCCAAGTCCTATAGTTTCAATAAATTAATTGTCTGTGTAGATGGTCTGCTGCGTCACTTCAAGTAGGAAACATTCGAGTAACTAGGTTATTGTTAAAATATAAATTAAATAATAAATATTTACATATTTTCATCAGTTTAAACTTTTAGAATAAGTGGTGATTGTACATGGCATCAAACAGAAGTCTTAAGTTCGAACACTGACTCTACACCATCACATTTAATTAAATATTTCACATGTTGAATTCACTCATTGATGATGAGTTTGGCCTACATGTGAGAAGAAATGTTAAGATATAAATTAAATAATAAAAATCTATATCTTCTGATTAGCTTAAACTTTTAGAATAAGTAGTGATTTTACCGTTACTATCTCAGTGGTTTTATTTTACGTTACTTTATAAAGAAATAAAATTAAAATATAATTTATTGTACTCTTGAACTATCAAGAACCGATAAATAGCACTCTTCAATATCCAAGTTTCATCTTTAAGATGGCAATTAATAGCAGCACCCTTGCACAATCTTGACCGTGAGTTTTTTTATTGGAGGTGCTACTTGATATATAGTTGGCTATAATTAAAAGGTGTAATAGAAACTACTTTTTTAAATATTTTTTTGGTTTTTCTTGAAACATTCTATAGGAAAGTACCGAAGTAGTGTGATGGAGGATCCATTAATATAGTATTTCTAGATCAATCTTACTACATCTATAAAAGAATTACACAAAATAATCTCACAAACTGATATAATTTCATCTGATTTATTAAATTTACTTTATAATAAAAATAATTTTACAATCTGACGAATCATATCAAACAATATCAGTTTATGAAATTATTTTTATATAATCCCTTTATGGCTGTAATATTTTCCTTTCTTTATATACTCTGATATGTTTAAAAATAATGTATTACTTGATTCGATTGAACATCACTCTCAAGTCATTATCCAGAATAGGAAAACTTGGAACAGCACGAAAAGCATCTTCAATGGCAGTCCAACTTATATTCAATATCCATGTATTACATATTACTCACGTATTATCCTTTCAGGAGAGAGAAAATAATTTTGGGTTTTTGGTTTTTTTGGGCATTAATCCACGCAATGAACCCTATAACCCCCATCTTGTAATACAACATCATACATCTCCATAGCGACTGTATAAAAAGAAGAGCTATAGAAGACGAACAAGAAGACACCATTATTTGCCAATATATATATAATATATGAACTTGTTCTGTCCCCTTGGCTTTGATATAGAACTCTTAGTGCATAAGAGCAACAGCAGCTTCCTGCACCAAAGGCTGGGTAACATGCACAAAATGCTCGGTTTCCCGCTCCACCTGTTCCCCGCACCTGTGATCATCCTTTCCTTCCTTCATCTTCTTCACAAATGCCACAAACCGCCTCCAGTTATCCGCCTGAAACAACTGCGGATTCATTCTCAGGTATGTGAATGCACACATCTCTGTCTCATCTGAATCGCTGTCTATATTCAAGGAGGATGCTTGTAGGATCTGCTCATGTGCCTCTTCATCGTAGCGAGGCAATGCATTTTCCCCAGCAAGCGGGACCTGTGCTTTCTGTGTAGCCAAAGCCACTTGTCTAACAAGTTTCTCAGGTGCACAAAGGGCATCCTGTGGCTGCTCATGATCACGCATCTCAATGCAAGTAAAATTGAATACAGCATCATGACGCGCCAACATCTGGGCAATGGGAAGGTAACCATCTCGGAATCGAGTGTTATAGTATCCGGCAGTGAGCTCAGGGGCATGGGACCGAGTTCCATAGTGCCAGTGGATGCCTGCAACCTTGACAGAAATCTTTACACCTGTATTCTCAAAGATAGACTTGGCTGATGTAAGTATTCTCTCGCCGTGGTCAAGGAGCATCTGGGAGTACCAGCTCAGGAAGAATTCACCATAAGGGCCATTCCAACCTCCACCTTCTTTTCTGAAAAATGTAGTATTTTCCGGCCAATTGTTGTAGTGGCCAGCATCGGTGGGGCCTGTGCTACCCCATTCTGGCTTACCAGCAGCTTCAGCAGCAGCCTTCAAGCCGCTCAGCATATACTACATCATTTTTGTAATGTTAGCAAAGAGCTAGAAATCTAAATGTTATTGGTATAAAGAAGTAAAAGATATTGCAAATACCTTGTCATAACACTGGAAGGCACCTATTCCAGGGAACTTCCATGTCCCATTCTGCTCTGGATACGAAGGATATCGGAGCTCCCCTGCAGGACCCATTCCAACTTGGATTTCCTAATTGGAACAAATTACAAACCATTTAGGCGGAAATCTTGATTCCATGGCACGACAGCAAATATCAAGTCTTGTTTTGAACAAGTCAATTCCATTTTGCATGGCACAGATCAAAGTTGACGCAAAACCACACCAAAATAAATTAAACATAAAAGTTTAAAACAATTATGGGGATGAATTATTACCACGATGGTGTCCCCGAGCAAGTGCTTGAAATTGTCCCTGAAGGCACGCATGAAGTCCCCATAACACTGTACAGGCGTCCGACCCTTAAGGACAGGCAGGTTGTCGCAGCCAAGTGAAACATACTCATAATTCCTCCTCCCCCATTGATCGGTGTATGCAAGATCCGGATCTCTGTCAATCTCTTCCACAGCCCAGTTGGGCAGAGGGATACTGTACGCGAGGAAACTAATCATTCAGATGGGTATATAAAACAAGTAAACTATCTATAAATATGCTTATTAAAAATAAAAAACTATCTATAAAATATTTTATAATGTTACTTCTTTTTTTGCTTAGAAAAAAAGGTACTATTATAAAATATCAACCAAGTTAACTGTACCATCAACGAAATAAATTAAGATAAAAGTACTATTGGCATCGAAGACTCCCCAGCCACCACCAAGGCCCCCATTCTTCATGTTTGTTTAAGTATGCAGGTTAAATCCCAAAAACCCGAGTTGCTGAAACCCAGCTCAAAGGCGTACGAAACACGACGTTAACAATGGCGTCACCTGTGGGATCTCTATAGACTTCATGTGTCCTTCATATGCTTGCGACAACTCATTTTCAAACAACTTAGGGACAAGAATGACGCCGCAATAAAACAACTAGTGGTAAAACTAACTACCGAGGTGGAAACCCTCCGAAAGGAGAACGAGACACTCAAAAGTAACCACCAATGAGCCAAAAAATGAAACGAAATCCAGCAACAACGAGCACGTGGGATCCAAGAACGCAGGAGGAGGTGACGCAAAGGAAGAAAGAAAAAACATACAGAACGAGCTGCATAACCTCAAAGGAAAGTACGAAGAAATGACGAGGAAGATAGGCACATTGTCACTAGTAGATCAATTGCTCACCAGTACGGGCCTACCCAACAACAAGAAGGTGTGGTCGTGCCCCTACCGCCAAAGTTCTGAGTGCCCCTCATGTACGATGGGACTAGAGATCCCCTTGAAAACATGGAAACCTTCAGAGCCCACATGACTTTGCATAGTTTCTTGAAAAAAATGGCATGCAAAACTTTTCTGATGACCTTGAAAGGGCCAACGAGAGTATGGTTTAGGTCTTTGACACTCGGGTCCATAGACGGCTATGGGGAGCTAGCCCTCCTATTACTCACACAATTTATGACGAGCCGGAGAAGAAAACGCCTCGTGACATACCTCCTCATCATCAAGCAGAGGGAAGATAAGAATTTGAAGGCATACCTGTCAAGTTCAACAAAGAACAAATAATTGCGGACAACCAGGACAAAAAGATAACTTGGCGGCACTCTTGGGAGGGGTGAGTCCCCGATCTCAATTCATGGTAGAATTGGTGAGGAGAACCCCCGCTACACTACCAGAATTCATGGATTAAGCTGAAAACTATATCAATGTCAATGACACACTTTGGGCCTTGACCAAGCCAAGGAGGAAAGAACTGGAACAGGCAGAGAGAAAAAGAAAGGCGCCAACCAGGGGCAAGATAAGCCAAAAAAAAGCACCAAGAAAGAACAGGAAAGAAAAAGCCCCTAAGAAGTGTAGGTAGTCCAGCATATCATGAGCTAGACGGCAGAAAGACAGACTAAGGCTGCTGGAGAACATGCTAGGGTAAATAGCTACCTTTGACACGTACCCTTCAGAGTCCACGGCACCTCAAACTCTACAATGTCAGGCACCCTATAAGTTGATTTCAGCGATTCCAACTCACCAGAAGTCACGACCGACTGCCATGAGAACCCATCGAGTCTCTATGACTTAGTGCGTACCTCAACAGGGTCTAAGACCCCTAGAACACGCGAAGAACCAGGAGGCTTGGCCAGCTTAAGGTTTTTAGGAAAGTGACGTGAAGAGTTTTTGGGTGCCATGAGAATGTAGAAACGGGATAAGGAAAAGCAGGATGCACGCAGAGGGAAATTTGAAAAGAAAGGGAAGAAGCACGAAAAACTATGAAATGAAGAAAAGGCAAAACGAGCTTCAACATCGAAATGGGGATTTAAATAGACCCTATCGACGATTAGCATCACCAAAATCATGGGAACACACGCACCCCACAAAATTGGCAAGATATGCACAAATCCAGCAACATGCACTATGTGATGCAACGTGGAGAGAAGGAACCGCCTGACACCATTAATGCTAAGAGGACTGGAGGGGCGCAATCAAGTGCGAAGTCCAATTGTTAGGAAACGTGCCAATATAGTCAAGAGGGAAATCGTTGCTTGACCTCGTTAAAGTCACGAAAAAACCATGCAGACATGGTCTAGAGCTCGAAACCTGACGAATAGAATAGCCGAGAGAATAGTAACCACATGTTTCTAGGGGAAAAGATCTCAGCACTAGCGACAGCGGGCAAGTGTATAGCATAAAGACAATGACAAAAAGAATTGGCAGGATAATTGTAAGGGGTTCTTTCCCCTTATTGGCCAGCCCACAAGGGGTAACTGGGTATGTAAGTCAGAGAGCCCGACCAAGCCCAGTCGAGCCGAACAGCTCCTCTCTTAAAATGAGTCAGTAGGCCTTTGCAAAGTACTCAACCCACAAGCAAACCCCCCATTCCCAACAAAGCAACCCCCGTGTAGGAAAAGTAAATAGAGACTCGCCGCCCTGACACCACCACAATACAAACTACCCTCAAAAACCTGCCAAGACAGGTGGGCGGGGAATATGGAGAACCCGTTATCTCTTGACAGCAAGCATGGAGAGGCTTAAAAGGGAACGCTTCTGGATAAAATGAGTCAGGGGCCATGCCACATTAATAACACTACTCTCCAGACTCTACGCCGCATTAATGACATCACCACAAAAGTTAAACCACATTAAAAGATTCTGACAAATAAACAGTTGAAATGACATAAGTTCCTCAAAATCAGGACCGGAGTGTCCCCACCAGAAACCTAGTATAAAAGTTGATCCCCAGATACAAAGAACTCTCTCCAATTTCTCTAAACTTACGCACAAACTATTAAGAAAATATACAGATTTTGGGATCGGAGACTCCTTGGCCACAACCAAGGCCCCTTTTTTTCGTGTTTGTTTAAGTGTGCAAGTCAAAGTTAAAAATCCAAATTGTTGGAACCCGACCTAAAGATGTACGAAACAAGATGTTAACACAACCAATATCCAAGAAGGAAAATGAGTGAAAAAGAGGAAGATCAAGATATGGTGGACTTCATTTCTCGTGCAGATTGTGTCACATAATTAAATATTCACTCCTTTAAACAGTGATTTTTAATCCAAATCCAAGATGCACTCTTACGATAGACAAGAAATTTCAAAACCAACATGCCTTATAATTTGGGTATCATTTCTCTTTCTCGGTAGATGACTAAATTCCAAAGCGACGTAAACGTAGGAACACTGCTAGCGTTGAAAAGCAGCTTGCCTTTTCGTATACATATTACATATAATATATGGATAAAGCTAATGCCTCCGCTCCCGATCTCGTTATATTTTTTTTAATTGTTTTATTTTTTTTATATTTTTTTAATTTTTTTTATATTTTTTTTACTTAATGATTAAATAAGTATTTTTTAATAATATTATAATTTTTTTATTTTTTTAAAAATTATTTTACAATATTAAAAAAATACATATAAAAAAAGTGAAATAAAAAAAATATAAAATTTTAGACTGAGCGGGACCGGAAGCGAGCGGAGCTCCCCAGACTCCTCACACGTGTACACAAATCCGACGCTCTCAGATAAAACATATTTAAAATAATTAAAAGAAATAATTGAATTAAATATTAAAAAAATTTAAATAAGATAAAATTTAAATTTAAATAAAATATTATTTTTATCTTAAAATTTTAAAAAAATTAATATTTTTTTATAAGATCAGTAGAAAAAAATTAAAATGAAAAGATACGCACGTGTGACGCTTTTTTGAGATTTGAACAAATTTTTTTTTTAATTTAAAAAAAAAAAAGAAGGTAAAGGAAGACACGAAATGAAATCAAGTTAAAGGGAGAAGAGAACGATACGCACGTGACGGAGTCACCGACGTTTCCGCCACATTGGTGAAACGACATGACTGCCTGGACCTTGAGGCCGTGCTTCTTGGCCATCTCGAGGAGCTCGGTGTAGCCGCCCCAATTGTATGCACCGGGTGCGTCCCTCTCCACCAAACCCCACCACACATCCATCATCACTCCCTCAACCCCAGCGCTCTTCAGAGCCTGCAAGCTTGCGTTCATTGCCTTCCTCCGGTTCACCGTGTTGTTCATCGTCACGCTATCCAGAGGCATCATCACGTAAACCGGCACCCCCTTCCCCTTGTCCTGCACACCCCCCTCCCAGTACACCCTCGCCGGAGCCTCCATCGCTGGTGCTTCCAGCTCCGTCGCGAACGCACGGCAGGCCACCGACAGATCCGGCCGGGTAGCCCCTAGAATTGGCGACCGGCAAGGGCTCACTGGCGGAGATAACGCGTCGAAGATGTCAGTGTTTTGGGCCCTGCACCTGAGATTCGACATCGGAGACTTCCACACCGACGCTGAACTTAACGTCGGCGTTGACTCTCCGGGTTTGGTGCCGTTCTCAATCGTAATCGGTGTGCCGGCTAGGGCCCCTATCTGGTGCGTCATGCTTAGAGACATTTGTATAACACCAACCGAAAAGATCGAACCGAACAGAAAATGGAAAGAGAGAGAAAAGTGTGGGAAAGTTTTGAACCAGAGGGAGACGATGAAGGAGGAGCGCGCTGCAATTTATAGGTGCTCGGATCGGATAAAAATATTTAAATCTCGTTTCACAACCGTAACTCTCGCGCCACGTGTATATGTCTCTACGTGGCGGAACGAGGGCGGTGGAGGAGGCGAAGGCTACAATAGCTCGATGCACGTGAGTATGGACGACCATACGCGATTGCGCGTGAAGGTTCCAGCGAACGTATTGAGTTAAAGATTGGCAACACGTGTGAGAAAGAGAGTGATCACATGTTCCGGCCCTTTCGGCTTACTACATGCGGATTTTGTCGTTTTGTCTTCTACGCCTGCTTTGACGTCCACGGAACTGCGGAAGGAAGATAATGGGAAGATAAATTCTATTCATTATCTTCGTATTATATATTATACATAATTTTTTTATTTTTTTATTAAATATATAATATGTAAATGATAAATAGAAAATTTTAATTAGTTAAAGAAGAATATAATTAAAAATAAATATAATTTATGATGTATGAAAATAATGAATATTAAAATTCTAATGGAAAAGCAAAGGAGTGCAGAACTGGTTGACACTTGACGGAAGTGATTGGTAGGCCGGTGGGTTGGGCCTCTGGCTGTGAAGGTTCAACACGTTACCGTAGTTTAATCCTTTTTTATTTTGATTATTTTTTTTTAACTAAATAAGTTAATAGAGTGATATTTATTATATAGACGGAGGAACCTATAAAGTGGGAATATTGGAGATAAATAGAGAGGTGACATGTAGACTTTCCTCAGTTATTAATATGGGGATGCATATAGGGTATCAACAAATCAGCCACATTGTCTTTTTGTCTCTCTCCCGAAATCGATTTTCTCTCTCTTTCAGTAATTCCTTTGATCGACTCTCATTCTCTCTCTTTCGATTGGCTCTTCATCTCGCAGAAATTTGCGCAGCTCTCCCTCTAGCATAAATTTGCGCGGCTCTCTCTCTCTTTCTCTCCTTCCCTCCCTCTCTCCCTTCTTCCCTCTCTCTCCTTCGATCTCTCACTGGATATTCCTCCCGAAATCAATCAGTCGGTTCTCTCTCTCTCTCTCTCTCTCTCTCTCAGTCTCCTTCGATCTCCCTCATGAAAACATTCACAACAGGGATCTACGTTCTTCACAACAGGGATCATCGAGAGAGCCAGCGTGACCCAAAGTTTGGGTTTCAATTTCTCGATAATCTGGGTGGCTTCTACGTTCTTCAGTGAGAACTTGGTGGCTTTCTTTCGGAGATGGAGATAGAGGGGAGTGAGAGATGGAGATGGAGGTATTGTCTTTCGGATCGAGTGAGAGAGCAGGGAGAGAGGGAGCAGATTTTTGGGATGATGCCTTTCGGATGTATCTTTTGGAGATGGAGATTGAGAGAGCAGATTTTTGGGATGATGTCTTTCAGATGTATATTTCAGAGCTGGAGATTGAGAGAGCAAAGAGAGAGGGGGAGGGGAGAATCGAGAGGCAAATAGAAAGTTTGATCTATTGTTTACGTGGGGTATAATTTGGTCGTGTGCTCCTTACGTGTCAGCGTGCTACTGGTCTCCGTTATTCTCAATTTATAAGTGTCTCTAGTCTGAAGTTGTTCTCTTATTATATATTTCATTCTTATTACTTATTAAATTAATTTAAAATTTTAAAATTAACAAGCTCGATATTTGATAAATAATGCTATTATCACAGTAACAAAATATACGAATGCAAGTGGTGGGGTAACAAATTAATAAGATATATTGAAACATGATTTGTCATGATTAAGGTTGTGTTGAGATATTATAGTATTCTGAATAATAATGAAAAACTGATGCTATAATATTAAATAATATTAAAAAATAAATATAAAATAATAATAAAATAATAAATAATAATAAAGTATTCCGATTCTCAATATCCAAATTAGGCCACATGCATCTCAGCGATACTCCGTCCAAATCCAATTAAACATTTAAGGAAAATAATAGGGTTACAACCCTCCTGTTATCTATTTATTACTTTTTTTTTATTTAATTTTTTTAAAATTTTTTATTTTACTTAATGGTTAAAGAAGTGATTATTAGTAAAATTATATATATTTTTATTTTTTTAATAATTAAGGATGTTAGAAAAATATTTAAAAAAAAAAAACTCAAATACATATAAATAGTAAATAGGTAATAATAAGGTACTACCCAACATCTAATGGTTATGGAGTCTGATGCTTTAAAAAATTAAAAAAAGAATGCAAGTAAACAAGAAAAATCCCTTTCAGAATTGTTTTTAAAAGTAATTTACTAGAAAAAAAAAAGTTTTTAGAACTTTTAATGACAAAACAAAACTTTTCTTTCTATTTTTTTAATGGAAGTGAAGACGTGTATCTTTTTGGATTATCCAAGAAATAGATAATCCAAGGGTGGAAAATCTAGCACTCTGCATTGCTTTTTTTAAAAGCAAATTAATCACCTCATCTACAATGAGAGTGGATGCGTTGGTTTTCAGTACAATTGTCCTTGATTGATTTAAGGGTAATTTGACTTATTGGATAGCTAAAATGGAAAGAAAGTCTTATGTGGTAGCCTCTCTTTTTCCCATCCAAAATGCCCATTTTAAAAATTAAAATAATGTGATAAGCTAAAGAATGCGTGACACATTAAAAAATTAAAATATTAATATTCCAAGGAAAAACCAAACTATAATTAATCCATGAAGAATATAAGGGGTGGAAAGTAGGAAGGAGCTAGGGATGAAAAGAAAAACAAATAAATAAATTAAACTAGTTGAACAAATATCACTTTGTATAAGGACTTGTACGCACAATTTATACGAGTTACGCTCTATTAACTTTTGAAAAAGAATATTGCGAATGAACAAGGGAATTAGTTTTTTAAATATAATGACTATAATTTAATCTTCGATCCAATAGGGACAACAACATTTACCTTACAAAATTATCCAAAAGGCTAATCTCCAAGGAAAATCACACGTTATATTCCAATTATATTATATAATATTTATATATATTGGAGTATTTTTTTTATGTAGCATTAAATATTTAATAAATATTATAAAATTAAGGTCTGGTTTAGTTACACAGATAAAATTTTTATACAAAATATAATAAATAATTTAAAATTTTTAAATCTTAAAATAAAAATAATATTAAAAAAATAAATTTTAAATTTTAATTTTAAATTTTAAATTTTTAATTTTTATCTCACCTACCTAAGCTTAAAATTGAGACGAGAATTTTCGTGGGTATAAATCCTTCCCTTTTTATGGTACTCTTTCCAGTAGAAAAGGGAAAGGAGAAGGAAACTGTGAGGTGGGCCATCCGGCGGCTAGTTGTTCCAGGAGCAAACGCGTGGTGTCTATAATTTGTTAATTTATACGAGGGCATTTCAGTCCAATGGCGAAAGGGGTAAAAAGAGAATTTTCAAAAAAAAAAAAAAGAGAGAGAAGCAACGGGGGCCAACGGATCGTTCTTCCAAAGTCCTAGGCCCTGACTGCTCTCTCCTACCTCTCAATCGATTCCTTTCGGACTTTCCCGGAAAACCTCGGGAAAATGCTGGAAAATTTGCGATCATGAGTCCGTCGGAAATAAAAATGAGGGGATCTTTACGTGTAGATGACGCGAATGCCCCGTCCACCTCAGGTCCACAGATACGCGCTCCTCAGGCTGCGCCGAGCCACCCGAATTCCAAGCACAGGTGAGATGATCACCGATTTGCGCTCATTTTTTTTCTTGGAGTTACTGAATTTTCTCCGAATTTGAATTCCCACAATCCTCCGCTCTTGGCCAAGATCTGAAATTTTTGATCGAATTCGAATCAGTCGTTTTCATTTCGACTCGCTCTGGCTATTTTTGTCGAATTTAGATGAATCTTTGAATTCAACCTTATAATATCACTACAATTATGTATTGGATTAGTGTTATATTGTGATTAGTATATATTTTTTCGTACAATTTCTTCCAAATCAACCTGAATTTCCTTATATCATTTACCGATGCTAGATTTATTTATCATCTTAGTTCAGTTGGCTGAATTTGCGAAAAACCACAATCCAATAATTTTAAATCTGTGGGTTTGTACTCAATTGGTTGTTACTGTGTTTACCATTTCTGTTTACAAATCACTGATTATTCAACAACGTAGTATGTCATTTCTTTTGATATAGTTTTTTTTTTTTTTAGTATGTCATTTCTTATTCTGATGTAGTAAAATTGGGCTGGTATTTTTTTTTTTATAAGTAAAATTGGGCTGGTATTAATCAAAATGAATCCGATTATGATTGGTGCTTCTTTTTCTATGTTGATACTGTTTTGCAGTTTTGCCTGTGGTGGCAATGTGTTTAGACTCTTGGCACGGAGAGAGGTTTCACCTAGAACGAAGCACTCATCAAAACGGTTATGGGGAGAAGCTTCTAAACCGCGACTTGATTCCTTTGGGTCAAGGAGTGCAGTGCAAGATGCAAGACGTGGTCTTATATCGTGGTATGTTCTGCGTTCTATAATTTTTCTTCTGTGATATAAATGCTCATGCACACTTTTTGTTGATCAAATTATTTTTTGGTAAGCCAAAGATAACAAATATATTATATGTATGTGTTTCTGTATTTGTTGTATTCACTCTCAATCTTTTATTGGTCTTGGTGTTTGTTCCTATCAGTATATTTGTTTAATATTGCAAACTTTGGTTATTCTTTCAGGGTGGAGGCAGAAACGTTGCGGCATTTTTCAGCCAAATATTGTCCACTATTGCCTCCTCCAAGGTCGACTATTGCAGCAGCCTTCAGCCCTGATGGAAGAACAGTTGCCTCTACACAGTGAGTTACCATTTCTCGTCTTATCTTTTCGCTTATGCCAAAGGTTAGACAAAGATTTTCCTAGAAGTGCTTCTTCAAATAGCATTGGGTTTTTGGTCCTGCAGTGGAGACCATACCGTAAAGATTATCGACTGCCAAACTGGGAGTTGCTTAAAGGTTTTGAGTGGTCACCGAAGGACCCCTTGGGTGGTAAGTTTATCTTATATGCTTTATTCACATCTGTTAATTTCTTAAGGCTTATAGAGTATGTTTTAAATATTATTTGTTCAATGAAACTTGCTTCAAGTTCTGCTGTCATGATCTTGTATTTGGCTTTTGAAGAAGAAATTTATATCTTAAGCTAGTGCTATAACGGTCATCTCGGGGATGTTTACCATATGGGAATGTATCTTGTGGTGATTGCCTCATTACCTGTTAGAAACAAAATCTTCACCAAATGAGTTCCTTTTCATGCTTCTCACAAGAATGCATGCATACCGTTGTATAGTGCTTTACATAACATACACTTCTATGAATATGCTATACCTACTATGGAACTTCCTTCTCACGTTCTTGTGGAACTCTTGCAGGTTAGGTTTCATCCATTATATCCTGAAATACTTGCAAGTGGAAGTTTGGATCATGAAGTTCGTTTATGGGATGCATATACTGCACAGTGTATAGGATCACGCGATTTTTGTAATTACCCCCTATGGATTTCTATATCTAGCATTTGGAGAATAAGGTCATGCTGAAATTATATAATTTTTATGGTGGATATGTCCTTTCCTCTGCGCAGGTCGTCCTATTGCTTCTATTGCCTTCCATGCACAGGGGGAGCTTCTTGCTGTGGCTTCAGGTCACAAAGTGAGGACTTCTTATCTGTGAATTTTAATTACTATCTTATGTTGACTTGTTCTTTAATGATGTTGGATTATGATTTCTTTGTTAGCTATACATGTGGCATTACAACAGGAGAGAGGAGACATCCTCGCCAGCCATTGTACTAAGAACACGCCGGTCTCTTCGGGCTGTGCATTTTCACCCACATGCAGCCCCTTTTCTTTTAACTGCTGAGGTAACCTCTTTTGGTGGTCATTTTACTTATATGCCTTTTTTCATTTCATATTATAGCCTTTGGTTCTGATATTGTGCTGATTTGCAGGTCAATGACCTTGACTCATCAGATTCCTCAATGACACTTGCAACTTCTCCAGGTTACTTGCACTATCCTCCACCCACTGTGTTCTTGGCCGACGCTCATTCCAGTGGTCTTCCTTGTTTGGCAGATGAACTTCCTCTCATGTCTTTACCCTTTCTGATGTGGCCTTCATTTGCTAGAGATGATGGGAGAACATCTTTGCAGCCTACTTATGGGGATGCAGGTTTGAGTACCGTGCAACCGAGAGTGGATCCTTCTGCTTCAATGCGGCTGCTGACATATTCCACTTCTTCAGGGCAGTATGAACTTCTATTGTCTCCAATTGATCCTCATAGTTCATCTCCTGTGCCAGAGGATATGGGAAATGATTTTATAATGAGTGAAATGGGTAACACGATTTATCAATCTGCTGTGGATACCACGGAGACTATGGAAGTGCATCCTGAAGAGAGAAATACTCGCTTTTTCCCTTTTGGTGACCCCATGTATTGGGAGCTACCCTTCTTGCAAGGGTGGTTAATTGGCCAGAGCCAAGCTGCACAACGCACCATGAATTCTGTCAATGGTTCAGCCCACGAGAATTCATCAGCATTTAATGAAATGGAAAATCTTGCGGCTTCTTCAGTTATGCCAGCTGTTGTTAGCCAATATAGGGCTACCGGAAGATCCAGCTCGCGACAGCGTTCTTCGCGTTTTCGCATGAGGTCCAGGACCGTATCTGGTGATGGTGCTGCTTTTAATCATGTTCCACGTGATGAAGGTGATCCTCGAGTTGCTGTAAGTAGAATCCAATCTGAACTTGCAACCTCATTGGCTGCGGCGGCTGCTGGGGAGTTACCGTGCACTGTGAAGCTAAGATTATGGGCACATGACATAAAAGATCCATGTGCTCTTCTTGATGCAGAAAAGTGCCGCTTAGTTGTACCCCATGCTGTACTTTGTAGGTATGACCTTTGTCTAATATTAAATAATAGCAGTCTGTTGCAATTTCAGGTAACTTGTTACTGTGTAGGGTAAACATTCAAAGATTTATAATGGGAAGTAGTACTTTTTGGTACTTGTACTTATCTAAACATAGCTCTTCATTGGAGTAATGTTTGGCTTGAAGATCGGAGATATTGATAATAATCTTTCTTCTTTTTGTAACGTTAATGTGTAGGCTACATAATATTATGCACTAGAGTTTGACATATGTTTACATGTACGCAAATGTTTGTAGTGAAATGGGGGCTCATTTTTCACCTTGCGGGAGATTTTTAGCAGCTTGTGTGGCATGTGTGCTGCCTCATCTGGAAGCTGATCCAGGATTGCAAGGGGTTCACCATGACATCCCAGGGGCTGCAACCTCCCCGACACGGCACCCAATTTCAGCTCACCAAGTTCTGTATGAGCTTCGGATATATTCCCTTGAGGAGGCAACGTAAAGCTCAAACCTATTTATGCAGTCATTTTTTTTAAGATTTTCATTTATGCTTTCCCTTGTTGCATTTTTTCCTGATGTTCTCTCTCTCTCTCTCTCTCTCTCTCTCTCTCTCTCTATATATATATATATATAAATCTAGATTTGGCTCGGTCCTTGCATCACGGGCAATACGGGCTGCTCACTGTTTAACCTCAATTCAGGTCAGTTGCTTTCTGGTGCCTTTTTTTTTTCCCTGCAGGGGCCCCCCCGCCGGGGGGGTTGGGGCTGGGGGCTGGGTATAGTTTCATTTGTGTCTCAGGTGATACATATAATCCTCTTTCTCTAAAAAATGAATGCATTTCTTATCATTGTTTAGATTAATGTGATTTTAATGGACTTATCTTCAATTTTTTTTTGTTTGAATAGACTTTGCACAAAAAATAACTCATTTGCTAAAGAGTATTTTGCATTACTCTAAGTTTGGTGATGTCTACAGCAGAAAGTATTCTTTCCAATTCTGAGAAGTACTTATATTTTAACTTATCAAAAAAGTACTTATATTTTATGATGTGTAAGAAATCGTACTCTCAGTTATATTAACATTGATTTTTTTTTTCTACCGTTTAATTTTGAAAATGCATATTTTGAGCAGTTTATTCATCAAAATCAAAGGGTAAGTGTGTGAAGATTATATTGTCCCTGATGTTAATTTTTTTTTTTTTGCATGGTGAAGATTTAGTTTTTTGAGTCAAAAGTGAAGTGTATAAGCCTACAGATTTTACATTTGATTATCTTTATTTTTGTATCTAATGGCAAAATTATAATGTGAACTCATGTTGGGACACAATAGTGACCTATTCATGCATACATTAAAGATTCATCAGTTATATCCATTAACAAGACGCTTTTCTTTGTACTCTTGTATTGAACATGGATATTGTTTCATGTCCCTAGTTCTCACCTACATCTGAGCACTTGTTACTTGCTTATGGCCGACGCCATAGTTCACTTCTTAAGAGTGTTGTCATTGATGGGGAGACAACAGTGCCTATTTACACAATTCTGGAGGTAAGAGTTCAATGTTTTCTTTTGGGTACTCTTTTCGATATATGTTTACAGAACTTAGTTATCCAAGAATATAATTTTCAGGCCATGTACATCACTCAGGTTTTTGAAGTTCTCTTCATTAAAAATCATTTTTCACCAATCAGGTTTACAGAGTTTCTGATATGGAACTTGTGAGAGTTCTTCCTAGTGCTGAGGATGAGGTCAATGTAGCCTGCTTTCATCCATCAGTTGGAGGTGGCCTTGTCTATGGGACTAAGGTAAACAAGATTCGCTATTTGCATCTTTTTACTTGTTTGTATATAGCCTAATGTTATCCTTTTTGTATTCTTCATTATTTTCTGTAAAATCCAGGAAGGGAAACTTAGGATCCTCCATTATGATAGTTCTCATGCCACGACTTGTGCGGCATCTCATTTGCTTGATGAAAACATGCTCGAGGTAGGTTTAAGTATGATGATGTGCTTGGTAGATTAATATTTTTTATTCAAATTTAGGGTTTGCTGCCTGAATGATGCTACTTGTTTTTCAGTCACACGCTAAAATCTTTCCTATCCTAAAGCAATAATTGAAAAAATGATAGGCATTTTTTACTCATTTATTGGGAGTTTTCTTTTATTTTCTGTTCTCTTATTTTGTTTTTGTTGCTGTTGATAAATGGACAAAAAATGGTAGCTTCGTATAAAAACTGTTCCGTATTTTCTGGTAGCATTCAAGTGAAAAAGGTAAAGGAAAGGAAAAAGGGTGTCCCTTACTCCATTCAGTCTGAATGGCTGGTTGTAGCCTCCCTCTCGACCAAATTTCATCAATAAGCTCTTGAAGTAATAAAGATATTCTTCAAATTTGAAACTTATGCTTTCATTATTTGCAATATAGAGGCCAGACTTGTTTAGGATGGGAACAATGAAGTATGTCAATTAAAATGTTAACGATGAGCCTATTTCTCATCAATAAAATTCTGATAAAAAATGTTAATGATGAGGATATGAATGAAATGATATTGTTCCTAGTAGCATATGCATGTCAAGGTCGTTGCTTGTGTTTTGAATTTGTTAACTTTTTGCAATGAAGTTGGTTTACTGATGATGGATTAAACTAGTCTGCAATATGGAGTTTTATGTTAGTAATTTGGTTTACTTTTCATTTTTCATCTTTTTATTGTAGGTCCCGACATATGCTTTAGAATGCTAATAGCTAGTGATCATTACCCACATTGATGTGTACAACTCCACTGGAATGGTATGTTTCTCTTCACATTCACATGAGTTTGAACTGCTTGTACTTTGTTTATTAATTTATTCTTCTTACCATTTGGTATATGATTACTCTATTGGGACTGAGTCATTAAAAAATTAGGCATTTTCTTTGCTTTAAAATCTTATTGAACCAAGACTTCGACGTTATTGCATCCATCTTTCTTATTTATATCAGCCAAAACGATTACACATGATAAAGCAATCCCTGTTGCTTTCATGAGACTATTGATTGTCAATATTTGCAAGGAAATTTCATTATCATTAAAAGCCTCAAGAAGCAGCATGTTAGGTAGAAAGAGAACAAGGGCATCGTTCTCATTCTTATTGCCTCCCATCTGTCTTTTGCTGCCCTTGACTGATTGCTGGTTTATAACTGGCTCCATCTAAGTCATTACATTCCACAGCAGCATGCATTAAAAGTTCTATGTACTTTAAAAATTCCAAATATGAATTACTTATCAAAAAAAAAAAAATTCCAAATATGAATGAGTTATTTTTTAAACCTTAAAATAATGAAGGTAACAAATCCTGCATATCAAAATTAAGGAAAATCGTAATGCCATAAAAGAAGCTTAAACGGAAACCCTAATGGTCTATGTGATAAACTATTAGACACTTATTTAGTTTTTCATCAGTGTCTACTTTACTAACTCTGGCCTGAAGACTCATTCTCATCATTACCTGGGTAATTTTAATCCAGGGTTTGCAATTAAGGATTCCTTGAAAAGCATTCAGATCATTGTGTTTCTTACCTCAATGGTGCGGCAGCAAAATCAATTTCTTTAAAGTGACTAGGGTTTGATTTAAAGATAAAATTGGTGATAATCTTTGGGTGCCGGATACCTTAGGCTGGCAGCAGCTCTAGGGTCTCCTTTAAGCCTCCAGATAGTGGTCTAGGCTTTATAGGGCTCCTGAAATCTCTCCTACAAGATCTGATTTTCTAGCCAAAAGAGGATTCCTATTCCTTTTAAACTTCTTAACAATGGTCAATTCAAAACTTACTTCACAATGTCTCCTCATCTTTTCCTTATGACAAAATTCAGAAAATTAAACTATCAAATTTCACATGTAAATCTGGCAGAATTTTTCAGACAACTAATCACAATTGAACTTACAACAAGCGTCCAATAACTGGAATATCAGTGTAGTGTGCAGAACAAAAAAGAGAATTAAAACATGCAGAATCCAACTGAAATTAATAAAACTCGAGGAGATATTGATCACTCTTGGTATAATGGCTCACCCGTATACTTGGGCTATTGCCTACTCTTTTTATCAATAAAAAATTGTTTACCGATTAAAAAAAAAAAACTCTTGGTATAATGGCTTGGACGCAACATCTAATGTTTGTGGCTATTCCTGATCAATGGTTCCTTTCAATGTCAGTTGATCCCAAAAACACATGTATTACTTGTTACTTGTTACCAACGTTGGATAAAGTGTTCGTAGAAATGAGAGATGGTTGGCATCTCCCTGACAGGGATGGGAACATCCTTCGGGCTTACTTGTTACCGACACATCCGGTTAAGGCTATGCACTTCGGTGGATCTTCTAACCCAATTTTAAAACTTATCGAAAAAAAAAAGATATTGATCACTTTCCCATGATTTAGACTATATGTAGGAAAAGCCTAAAAGGACAATCAAGGAGAACAAGGCCTGGAAGATATAGCTCACAGCGGAGCTGAATGGCACAACGGGGTTTTTTTGTAACCAACAAAGTCATGGGATTAGGGCCAAATTGACTTAGTTCAGTTGTGTACCCCAGTATAGTGCATTGTAATGCAACCTTCAAGTGCCGTACTATACACATGAACAAACTTCCTCTGTGAAGTTTTAAATCTTCAGATATAGTTAGTGAAAACCCTATTTTCTATTAAGTTTGTCGATTGGAGACCCATACAAGTAATATGTTTAGGGGTTTATTTTTCTACAGTGACTTAGATAGGTCTTATCTCTTGTATACCTTCTTGTATACTTGGACTATGCCTATTCTTATTAATACTATCGTTTACTTATAAAAAAAAAAATGTTTAGAGGGTTTTATTTTGGATGACTCGTCCAGTTCTCTATCAGTTGATAGGAAAATTTTTACGGACATGGATTCAGCTGAGTTTGGAAGATCCACTACTGATTTATTTGGAAGCACTTCATTACATTTGCATGCATGGCTACCCACCACTTATGTTTTGGTAGTTGAATTTAGCCTTACAATCTTAACATATGCATCTTACTTTTTTTGGTATAGATTGTGGTCAACGTCCTTGCCTTCATACAAGTAATCATTTGACTGTGTTACTATGCTTCCAGGTGAGACAACATACCCCATGTAATTTATACAGGTGCTTGTTCGAGGTCATCAGCCTTTCTTTACCCATCATAGTAAACTTTTAAACCACACTATTTTTTTTTTCACCATCAGAATACTTGCCAAAGGCTCCTTTCGTGCCTAAGATTTTATTTTCTTTGTCTTGTTACTGAGAATGTTCTATAGCATCTGGATTCATTCAGTCTAACATGAAAGTGAGCAGGTTGGTGCCTAGCCTTGTCGTATAGTTGTATTTGATTGTCTAGTTTCAAATGATTGTAACAGCAACACTGCTAAAGCCGTTGATATCAGAAAAAACTTGTGTTATTGATTTGATTGCGGCCTACCTCCTATCATGTTGTATGCTGTACTTTTTCTGAACTCACCTCTCTCTCTCTCTCTCTCTCAATGAACAAGCACACGTTATCATTCAATGGACAGGGGCAAGAAGTATTGTTTCATTAATGGATGGGTTGCTGAGAGTCTGAGACAGCATATCTATTTGGCCATTCAGTCCTTGAGGAATCCATTCAGGATGGAGTAGGGACTAGCAAAGATGATATGATATGCATACAACTCATGTTTACAACACGATCATGTAAAATTCAACATTCAAATCATACAAAATATAATGTATTTGATGAAGTGGGCTGCCTGTGGTAGGGTTCTTTGGAAATAATGGTAATAATTATAATCTCACATCCTATTATTCATGCATGGACTGTGGAAGACTATAAAGAATCTCATACTATAAAGAGTCGCTGGTAATCACTGCTAGAGATTTTGGTAGATCTTATGCCAGCCAACTCTTGTCGAGACCAAACAAAACAGAGCAATGTCTCGCGCATGTGTCCATGGAACAAGTGGGTGGGCCATCTGAGTTCAGGGTGACACAGACTTCGTCGCCGTCGTCTTTTGGGCTACCTCTTGTCACCACGACGGTGTATACAACGGCAATGTCCTCAATGCCCAATGCTCTTGTCGGGACCAACTGAAACTAAGCAGGGTTACTCACAGGAGTTCACAAAACAAGTGGGTGGGGCACAGACTTGGTCGCCGGCGTCGTCTGGGCTACCACCCGTTACCTCGGTGGTAAATACTACGACAGTAACTTCGGCAGTGACTTGGGCTCTACCTTTGGAGGAGACGACAGAGTCGTTGGAAGCTTTGGAGCATGGCGGGATATCACAGTTTGCACCAATGGAGTCGGAGCTGGTGGCCAATCACCACCGCAAGCCTGTTCAGTTAACGAAAAATTCTTCTTCTTCCATTACAGAAGGGGTTGTTGCTTCCGGTAATATAGAACCAGTGGGTATATTGGGGGAGGTTGGTCCTATGGTTCTGTTTGAGGCTACTAAGGATGGGGAGGATGAACCTATCCACATATACTCTTTTCATCCCCAGGTGTCTAACTGGGTTATCTAGAAAGCAATGGATCTTAAACACTATGTAGGGATTACATGTGAGGGATTTGAGACCTAATTTTTGGCTTTACTTATAGCCATTGAGGCTGCACATACTCAAGCTAAATCCAAGCAATCCATTATTTTGGATAAGAAGATGGAAAGAGAACTCAGGCGGCTTATGTGGGCAATGAAGGATGATAAGGGAGAGAAAAGCTCTAATCGGGAGCGTGGCAATGGGAGGGTTAAGAAGGTTGGTCCATGAAGTCAAAAATTATATCATGGAATATGAAGGGGCTGCATGAACTAAATAAGCAGCTCCAAGTGAGAAATTTACTTCGGCAATTGAAGGGTGATATTATTTGTTTACAGGAGACTAAGTTGGAAACTTTTACAAGCCAACTAGTTCGCAGCCTATGGAGAGGACATGTCGGATGGTCTTATCTGCCATCAAAAGGAGCATTTGAAGGTGTCATAATTATGTTTGATAAAATGGTGGTGGAAATGGTGGAGGAATGTATGGGTGAGTTCACTGTAGAATGCTCTTTTGTGAATGTAGAAGATGGCTTTAAATGGGCTTTTGCTAGAGTCTATGGCCCTAATTTTGATTGGGAAAGATGGCTTTTGTGGGAAGAATTGGCCGGAACTCTTAATTGGTGGGAATTACCAAGATGCATTGGGGGTGATTTTAACATAACTCGATATCCAAGTGAAAGGTCAGGTGTATCCTACATCACTCCCGCTATGAGGGATTTCTCTGATTTCATCTCAAAACAAGAGCTTATGGATATTCCACTATCAGGAGGCACGTTCACTTGGTCTAACAACCGAGAAGTCCCATCTTGGTCAAGGATCGACCGATTTTTGTTAACCCTTGAATGAGAGGTACATTATCCGGAGGTTACTCAAAGAAGATTACCTCGTCTATGTTCTGATCACTTTCCCATCATTCTAGATTGCAGAGGCATCCAATGGGGTAAAATGTATTTTAAATTTGAGATTATATGGCTTAAAACTGATGGTTTTGTAGACAAGGTCAGACTATGGTAGACTGTTTACAACTTTGAAGGCTCTCCAAGCTTCATAATGGCAAAAAAGTTGCAAGCGCTGAAAATGGACCTGAAACAATGGAATGAACAAGTTTTTGGCAATATACTTCAACAGAGGCGCTCTCTAGTTGAGGAGCTATAGGGTTTGGAGGGCGAGGAGGAAGCTGGAACTCTCTCCGAACCAGAAAAAACTCGCAAGTGTCAAGTTGTGGCTGAACTAGAACGAGTAACACTGATGGAGGAGATTTCATGGAGACAGAAATCAAGGGCACTATGGCTTAAGGAGGGAGATAAGTGTACGAAATTCTTCCACAGGGTGGCTAACTCTCACAGGAGGAACAACACTATTGATACACTGATGGTAGATGAGGAGGTTACTTCAGACCGGGTGACAATAAAAAATCATATTGAGCAATATTATCTTCAATTGCTTTCTGAAGAACACAACTGGCGACCAAAAGTGGACAGTTTATCATTTTCAGTACTAGATCAGTAGAGTGCAACATGGCTAGAGAGGCCGTTTGCAGAAGTGGAAGTTTGCAAAGTAATCAGAGGTTTGGCTAGTGATAAGGCTCTGGTTCCGGACGGATTTACTATGGGATTCTATCAAGCTTGTTGGGAGATGATTAAGGAAGACCTTATGAAAGTCTTTCATGATTTTCATGCTTATGTTAGATTCGAAAAGAGCCTTAATTCTACCTTTCTAGCTCTAATTCCCAAAAAGACAGGGTCTGTTGATATTAAAGACTATCGCCCCATTAGTCTTGTGAATGGGGTGTATAAGATCCTCTCCAAAGTGCTTGCGAATAGATTGAGCTTGGTGGTGGAAAAGCTAATTTCAAAGCCACAAAATACCTTTGTAAAAGGGTGACAAATCCTTGATTCGATCCTCATTGCAAATGAAGTTTTGGATGAACGTTTAAAGTCTAGAGAACCCGAGCTGCTTTGTAAACTAGACATGGAGAAAGCTTACGACCACGTCAATTGGCAGTTCTTACTTTATCTACTTGCAAGATGTGGTTTTGGGGGAAATGATAGAAATGGATAGAATTTTGTATCTCTTCAGTGCGATTCTCTATTTTGATGAATGGTTCACCGGCGGGTTTCTTCCACTCCTCCCGTGGTTTGAGACAAGGAGATCCTCTTTTCCCTCTACTTTTTTTTATTCATCACGGAAGCTCTAAGTAAGATGATTAAGGCCTTGGTGGATGGGGGCTTTCTTTATGGTTTTCCAGTGGGGAATGGCGATCTTAACATTTCTCACCTGTTATTTGCTGATGACACTTTAATTTTTTGCGGTGCACATCTTGGTCAAATTCAAGCCTTGAGGGTGCTACTCCTTTGCTTTGAAGCTACATCAGGCTTGAGTATTAACCTTTCAAAGTCTGAATTAGTGCCAGTGGGGGTTGTTCATGAAGCAGAATCATTAGCTACACTCTTGGGATGCAAGGTATCTTCATTGCCTCTAAAATACCTTGGTTTACTATTGGGTGCCTCTTTTATATTTGAAAGGATCTGGGATCGAGTGGTCGAAAGGGTGGAGCGCAGGTTGGCTTCTTGGAAGAGGTTATATTTGTCGAAAGGTGGTAGGTTGACTTTGATTAAAAGCACCCTTTCAAACTTACCCACGTATTTTTTGTCTTTATTTTCGCTTCCTACAAAGGTAGCTAATCATATTGAGAAATTACAAAGGGATTTCTTGTGGAGTGGTTTGGGGGAGGAGTTTAAATTTTATCTGGTCAATGGTTTGTACACCTATTTGTGGGGGAGGGTTGGGGATTCGCCAATTGACAAAATTCAATCAAGCTCTTTTGGGAAAATGGTTGTAGAGGTACCAACTTGAAAGGGAGGCTTTATGGAAGTCGGTTATAGACTCTAAATTTGGAGAGGCTTGGGGAGGTTGGTGCTCGAATGAGGTACGAGGCACATATAGAATGGGGTTATGGAAATATATAAGGGGACATTGGGAGACATTTAGAGGACATGAACATTTGGTGGTGGGTGATGGTTCTCGCGTCAATTTTTGGTATGATAAATGGTGTGGTACCCATAGCCTTCAAGTCACATTCCCTGCTATTTTTGAGCTCGCAAGAGAAAATGATGCAACGATTGCTGATCTTTTGGTCCTTTCAAGTGGCCCCCCTCAATGGAATATTGATTTCATTAGGGCAGCCCAAGATTGGGAGGTCGAAATTATTTTAGAGTTCTTTGCGACATTGTATTCAGTAAGTATACCAGGGGATACCGGGGACAAGATGCATTGGAGTCATTCTAAGAAAGACAACTTCACTGTTAGATCATTTTACCAAGCTCTAACGAGTCCTGGTTTGACCATGTTCCCATGGAAGAGTATATGACAGACAAAAGCTCATTCAAAAGCAATTTTTTTTTTGTTTGGACAGCAACACTGGACAAGATCTCCTGACTACAGATAACCTGAGGAAGCACCAGGTAATTGTGATTGATTGGTGTTGTATGTGTAAGAAGCAGGGGAAATTAGTAGATCATTTGCTTCTACATTGCGAGGTGGCCAAGGTCATGTGGGATGATTTTTTCACGAGAGTCGGTTTGTCTTGGGTCATGCCTCTTAGATTGGTGGATTTCCTTGCAAGTTGGAGAGGCATTCAGGGTAACTCCCAGGTGGCGGTCATTTGGCGTATGGTTCTTGTTTGTATGTGTTGGTGTATCTGGAGGGAAAGAAATGCAAGAAGCTTTGAAGACTGTGAGAGAACAACGGAGGAACTTAAACTTTTCTTCTTTAAGTCTTTGTTTTTATGGGCAGGAACCATTGTTTGTAATGGACTAAATATTCATGACTAGCTTCTTTCGATCGTAATCTCTAACTAGGTGTTTTTCATGTATATTACTTATGTACCTGGGCATTGCCTATTTCTATTAATAAAATTTCTATGATTACCTATATATATATATATATATATATAAAAAGAATCTTTCCAAAATGAGTATTGTTACATCTACAAAGAAATTACACAAAAGTAATCTCATAAACTGATATAGTTTTATTTAATCTGTTAGATCTATTTTACAATAAAAGTAACTTTATAATCTGACAAAACACATCAAGCTACATCAGTTTGAATAATTGTTTTTGTATAATCCCCTAGAGTATTTTCCTTCCAAAATAACTACAAGCTTTTCTCGTGACTTGTGGGTATTGTGTTTCAACAAGAGCAGTGCATCCGTTATCTGTCGAGCATTTTATTTATTTATGACTTCGATCTTTGACTTATATAGATAATTCGATGCATTTTATGTGAATTTCTTTTCAACGACGCACATGTCCAATAATTATAAGATTCGATCATGTCCAGATACGGCTAGTTTATTTTTACAATTATTCTAAATTCCTCTCATCTAATCATGAAATTTTTTTAAAATTTTCACACAAAATAAAATAAATAATTTAACTTTTTTAAATCTTAAAACAAAAATATTATTAAAAAAATATATTCTAATAATATTTTATTCAACCTTTAACTTTAATCTCAATTCATCTCATTTGTAAAAAGGGCCAAATCTTTACAAATGGAGCTATCAGTAAATTTTATATTTTCTCTATTGAAAAAATTATATTTAAAACTTGAAAAAAAAAAACAAAATTATAAACAACGATCTCATGTACGCAAGTAATCTTCACTACTTATAAAATTTCTTCAACTATGCCAATTTTTGCATTAAAATGTATTGTACTGTAGAAGTAATTTACAGAGCACCGACAAATACTACATATTATGATTTCATGGGAGAATCTTGTTGCCGACATGCGATGCCGATGTTTTACTGCTCATGATTCGTAAGCTTTGCCTCAATATGTCAATTTCCCTTTCCTTGCTGTATTCTTCATGCTCCATAGAAGACATTCGAGCTTTCAAACCTCTGATGGTCTCTTCCTTTGCATGAAGTTCCCTCTGCAACTCTTGTATCATCTCTTCTTCTTCCTCTGCTTTCCAATAATACTGTACCTCCCCTGCAGAACAAAGTGTCAAGTTATAATTCATGTCAAGTTATTAACAGTGGATCTCACTCTTTTTCAAAACGACTGCACGGCGCATGCGTTTTCCACGACTGCATGTAGCATTACTCCTTAGACTAAGTGGGGTTAAAAAAATGCATTTGCAGTCGATGATTTTTTGTTCCTGCATGTCATATGCTTTATCAACTATCAAGAGACCAGACTTGAGTTTAGAATTAAAGAAAGAATGTTTTGAAATTAAAGACAAATTGAAACATACTTGTAAAGAATTGCAGAGTGCATGCATTTCTGCATAATGTGTGTGCATGTGTGAACCTTCACTAAATGAAAGAGAGAGGTACCATGATGTGTCCTCTGAATGAGATCATCAAGCTCCATCTTAATAGCAAGATAAAGCTGCTTCCACTTCTCCACAGCCTCATCTCTCCTTGCTCTCTCCTCCCTCATTTGCTCCAACAAGAAACCACTTCCCATCAACAATTCCCACCCTTTTTTCTCAGTCTTCTCCTCCATTTCTTTAATCCTATCTTCCTTCTCTTCCACTATCTTCCTCAGACTCTTCACCTCCTCTCTTAGCCTCTTCCTCTCTTGCTTCCACTCAGCCTCCTTAAATGCAAAAACCATCATATCTCGCTCATAAGCCTTACTCTGTTTCTCCCTCTCACTCATCATCTCCCTCATTGCCTTCCGCAGAAACCTTGTATTCTCCATCAACCCTGTAACATCTCTGTCACACAGATTGCTCTTGTTCTTGCTAGCATTTACGCCCATGTTGTTGCTTGAACCCTGTGGTGGGATTTGTTCTTTTATTCTTTTAGAAAGGAAGAGAATAGTGTGGGTGTCACAAATTCTCCCCGGTGGCTCCTCCATTAATAGACCTGCACTTAGCTTGGCCTTATTTATCAACCCTTTGGCCTCACTAGTGCCTAATCATTAATGGAAGCATCAAATAGGCTCGTGAAGAAGTCTGTCTTCTTATGATTTTACATACACAGATTGGACACACATGACCTGTAAGCAAATATAAACAGAGATATGCGGGGTCACAGACTCACATGTGATATTTGTCTGAGAGTGTGGGGGTAGAAAATCACATCCAGTTTTTTTTTTTAAACAAAAGGAGGAAGTTTTATTGCAAGACCTCACTAAGCGGAGGAACTACCATTTACACCAAAATAATAAGCAAAGAATTACAAGTGTAAATAAGGAAGTTTCCAACAATCAGTGCGCAAAAGTCCTCGAAGCGTCCCAATTCCAATTTCTGATCTAAAAAATAACCAACTATTATTATTGGCACCCTCCTTGGCTAGGAAGTCTGCTACCATATTCTTGTAGATATGACATATACTGCAATTAAAGGAGCGAAACAAGGCGTTAATTTCTTCCCAAAAATCCCACATATACCAAAAATTGCACACGCCAGTTTGGATCCATCCCACCACCACGGAAGAATCTGATTCCACCATGAGGTCTTTGATTCCCATTTGTTGAGCCAGTCTTAAGCCATCAAGTAACGCACGTCCTTCCGCAACAGTGTTAGAAGACACCCCATAATGCTGCGCCAAAACAGCTAAAGCACGGCCAGCTGAATCCCGAATAATGCCCCCCCACCAGCTGCACCAGGATTCCCAAATGAGCTACCATCTACATTGAGTTTGAAACAACCCCTTCGTGATTTCGACCACTGTTGCCAGTTACAAGGCAATTTATGACCAGCTTCCAACTGGTTCCTACAATAGATTAACTCTGCAATTAAGTTATATGTTAATTGTTACCGCTGTCAACTTCCATCCCCTCTCACAGCAATAGCCTGACATGTATTCATGCATGACAAGGTTAGCATAAACCATAGAGTACAGACTAGTCTGTCTTTTTGTCTAGCTGTCGGTCCTGGAAACACTTCCCGGTCCACCATCTGGTATGAGCCCCATTGAGAGTATGATTGTATGAGACATTCACATAGGAGGAGCATGTTCGTTCTGCAAATTTTCCTATTTTTAGGAGGTGGTGTTGTGTAATTAGGTACCGAACAAAATGTTCATATGGGATATGTCCAGAGCTTACCCATGTCTACAAATCTAGTATAATTGTTGCAGACCTTTGGATTCTCTGACCGATTACGACTCGCAGTTAATGCCTTTGGAATTAATTTTGGTTGTATGCAGGTGGGTCCATTTTCATTCAATACACAAATGAGCATTTTCAATTATTTATGCTGCTATTTTTTTTTTCCACTCTCCATGACCATGGTATATCTAGCTAAAACCTAAACTGCTAGTATAGTCTAAATTGCAAATGGGCCCCCGGCTTATTAGGAAGAGTCATACTATTTAAGAAAATAATATTTATAGTCGTGAAGTGCGCTAGCGCTGTATAAATTTTTTTTAAAAAAATGAGTAAAACGGAACTCACATGAAAAAAAATTAATCTTTTAATAGTGAATCTCACTTTTTTTCAAAACGATTAAGCGGAACTTACGCACTCCACGACTATTCATAGCATTACTCTAACACTGTCTAATTTCTATCCGATAACGTTCTGATTAAAAACAAACACTTCAAACTCCCCGATTAGTCTTGGTCTTCTTTCATGCTACTACACAGCTCGACTGCAAATCCGGAGACTTTTTCTTGTGCCTCGAAAATAGAAAAACTCCATTGTGTGAGCCCATCCCAGAAGATAGCCTACAACTGATAACAGGGCCGGGGAAAACAAGTACAAGTCCTCTCGATTTCTCATAGCAGTGAAAACAGAACGGGTATGAGTTTCATAATCTGTATTTGTTTCCTATCAGAGTAAATTTTCTTTTTATTGTTCAACTTCATCAAGTGAAATAAGAATGACTATATCTTCATTAATTTTGCCTCCTCTAAGACTGGGAACATGACGCGTTTGTGACCAAGCCCTAAAGTTGGAAGCAAAATCTCAAAAACATTGGTCATCAATCTACACCAACGTTCAAAGAGAACATGTGCTATACTTCTTGATATCTCTTTTACAGATTGGAAAGGGGTGATTTCCCACTCATGAAGCACCCAGATGTTATCTTTACCTTCTCATGCGATCACTTGTCAGACAACATCCCTTCAATTTCACCATTCTGGTTGTACATATCCACGATTTTCTTCGCGTAAGAAGGCATGTGTCTATCAGCTCTGCATGTAATCAATAATTTCACACATAAAGAAGGATATAATGCACCCTATTATAAGCTCGTTGGATGTTCTAAGTTACCTTGCTTTTCCCCAGGCGCGGTTTACGTGCAAATAGTTCCGAATGGTATGGTAGTCAAGAGAGAAACGAGCAAATTCCAGACCCTTTGGACCAATCTGAACCACAAGAACCAAGTAAGAATTGAAACTTGTGTATTGATACTTTAGTCACGGAATGAACAATGAAGAGAAAACTTCACCAAGTTTAGGATAAATGCTATCAAATTTCCAATAAACTTTGGGGCAGGCTGAGAAGGACCTCTCCCTGAGAAAAAGAGAGAGGTTAGCCGAATGAAAAATTACCAAGTGGCATAGTTCACTCGGGAACTTTTCTTATATGCAGAGAGTAAAGGGAAATCTTAGTTAAGAGCATGCAGAACAATATATACATTTGATTTCCTTTTTGAACATCGATATTATACATATAAGAGTCCTGCATCTCCAAAAATGTGCAGCATGTCCAGTTGGAGTCTATACCTTTGAGGGAAGTGCCATATATTCAAATGAAATAATAACAAAGACGTCGGCACACTTACCTAACTTAGCATTATCATCTGCCTTGACAGTCTCGATAACAAATGGTCGGCGGTCACCCTGAAGCAGTGTATTTGTTCTAGTAAAATTATTAATTTAATGTAACTTCACACAGCCAACCAAATATGACAAAGCAAAGGGTTTTACACTGCTGATTGCAGGAGTAATTTCTAGGAGGTTTTCCACGAGACTGAGCATTTCTCTTCCACGTTCATTTCTGTCATATAAAGTATGGCATCATGAATTACAATATTTGGTAGAAGAGAATGATGATAACTAGAGAGAGGGAGAGTGGGAGACAGGCAGAAACAGGGACAAGGGGCAGAGAACATCAGCAATGATATTACCTGACAGTAACATACTGTGGATGTTGTGTCATGCTGACTCCAGAATATTTTGGCACACCCATGTATCCAACCACCAGATCCTGCAGTTCAAGAGACTGCATTATACTACAAAAAGGATAACAGTGCTTTCTTGTTTCTTTGCAGAATAAAAGTTCAGATCTGAAGTGGACAACATGTAACCATGATTCATGAGCCAGCCAAATTTAATTGATTATTGAAAGATTAAAGGCATCTCAAAATTAATCGTGCGTGTAGAGAAAGAAGAAGTAACAATTCACATTAACACATACTTAACAAACTGAGTGAAGGCATACACAGATGTGGAACTGTGCAACACAAATTAAAAAATGCACCCACCAGGTAAGACTTTCGCATTATAAATGATGTCAAGCACTAAGGTTCTTCAGAATATACAAATGATTCAAGTGAACCAACAGGTCATCTAAAATCATATGAGATGATGCATCTTGAGATGAACTACTTGTAAGAGGAATAGAAAAGCTTACCGCTAAGGCATTGGTGTAGTCAAAACAGCTGTAAACAGAACAAAATTTGACTGGTTAGGACGGTTTTTAATGGTTGAATTAACATGTATTTATACAAAATCTATTACAATATACAACACGTGTCTTTTAGTTTTCTTGACTCATGCCTTTTTAGTTTTTGAATCAATGGATTCATATTTACAATTTAGAAGAAATTAAAGAGTTTAGTAGTTATGACTCTTGGTGGATAGAGTTCCTTTAGCACATTACATGGACTCTTGGTACTTCACTAGAACAAAGTGTTTGAGATTTTTTATATAGGTAATAAAAATATTTATTGATAATTGAGTATAGGTGTAACTCAGGTACATGGGTCATATACGGGATTTTTCATCACTAACATACAAACATAAAATGAGTACGGTGAGAGAAGACCTCGGTGCTCAAGCAAATTTTGGAAATCAATGTGCTAATACTGGGACTCACTTAAACGTTATATATATTACATAGTGGTCCATGGTATGTTAGCTTAATTACGAATATTATTTTTACATTTCCCTAGCATCATGTAAGTCTAAGACTGGTTTATATACATTTCCAAACAAACTGTGCCCATGGTTCTCCAGAAATTACTCTTTTTCTTTTGTCCATTTAACCCTAACAAGTACTCTCAAGGAGTTCTAAAAAATAGAGAAAAAAAATAAAAGTAATTTACCTGTAGCATGAAGGGGCAATAACATCGACCAAATCATTTGCTGGTAGACAGAAATAAGGAACCTGCTTTAGTAAAATTTGAAACTGGATGAAGCAGCTTGATTATGATATGGAAGCCAAATTGGAAATACGGGACTGCTTTACCTCCTCAATGTGACCGTCCAAATGCTTCAAATGAACCTATTGAAGAACAAGAAAAACTTCAAGGAATACTTTTGTTCACAATAACTAACTAACAAATAAATATTTATATATATATATATATGCATATGTATATATAAGTAGCTCATTATGTATATATTCAAACAGCTGAAATAGTGATGTTGAGATATACAATATATTCAGCATAACTATTAAATACTAAAATATCTGGCATGAGACAAGCTTATGATGTATTCTTCAAATAGCAATATTGTCACTAAAGCACACTATTAGAAGAATTACAAATCCAAACCCATCTCATAGCAATTAGTCCCATGTAAAGCACAAAATGAATTGCAAGAATTTATTTCAAGTTTTGAGGCATACACCTTGAGGATTGGCTACAGTGAATGAAGTGCGTGCCTCTATGGTAAAATAGGTGATTTTAAATTAAATTTCCAATTCAGACTGCTCAATAGGCACTAGTGTTAAACCCCAAAAGAAAGAAAGGATTATCAGCACAAACCTTGTAGTCTTGCATAAACTCGTAATGGAGAACTGTTTCTGGTTCGCTACTTGCAGCCTTTAGAAACTTATCCAGTCCTTCTCGGGTTCCATTATCAACTGTTTGACAAAAGTTTTAGTGCTGATCCAAGTTATATCTTTTAATTAGTAATTATACTTTTTTGATAATTTATTTTTTTGATAACTTAATAAATTATATTCGAGTCATTTACTTTCATTATATACGATCACCCATGAATGGCATTTGGGTAAGGATTCATCAGAAACTATTTGGAATGATAGGCTTCAGGTGCGAAACTATTTACCAAAGAAAAAAAGTGTTAAACTTGCTTCACCACTCAGCTTCAAGGCAAAGGGGAATAAGATTTGACCAAAAAAAACCCTTATGGTACGTGTGTTCATGTAACAACTTTCGCAATTATCTGAACCATATCTAACATGATATCCCATAAAGCGCAATATTAACATATTTTTATGCGGTGTTGCATAACAGTCTTTCAACTTCATGGCCAGAAGACTGAAGTCAATAAATAAATATGGCAAACTAAATATAAAGCTTTTGATTACCACAATTAGTGCCTAATACATAGAGCTTGTCCAAATTCAAGTGGTGCTCCACAGATCTTAATGCTGCAGTTTAAGAAATTACTCTGCATTACAATGGTACAAGTCACAACTGAGAAAATTACTACAAATAGAAATTTCAGATCATATTATAAGCCATACCTTGCACTTGGCAACCCACACCGCAGAAAAGAAGACGCTTTACACCTGCAGCCTATTGCGATAAGAAAATGAATAGATTCTTTCACTAGCTTTTTAAAGCAACTTACAAATTTAGGCCAACAAGAGCTGAAACCAAGAGAATAAACTGATCATAAACCAGTGATACATGCACATACGTCACACCATTTAAATAAAAAGCTAGCAAGTCAGCAAAAACCAAAAGAGAACCCGGAAATGTATCTAGAGAAAGTTTGTAAAATTTATAGAGATAGAAATGGAAGGCACGGTGATATTATTTGGACCCAGAAACAAAAATGTGAATATCATAGTATTATAGAGGGACAAGCGTGGCTTCTTTTGTTATTACTTAAAAAATCAGAAGTTTCAGATTTGTAATCGGATTTCACATTAGGCTTTCTTTGATAGAAACAAAGAATTTCATTAAAAAAAAAATGGCAGCAGGACCAGGAGTCTTGATAAAACGAATTGCACGGAAAAGGAAAAGGAAACCAAAATATCCGCACGAATACACATCACACCTAAGCATCTCGACAACTGGTATCCATGTGTACTCAAGCTTTAGTTGTTTATACTTTAAAACCTTTCCTTCCACACAAAAATTTCATGCACATCTCTTGTTGAAGATGTATAAAAATCAAGCATAGGTGTCACAAGAAGGAAATGGCAAAAGGGCATTTCTAGGTCACTAATGAAACTCTTTAAAAAAAAGGTCACTATTGAAAGAAAAGACCAGGTACCTCAACTAGGGCAAGAGTATTCAGATTAGGAGATAATGTCGGCTTAACACCTTTAGCAGCTAGAACTTCATCCGGTGTCCTATTCAAAACAAGATAAACTATAAATATCATATTATAGATGAAAAAAATAAGTAAAAAGCAAAATTGATCTCGCTGAACAAATTAAAGGATCAAGAGTATCTTAGATCAAGTGTAAGTAAAAAGAACCAAACCTTGCTAGGACAGGCCTTGGTCCAAATCTGTCCTCCGGATCACTGTGTATCCAAATAACAAGACCACAGAAGTTCACAGACAATGCACATTAAAATTGGCATTGACAATGAATGAGCTGCTACTTGACATCTACCATCTACTAAATAAAATTGGTGCCACTACCTCTGTACACAAACAACAGCTTCTACCATGCCTGATTTAAGCATTTCAATGGCAATTGTTGTTACTATCCCTGTCCATTGAGCTCCTACAATTATAAAAGTCGAAAAAAAATAAGGTAATCAGTATATACAATTTTTTCCCAAACTTTAAACGAAATTCACCGGCAACATTATGAAACTGATAAATAACCGTTTTATATGGAAGTATGGAAGGCGTCTACATAATTTGACCAAAAATGAATGCAAAGCCCTACTTCATCCTTTGGCACCATCAAAATGTATAATAAAAAGACTTTGATACGAATCTAACATTGTGTAGATGAGTAATATGAAATCTAACATTTTTTAACAGCATTATTTTTTTTATAAGTAAACAGACAATTTTTATGCATAACAGATTGCTGAGAGACACAGAAAGAGAGAGAAACCTGACAGTATATTGCAATTAGTTGACTTCTTTAAATTTTTACTATCTAACAGGCCTCCCTTTATTATTATTATTTTTTATTGGCACCGGGTGTCCAAAAGGAGTTTCCCGCAAGTGCACCTAACAGGCCTCCCTTTCAAGTCATAGAAATATGATTTTTTAATAAGTAAAGTCATAGAAATAAGTAAGATGGTTCAACACCTCAAAACAGATAAAATAAAAGCTAGTTAATAATAAAAGCTGGTTCTATGGGGAAGCCGTTAAACGTAACTTGGCTTTCGAAGTAGTTGGAAAGCTTTAGGTTAGAGAGAGAGAGAGCATGATGCATCATTTGGAAATTTCAGAAATAATAAGAGAAGTTTAACACTATAATAAAACTCATGACTATTGAACCTTGTTAAAAACCAAAATGAAAAAAGAAGAAATAGTATAATTTTAGACAGAATTGAACGAAAAGATTTGTCAGTAAAATGGCTCTCACAGAAACCAGAACAAAATTAAGGGTCAATCTACATATGGTTCCAATTGTTCCCATGAAAAATAATGAACTAGAGCTTACAATTTCATTCCTGCGCACTAATCTCAGATCACTATCTATCCTCTATCAACTATTTGAATCGTGCATTGATGCTCTCTTTTCATAAGGTATTTTTCACTACACATCATCAACAAAAAGGGTGGCAAAAAGAAATGTTGCTATTCAAATTACGATAGGAGAGCAAGAATTTTCCTAGTGTAAAAGATACTTATTATGGTATAATATTGTATCTTTATAACAAATTAAAACCATTTCAAACCAAAAACAAACTGTAGACTAGTTGTCAAAATCATTACGCTTGAAGTCTCAAGAAAGCTGTAAGCCAGCAAGAGAAACCACGAGATAAGACAGACAAAAGAACAGTGGGGAATCAGGAAAACAAAATTACCTTCTACAGGCTCTACTTTACGAGCATATAACAGTTCCTCATGGACCCCCATATATATCTCATCTAAGGAACTTGATTTCCTCCCTCTACCATGAACTATGGGTTCCAAGCCCTGAATGGGGAAAACAAATTATTATGGGGATTATGTGACAAGAAAAATACGATAAACATACATATGATATTTATTTGATTAAAAGAATTATACAAGCATAGAAAAGAATAAGTTGAATTCGACAGAATAAAAAGCACATTGGCCTACTCTACTGCTAAAGATACATTTTATCCTACAAAAACTCAAAACAGTTATGACTGTCACAGAAAGTCAAGAGGGTGACTCAGGCATGTGAGAGTTTTCCGAATTTGATGTTCAAAGAGGCAATAAATCACACCCTTATCACCGTGTCATATTAGGCAGAGCATGAGCCTAAACAATAGATTATTTTAATGAAATGACTAGTTATGTGAAATCCAGAATTGATCATCCTAGATCATGGCGTGCAGGGACGTTGATCAGTTCAACTTTGGTTCTGCCAATGGAGTTTAGCCTTCCGCTGTTCCATTTTCGCATTCCAAATGAGTCCTTCCAGTAAATTGCGCAAGTTTAGATTAATTTATACCCATTAACGCCTAAAATCATTTTAAAGATTTCACGATATCACACCATTATAAATTCGCAGCCATGATGAGCTATAGACCCGCTCACAAGAAGAACAAGAATAGAAATCTACAAATCAAGAGGTGTAAGAACGAAGGTTAAAAAAACTCAGCTAGAGAAACTGAACGAGATGTTTAGATAAGTGATTAGTTGTATGTCGCGGGAACATAAGTAATTAAGTTTTTGTCGAATTTGTGCAACTAAAGAATAATGTCGTATTTAAGAAGAAACTTACTTCAATTCTAGACATTCCATCTCCCAGAAAAGCACACGCGTTCTTCACATGCGCAATGTAATACGTATCACACAACCCGCAATGACTGCACAGAATTTCATCAAAATATAATTTTCAAGATAAAAATATGCCAATCAAAAAGTCTTCAAAATCATAACACTATTTACCTGCAGTGGTCTTTGGCCGGGTAGGTACCTCCCGGAGGAATGGGTCTGGAGCGGTTCCTCCAGTCGTCTCTGAGCTTCACCGAATTTGAAGACTTGGAGTTCCCATCTGTTCCACAAAAAGAAGCATGTATGTAGTTATGCTAAACAACACATCTTACTTGCACTCACACTTGGAAACACGCGCGTAGAGCATAGAGGGAGAAGTTTTTTGTGCACCTTTAGAGGAAGAAGACGTCGAAGAAACGATTGAGAATGAGAGCGGAAGCGACGAGAGCCTGCAAATGAAGGACGTCATAGCAGCAGCAGAGAGAGAGAGAGATGGCAGCAACCTGCAACCGGCGACGAGCAACGAGACGATGGCTCTGCACCACACATATATATAGTGTCTGTAGGATTAGGTGGGACCATAATGTGTGCTACTGGTCACTTCATTCTCCTACCAATTAGATACTGCCACCAACTAATAAAAATAATATTCATAACCTCAAATTTAATCATCCCAATCATTTTTATGACATAATATCTCTAAATTTGTGATATTTATTAATATATTCTAAATTTTGTCGTATTTATTAATATATTCTAAGTGACTGTTGTTTAAATAATTCAAAAAAAAAAACAAGATTTAAAATAATAAAAATTCAATTTAAAAGCTAGAGTGTGGATAACACAACTACTAATATGCTTACATCACATAATTGATTTGACAGAAAAAATTTTAAAATTTGAATTTTATAAATCAAATTTTACTATTTAAATAATATGAAATATATATTCTACACTCCAGCTCGAGAATAAAATAACTCGAAAGATAATATTGAACAAAAACATTTATGAAATACTTAAGCATAGAGTTTTTCCTTTTAATTGAGACAACAAAAGAATTATAACAAAAAAAAAAAAGTTTAACTCTAGAAAGAGTTTAATTTTTTTTTTCTTCGACAAAATAAGGGTTGGAGGGGCGACCAAAGATGGCTTTCTTACAACGTGACCGTAGTAACACCCAACCCACTAGGAAGCCAGACAAGAGGAGCCTAGATGGCAAGAATCGCATGCGCTCCTTACAAGTCGAACTTGGGTCATAGCCTAACCCCAACCCCATAAGGGCATCAATGGACCATGAGCCAATGAATCATCAATAATCCTGAGTGCTTCCTATTGCAGGATTCGACCTCAGGACTAGTGTCCACTGTCAAATTCATGGACCACTAAGCCACCACCCTCAGTGGTAGAAAGAGTTAATTTAATGATTGTGACATCAGAGTTTCTCCCACCATCTTCATTTCTTGAAGTTTTGCACCAGGATTTCTCACTTTTTTCTGCATCTTCTCAAAATTCTCTTAGTAACAGTGTAGAATTTTTGTAAACAGGTCCCCCGAGTGTAGGGTTTGCACCCCACCTCTCACACTAGAAAATTCAGACGATACTTTTTTGGTAAAAACAAGTGGAGTGAATGCCATGGTTACAAATCCAAGTACCTTGAGGTTACATTATTGAAGTGCCAAAACCGGATATGGGCAGTAATATTTGTATGATTACTTCTGATTGAAACGAAGAAGAATAGGAGATGAAGAAATAAAGTTCTATGCTCTTTTTCTTCTAAAATCTCGAGCTACATGCAAGTGTTATTTTAAACAAATGGAGAAAAACAACGAAGAAAGAATAAAACACTGGCCCAAGAATCCTATCTTCATTCTTGTATAACCAACCACGCCTAACATGGAAGTCCAAAATAAAGCAGCAAGAGAACCCGAGAAAAACCAGAAAGAACTTCGATTCATTTCCTAGGCTTAAGCCACTCTTTGATCTCAAATACAACAGATATGGGTCGTAACACCAAAACGGCCTATGAATGTTACAACCTGTAATATTTGTATATATCAACATCATCTCTCTCCCTCTCCCTCTCCCTCTCTCTCTGAAACATCATATCCAACAAATGTCCCATTACACTTCGATATCCAAACACAAAGAAATGGTACCATTTAAGGGACATTTTTTTATTGTCTTCTGTCTAATAAATGATAATTGAATTTTCCAATCGATGGGAAGGCCTCTCAAAACAAAACTCCTTTCCTTCCACAAAGAATGGCTGTATAGTTGACTCAAAATATACAGACTACTACCTTTGTTGTATCACCAAATACATGGGAGGATGGTGGGTGCGTGAGGGATGACCAAATCAGATCTGCGTTGCCGACAGCTATTCTGGTTTCCGTATTACAGAAGCTTGCTGGTTCTCCGTCTTGATGGCCCTCCAGGAAAGAGCTTCATGATCCATCCTAAGACCCTCTCTACCACCTAATCAAGCAAGAAATAATATTAAAAAGAAAAGTAGAAACGTGAAATATTTTAGCTTGCAATTCATAGATTTGGGAACTGTACAACAACCAATAAAAAGCTATTGCAAGGTATATTCTCTTGCACAGCACTGGTTTCTATGCAAGTCTTTTGTACTATTTCTGATTTGGATAGTGAGTTGAGATGGGATGAAAGTTGAAAGTTAAATAAAATATTGTTAGAATATTATTTTTGTTTTGGAACTTGAAAAGGTTGAATTATTTATTGTATTTTGTTCGGAAGTTTGGAAAAGTTGTAATCATGAGATGAGTTGAGTTGAGATGGTTTCACTATCCAAACCAGGCCAAGACCGTTGAAAAACTCTTCATGCTGGTTTTAAACATGAAAAAAATCAATCGCACACGTCCACACACACCTACACACACAAAGACCCAGCCAACATAGAATAAATTAAAACGCATAAAAAGATAGATGATACCTCATCACCCTCATCTGCATATGGGGTATTCTCATGCATAGCACGAGAATCAGGTTGCCTAGCTGGTATAATCTCATTGGCCATACTTTGAGCAGTCAAAAGCTCTAGCCTTTGAGTTTGAGCTTCGAGTTTATGGGACAACTCCTTGTTCATCTCCTTCATTCATGAAAAACAGGACAGATAAGTAAATAATATTCAAATTAATACCTGAACAAGGCATTGAATTTAGATGTACGAATGACCTACTAAACAAACACGTAATGTTTAAACCACTTTGTCTACAAGACGAGAGTAGGACAACAAAATTTAAACAAAGGAATGAATAAAGCCCTGATTGCAACAAAGGAATGAACAAAGGTATTATAATACCACAATACAAAGGAATTATAATGGTCTTGCAATGTATCAAATAATACGCCAACACAGAACAATTCAAAAGTGACTTTCTGCAGAGATTAAAACAAGACTGAATAACTATACTTATGATGTAATTTCTGAAAGCATGTAAAGCCTACTTCAAGTTAAAAATTACCTTTAGCTTGGAACAATGAGATAACTCAGATGCCAAAGCTTGCATCAACTCTTCTTTCTCCAAAGCCAACTACAGCATGAAAAGGCCAGTGCTCTTGTTAGGTCTAAATTGCGATCTACTTTACAACATCAAATAATTAAAAGAAGAATGAAAAATCTAATGAGAGAATTTAATCTCAAGACATTTCCATATAAACTAGCAACGAACAGAAAATATATAAAAAAAACTAAGCCAGACTATACCTCAGAGATTAAAGCGCTGATATTGTTAATCATTCTCATCTGATCAGGAGGAATATTCACTGATGAAACTTCAAGAGTTGACTGTATATTTTCAGGCAGCAAGTTAACACTGGAGGCATCACTTCCAAGCGAAGATGCATTTTGATCAATTTCATGGATGGAAGCATCTGGAATAGCATTGAATTGAATTGAATTGATGAACAGATACCCGCAAAGAGAAAATTGAATATCATTAAGAATAAGAAGAAAAGATTGATGCCTTTCCCTTTTTCCCTTTTTAATAAAGATCTTTTACTTGCCAAAAAAAGAAGAAAAGAAAATGAATGAAGACAATTTTTTAAGAACCAATCCTGTACCCCTTAATCAGTAATATGAATACACAATATCAGCATAATGCCTATTTTCAGATGTTAAACATTGTTTTTGGAGAGGAAACAAAGGAATCATTTGGCATCTAAAACATAGAAATATAAACAAACTTTATATGTAATCATTAAATAATTTTTTTTATTTGAACGAGAACTTTATCAGGGATGAGAATGACATGGCAAATAGACCTGATTTAGCTGTCTAACAATTATTTTTATAAAGAGCACTATCAAAATTTTTGTGAGCAGCAACTGAGCCATGACAAAATTCAATCTTACCTAAATCTTCAGTAGAGGTAGATGTATCTCTCTTATTAAGAGTATTATTGCTAAAATCAATAGACTTTGCACTTGTGGAAGCTTTCCGCAGCTTAGACTGCAACAGCTTCTTCTCTGTGTCAGGCAAACAAAAGAGGATTGAAAAAAATTAGGGGCAGACATTGCAACAATTCGGTAGGTTGGATTTCTATTCTATGAATTTATAGAAAATCTAAAAAGAAGGCAATAAGAGAATAATTGAAGAAATACATTTTAATAAATACCCACGAGGTAGAGCACAAATTTTCAACCAGGTTTAAATGGAATTTCAGATACAGATGTTGCGGACTCGAGATTGATAAAATTACTTCCTTATCATCCCCAACCTAGCCCCCCAAAATCCTCCTCATCCCCCAAAAGAATGGCACAAAAATAACCAATTTTATATGAATGAAGGTCACTACAAAAATAACCAATTTTATATGAATGAAGGTCACTCAAACCCTACCATTCTGATAAAACTGTGATTGAAGCTAGGAGATAAATTATTAACAGAATATAAACCTTCTGTAGAAAAGCATAAAAGCATGCTTACCTTCTTGAAGAGCATCAATAGTTGACTGCAAATCCTGACGATCTTTCTCTAAGCTAGACATTATCTTTCTGCAAATTATTCACTATGATCATCATTTCCTGACATCCCATAACTAAAAGCTTGCAATTGAAAACATCATGCAGGATTGATCAAATTTCTGCCCACGTGAAGAGACAAACAAGTTCAAAAAGCACTATTATAAGAAAGAGAGTTCCTCTTCAACATTTCACTCAATGCTCCTACAATGATTTACTCCCAATTAATAAGAAAGAACTTGTGATATGAACAGTGGTAACTTGGGCTATACACTTTGCATCATTTTGAAGTCCCAAATAGAACTTGGAACAAGTGCTACAATGAGTATAACACTAAATGCAAGTAAAAGTAGGCACACCATAAGCAGAAGAGCCCTCTCCCTAAACTGAGTCACCAAGATTAAGGGCTTCCAGATACACTATACAAGAAAACTCACTTGTGCCTGCAAATAAAAGCAACCCACATAGTTTCTCCACTCATAGAACACTAGTCCATCACCATTATGCATCTCTTCCTTAAATTATCCACGGTCAGATTTTCCCTGAAGCTGTTGTCCATACAGAGAAGCCACTCTTGAGGGAGACTTGTTCCACCATATACATCTCTATGGAAAGGGGTGTTCCACAGCAGGATGTAGAACTTGATAAAACAATATTGAATTTCAAACTTTTTCTTTCTGATCCTTGCTCCCATTCCACTCCTTAACTAGGCATTCTTTGATGTAACACTCCCAATGTACTTGGGTTGTGCCTCTATCACTCTTTAATAAAATAATGCGACTTGACTTATAAAAGAAACTATAATATCGGATTTCAGTAGCAAATCTCTTACATTTTTAAAAACTATATTTTTTTGATCGGTACATTTTTAAAAACTATATTAAAAAAGTCAAATTAGTCTTTAATCAATAATGACAGTTTAGCTTCTAATTCGGTATTTTTTTCTATTATTCATGACCATCACAGATTTCAAAATTAATTTACAATTCATTATTCCCTCAGTATAAAATTTATAGAAATTACTGGAAATTCGTTTTCATGGCTTTAGATAACACTGCATCAACAAAAGAGAAAACCAATACAAACAGAAATCCTGCAATATCATTAGAATAAGTGATGCTGAAATGCATATCACAGTTATTTGTCTACAGGAAACTTATAATGTAAAGCATACCTGTATGAAGAGATTTCAGCTTGTGAGTTCTCCAGTTGCCTCTCCAGCTTTAGCTCACTAGATCTTAGTCTGAGTGCCTACACAAATTAATCATACAACGATTTCAAGAAACAAAGCAGTGAATGGGAAATGTGAAAAATCCAGTATACAATACAATATATTTACTTTTGAATAGAAGTAATTAAGCATCTGAGATGTAGTAATTTTAAAATCACGAATAAACAGGGATGTTTAGACTAATCTATCATCACTCACTAGATTCACAGAAGTACTTGAATTTTTTTACATCACTTTATCCATTATCTTTTTATCATCACTGACTGAGATTCAGGGATAGAATGGTCAATCTAGATTGAATCAAATAATGTAACCAATAGAATGGCCAAGCATCCTAAGCCACTAATATCTCAAACTTATTACCACGTGACAAACAATAAGACTAACCAAATACTAAGGAAAACGAATATAAAACGACCCAAAAAGAAAAGCCAACTTGTCTAAATCAAAACTTCCATATTGTAAACCTATTACTATCATGACATTTTTCTGATCAAAGGCAATTTGATTCACTACGTTGCGTAACCTAAAAATTACATTAACTATACCGCCAAACCTGACCATGGTACAAAAAACTTTTGAACCACAAGTTTAACTGATCAAAAACAGTCTGCATGTAAAAGCACTAAAACAGTATACTAATCGCAAATTTTTTTTTTGTAAGTAAACGATTATATTGATAAGAATAGGTACAACCCAAGTACACACGATGGTATACATAAGGTAACACCTATCTAGGAAGAAACAATGGAAACAAGAAAATCATGAACATCAAGGCCATTAAAATCTATAGCTATGACCCATAGAAATAAAGTCCTAACAAAAAGAGATCTAAGTTCCTCTATCGTGCGCTCCTTGTCTTAGAACGGCTGGTCATTTCGCTCCTGCCACAAGCACCACAAAATATAAATGGGAACTATCTTCCACACAGCTTTGATTTGTGGAATACCTCCTAAGTTTGTCCAGCTGACCAACAACGCAGCCACTATGGCGAGCATTACCCGAGCTAGCCCTAATCTGCAAAACTTCATCCCATAACGCTCTAGCAACCTCACAATGCAGTAAGAGATGATCCACAGTCTTACCATTTTTCTTACACATGCAGCACCAATCTATTATGATCACCCTGCGTTTCCGAAAGTTATCCGTCATCAAAATCTTACCCATAGAAGCTGTCCAAGCAAAGAATGCCGCTTTGGGAGGCGCCTTATTTCGCCAAATCCTTCTCCATGGAAACTGATTGTTCTGCGGTTGTGTGAAAGACTTATAGAAAGAGCGAATCAAGAATGCATCTTTGCCTGCAGGTATCCACCACACGAGTCAATTCCTTCAGTGCTCGGTTTCACGGAATACAAGAGACTCAAAAAGTCCTCAAAGCTCCCACTTCTCAATCTTGGACCGCCCTAGTGAAGTTGATGTACCATTGGACTTGATCCCTAGATATCGCCATAAGATCAGCCATTGAAGCTTCTTTCTCGCATGTAACTTGGAAAATTGAAGGGAACAAGTCCTTTAGGACATTATTCCCACACCATATGTCGCTCCATAATTTTATTGAGCCATCTCCCAACAAGTCATTGCATATAAGAAGAGGCATGAATTGCACGAGTCTTGTTATGACAATTAATACCCCCCACCCTTGTCTAATGTGCTTCCAAACTCCCACCCCATTAGCCCCACTTATCTCTCTAGTGCACCAACCCCCCCCCCCCCCCAACACCCACACACACCTCCATATTTACAGTCAACCACCAATTTCCATAGGGCTTCCGGTTCCATATTATATTGCCACAACCATTTCTCAAGTAAAGCCCGATTGAAAATCCTTAGGTTCCTAATTCCCAACCCTCCAGAGGATAATGGAGAGCAGACCTTCCCAACTGACTAGATGGAATTTGAAGTCATCGCCCATGCCACTCCAAAGGAAATCACGATGAAGTTTCTCAATCCAGTTCGCCACACTTGTTGGAATTAGGAATAGAGATAGAAAGTACATTGGTAAATTAGACAGGGTACTCTTAATTAAGGTGATCCTGCCACCATTCAAAAAGTACAGTCTCTTCCAACCTGCCAATCTACATTTTATCTTCTCGATCACTGTATTCCAGATTGATTTAGCCCTTGAGGCAGCCCCTAACGGAAGGCTAAGGTAATTCATGGGAAGAGATGAAACCTTACATCCAAGAGTGTTAGCCAGCTTCCGAATGTTACAAACATTGTCAACTGGCACTAGCTCTAATTTGTCAAAATTCACTTTCAAACCTGATGCTGCTTCAAAACAAAATAGTAGTGCTCTCAGTGCCCGAATCTGGTTTTGGTGTGCCTCACAAAATCTTAGTGTATCATCTGCAAATAGTAAGTGAGAAATGTTAAGAGTACCCCTATTGGAATCACCAACCGAGAATCCAGCTACAAATCCATTATTAACCAAAGCCGCTATCATTCTTTTAAGCACCTCCATGACAATGACAAAAATGAGTGGGAACAATGGATCTCTTTGTCTTAGGCCTCGGGAGTTGTTAAAGAAACTAATTGGACTGCCATTCACCAAAATTGAAAATTTCACCGTTGCTATACACCATCTAATCCACGAACACCATCTCTTTCCAAATCCACACCTCCCAAGTAAGTCATGTAAGAAATCCCAGTTAACATGATCATAGGTCTTCTCCATATCCAACTTACATAGGGTCCCAATATTGCTAGCTTTTAGTCTACTATCTAAGCATTCATTGGCAATGAGAATGAGTCCAATATTTGCCTACCCCTTACAAATGCATTTTGGGATTTTGTAATGATCTTCCCTAATACCTCCCCTGGGCAATTTGCAAGCACCTTGGAGATAATCTTATAAACCCCATTCACAAGACTAATGGGCCGATAATCCTTAACCTCTAATGCCCCGATCTTCTTAGGAACCTGTGCAATAAAAGTGGCATTGAAGCATTTCTCAAATTTTCCAGCCGAGAACAATTCATGGAATACCTTCATTAGATCCTCCTTCACCACCTCCCAATATGATTGGAAGAAACCCATGGAAAATCCGTATGGACCTTGTGCTTTGTCTTTTACCATTCTCCTCACCACATTGTGAACCTCGTCTCCTCAAAAGACCTCTCCAACCAAGAGACCTTATGCGGCTCAATAGACTCAAAAGCTAGTTCATCAAGCTCTGGCCGCCACCCCTCTTGCTCGGTAAGTATGTGTTCAAAAAAATCAGCAACATGTTCTCGAATCGCAGGGGCCTCCATACAATTCACACCATCTATATTCAACATCTCAATGTTATTGGTTCTGGTGAGAGTTAGTGTCATGAACGGGGGCAGGTAACTTTGTGTTGCATGTCTCGACGCTTCAAATGTCCGTCCGATCCCAAGCGGAATTTGGGGGCGTCACAGTTAGCCACTCTATGAAAGAACTTTGTACTTTGATCCCCTTCTTTCAGCAACAATGCTCTAGATTTTTGGTGCCACGAAATCTCCTCCAATAATGTAACTTCTCTAATCTTGAGACCACCTTTGACTTCCGTGATAATTCTTCTGAGATAAAGACCCGGCCCTCCTGTATCCTCTCTAACTCCTATAACTCCTCCAACATGGATTTCTTACGTTCACCTACATTGCCAAAGGATAGAGTATTCCAAAGCTTTAAATCTTTTTTTAAAGCTTTCAGTAAATGAAGCTAGGGGTACCATGAAACTAATATGAAGACCACCATAGCCTAACCCTACCCACAATACCTTTAGATTTCAGCCACATATTTTCAAATTTAAAATATCGATGCCCTTCTTGGATCCCACCACAATTCAGCAATATAGGAAAATAATCGCGATTTTGCCACAAAATTCTCAAGGACTCGTATTTACAAGTCTACAAGTAATATGTAAGTGTGATTGTACATGCATGTGTGTCCACTACACACACATGTGTAGATAAAAGGCATGATGCCAATAGGTTATTTCTATTTTTATGGAATACACCTTTCAAGGGTATATCAATTTATGTTTTTTTTTTTTTTAACTTTGTAGGCATCATATGGAATAGCATTTTCTTCATGAAAGGCAACAACAAAACTTAAACATACCAATAAATCTAACTACCTTCTCCTCTAAACCGATAACTTCAGAAGCCAGCAACTTGGCACGCTCATCAGCTGCATTGCATTCTAGCTGTGCATTTGCATATTCAATTCTGACTGACTCAAGTTCCACCTGGATCAAAGGGTACCCATATGGCAACAAAAGTAAAAGGACAATTAAACAACTTTAAAACAATTTGAAACCATACATGCCACGCTAACATCCAACATGAAATCGAATGAGTATTCTATGTCAGACTTATATGTTAGTTGAAGAACAACCAGAATTTTTTATATAGGTATTATCTATTCTAATTGAATGTAGCAACTTGTTTGAGGCCATTATCAAAATGAAAGAGAGAGATTTGAAAGGCACAGAGAATCACTTGGATTTTATTTCATATCACCAACGTTCAAAGAAATTTGGGACATCTTTTATCGACACTCTTGCTCTGCTAATTGGCTTTTTTCACATACAAACACACGAATAAAAAAACTGAAAAGGGGAAGAAAAAATATAAGTTTTTTTTTATTGGCACCGGGTGTCCGAAAATAGCGTCCCGACTAATCCCGAGGTTGCACAGGCCCTTGACAAGTTTCCCACAAGTGCACCTCAGGTAATTCAAGGGGAAAATCCCCCACTCCGATGGCCCCTAGAGATTGTTTGCACCTAGTGGGATTCAAAACATGAGCCCTGGAGGGAAGACCAAGGCCTTTACCACTTGGCCAACTCCTAGGGGAAGAACAAATAGAAGTAACAGGCAGCAAATTAAGAAAAAAGGGATACTAACCAGTTGGGCCTTGATTTCCTCCTGTAAGTTTTCCATGTCAAATTTGAGTTGATTGATGACACTTCTCTGAAGAAAATATGCATGAAAAAACAAATGGATTAGAACTAAAATGTGTTGCCATCTCTGAAATGCTAGACTTGTCAGAAATTTCAGAGAACAAACCATCATAATTTTACATAAAAAACTAGAACATCCAGGATCACATGGAAGATTGCATTATCAATGCATAGGCACTTGGGAAAAGCCTTTGGAGTTCAGACCCGGAGGTCAGTTTCCACATTAACCGACCGGTAGTCAGCAAACTAAACAGATTTCTGTCAACACCAACTACCATGTCATTCGCAGCATTCTCAACAACATGTGTTACCCAAACTAACCTTTATATTCCAAGACTAATACAACTAAAAATCTTGTTTCGAGATTTTTTTTCCCTATTTAATATCCACCTGAAATAAACACCAAAATATGAAATTGTACAACCAACCATGCATTCACAATGATATTTTGAACTTTTGTGTCTAAGTTGGTCACCTGTATTTTCTGAGCATACAACCTTGTTATCTACCTAGAAATGGGCAGAATAAAATTTTTGAACTCGACGCTTAACCCACAGAAGCTCCTAAAATCTAAAACCTGATGCGAATATCCATAGCATTTAAGGACATGAAATCAAATCAAATTAAAGATAGGGAAAGGGAAAGAAAACTAAGTATCATTAGCTTCATTATCCTTCATGGAGTATCACTATCCCATTAAGATAGTACGTGCAGCACGTACATCTTTTATTATGAATGAGAAAGAGAAGTAAAACAGATATAAAATAGAGATCACGAATCATGGAAGAGGTCATGTTGAAACATAATAATTTAACAAGCTCTCAAGAATAAGTTGTAATGCCACAAGTATAATAAATTCAGAACCAACCTGTTGGTTGTAACTATCTGTTGCAGATGAATTTTCAGCAGCTAGGGACTCTGCTAAAGCACGTGAGGCCTCAAGAGCTCGTTGCAAAGAGAATTTTTCTTGAGTCAAATCTTCAATATGCTGAATGGCACAAAAGAGGACACTATTAAAGTAATTATTCTACAGCGAAAAAGAAGTTGACATCAATGCATCGATTGATTTATACAAACTATTAATTACAAGTGAAGATAAAACGGGACCATCTATTGCTTTTGCGTTTTCTAGTAATAAATTTTCTAATACATATAAAAAAACATAAGGGGATCAATCATTCACATTAAGTTTTTTTTATTAGCATTGGGTGTCCGGGAACCATCCCGACTAATCCTGGAGGTACATAGGCCCTCGACAAGGAGTTTCCCACAAGTGCATCTTCGGTAACGTTCACATTAAGTATATGACAATACTTCAAAGAAAAATTATAGTAATATTCATCTCAAAGCCTTTTTTCAAATGTTAAAGTGTCAGGAGCATACTTTTTTCCAAAGTGGTCAAGTAGTTTTTTTAATTAAGTTATTCAAATATGTGATATACTGCCATTTAAACAAATTTTCAAATGTCTTTTATTCACATATCAAATCTCTCCCGATCTTTAAAACTTGCTCAGGCCCTCTCTCTGCCAACTACAATTTGTGGAACCCTATGGGATTAAACCGAGCGATCTCACTCTTCACATCTTGTTTTAGGGGGTAGAAGATGCAATTTGGCCCAAAGACAAGTGAGCTGAGTGTCTCATCCTCTCTGTTCAAGGGTAGCGAGCTTCTAGAATGAGTGGAGTGCCAGAAAAAATAATTAGAGACGGTCATTAAATTATTATTATTGGCTTGTGAAGCTTCCTAATTCTCCTACCTTTTTTTTAATACAATTCAGCTCATGAAATTTGCAACCCTCCACCAGATTTTCTTCCCTCCTTCTTGGGTAAATGAACTAAAAAGTAAATAGAAGTAACCCACAAACATAGGAGGTCTACTAGTTTGAGTTTGGAGCCTGAAATTTAATTATCACAATAATCAAAATAGATAAAGAAAAAAAAAATCCTGTAAGCAGTCATCCCATCCTCCAAGAAGCACTACTCTACAACAAAAAAACATCAGTATGAGCAAAAAATAAATAGCGGTAGCACTCAAAGATCACTCTAGCATTTCTTTCAATACACACAGTGATTTCCCCTACCCTTTGTAATCGAATATGATAATTAGTTACTTCGAAAAATAAACAAAAAGAATTACTCTCGGAACCCAAAAACATTTCATTAAAAGAGTCCACTTTTTCAGAAGTTAAAACAACACAGCTCATAGAATGCCGACATACATCTAGCAATTCTAAAACCATCTAGGTTGCCAACATCCACTCCGTGCTACATTTGGATAGGGATTTTTTTTTTTTTTAAAGGGCAATCAACTCCTGTAGATCATCACTTCACATGTAGTTGAGGTTCTCAATAAATAGATACTTTATGAATTAAGGAACTTATCAGTCAAAGCAGCCTATTTAGCTTCAGAAACTTCAATCTAGACGACAACATACTAAGAGCACAAGGTTATCAAAATGCAGCAACATAAATTATGGGTACCTGTTCCAAAGCAGCAAAATCTTCATTATTTTTAGCTGAAAAAAACTCCTGTTTCCTATCCATGCTGTTGCCATATATACTCGATCTCACAAATGCCCCATTGCTGGAATATTCTGAAGAATACGTGGATTGATCGAATGCGCTAGGGCCATTAAGAGTTTTCAGCTTTGAAGAAGCCCCCTCACTTTCACTCTGTCCTGATGGCTTCTGAAAAGGAGATGATCCTAAAACATCCATGCTGTTTGTATTTGAACCATTGGACATAAATGACTCCTCAGGTTCAGTATGTTGAAAGAGAGTCGCTGAAGAAGCTCTAGGAACATTAAGAGAATGGAGAAAAGATGGACGAGATCTCCTAGGATTTGTTTCAGTTTTGGCTAAAAATGGTGGTACTTGATTGGGGGAACTCCTGACATCAGCACTAAAATCCATGGCTTCAAATGCTTGTGGAGCTGCATTGTAGACACTAGCAGGGCCATTAACATTTCTTTCCCCAAAATTGGAAACCATAGAATCATTGATGTGGGCAACACCATTCATGTATTTCCCAGCTTCATGAGCAGACCCTCTTACATTAGTTGTAGGCTGGATAGAGTCTACCATAAAACCCCAAGACAGGTCAGTTCCTTCCCCCAAAAAACTATATATGCATACATATTCTATATAATACAAGTGTGTCTTAGTAGATGAAAAACACTGGTACAAGGTATTCAAATATGCAAATTACCATCATAAAATGCAGAGGATGTATGAGCACCAATCAGCATGCTAGCATTACTGGAATAATCTTGCAGTCGAATACCACCAGAATCCTGAGGTGAGACTTTTGTAGTAGAAACAATAGAATAACCAGGATTTTTAATACTGGAATGCATCAAAGAATTGCCACTTTCTGTTGATTGGATTTCATCTGTCCCATGAAAACTAGATTTACTACTTGTACTATCAAAGTCCTGACTTGCTTGTGTGCGTGAAAGAATAGACCAATCGGCTGTAGTCCCATAAGGAAGTCCGCCATGCACTCCAGCATATATTCTGAAATCAATATTATGCCCTTCTTTACCATGGATATGATTAACATCCATTGATCCAGCAAATCCTGAAGTACCATATCTCTTAAATTTTTTGTTATCTGCATATGTCTGCACGCTATCTGCAGAATATGCATCATAATTTTTCACTGACAATTGAGGAGTGGTAAGTGCATCATCTGAAGAATCTTTTTCATTTTTAATGGGAAAACTAATTTCTTTGTTGTCGTTGACAGTTACAGCAGGAGAGAGTCCTATAAAAGCTTGGCCCGGTATATCAGATGTGCCAGCTCCCTCTGAATCTGTAATAAGTGCAGGGACAGTTTCCAAAGGCTCTTTCTCATGAGGCCTGACATCAGAAGCATGATTTTGGCTAGTAGACGCAGCCTTTTTCGCTTGCTCTGCTGCTTTTTTCCTACGGAACTCCTCCAGCTGCAAAATAGAAGACAATGTGTGAATTTTGACCCAAAAAAAAAGCACATCTAAGATATTCGGGATTGTAGCTCAAATTAAAATGAAATTATCAAAATGGATTTGGAAATGTATGTACAATAAATTTTAAAAAAAAAAAAGTTACAAGAAAGCTTCCACCTCCAATGTGTGCTTCCAACAGATCAATCGTGACATAGTGGGCTCTTCAGTCTCAACTCCATCATCCATCTCAAAGATTTTATTTTAAAAATAATAATAAAAAGCAACAAGAAACGATTCTTGTTCAGAAAACACATACTTTCCATGAGATTAAAATGGAGTTACAAGCCTAAAGTCAATGAGATGAAATTTTTTTTCTATCGGTAAACATAGTTTTATTGAGCATAAAATAGACAAAGGCCTGAGTACACGGGACATATACAAGAGCGTCCAGAAAAAATGTAGCAAAACCACAACACATGCAATGTTGACGTTGCATGTTCCAATCCAGTGCATATAGTGTCTAAAAAGCGGCAGCGCTGGAGAGAGACATAAATAGTTGATTTGAGTCTAAAAGTAAAATCTTTAGTGTTGCTTCTAAGCACAATGCACTCATGAGAAAATGTGTCCAAAGCTCACTCAATCGTTGAAGTCATATTGATCTCAACAAGATATAAAAGAACACATTTTTTTCAACTAAACAACAGGCAACATAACAGGCAGCAATATCGTAAACATTATAACCCAACCCGCAACAAAATTTTTCTACGAATTCAAATAAAATAAATTCTTGAATAATACAAAAAATGGACATAGCATCACCTACTAACGCATGCATCCATAAGAATACAATGGCAATGGACACAAAGATGAAATTTCAAAACCAAACAATAAATCCCATATGAGAATCTATGTAAATATTTCCAACCAAATAAAATTATTAAAGTAGAATGATTAGAAGTTAGAAAACGTACCCGGCGCTTTCCAGCTTGCAAATGCTCCTGTTTCCGCAGCACCTGAGCTGAAGCCATTCTGATCGAAAGTCCCCAAACTCCAAAGTTCTCGTATATTTAATCCACAATTCTAATCAAGTTACGCGGATAAGAAAATTAAAAAAAAAAATCCCCACCAAACCCCCACGAAACAAACCCTAAAGAAATCTATTCAATTGGGATCAAGAAATTTGGGAATGACACTAAATTCGAAGTGATCAACGGTCGGATAATTTTTAAATTTTCAAAGGAGGAAAAAAAAAAAAAGAGAAAATATCGTAACGTTTAAAACCCTAATATGCGGACGGTGGAGGGTGGGGGGTGGGGGGGGGGGGGGGGGGTTCCCGATCTGACCGGAGAGGAGGAGAGCTGTGTATGAAAATGTTTTGGTTTTCAAGTTCTTAACAGATCTCCTCTCCCTTATTTCCTCTTCTGTTCCTTTTTAATTTTACGCTTTGTAGTTTTTTTTTTTTTTCCTTTTTTTTGTCTTGATTCATTCTTTTTTTTTTCTTTGTATTTTCTTGGTGGCTGATAACATTACCTTTTTTATTTTTGGTTTTTTTTGTTTGAAACAGGCTGATAACATTACCTGGCGGCTGGCGGTACATGCAAGCGACGTGTTGGCGAATTTTGTTTTGGACCATGCTAGTCGCTAGATCTACAGCAACGTGTTAAAAAAAAAAAAAAAACCCTTTTTTAAACTCCATTAAACGTTTTTAAAAAAAAATCACAAATTTATTAAAAAATATCTTTTTTAACCTTTAAATAAATAAATAACACAGTCGGTAGCCTTTTTTGATATCCACTCTCATGGAGAGTTGTTCCTTTCACAAAAATTTTCATCTCATTTTACCTAATTATTATAACTTCTTTAAATTATCACACAAAATATAATAAACAATTCAACTTTTTCAAATCTTAAAAAGCACTGTTACATATATAAAGAAATTACACAAAATAAACTCACAAATTGATATGTTTCATGCAAGGCGGAATCAGAAAATATAGTTTGGAGGCTAAGTTAAGAAAAAATAATTTTGGGGGCCTAAATACTAATTTTTATAGCCTTAAGGTAGTTCCACCCCTGGTTTCATAAAATCCGTTAAATCTATTTTATAATAAAAATAATTTTATAATCTGACGTACCACATCAACGCACATCAGTTTGTGATTTTATTTTTGTGTAATGCTAAAGTATTTTCCAATCCCAAAACAAAAATAATATTAAAAAAATATATTCTAATAATATTTTATTCAACTTTCAATTTTTATCTCAACTCATCTCATTTCATATGCGACAACAAGGCCTCAGTAAGACGAGCACTTCCCTTATGGTATTGAAACAAAATATAATAGCATCCTTGCATGTTAGTGAGTTTTCTAATTGAAAAATAATATTTACAGTCTTAAAGTGCACAAGTATTACGTATTTTTTTAAAAAGAAAATAAATAAATACGAGATTCACATAAAATATTAATTTTTTAATAATAGATTTTACTATTTTTTAAAAAGAGTGTACGGCGATTGCATAACTCATGAGTGTATCTACTAGCATTACTCGAGAAATGATATTTGCAATCATAGAGTGCGCAAGCGCCACATACTCTTTTTAAAAAAAGTGAATAAATATGAGATCTACATAAAAAAATTAATTTTTTAATAGTAGACTCTCCTATTTTTCAAAATAAGTGTGTGACGTTTTTAGAATCCATAACTGTATTTAAAATTACTCTTCTATTCAATTGATGTTACAAAAACTAAATTAAAAGTTGATAGTCAATACTAATTTGCCATATTAAAATACAAAAACAAGATGGATAATATTTATAGAATTTTCCTCTTCGAGAAGGATTTAAATGAATCTATAATGAAACTGATAAAGTTAGAATAATATCCTTAAATAAGTCCGATTTGAATAGTCTGTGCCATTCTAATACCATAAAAATATAATGATAAAAAAACTTTGTTATATCATGTGACATGTTGACGTAAAACATTAAATTCTTTAAGTTTAAAATAAATAAATAATATTTATAATCGTAGAGTGTACAAGTATTAATAGTTGCATAGGAGGTAGTTGCGTAGTAGCACCCGATCAAACCGGTTTGGATTGACTAATCCATTAAACATCAATTTCAACCCGAGCAACTTGATTCACATTTAGCTTCGAGTGCGATGAGATTTTAAATAAAATTGAAAAGTTGATAAAATATTATTAAAATATTATTTTTTAATATTATTATTATTTTAAAATTTAAAAAAAAATAAATTATTTATTTATTGTATCTTGTGTAAAAACTTTTAAAAAATTATATTAAAAATAAAATGAGATGAGATGAGATAAGATAAAATCGTTTTTTAATCCAAACGGTTCTTAAACTTAAGCTTGCAGATCAAATTTTAGAAATCTGAGATTTAGGTTTTCAATTTTCACTGAATTATTATATGAATTTCAAAAAGCTCGAAATAAATAATTTGGTCAATATCTGATTAGAAAATAATGGAGAATAGACACTTGGACGTACTAATGTCATGACATTTCAACTAATCAGAAACTAAAACATGGCATACTAATATTATACAGTAATGTTTTATTAATTTTCTAATGGGAGATGGACGAAAGTAATTTATTTTAAATTTCTTGGTATCAATTTACGAAAGTAGAAAAAAAACCTATACCTCATGAATCTATAGAAATGTGAAAACTGATTTTACAATTAATCTTTTTTTATTTTGTTATAATTTAATCTTTAGAAAATAAGACGTGGAATCTCAATTAATCCTACCAAAGGCAGCGGCTAGCAATAGAATTGAGATACATAAATGTTACTTTATTAGTTCATCAAGCAATTGGTAAGATTAATATCCATGCATTTTTACCTATGACATGAGTCGCTAATATTATTCTTTAAACACTCTTATAAAAATTATAAATTTAAATTCTTTGAATATTCCATTGGTTTTCCTCTTTTCTCTCATTTACGATGATCCTTAATGTGCTTTATTTCTAATTATTTAAACAGTTATTTTATGTATAGTCGATAGATATAACCGACGTGCAGTCGTCTATGTCACGTCAAATTTAAAATGAATTGTTTACTTTTTCTCTAAACGTACATGTTCTTTCTCATTAGCTTAGTCTTTCTATCTCTTTCATCAACTCGATCTTTCTCTCTCATTAGCCCCGTTTGCATCAAGCGCTTGCAACAAGCGTTTTTCTTATTCAAAATGCAAACATTTTGGTTGTATCATCATTCGATCAATAAAAGTTAAGACAGTTAGACTAGCTCGAATAATAATCTCAAGATAGTGTTAGTTCAAATGATGAAGGTTTTGGTCTTGGAGTATCACTCTCTTCAAGGTCCAAGGTTCAATACTTTAATGGTGCAAACAATCTTTTAAAGATAATCCTATTGTGAAAAGCCAGAAATTTAACCAGTTTTGTGAAGAGAAACTTTTGAGGGAGACCGGGATTTACTTTATAGGGATAAGTCCGAAGGGCCCTACCTTAAAGAGGTTCCCCAACATTAAAAAAAAAAAAAAAACATTACATACGTTACAAATCCAAGTCTTAAAAAGAAGTGAACTTATTGAAAGACCCCAAAGAATAAATAAACAAAGCTAAAAAAAAGTCAGGGATGAAGAAAGAAATAAAATCTTGTTACTATTTGGAATTAGGATATTAATTTATGAGAAATGATTTAGTAACAAAAAAAAAATCATAAAAAAAAATTCACAAATTAACGTGACTTGATATATATGGTACATTAGATTGTAAAGTTATTTTTATAATTATAAAATAGATATAACATATTATATGAAGTCACGTCAATTTACAAATTTATTTTTTTAAAATATTTACGTGACTCTAGCATTTGATCTCTTGATATTGTTGACATGCATATATGGTGTTTTTGGCCAAGAAAATCCCTCAATTATCTAACACAAACATCTCATAATTATGAAGTCACTATTATCAAGAACCAATCATCCACAAACATAAATAGGGCAAAAAGTTGGTGCCACAAAATCCTTATCATTCTTTAATTGTCTGTCATTCCCAATGAAGCAAGCAGCTATCCAGCTATGGAACATTACTTGGAGGTAGGGTTCTGGGCAGTAATTTTCTCCCTAACTGATTTTAAATAGAGCAACAATTTGGTGTAGTCAGGAAGGTTGTCTTTGATTACAGAAACTTGTTTGAAATTCTCAGCCCATGCATGCAAGCGAGGGAAGGTGCTGGGTTCTAGCAGCTTCACCCCTTTCATTTCTTCCAAGCATTTGAACAAGTAACTAAGCCATCCATACACTATGTCTACCATTCCTATCTTGTCTCCACCGAAAAACTTTTTGTCCCCAAGAGCTTGCTCTTCCAAGATTTTCAGAAACTCCAACACTTCTTTCATTTCATCCCCCCGATCTTTCTCTTCTTTTTCTCCTGAAACTTGGAAGAATACTGAGAAAATGGGACGCTATATGATCAGAGAAGTAAGTTATTAGTCAATCATTAGCATGATAATATCATGGCTTGCTAGTTTATGAAGATTTTTGTGGTGGTGAATGATAATTATGAATGTTTAAAGAAAAATTCTATTCTAAACATGTTTTTGACACGTTTAACTCATTAAAGTGGATTCCATAATGATGATAAATATGAGTAATGCTACATACAGTTGTGGAATCGTTTTGTTTAAAAAAGAGTGAGATTCACTATTAAAAAACTAATTTCTTTCATGTAAATCTCATATTTATTCACTTTTTTCAATGTAATTGTACGGCACTTGTACACTCACGACTGCAACTTATATCATTTCTCTAGAAATATTGATGTTTTAACTTTTTTACAAGTATAACAATCTCATAGTAAGTGTCTTGATCTAACTTATAAGTATCAAGATTTATCATGTTTAATAAAGTCTTATGATAGGAACCCAGACAATAACAAGGTAGAAATTCTCCATTGAGTACTACTACTACGATAAGAAAAGGCAGCAAACCCCACTCGGGATGGGAGAGACCACAATTTCAATAGACAATTCTTTACACTTTTAATGACAACATAAGGCCTTACAATAGGGTTAAAAAATAACCATCCAAATTCAAATACTTACACAAAACTATCTCATCTTATCTTATCAAATTATTATAATTTTTTTTTAATTCTTACACAAAATATAATAAATAATTTATTTTTTTTAAATCTTAAAATAAAAATAATGTTAAAAAATAATATTCTAATAATATTTTATTTAATTTTTAACAAAATATTTCATCTCATTTCATCTAAACTGCGTAATCAAACCAGCTAAAACTTCCAAAATAAATCCTAACATCTAACTCAAAGTGCAAGCAAATCAAACTTGATGGATGGAATTCATGAACAAGCAAGTTCACAGTAATAATTAGAAAGAGATGATAGGGTACTTGTGCAAGTCGAAACTACCTTATCTTCTACGAAATTAATCCAGAACCGAGCTAAAGCCCTCTCGTGGGCATCCTTCGGCAGCAGAGGGTAATTATGAGGCCAAGTGTCTTCGATGTATTGAAGGATGACGAAGGACTCGGCTATAGGTCTGCCGCCATGAACAAGCACAGGAGTCATCTTGTGAACAGGGTTGTACTGCAGCAGCATATGGCTCTTGTTGTCGAGGTCTTCTTCTAAGTACTCATACTTCACACCCTTAAGCTTCAGAGCCCATATCACTCTGTGGCTATAGGGGCTAGGCCAAAATCCCAGAACCTTCACTTCTTCCATTGCGCTCTGATGACTGATCTGTAATCAAAGATCTAGCTCCAAAGTATAGGATAAGTCAACGCATTGCAATAATGTACGTTCTGGGGGGGTGTTTAGGTGAGTTTATTGACTGTTATTGAGATGATATAAGTTTAAGATAAAATTAAAAGTTGAATAAATATTATTAAAATATTTTTTTTAATATTATTATTATTTTAAAATTTAAAAAAATTATAATATTTAAATGAGTAGAGTTAAATTGAGATCTAACTTTAAATCTAAATTAGTCAGTAGCCGTCTTGTTGGAAGAAAGTACTAACCCTACTTTGCTAGTTGGACACGTGGTACAGGCAAAGCACTCGGATGCATACGTGGGTCTTGGGCCTTCTACAACCAATGATTCGGGCCTAGATAGAATTGGCACCAAACCTTCACCTAGGCATGGGCAGGACTTGCTATTGGAGAGTGGTATCCTAATATTGAAAAGCCCATCAATTCTAAGAATCTTTTTTTACAACCGTGAATTATGTAACTGTCGTGTAATTATTTTGAAAAAAATAAATAAAATATGAAATCTACATAAAAAAAATTAATATTTTAATAGTGAATTTTACTCATTTTCAAAACGATTACGCAGAAATTGCACAATTTACAGTTGTATGTAAAATTACTCTTTTCCAATAGCATTGGCATTGGGACTTTTTATAAGCATGTGAGATAGAATAATGAAGAGAAAGAAATCAATTCTCAAAATAATTCATAAACGCATTGAATGGAACTAGGAACATGTTTAACACGTGGGTTTAAATCAATCAAATTATAGGGAAGCCTTTCTTCCTCCTTCTCATAACCTTCCTTTGACGTTCCTCCTCTTTGTTTATTCTAATTTCTAATAGACTCGACGTAGGAGTCAATCATTACGTGGATTGGGTAAATATTGACCGTCCACGTCACCAAATGCGGAGCCCTCATAAGATGGACGATCCAAATACAGCTAGATCATCCTCATTAAAAAATAAAAAAGGAAAAACAGCGTTACAGCATGCATAAATAATAGTACCGACAAAAGCCCATATAGCAGTTTTCGGTGAATATAAGAGAAGGGGAGAGAGAGAGATAGCAAAATCCTCCGCACGTTCTCTCTATATGCCGTTTCTCTGCAATTCCCAATGGATTCCAATCGCCCAGCGTCCGGTTCGTATTGCTCTCTACCCTCGGGACTCTACTTCTTTTTCTATCTTTGATTTATTTATGTGTTGACGTTTTTTTGGTTTGGCGATTTATTACTTTGGGAGATCCGATCGGTTACTCTGATCCTGGGATTTACGTTCAATCGGCTTTATTTCTTGAGTCTTTGTGGCCCAAATTTTCAGTTTGAGGTCAGGTGGTTGTTTTTGGTTGCCGATATCGGAAAACGAATGAAAATTTGGAGTTTTGAATGATCGAGTTTTCGGCTTTTTCATCTTATATTATATAGGAAATTACTTCTTTTGGTTTCCTTTTTTTTTCCCGTTTATATTTTTCCGGATAAAGGTGGGTATTTGACGATATTGACTTTTATTACCTTATTTGAATAAAAAGGAGAGGGGACTTCTTCAGCTTGCTGTTGACCTTTGCTTTGATTCGCTTTCTTCCTGGGACAATAAGTTTAGCCATTCAAGTCTCAAATAATTCCGGTCGGATTAGGTGTAGAGATGAGATTTGATGCACCTTGGTTCTCTTCGATATTTGATGTTTATTCCTCTTATTAAGTGCTGCGGGTAGTTCTATTACCCCGCTCTTTTCCATGGTAAATTTTCTTTATAGAAAACCTTTTCAATGAGGAAAATAAAATTCTCTATGCAGAAAATATTTTTTATTGAATTTTGGGGTTGGCTTCTCTTTCAATTCGTGAATTATTTCGGCAAACAATGCTAACCCACGTGGATGTGACGAGCCAATTTGTTTGCTAGAATTTCTTAGTTCTTATCGATTGTCTTTCCTTTGCTGTCTATTCACATTCTTTGCACCTCCCTCTCATCCTTCGTACTTGAGCGCTAGCTCAATTTGGCATCTCCTTTCCCTAGAAGAATAGATCAGCTGTGGAAAAGATCCACCTCCATAACTTCCGTACCCCTAAACCTCTTATGATCTCTATTTGCTTATCAAAATAAATAAATTACTAATAAAAAGGTAACTGAAAGAACCTCTACTAATAATGGTAACTGAAAGAACCTCTACTAATCAATGGCATTATAAATGGTACTTCCAAAACAAGGGTACCAAATTCTCTTCCCCTCCGGAAAAAAAAAAAAAAGAATCATAAAAAGTATACTTAACAAGTGTTCTTGAACAGGATCATGATCTTTATTATCATTATCATGGTTGATCATAGCTCGATGGAAATAAGGTACACTGCATCACGGAATGTATAACCTTGAGAAGTCAGGTGTAAAACAGTTGGATGGATTCTTGATGTGGAATCTGAGTATATAAATTCAGTAGGTTTAGTTTTTATTTTTCTGGAACCTATGCCAGTGATGAACGTATTGTCCTTCATTTATTTATTTTTTCTGCGGTGACTACTATATTGCCTATAATATTCTTTTGACATGGCTGTCCATAGTATGCTTTGCTAATGGGCTCTGTGCTTGTAGTCTCGTGTTGTTATCAGTCATTTGAGATATGAGGGTTTTGGACTTGAAACATTATTGCACACAGGAAAAATATTTCTATCTGCAGCCCATTATTCATACCTATGGTCAATCAAATGTTTTAAAACTGGAGAGCGTGACATTTAAATTTTTACATTTTTAAGAATCGGTGGAGTCACATGATTGCCAAGTACTTTATTCCATAATCTGAGTACATGCTGCACTTTCCAGATAGTGTGTGGTCACATCGATTTTCATTTGGTATGTTGGAGATATCATGTCATTTAAAATATAGCAGGAATTCTTTTTAATGCCCTGATGTTGAGGTTGTTGTTGAATGATAGTAAAGTTTTTAACTTTTTAACATCACAGTAGGTACTAAAAAATTATGTTTAGTTCATTTATGTTGGCTTTGTCAAGATGAAGTCATCTGCCAACCTTTTAATACTGTTGGAAGTTGAAGTGTGATATTATATTTTGCAGCTAATAGCCCTCCACCAAAACCCTGGGAGCGGGCAGGGTCCTCATCTGGCCCTGCTCCTTTTAAACCCCCATCAGCTGGCAGCACGAGTGATGTAGTTGAGGCTTCAGGAACTGCAAAACCTGGAGAAATAGTTCCTAGTACTGGTCAAAATGCGGCTATTAACAGGAATGCCCTTGGCAGGCCTGTTCCCACGAGGCCTTGGGAGCAGAGTTATGGGAACAGCAATTATGGAGGTAATTGCTGATATTTAATGGAAAACTTTTCCCTTTTCTCTCCCGTACCCGTTCTTATGGTTGTTTCTGAATCTTTTGAAAAATCACCCCCTGATTTACAGGTTATGGCTCTACAATGGGCGGCTACAACTCTAACTATGGTTCTGGAATGTATGGTTCATATGGTAGTGCGGGGGGGATGTATGGTGGGGGGATGTATGGTAACAACATGTATAGGGGAGGTTATGGTGGGCTTTATGGATCTTCTGGCATGTATGGAGGTGGAATGTATAATAGTGGTCTAGGAGGCTCCATGGGTGGTTATGGAACGGGTATGGGTGGGCCTTATGGAGTTGAAGATCCAAATAATCCTTATGGTGCTCCTCCATCTCCTCCGGGGTTTTGGATTTCGGTTCTTCGGGTGGTAAGGCATATGATGCGTTGTCTAGTTTATTTTTTCCTCTATTGAATTACAAACACATTATGCACATAGTACATAAAGGTGCTTATTTGTTTTCCTTGTTTATGAAGTCTGACATTACTTGCCCTTGGGATTGGCCCTGTTGGTAAGTCTTTGGATGGGGCTCTGTGTACCTCCGGGATTAGTCGGGGACGCTGTTTCTGGACACCCGGTTCCAATCAAGAAAAAAAAAAAAAAGTCTTTGGTTGGGGCTAGAATAGATCTTGAGTTCAATTTTTACCATCTCCAGTCCTACCAAAAAAGAAAGGACAAGAAAACTGATGTTTCCAGATTACCATTGTGACTAGACGTTTCTCAAATCGTGTCTGCTGCTTCAACTTACCATCCATATGTTCAATGTATCTTCATCATCCAAAAAAAAACCATCCGTATGTTCACATTTTTCTAGTGCTGCTTTAACTTATCACTTAAAAAGGCTTTAAGGTTCTGACCATGTTGTTAACAGGTTGCTTCATATTGTCTCTTGCTTCTTTCTTAATTGATTTCCTTTTTCTTTCCTTGTGTGCTTTTGATGAATATGAAGAACCTTTTTGTGGTGAAAATTGTAACTAATGAGTTGTTTTGGCCCATGATAGTTTCAGTCTAGTTTTTCTCTCTTTTTTTTTTTTTTTTTTTGTGAGAATATTTCCACTATGATTGACTTATTATTGCATTTTCTGATATTGCAGATGCAGGGTGTGGTAAACTTTTTTGGTAGGATATCGATTCTCATAGACCAGAATACACAGGCCTTTCACATGTTCATGACTGCAATGCTTCAGGTGCTTTCTCCATATTGTTTCCTTGCATCTGGTTATATTCTGTATGAACACGTAAAAAAGGAAAAAAGAATCGGTATGACACAGAGTCGCCATCTATATATTTTTTTTTTCTTGATAGCATTCTTTTTGTTTTTAGAAATCTTTAAAACCATGCCATCTTCTCAATGGTAATATAATTGTGATCCATTTTCTTCAATTGCAGTTTGGGTCCAAAAGACTGGTACAGATGATAATTTATTTCAGCTACTGCAGCCTCTTGACTGATATTTAGTCTAATTCCAAGTTCTGATCTATTGTTGATTGGAAAAGTCCAATGCATTTTTAGAATACCTTTTTGGCTACCCTACTTCAGTTTTTGTTCTGAATTATCAGATCACCCTCTGAACTATCAGATGTCTAGTAGATACAATACTTTTTGCACAAAAAGAAATAGAAAATCTCAAAAAGGAAATGTCCTTCTGGAGTCAAAGTGATCAATGTCATCTTTTTGTTTCACTGTCTATCTTGGGAACTTATAATTTAACACCTAAGAGTATTATCTGTTTAGTTTTATGTAACATGGCTTTTGTGGCAGCTTTTTGATCGCTCTGGTGTATTATACGGAGAGTTAGCTAGATTTGTGTTGAGGATTCTTGGCATTAGAAAGAAGTCAAAGAAGATTCACCCGCCAGGCCCCCCCAATGGTCTACCATTTCCTGGACCTCACAATCCCCATGCAAATCAGAACTACCTTGAGGGAGCAAAGGCTGTTTCAAGTGGTTCTTGGGACAATGTGTGGGGAAATGACGCTGGCAACTGATGCAATGTTATTCTTCTGCGGGCACCGAGTCCACCCCTGCTAAAAGATTTTGAGATGAAGAGACTTCTCGCTGTTCACCGATATGAACTGAAGGAGATGATATATAGTTTTAAAGAGTCCTGGAGTCATTGTATCTCCTTAGTATGTTTGGGTTTGTGGTTCATTGGATAGACAGGCTGTTTATAGTAATGAGGCAAGAGATCAGCTGTGTATCTTTCATTGAAGATTGAAATATTGGCCATAAGTTGTTTCAGATGCCTACGGAAATGCCCTTTTAACTGTATTCTTGCAGGTCTATCTTGGATTTTTAAAAACCTTCATAGTGGTATTTTTCTGAATCAATAAACTAGAAGTGACAAAAGTTTTACAGGGAAATGGTGACCTTTAATTTCTTCGCCTCCCCCACTCTTTTCTCTTATATTTAATTTCCAGGTCTTTTAGTTCCGTCGCCCAATTTTGGCATTAAAAAGAAAATTCACCTCAAGCTTATCAAAATGCTCAGATTTCCAATTTGGTATTTCAATTGACCAAAGCGTGAACTGCCGATAAAGTGCAATGGACAATTTCATAATTACGGCGCATTCAATTTATGCATAAAGAAGTAACGGCTACCAAGAAAACCTTACCCTACACATTTCTCCTTAATCAATATATGATTTGTCATTATTGTTCTATTTATACCTATTTAAGCATTAAAATAGAATGATAAAATGATAAATCATATATTAATTAGATGGAGACGAATGGTTGAAGGCTTCTATTTAGAATTTCTCTAAATCGAAAGTTCACCTTTTAAGCCTTCCATAGTGTTAGTACCTATAAATTTTTGTAGGTTAAATTACCTTTTTCACCATTGATCTACCTGAGTTTTGGTAAATTTAAGCATCGGTCGAAATCCAACTGTTAATATATCGTATTTACCATTTATCTTAATCTAACCGTTGAGATTAGCATTATGTCGTCCTCTTTATCATTCATTCTATCTTGATAACTTACTTTAATCTAAAACGTGCATTCACTCTCACCCACAAGAAGTTTCTAAGTTTTCTTTTTTCACGTGTCCTAAAGTCGTAACTCGAAACAAGTCATTGACGAGTCACGTGGATCCATCCCCGAAACTTGCCATAATCTCCCTAAGAAAGTATTAAGGATTTGTTTTCAGTTGTGAATGTGTTTCCATCTGTCCTGAAGCGTGTTTATTAGCTGAACACAAGATTCCCATGAACTTCTCTAATATCATACAAGGTGGTTTGTGTGCGTGACATCTGACATGATTGACAAATTATTTTGACCATAATTTTGTCAGTCCCTTAACCCTGCATGCTCATGCTTTGATCTCGATGTTGGTGAAGGCGATAAACCGACCATCGGAGACAATAGAAGAGAAAGACCAGATGGGTGATGAAGAAAGAAGGAAAGAAAAACAAAAAAGCAGCTGCTATACATGGAGGCTAATTCAAGATATACATGCAATAACAACACAACCAATTTCCCAAAACCCCTAACTCAAACAGGCTCAACCCCAGCTAAATCTCATCAATACAATAATAACGCACCGAAAACAAAAAATGAAAAAATGGGTACCAGCAGTTCTAGCTCACCGCCACGACAACCTGCATTATTGCATTTGTGATCAAATGTCGTTTCCTCTTTGGAACAAACAAAGTAAAAGCAAAAAGGAAGCCATTCAAATTCTATATTGCTTCACTAGCACTCAGGCTGTCAAGTCACTTTCTAATTATGTTCTCACCAATACCACAGAAACCTGACCACACTTAACACGTTGGTTTAAACACATACTATGCATACGCAAGTTCAACCTGCACCTGGAATAACTCTTAGAAATGCTCTGATGTTCTGTACCTTTAGATTAAAATATTTAATTACATATCTTCCATATGCTTACCACAAATGCAGAATTCCATATTTTTAGAGGAAAAAATATATATATATATATACATAAGTATAACAATTTATGATAATTTTATATGCAGTCGTATTTAAGATTCAAACACATAAAAACAAATGAAATAGGAAAGTCAAGAGAGCTAGAAATTGCACACAATAGAACGTACCAGGATTTTTTAAAGTCTCTGAAGTTGGTAGTGCAGGCAATGACATCTCTGTAAAATTTAATAACAGGAATAAGGACATGGACACCTCAACAAACTCCAAATATGCTAATCACAGAATCTTAACATTCATTATATTGATCTCTTACAACTATGAGGAGAGAAACCAGATAAAAATGATATTCTGGGTAAGTTACCAGGTGCACAAAGAGACACGGATGAAATTGAGGATGATGTAGGCCATGGTGCTGCAATGTTGTCACTCAGGTCACATATAAAGCTGAAGCCTGTAGTATTGTCAAATATCATATCTGTGGGCAAGCTTCGGAGTAGACACCCTGCGTTTGAAATAAAATACAAAATAACCAATAATTACTATGGTATACTTATTTTTTAAAATTCATTTATGATACTAGCTTTTTTATAACTATTTTTTATCACCAACCATTTATACACAAAAGGGAACACAAACACACCCTAAAATCTAGCGTGCACTAGGAAATTTCCCTGAAATATCTTGGATGGTCAATGTTGTCCAACCTACTTGGTTACCATTTTCACATTGTAACAAGAATTTTAATAAAGCAACCACATAGAAGTCCTTCAATGAAAACCCCTGAATATTGTAACACATACTACACAATCCAATTCCAAACTCTATGGTTTGAGAATCAACTGTTTAAATGTAACTAGAACATTAAGACCATGCTCATAACAAGAACGACAATAAAGACAAGATGATTGAAAGAAGTAAGCAGAAACAGTTGCAAACCTTCTTGTCCAAATACTGCTCCAGTGCAGAACCCAGATCCATAAAACAGAAAGAAAGTTCCGGGTCAGATAAAATAAAGGTTTGGCAATGGGCAGAAAGCTATAACAAGATGGCATGAAGTGTACCTTGAATACTAAAATCTTTCAAGTCAATGTCACAGAGCTCATAAATATTTGCCATAATTCCCCCTTTCCGTAACATGGACCCAAACACTGTTGCACATATTATGGCTTGTCGATTTGTTATTAGCATTTGCTTTTGTACCCCAGCTATGTAAGTATTTAATGAGCTACAGCAGGAAGGACTGGGAGCAGCTACATTACGACATGCTTGAATTACTTCAGAAGGCTGCTTAAAACTTAAAGGACAAACTGCACAAGAAATGTTCATTAAGTTTAGGAATTAAGGCAGAAAAAAAAAATCACAAAACATAAGTAAAAGTGGACCATTTTAGTAAACAAACCACGCAATAAGTAATGCATTTGAACTAAAACAAAATGCATGCCTAAAAAAGAAAAAACAGATGCAAAACTGAAAATTGTACATAAAATAGACACACAAACGAACTATCTAAAGTTTGATTTCAGGCTTGTGTGTGTGTGTGTGTGTGTCTGTGTGTCAACAGTCAATAATAATTACTTAGCAATTCAAATAAAATGAAATCTTGAACTGCAATCTGTAAAACCTCGTCTATGGTATGTTTGGGTGCTGAGCTCATTTTAGCCTATTTCAAACCAATCATTGATGGGACCCACTACTTTTTTGACTTCCCATAAAAAGTTAAAACATTTCTCAACCTACTTCATACATTCAAACACATCTCAATGGACCCACAAAACTCACTCGCATCTTAACTCACTACTATTCACAGATCAACTTAGATCATCTAAGAGCACCTCAGCACCCAAATGCAGCCTAAGAGGAAAACGAAGATCATTAAAATACTAAACGCAGATGTCCTTCAAGGTCCCTGGAAGCTAAGAAAATTTTTCATCGATTTCTCAGGGCTCCTTTTGACTTATACTTTTAAATATTTACTCAACAAACCAAAGAGAGATAAGTACTCAACATTATGTTACGGGAATTATATATTTTCTCTGATCAATATTCTTTGTTCCCCTTGGGACAGTTGCAAAAAAATAAAAAGAATTAAATCAAGGAAATAAACAAATAAATTGAAACAAGTTTTGAAGATGACAATTATGAACAATGTAATTCATGCACCTAAAGTATGCTTTACAATGTTAGAAAAGCACAGAACCTCACCAAGAAAACTAATGCTAATGCACATATACAACATTTATATGTTACAAGCATGTGAAATACAATAGCACTGTACCTTTGTTGACTTTGCAGGCAGATAATATTCGAAATGCAGTATTTGCAGCATCTGACGGAAGTTTCCTTGAAAGATAGGAATAAACCACACGTTTACAATCATTAAGAGAATCAATATGATCAAGCTCCCCAACTATATTTTTGTTCTCATTGATCGTCAATTGTCTTCCTGAAATCTGAAAAGCAGCATCCATTACTGCAGTCTGGCAAACTGGTCTACAACACTCTTTAAGAGGATCAATAGTTCCACAGGCCTCCAGTAATTTGCTTGTGTTCACTGTTTTCTCAAAGGTAACAACATCCTTCACAGGACAAGATCCACCTGTAAGATTCGACGATTTAACAGAGCAAAGTGTAGGTATCGTTCTGTTTGCCCCTCTGCTAGCTAAGATATTAATGATATCTATAAAACAATAATTAGCAATAGCATCTTGCAAAACCAACTTATCAGAGTTGATGCTGTAGAAACCCTGGAAGATATGGAGTAAACTACTCAACTGTGGACAACATATTACATTTCCTACAAGTGCTGCAAATGGCTGAGAACAATCAGATGCTGTTTTGTCCATGACACTTGATATAAGAGAGAAATTTATAGGACATTTTCCTGTTAGAACTGGCTCATATCTGGCTGGAAAGGTTGGGTACATAGGTGGCAAAGGTTCACCAGGATTTGGGTAGTGGGGAATGACAGCTGGTGATATCTCAATAGGATCAAACAGTCCAGTAATAGGTGGATTAGCTAGCTCTGATGTGGAAGAAATGTGAGTAGGCACAAGCTGCATCTGCAGTGCCACTAATTCTTGAAAACTGTATAACCAAATGATGAATAATAGTAACAGACGGCATAGAGAACCTGCAACCACAGATGTAAGTCTGCCTTCAGCAATGACAGAAGTAATTTATTTTATAAAAGGAAATAATTATTGTTTGAAAATTAAATTTTTTTATCAGTAAATAAGATTTTTATTGATGAGAACTAGGCATAGCTCAGGTACATGGGACATATACTAGAGCAACACCTAGGCATGATTGACTAGGGATACAAGGAATTCATGGATATTCAGACCATTGAATTCTAATACAATTGACAATTAATTGAGAAAAATTTATTCGGAATTTTTATTAAAGGTATCTAATGCCAATCAACCTTGCCCAAACATACCATTCATTAAACATTTCTAGAAGTTTCTTCATTGCTTTTCTTCGTTACTATTATTTATGTAACGAATGCTAATGTCAAGGTGCCAAGAGAGAAAAAAAGGGATTTCTACTGACAAGGGAAAAATACACCAATGTCCCTTGGATTTAGGCGAAAATACATAGACTTGCATTTTTTTCCCAAATACATCCAAACCTTTTTTTTTATAAGTAAACGATAGTATAAATAAGAATAGGCGTAGCCCAAGTACACAAGAAGCCAAATACATCCAAACCCCTCCCTAGTCCATCTGTTCATCCCCAAACCCATCGAACTCCAAACCTAACTGAACAACCCAAGCAGGCCAGTTCATTCCAAGTTTCCCAGGACCCTCACTTCCCTCGTTTATTCATAAAAAAAGGAAACTGAAAAACACATACACAGAGTTTCATACAGCCAGCCATGCCTCCAAACACCAAACTCCCATATCAACTGCACCACATCCATCACAGACAACAACAAACAGCCCTGAAGCATACCTCAACTACACAATTTGGAGAGGGGAAAGGGGTTATAAGACAAATGAGTGAGCATTTGGGTCAGGCTTGAGGTTTGAGTTCGTTTGGTTTGGTTTAACAGTAGCACAAATCTCAGATGAGTGGTGAAACAGTGCCGAAGGAGGCATGCGATCTAAGATCCCCCCCCCCTCCCTCTACACCTCACTATCACGTTTCTTACTCTATAAAATTGAATCACTATTTAAAAGAAAAGCAGCAAAGCAACCAGTCACCCTCCACTGCTCGCTCTACCAAAACAGACAACTTCATCGATCATATTTCTCCAAGAACCCAGCTCTAATCAACCCTGACCTCCATCACCAATTACAACACCTTCACCATCTCCTCCAACTTGGATTAACTCTCTAATTCAGACTCCAATTGAAATCACTGCATGAGGGTTATAGAGAGGTTTGAATGCACGTCAGCACGAGACATGGGTACCTTGTTACAATTCCAGATTTCCAAGGAGGTAATAATTAGACCTTAGAATGTTAACTCATTGCATACGATAAAACTTGGACTCCATACATAAAACTGTTAAGCGGCAATTTCCAGGCAGCAAAAACACCATGAAAATAAGCTGGAAAAAGGGAATGAATTGTAAATCCATACCTCTTTCTAAATCGTGAACAAGGCAGTAACATACACTGGGCATGTTTTGCACTGAGAATATTTCTTAGAAAAAAATGAAAGCCAATAATTCATCTGAATGGATACCAAAATCTCTGGATCAAAACAGCATCACACAAATAAACTAGCACCATAATAAATTTACACAACCAACAGAAGAGATTTCATTTTGAAGAGGAAGTCTTTGGTAGGGCAAGACAATCACCTTCAGTGACATCTATTTGCCTTGTCCCACCAAAGAATGGCAAGGCTATAAAGGCAGCATCAGTCGAGGAATATATCTTACCCTTAAGATGACTAGTAGTCTGGAAATAGTCCATGATTCCACTAGCCCTTTGCAACCATCGATATTTATGACAGAAAACCCTAAGTTAGCTGGTTAAAAGCCAGAAGAAAGCTCACGGCAATGTAGCAACACCTGTACCACCTGCATAAGGCCCAACGTCAGAAAATGAAATTAATACCATTGGGAATGCGATCGACACATGAAGGCAAATAATTAACTCGGACAAATGAGGTGTAGGCTTGAGCATTTTCCAAAAGGCACTCCAATTTTCCCAGAAAGAAAATCAAGCTAGCGCACGAAAAAATTAGCCCAAATGAGTTCCAAAATCATATTTGCTTACTTGGGCCGTAACACAAACATATGTGATGTTGAAGGTTTAGATTTGTCCCTTTTAATATGAATCTTATGGTATACACAAAAGAAATAAAACCCACAATCAAAACACATCGAACGTAGTCCAACAGAACCTCATATTGATACTACCTTTACCCTTTCTCGCACTTTTTTGGCTACCAAACGAAAAATCAGACATCTCTAAGCAAGATAAAAGCACTACGCAGACAAGAAGAAGAAAGATACCTGAAGATGTTGGAGCCATGAAGAATCATGGAGCTAAAATTGTAGCCTTGTGAGGTTTGGGATCAAAAAATTGGAGAGAAATCCCGACTTTTATTATTATGATTTTCCTGGGTCGATCGTAGTTGGGCACTTCGGTAGTCTAAGATTCGGAAACCCCCAAGATCGGAGCTGGCTCTTCACTCAAAGAGAGACAGACAGTCTAGTGGAACTGTCACCCACCTCTCTCTCTCTCTGTCTCTCTCTCTTCACCTTGACGTTGTAATCTAAGAAGGTAGGTTTTCTAGGACTATGTGTTTTTGACTCTGGGAGAAGCTTTAACTAAAAAAAAGTAAATATAAATAATTAGAAATTATATTTATAGTCGTTCTAAATGGAGAATTATGTGAATATTACTGAATTAAAATAAAATATATATATATATATATATATTATTTTAAAAATAATATTATTATAATTTTAAATTTTTTTAAATATAATTGTAAGGGCTCATTAGCCGTCTCTATTTGAAAATTGTATGTAAACTAATTCTTAATCCGGACGATTATTATTTATTTTATATTTTATTATTTTTAAGTTTCTCAATGTTTTGGTTGCGTTTGGACAGTGAAGTAATTTTAAGTATTCTGTATATATTAATGAAAAAATAATTATAAAATATTGAATTGTAATAAATAATAATAAAAAGTAGATAAAAAATAATAATAAAATAATCAATAATAATAATATATTCTAAATTCAGTAACCAAACAATGCCTTAATTTGACTTTTTATTAAGTAGGTTGATTTTATTTTGTAATAAATCAATCCAATTGTCTTCTATTTTGTTATCACCGATCCTTTACAATGACATAAAAATATGGGAGGGAGAAGAGTAGTTACTTTATAGAGAAATTAAATAAAAATAATCTTATAAATTTATGTGACTTTATGTGATTCTTCATATCTATTTTATAATTAAAAATAATTTTACAATCTGATGAAATTAATGCATTAAACCATATCAATTTATAAAATTAGTTTGGTGGAGAAGAACTACTATAACTCATTCTATAATTTTCTTGTAGATACAACTAAAAATCGATTATTAAAATGAATCCTACAAATATGTTAGCGCCCACCTATGAGTTAATAGGCCTCGTTTGTTTTCGCATATAAAATGAGATGAGTTGAGATAAAAGTTAAAAATTGAATAAAATATTATTATAATATATTTTTTTAATATTATTTTTGTTTTGAAATTTAAAAATGTTGAGTTTATTTTATTTTGTATGAAAATTTAAAAAAATTATAATGATTAGATCATATGAAAATAATTGTGAAAACAAATGAGATCCTTAATATTTCTTGCCAAGCCGCTACATACTTGGGCGCTATTAGTTGGGTTGCTCGTTCAACAAGCTCAAGTCAGATACGATCCATTTTGTAAGGATGGTCACTCTTGACAAGTTGTGTTTGAAAAGGGATGAATCCATTGGTTCTAGTTGGATTGATGGGACTATATGTATCATTCGAGTCATTTTCAATTTGGGATGAGCCATTTGAGCTAACTAGAATAATTTATAAAGTATTCAAACTCCTTCCTTGATGCATTGTTACGCATAAATGGGTCGCGTGATTGAGATGTGTTTGAAAACAAGCACATACATAGACTTGTGGAAAATGGATATGAACAGGAATCAATGACCTTTGGTGCTGTCAATAATGAAGGTGGCTATAGACTTAAGTTTGCTTGGATTTTGAGTTAACTTGAGATGAATTGAATTCTTTATGAATAGTAGTGAGTTGAGATGATGAAATGAATTTTGTGGGGCCAACCTAAGATGAGTTTAGATGTGTTTGGATGTTAAGATGAGTTTAGATGTATTTATGAAAAGTTGAAAAAGGTTGTGAGTCTCGTGTGTAAAGAGATATTGAGTTGAAAAATGTTATGAGTCTCACTTATAAAGAGATATTAAGTTAAGTGATGTTTAGTGATTTAGGAGTTGTGGACTAGATTTTATAGAGAAAATAGGAAAGCATATTTGAAGGAAATGACTCGCACACCTTTTTCTATTTACATTATCAGGTATAAATACAAAGTTATAAGGCTTGAGTTAAGCCTAAAAATTATGTTATTCTATAATTGACTGTCTAAGATGTATACAATGTCAACTATGAGCTGTACACGAATTTAATATTGAGATTTAAATTTGCAGGAGCTGATTTGTGAGCTATTGATTTTGTGGGCTGATTCTGCGAAAGAGTAATGGCTTTCCTTATATGCCCTCGCAAAATGGAGGTACTATCGGTAATACCAATCTTGGACCGTAAAGTTTGAAAGCATTGGCATGGTAGAGGCTTTGTGAGCAAGTCAGCAAGCTGATTTAAAGTGTAAACATGATTGACAGTAATGCGACATTTCTTGACAAGATCACGAACAAAAAGGAGGCCGATTTCAATATGCTTCATGCGAGTGTGCTAAACTGGATTTAAGTTGAAGTGAGTTGCACCAATATTATCACAGAAAACCTGTGGAGGATGTTGTAGATGGAGACCAAGTTCTATGATCAGTGAGTGAAGCCATGATGTTTCAGAGGTTGCAGTAGCCAGGACACGAAATTCAACCTTTGTGGATGAGTGGGAGATAGCTCTTTGTTTGTGTGCGGACCATGAAATTGGATTGGAGGCCAAATAAGTGATAAAGCTAGTGGTTGAGAACTTTGTATCAATATTGCAACCCAGTCCGCATCAACAAAGGTCTGCAGTTTTAAGGGGTTGTTCTTTTGAATGAGGATTCCACGAAATATTGTGTGCTTTAGATACCTGGGGAGTCTTTTGGCTGTAGTCCAATGACAACCTGTCAGTTTGTGCATGAATTGGGAAAGCTGATTCACTGCAAAAGCAATGTTGGGTTTGGTTAGGCCAAGATATTACAATGCCCCAATGATTCTTCTATACTCTGTATTGTCTGCAGGTTTGTAACCATCTGTTAAAACTAGTGGGGTGCTGGTTGACATAGGAATTTGAATTTCTTTGGTCCCATCCATTGAAGTTTTGGACAGTAAATCTCTTATGTATTTGTGCTGCAAAATGAACAAACCCTTGGTTGTAGGAATAACTTCAATGCCCATGAAAAAATGTTGATTTCCCATGTCTTTTACTGAAAATGTGTTGCTGAGTTTGTTGATAATGTTAGCTACAAATGTGGAGGCATTTCCTGTGATAATAATGCCATCAATGTACACAAGACAGTAGCATAGAACACTGTTAGAGGCACAGATGAATAAAGAAGTATATGTAGTTGAGTGCACAAATCCAGAACTTAGGAAAGCATCTCAGAGTGTCTTGTATCATCGACGGGGTGCTTGTTTCAAGCCATAGATACTTTTATTCAGTTTACAAACATAGTGAGGCTTTGATGGATCTTCAAAGCCTGGAGGTTGATGCATAAGCATTGTTTCTTCAAGGCTGCAATGAAGAAAATCATTATTGACGTTGAGCTGCCGAAATGACCAGCCATTCATTACATCAATAGAGAGAATTAGTTGAATTGTTGTTGTTTTGACAACTAGACCAAATGTTTAGGAATACTCGATGCCTGGTCTTTGGTGGAAGCATTTAGCGACTAGGTAGGCTTTTGTGGCGGCTGATGGTTCCGTCTGGGTTTCTTTTCTTGTGAAAAGTTTTTTTGCAACTTACAAGATTTTGACCAGGTGCAGGAGGAATAAGTTCGTAAGTTCCATGGTTAAGCAGTGCAGTTATTTCTTTAGACATGACCTTGCGCCAAAGTGGGTCTTTGAGTGCTTAACTGATACGTGTGGGTTCATCTGGTTTAGGTAATGCATGTTTGGTGGTGGTATGAAGTTGTTTGGGACAAAAAATGTTGTTCATAGACCTAGTAGTCATGGTATGGGTCCTTTGAGATACAACAAGAGTTGGCATGGTTTTCCAAGCAGGTGGTGTGGCTACTGTAGTGTCTGGATTTGAAGAGGGGAGGGAGATCTCTTCTTGAGGTTCTGTGGAGACCGGCACTAAAGGAGCTTGGTTGTCTGGTGAGTCCATGTTTATGAAAAGGCAGTCTATGAGATTTATAGGTAAAACATGAATCACAAACATGAGACACAAAAGAATTGCTAGAAACTGGAAGAGAGAAAGAATTAATCTGTTTGGCAACAACTTTGGAGAAGGGATGGCCAAGATGCTGGTGCCAGCCATTTATTGATGTGCATTCATGGACCATTGTAATGGGAGTGGAGGCACTGAGGTGAGGTAGAGGATAGACGCCATTCTCGCACGAGCCTTGAAGAAGAGTCTCCCAAGTCCTCTGATCCTTGACAAGAAAACAAGTAGAATGAAATTCAAAAAATACGTTATTGTGTTTGGTAAAATGATGAACTGAAATCAATTTTTTGTTAATGGCTGGAACACAAAGAGTGTTTTGAATTTGAAATGTACGTTTAAGAAAAGAGAGAGTGAGAGAACCTGAGTGAGTGACTTTCAAACCTGATCCATCCTCGATAAGCACTTCATCCATTCCATCATATTTGAAATGCAATTGCAGATTGGATACTTGAGATGTGATGTTATGAGATGCTGCAAAGTCTATTAGCCATAGCTGGTCTAGCTGGGATGAGTGGTGCAGTTGGTTGTGGCCTTCTGAGTTTGTAACTGAGGGCAGTATTTGGCAACATGGCCAAGTTGGTCATAGTATTGGCATTTGGGGGTATATTTATGTTGCTTGAGATTGTGGGGCTTAGGCTTCGAGTCATTTTTCTGCGTGGCTGTGCTAGGAGATGGCGATAGTTGCTTTTTTGAAAATCTGAAGTCCTTGCACTGGGTGTTGTTGGCTGCGACAACCAGTGGCTAAGGGTTGCTGTCCAGGCGTTTGAGATAAGACTTATGGCCTATGAGAAGGTCATGGAGTTCTTCAAACGATTGAGAAGACTCCCGAACACGAATGGGAGCTACCATTTCTTTGTACCCAGGGCCTAAGTCTTTGAGAGCATAGAGGGTAATATCATTAGCGAATAGAGGAGCATCGATGTGAGCAAGTTCATCGACAATAGACTTGACAAAATATAGAAATTCTGTAATAGTGCGTGTACCACACTAGATGAGTGTGAGATCCTCTTTGAGTTGCATAACTCGCGTTTTAGAACGGCTGGCATATAGCTTGATTAGTTTGTTCCAGGCTTGAGAAGATGTCTTGGAAGCATCTATGAAGGGTATCACAACATCTATCACCGAAGTGAGGATAGCATTCAAGATCAATTTGCCCTGACGAAACCAATGAGTGTAAGCAGCGGTAGCTACTGCATCAGGGTTCATGGACAAAGGGTTTGTAGGGCATGTGAGTGTACCATTGACATAATCGTATAGGTTGTAGTCGAGAAGAAGTGACTCAAATTGTGCATGCCAAGAGGGATAATTTGTTGGTGTGAGTTGAGTAGTGATTTGCTGGGTAGCGTTAATGGCTACATGGGGAAGAACAAGGGTAGGTGCTGGGTTAGCCATTGGTAGAAGCTGTAGAAAGGATCAAGAAACTCGTTGGAGAGAAAGGTCAATCTGATAGCATATTTGAAGATAATGACTCGTACACCTTTCTCCATTTGCATTAGTAGGTATAAATACAAAGTTCTAATGCTTGAGTTAAGCCTGAAATTATTCTATTCTATAACTGACTACCTAAGCTATAACAATGTCAATTATGAGTTGTACACGAATTTAACATTCAAATTTAAATTTGCAGGAGTTGACTTGTAGAAGTTGATTTGTGAGCTACTGATTTTGTGGGCTAATTCTGCGGGAAAGTAATGACTTTCCTTATAGATTTAAATTTGAGCTCAACTCAGATGAAGTTGTTTCCATGTTATAAAATATAGCCTAGTGCCCCTTTATTGGAACCATCTATTGTGTGAAAATCCATTTGTTAAGGATATACTAATATATTACTGTGAGATTAGCTGTATGAAAAATAATAAAAAATAAAAAAAAAGAAGTTAAGAATATGTTCTCTACAGTGGCATATAAATAATAATTTTTTTTTCACTTATAAATAGGGGTGTAACCGGTCCGGTTCTAGACAAAATCTAGGACCGAACTGGTATGTACCGATTTTGTATTTTTCAAAACCGATTACGCCCCAATTACCCTCCTAAACCGGTACCTTCGGTTTTATCGGTTTCCGGTCCGGTCTGTTCCTGTTTTCTGGTTTTTTTTAAATGTAAAAAACATATAATAAAGTGTTACTTCTTATTATAAAATGTTATTAATAATTTAATATATATGTTATGCTTAAAGCATATGATCAATTAAATTTTCATCTTTAAGATTAAATTTTTATTTTATAAATTATAACAACATTATCTTATATATAATTATATTAATAACATATGATCAAATAAATTATAAATGTTCATATTTAAGATTAACATTTTATGTTATTATTTATAAATTATAATATAAATTTTTTTCATATATGATATATAATTATATATATTATATATAAAAATTTAACATATAATTATATATATTATATATATAAATATTTTGTATAATATATAAAATAATTTTTATATATATTTTTTTCCAACCGGTTCGGTCCCGGAAACTACGGAACCGGAACCGGACCGGAACCGGCCGGTTTTCATTAAATAAGAACCGGTTCAGGACACCGGTTCAAAACCAGACCAACCGGTCCAATTCGGTTTGGTCCCGACCGGTTTTCCGGTTTAAATTTACATCCCTACTTACAAATAGGAAATGATGGATTGGTTAATAAGAGAATTCCTATAATTATAAATAACAAAGAAAACAAAAGTAATGTTGCATTTTGTACGCACAAAATAAATTTCTTTACGTGGTTCGTTTTGAGCCATGCATTGCACATGAGAAAAGATGGCGCAAGCAATTTGTTCTTGAGTAAGATTAGATATAAGTTTTAAATAAATAAGTTTTATATAAGTTTTTGTAAAATAATAGATTTTATTAATAAATAATAATTTTTTAAAAACTTTTTTATGATGAGTTTCATATTTTTACAAAGGCTTATATGAGACATGTCTATTTAAAGTTTGTAAAAATCATTTCTCTTTATTCTTTTAGCACGTAAGTTGTAGAAGTACGAAATCAGACGACATCGTTTTTTGCTAACATGAATATAGCCGTGTTGTACCCCCATACCCTTCGCCGCCACCCCAACTTCGCCACCCACGGCGATCAGATTCCGGCGATCAGATTCCGGCGATCTTATCGGAGCTCTCCCTTCAGGGCTCGGCGCCCATATCGTAAAAATTAAGGTAATTTTAAATGTTATCACCCTTAATTCTATATTGATCTTTAGGGATGATGGGTGAGGAATTATCTAAATCGAATGAAAGTTGCTAGTGCTCGTCTGAAGTTCTGGAATGGGGTGGGAAAAGACCAGGCCTATGCCGAAACCCACATGTTGAGCGTTCATCGGGGTTTCGTTTTCGTTCTTGAGGTGAGCCGTGTATGCCATTTTGGGAGGCTTTGTGGTGTGGGTGTGTACGAAACTCCAGGAAAATGCCTTCAAGATTGCTATTTTGTTGATGGTCATGTTGTGATGTATCTGATGGTTTCTTTTAAGAATTTCATTTTCATTTGCTTTGTTTTCTCAGCTACCATATAGATATTTAGGCTATTAAGTTTTGATATCGAAGTACCCTTATGTGTGTGTGTGGGTGTGTACATGCTTACGTACACACGCATGTATGTATCAATTTCTTCATTAGATTTTTTAATCCTAATTTTGTACGTGTGCGTATTGCTGTTAAACATGCGGGCTTGTGTTTCTGTTGTTCTCGTTGTATTGCAGCCTCTCTATGTTGCTAAGCACCGGTTTCTTTTGGTCTTGGCGTTTTTCTGGTTACCTTGTCGAATTGAAGACTGAATGATTCCACCTGCTGGGGTATTTGCTGTGAGAATGCAAAATCTGCATCGAATTATATCGCGTTTCTCTTCAACTTCACTAGGCTCAAGCACAACAACAGCCAGAGTTTTGACAGACACAACCAAAACCAAGTTGAGAAACGAGGCAATCAGCTTGAGAGGATTTTCTGCAAAATCTGGTGAAAATGACGGTAAAGATGAATGGGAAAAGACTGTGACGGGATCATTTGGTGATACGGCATCGAGTGATTTGGGAGGGGATTCTGTGTCGTCTTGGTCAACGGGACTGACCAAGGAGCATTTTGATGGTGAGGCCCCACCTAGCAGAGGAGACTCGCCACATTCTTCTGTGATCTCTGGATTGCAAGAGACTGATGATAAGCTGAGAGAATTTGAGGCAGAGAATCGTAAAAGTAAGGCTTTTGTAGATGGATGGGGCGAGAGGATGCAGGAGATGAGTGTGCTCTTGAAGCAAGTTAGAGATCCTGGTGCAAGGGGGTCTTATCTAAAGGACTCTGAGAAAGCTGAGATGTATCGCTTGCATAAGCAGAATCCTGAGGTTTACACTGTTGAGAGGCTGGCGAAGGATTATAGGATTATGAGGCAAAGAGTGCATGCAATTCTTTGACTGAAGGAGCTTGAGGAGGAAGAAGAGAAAAAGCTTGGGCATCCTCTGGATGATTCTGTGGAGCTCTTGCTTGATACTTGTCCTGAGTAAGTTATTACTTAAGAACATCAACGGGTTTATATCAGGTGACTTATGTTTGTTGCTTTTGAATGGTGTGAGAAATGGTACTTGGTGATCATAGTCATGCTTATTCTGTGATTTATATTGGTTATGTGCTATTTTATAAGAAACTTGGCTACAAGGATTAGTTGGTTATAAATGCGAGGTATGTATCTAACTGTATGCTCTTCTATAAGCAAACTAGCCCACTAAGTTAGCATTGTAATTTTTATGTTGAAAATATATTAATTTTTTTTATTAATGTGCGATATGTATCTAATCGTAGCTCTTCTATAAGCAAACTAGCCCACTAATTTTTGAAAATATAGGGTGGTGATGGCCCAAATATCTTGCTTCTACAGCCATGCTTCATGCTTGATGCATCATTTGCATGTATGTATTATTTGTTCTCAGGTGAATGTCCATATATAGTGAAATCATATCTAGTCGGTGCACTGTTGATCCAGCTGCATCAAAGCCCAGCCGAGCCCTATGAAGTCCTAATTAGCTGCCTTCATCCAGCATAATCTCTCTTAGTTGGTCATTGAACCATGTTGATTCTGATCTATATACTTTTCCGCAATGAAAAGAAGTAACCTTTGCCTCGGTTTCAATGGCCAAAGCTGTAGATTTCAATGGCCTCGATTTTCATGATTTTCTTGTTTCCATTTCTTCTTCCTAAATATGTGTTATCTCTTGTATACTCCCTTGTGTACTTGGGCTATGCCTATTCTTATTAATATAATTGTTTACCTATAAAAAAGAAAAGAAAAGAAAAGAAGTAGCCTTTGCTAATAAGCGAACTCCTATTATAAAAAGCCACCTCAACTTGAGAAATAACTATTTACTTCCATTTGGTAGTTTCAAGAGTTCTTGATATGAGTGAATATACGCATGCCCTTTTTTCTGATTCATGTACTGTATTAACTTTCTTTCCCCCACCCTCTACTCTCAATTTCTTTGCTAATTCGCATGACGCATTTAATATCCTATTTATGCAAAAACATAAGTGTTCTTGCCATCTGTAATTCTGGAATTTTAGCTACATCGGTCAAGTAGTTGCTGAATTTAAAAAATTTTATAAGAGATTTTTGTTGTTATACCTCACTCAAAGGAGGGCGTTTTAGGGAATGTAGCGGCAGGACCTTCCTTTATATGATAAACAGAGTAGGGGTGGCTCCCTTTACACCTTAGCAAATTTCTAATATGCCACTTCATATATTAGATGCGGTTAAAAAGGGGTTATTCAATATTTTGAATATAAACCGATAGATTCTAATTTGCTATGCATAAAGAATCCGTACACCTCTTACAGGAAAGAAAAGAAGGAAGGAGGATTTAAGCAAGGAACATGTTATTCTGCCTAAGGAATCTGACTATTTTCATTCTCCTCTCATTGTTTTTTTTATAGGTTATTCCTCCACTCGTTGCTATAGATATAAATTCATGAGATCAAATTACTAGGTTTTGGTTCTTGTAGATATGTATCAAATCTCTTCTGTCTGACATCCTATGGCATGTAGAATCACCTAAATATATGTAACAGAGTAGTAGATGCAAATCGCTATGAATCTAACTTAATATCTTCAAAAAAGGGAATTCCTGATCTTTTGCCTATACACTTTGGTGGTATACTTTTCTCTGAATTTTTAATGTTTTCCATGACCTTTTGTTTCTTAAGTTGTACTTCTGTACATAACCAATCGGTATTTTTAATATGAAAATGATTTTGACATCCAAACAAGTTTTAGGCCTTGTTTGGTTACACAGATGAGATAAAAAATTTGTGAATAGTAGTGAAATTGTTTGAGTTAAGATGTTTTATAGGGTTTTGGAAAATGAGAGAGAGAAAGTTGAATAAAAATATTATAAAATTAAAATATTGTTAGATTTTTAATGTAAATTTTGTTTTGGGATTTGAAAAAGTTGAATTGTTTTTTGTATTTTGTTTGGAAGTTTGAGAAAGTTGTAATGATTAGGTAATGATTAGATGAAAAAGTTGAAAATTTGAAATTGAAAAGTGTTTGTGTTTGTCTATTTGAATGGTGTTTGGATGTTGAGATGGGTTGAGACCATCTGTGAAATCAAACAAGGCCTTAGTTTTTCTATTGCCGGTTTACCCCTGATAGAAAGACAATGATGATTGGCACCTCAGTTTATGGTTCAAACCACCACTTCTAGAAAAAAGGAGATCCAGCAACCAAGTTGAATTGCTCTGACTTCTCTGGTGGTGGTTGATAATACTGCAAGATTTGAGCTGAATAAAGGAAATCATGCTTGGAATAGGGAAGTTACACATTTATGCTTGGAATAGGGAAGTTAGATATTTTAACAGGTTGAAGTGGCCTAGTTTGATTTCTTCTAGTGGGTTTTCAGGTGGTTCAAAATTCGAGGATGGACTAAATTAAACAAAATTGGTATTTCTCCCGGTCACGTAAACTACAAATTCAATACTCCTGCTTTGGTCCCATGAGAATTGCAAGGTTTTCTATTTATCAAAAAAAAAAAAAAAAAGCATTGCAAGGTTTTGTGCTTGACATTGTACCTTCTTTCTCTGGTCTTGATAATGAACTTGAAAGTGCTAGTTATGGGTATGTATATGTGATATGTATGAATGACATGGTTTTGGGATGGTAAATGCTCATCATAACCCTGATAAGCCTTAGGTTAGGGGTGAATAGCTGATTTATGCTATTATAGAAGAAAATTGATTTCTTATACTTCTCTCTCCTTTCATTTTGCAGATTTTTAAATTTCCACGGCAGGGAATTCCATGTGGCTTCCCTTCCTTACAAACCTGACTTCAAAGTCATGCCGGAGGGTTGGGATGGTACCACCAAAGATCTGGATGAAGTCCATTATGAGATCTCCCAGAAAGAAGATGAAATGCTTTATCAAGAATTTGTCCAGAGGATGAACTTCAATAAAAAGAAAGTAAGTTCTCATGCTCACCCTTTTTGCCCTGAGCAAAATAAAGTGAAAAAATCACCAATTAAAAAAAGAAGAAAGTGAAATATTAATTAGGGCTAAAGAGTCTGATTTATATTTTAACATCTGCTATTTATTTTATTATTGGTATTATTAGATTGCTGTTAAACTTGTGGTTATAAGCTTCCTGCTCTTTATTCTTTGATTCCAAGTTAATGCATGATTGCCCTTCAGCGATAAAAGAATTCATACATTTTACAAGTCATGCCCCTTAATTCTCACACATACCCACTCAGTCGGATATGTAAGGTGAGTGAAGAACTTATTCTGTCTTTATAAGAGGAAGTTGGTTTGTATATGATGATTTAGACGGAGATACATAGGAGTGGTATCATGGTGCCATTTGAGAGTGGAGATGGAGGTGACTTGGAAGCTGAGGTTTAGCTGGTGATCAAGGACTGATCTGTCGGCGAATTAGACAACTCAAGTTGAGTGCCTTGCATAAAATGGGGCCTTAAGAGTTTGCAGTCATTGATTAGTTGGTTAACCTGCATACGAACTCATTCTTTTTCTGGCTGCTTTTGGAAGTTAGATAAACCTATTTTTTGATAGTAGGAAAATGTTTATTGGTAAATAAAAGTAGTCTAGTATACGGAGTTGAAGAGGAATAAGATGTAAAGGTTGAAGATGAAAGGCCAAAGAAAATGACTGGAATGACTAGTGGTCCCTGGTAGGGATGAGTTTTGGACCTCTTGGATAGGTCTCATCAACTTGCCAAATATTTGCTGCTTGTCCCACTGTGTCCACCTTGATTTAGTCTCTGTGCAGGTGTCCCCGCCCGCCCGCCCACCCTCCCCCCCCCCAAAAAAAAAAAAAAAAAACTCTCCCCCTCAAGAAGCTGGGGGGTTTTCTTGTTTTCTTCTCAATTTTTATTTTCTGTTAATTTACTGCAGACCCAATATAAAGATCAATGTCATATATATTTCACCAGTGCTGTTTTGAACCCTTCAAATAATATGGTCATTGGTTTTGGTCGGGTGCAGATTGCAGGGGAGGTTAAATGCCACAAGTACAGCCGGCGCCGTCCATCAGAGGGGTGGAATTTTACAGTAGAGAAACTGGGACCTCGAGGGAAGCGTGGAGGTGGTGGTGGCTGGAAATTTGTCAGCTTGCCTGATGGTTCCAGCCGACCTCTTAATGAAATGGAGAAGATGTATGTGAAGCGAGAGACCCCCCGCCGCCGACGCAAGATACTCCCCTGATGAGTCTGATTCTAGATCGATCTTAAACTTGGAGATTTTTGTGGCACGTATCTGCTGGTTGGGATTCTAAGCTGGAACTTCTACTTCCCCCCCCCCTGCTGTCAGAAGAATGTTCTTTTTGGTTAGGAGTATGCATCTCTTATATGTTACAGCTGTGAAACTTGTTAAGAGTTCAACTTTGAGCAAATTCATGTGCGCTCTTCCTTGCTTCTTACTAGGGTAAGCTAGCAATAACAATAAGAGATTTTAAACACTAAGATGAGATTAAATATGGTTTCAAATTGGGGCAAAGAGACCAATTCAAACAGTCATATGGATGCCACAAAGCAGGCATACATGAGAATATTTTCTCCGTTAGAAGTGACAGACGAGCCTCGTGGGATTACTAGAAGTCTAGAACTAGTTCATTTTTCTTTTAAATTACATTTTTCACTCTTGAATTACCAACATTTTTTTAGAGATTTTAAGTTTTTAACTTATATATAAAAAAAAAATAACAATATGGGCATCCTAAACTACCTAATTTGAGTAATTTGCACTATCGATTAAGATTTGATCTTTTCATCTATAAAATTAGGAATTTAAGACTACATGAAAGATTGATTTCTCAATTCAAAATACTTTTTCCTCAAGTTTTCATGCAAAGTTGCAAACATATTTTAACCTTAAAAAATACTATCATCTTTTCAAAAAAAAAAATCACCTTGGATGGGCAAACTCCTTATTTAAAAAAAAATATATATTTAGTTTATTACTGGTATTGGGGTATAATATAATTTTGAAGGTACTAAATTGAAAATAAAGTGAAGATATATTATTGAAAATTCATTGTCAATATAAGAAACTATAAAAGTAGTAGAACTTGTATTTTATTTATTTGAAAAGAATAATAATCCCGTTTAGATTGAGAAACCATTTCAACTCATCTTATATCATCATTATAATTTTATCAAATTTTCACATAAAATATAATAAACAATTCAATTTTTTTAAATTTTTAAATAATAATAATATTAAAAAATTAATATTTTAATAATATTTTATTCAACTTTTATCTAAAATCATCTCATCTCATTCCATTTCAATATCCGGATGCTAATGCTCCTGAGAATTATAAGAGTTTTGATAGATAAAGTATAGGATGGAATGAATGTGCACGGACAAAAGCAAAAATATTGCTATTTTGTTCTTGTTTGTGTACATTTCATGCATCCATTCTGTTCGTGCATAATTTATTTCTGTAAGTGTAACCGTACGGTCGTTCTTTATTCAATTATGAATATAGCGTTAATTCGGATCTTCCATTGCTCATAGTGGTAAAAAAGCAACTACTGTACTGCAAGCACAAAGAAGCAGCAGCATGTTTTTTGCATTGCAACGACCATGAGGAACAACAGCCATAACAACGAAGAAGATCAGCGCAGGAAAGAGAGCACTATCTCCGGCTTAGATTCGAGATTCAACCAGACCCTCAGAAATGTTCAAGGGTAAGAATCCCCCCAATTCCCTACAATTCTAAACTTCCCATTTCTTTTTTTTTTGATAAGTAGACTAAACTTCCCATTTCTCAGTCACGCATTTGCTTGAATTTTTCCGTGAAGACTTGAAAACCCAGCTTCTGACCTCCTGAGGAAGCGCTTACGAAACTCATGACATGAGTTTTCGAGGACTTTCAAATTTCAATTTTCAATGGGTCTGTGGTGTTAGATTTGGAAAAACCATTTGGATATTGGTTCTAATCTATGTTTTGGCTTTGATCTCTCGAACTCTATATACGATAGAAAAAAGTTCATAAACGTTCTGGTTGATTTTTTATATCTTTTGGTAGATATCAGCGAGGAATGTCGTGTAATTCATAGGATCTGTGTATTCGGATTGGGTGATTTCATTAACGCTCTGTTCTGTTTGCTTATGTCATCTCCTACAAAATTACTTTTGGAGTTGCGTCTCTTTATGAACAAAGCTTATTATTTGTTATCTATATGTGCCATGGGAAATGGTTTGGAGTGGTTCTATCTAATATTTAGATAGAGACCTATAGCATACCTTCTATAGCTGTTGCCGTGCTTCTGTTGTAATTTCGTCTTCTTAGCAATCAAGATATTTTGGTCTATCTAGGTTGCTCAAAGGCCGAAGTATTCCTGGTAAAATTTTACTGACTAGAAGATCAGATTCAAGCTTACAAGAACCTTCTCCTGAGTATGAAAGGAGCTCCTCATTCAAGGATGCTAGTTCAAGTGATCGCATGGCCAAGGCAGTAGAGGCAATTTTGACAGCCATTTTTACTGATTCTTTTATTATTATTTTGATCTTTATTATAGAAACATGATGTATGAAATTTTGATGATTCATAATTTAAAGTTGGGATTTTACTCTCAATGTAGGAAGAAGTCCAGAGTACAAGCAATCCAAATAAGAACATAAATGTCAATCAGTTGAAAACATCAACCTCAAATATTGAAAATGCATCCAAAGAAGTTCAGAAATCTGCTATGGGTGCTAGAGCTACAGATTCTGCAAGGGTTATGAAATTCACCAAGGTGCTCTCTGGGACAACAGTCATATTAGGTATATTGTTTATCTTCCCTGTCTTTTAGCCATTTCCTTGTATCTTGATCGATATGCTGGGACGGATATCTAGAGTATGATGGATTTCCCGTGAACCTAAGTCTAATGGATTGTTCTCTGCCCAATGTTATCTTGTGATATCCCATATGATAAGTGAGGGTAGGTGATGTATGAGATTCCACATTGCTTGGGAATGAGAAGTTCTTGTTCTTTATAGAGTTCTAATGGGGCTCCAATTTTATCATTGACTAGTCCTTTTGGAGTATAGACCATGTGGTTTGGACCTTCCATTGGGGCGTTACAAGTGGTATCAAAGCCTATCCCAACCATAAATGTGGGATTTAAACCATGTCACCTACGACGGATTGGCCCGACAAAGACGTCGGGAACATAAGGGAGGGATATTGTGATACCCTATTCTGATAAGTGATAAGGGTAGGTGGTATTATGATACCCCATATGATAAGTGAGGGTAGGTGGTGTATGAGATCACATATTGCTTGGAAAGGAGAAGTTCTTGCTCTTTATAAGGTTCCAATGGGCTCCAATTGTATCATTGATTAGTCCTTTTGGAGTATAGACTGTGTGGTTTGGGCCTTCCATTGGACGTTACATATCTTCTATTGAATTATTTTTATAGGAAATCCATTTTTCTAATAAAACATCCAATTGGAACAAAAACCATATTTCTGAAAAAGGATCATCCCTTTTAGTGATGTACAATTCTATCCTAATAGCATCCTCATTATCTTAATAGCACTCTTTTGAGGTACTCCCTTTATCACACATTTGATTGCAACTTGCATATTTTGAACTTAAATTTTATTTTTCGGTGCATTGCATAGATGTTCACTTACCCTGCCATCAGCATGATCTCTTTTGTAGAGTTTAAATTTAACTTTCTAATATCACTTTGTAGAGAATTTGCATGAGTTGGCTTGGAGTGGAGTACCAGATTATATGCGACCTGATATCTGGAGGCTTCTCTTGGTAAGTTTGAGAGTTCTGGTCTAGGCTTGTAACCTATTATTGTTTATATACAGAAATGTCAGACTTGTAATAAAATGTTTCCTAGTTTATAATTAGAGATATTAATTTGAATATAGAGCTTTGAAATCCAATTTATTGTCCATTAGACTGATACAGAAATCATATTTCAAAGAAGATCTTAATGCTTCATATGTGATAATAATTAATAGGTGCTCTGTCGTGATTTTTTTTTCACTCGATTTTAGCAAAGACCTTTAGTTTTTAGCACTTGTACGTTTGGAAGCAAGCTTCTATTTCCGGATTCTAGATGTCACGTGGATTTTGACCTTCTTGTGTTCACAGACAAAGCATGACTCATGTTAGTGAAATCTCAGGCAATAGAATGTTAAAGGGCTGGTTATAATTTTACTTGGATGAATGGGCCCCACAGTCAGCTATATGGGTCCTATGATCCTAATGTGTTGCTGTGAGACCATTGTTGTATGTGCTCAGAAAAAGATCTCTGTTATTTGAGATTTCTCTGACATGAGTGGTGTAAACATGAGATAATCCAATTCCCATATTGTAAAATATCATCTACCAAAATGATCCGGTAGAAATCAAAATTCTACTTAAATGTTGGGTCTAATGCAAAGAAAAAATTAAATATGTTGGAAGGAAAATTTTCCTCTTCACAGTTCGGACTTCTCATCTATGGAAAAGCTTTATTTTTTAGAAGCACCATTCAAATCTTTCCAGATATGTTTGAAAACTGAAATCAACTTAAAATTCTTGCTAAGACCTCTTCATCAAGATTGTCAAGCATTGATAAGTTATGGCCTTCTTGGGATATCAGAAGGCAGAAATGATTTATTATTATTTTTTAAACTCTTCTACTGACGTTAAACTGTTCCTAAAATGCTCATTTTGTGTTGCATATATTGGATGGACCATCACATTTAAGCTCAGGGGCCTACATAATCTGTTTTTTTCACTTGAACTTTCTTATTTGTTTGAATTTTGTTGCTTACTTGAAATTTAAAATGAACTGACAACAGGGATATGCACCACCTAATTCAGATAGAAGGGAGGGAGTTCTAAGAAGAAAGCGCCTCGAGTATCTCGACTGTGTTTCTCAGTGTTATGACATTCCAGATAGTGACAGATCAGACGATGAGATCAACATGCTTCGCCAGGTACTTTCAGTGGTTATTGAATTCTGATTCTGATCATTATTGTTCTCTTGTGCCCTAATTTTAACAAATTGCCGATATTATTCTTGTCAGATTGCTATTGATTGTCCACGAACCGTACCTGATGTCTCTTTCTTCCAGGAACCGCAAGTTCAGAAATCCTTGGAGCGCATCCTATATACATGGTTAGATTTTATTTTTAGTTGCCAGTGGCTTCTCCATGCCATGTAATACGTGCATTCTAGAAGAAATGAATGCCCCAGCCTTGCCAAACTAAATCAACTGAATTAAGTAAAAATTTGGATTCGACATACTGTTGGAATACTTTATCACATGACTAAGTCGTCAGTAATTTTCTGACAGAATTCTTGCCTAGTTGCTTCAGGGATGTGTTGCTATGCTACATATCCAAATATAGGTAGACCAGTCACCATTCTTTTCTTTTTTATTGATTCTGCTCTAAACCTATTAAGGTTTTGGATCAATACCTAAAGACTACCAGTTAAACATGAAAATAGTTACATTTTAGTGCTGTTTTGTCAGTTTGAATTTGTATTTAATCAAATCTGATTATATTCAGAATTAACAATAATTCAGCTGAATCTATCTAAATTAATGTCTATTTAGGGGTTTACAGAATTGTTTATTTACTATTAATTACATAATTTTTCTTCAGTTCCAGATCCAGTCATTCAATGTGAACCTTGGTATATGTTACTACATTCATACCTTTGACTCTCTGGATTTACTTTGAATTTGACTTGCTCATAGCCTGTGCTTTGTTTGTGATGCTCCTTCCTACTGCAGTATAAAGTTTATCTTGTTTATGCGATTTTTCCACTGTATACTTATAGGGGTATGGTGTGACAAAGGATCTCCTACCCTAGTGGGCACATGAAAAAACTGTTTTCTGTTATCTGTACATACAAATATACATACATATATATATAAAGGAAAATTTTGTGATATATTAGACGTGTAGGATCCGCTGAGCAGGAGGTTTTTTTGGCTCTTGGGTGATCTTCCATCAGATTTGAACACTCAATATTGACCTTTGAAAAGTGTAAATGTGGATGATGGCAGAGACATTGCGACAAAGCTCTCTTAGATATAGTGATGAATAAGAGCTCCCTATAATCTGTAGTTCAGATTTATGACAGAACGCCTACACGTACTGCATGCCTCATCTATCCTTTTTTAGTTATTCTTTTCATGATTAATATAAACTATTAGGGTATATGCATAAACTGTTTTAGGGGGGGTGCATTGTAATGTTTTTGGTAGTTCAAGGGGCGATTGCTAAAATTGATAGTTTGAGAGAGTCAAGTTTATTTTCGCCAAACTATTAATGGTCAATGGTTCCCCCCTGTGCCCCCAAAAAAAATCCATACTCCATGTCCGCCACTCATTATTTTTTTGTTCATTTCCTTAGGGAAGGAAAAAAAGAAAAACTGGTCAACACGTAGAATATGGTTGTCAAAATGTCCTCATTGGAGTATTTTCCTTGTGTTGTCATAGTATTAATTGGTCTGTCTCTTTTCTATGTTTTCTGATTTCTTTCCAGGGCCATTCGGCATCCTGCAAGTGGATATGTTCAGGGAATAAATGATTTAGCTACACCCTTTCTAGTTGTTTTCTTGTCAGAATACTTGGAAGGGGGCGTGGATGGCTGGTCAATCTCTAATTTATCTCCTGAAAAAATCTCTAACATGGAGGCCGATTGCTATTGGTGTCTATCGAAATTGCTTGATGGGATGCAAGACCATTACACATTTGCTCAACCAGGAATCCAAAGGCTGGTGTTTAAACTGAAGGAATTGGTTAGGCGGATTGATGGTAACACCTTTCTTTTAGCCTCTAGTTTCTTACTCTAAAACCCCTTTCTTTGCATTAAATGAACTGCCTTACACCATTATACATTAAGTCCATGCTTGTTTTTGTGATTTGCCTATGTATTCTTGTGTGTGTTTTGGGTTGAATTGGAAGTCTCAATCATTCCCACTTTTGTATGTGCAGCACATATAGAGCAAACCTAAAAATCCTTTGGTGCTCAACTATCCATGTTTTTTTATTTAGATGGCAGTAACTAATTCATATTTCTAATAAGCCAAACTCTTGGGAAGTTTTTGTTCTCCAAATTTTGCACAAAAATTTTTGAATGGTCTTGTACATTTGCCTACCAAGGTGGCCCATTTGCACAAAGCCAACTTTAGAAATTCGTGGGAAGTTTTCTATTAAGCCAAACCCTTGGAAGTTTTCAGTCTCCTACAAAGGCATGTTTACATCTTCAAAAACAGGGGCTTTTGTACATTTTGTGGTCAAATAATTTCTTATCATTATTCCCGCTTCCTACCAAGGTGGCCCAACGCATGGAGAAAATTCAGCAAGACCTCTTATTGGTTTTTGTGGGGGGGGGGGGGGGGGATGTATGATGAGTTTAAGTTTCATTTGGTAAAATGGGCCACAATATGCTCCCCCATCTCAGAAGGAGGTCTGGGTATTAGGAATTTGCAGGTTTTTAACAACGCTATGTTGGATAAATAGTTGTGAAGATACCATCAAGAACGGGGTACCTTGTGGAGAAATATAATAGAATCGAAGTATGGTGAAGCATGGGGGAGGTTGGTGTTCAAATGAGGTAAGTGGGGCATACGATGTGCGCTTTGGAAGCACATAAGAAGAGGATGGGATGCCTACTCTAGAAATACCCGGTTTGAGGTGGGTGACGGACTCAAGATCAAATGTTGGCATGACATATGGTGTGGCAACAGGACACTCAAGGAAGCTTATCCAGAAGTCTATGGTATAACAAGAATGAAAGAAGCCTCGATTACGGACCTTTTGGTTACATTAAATGGTGCTCCTCAATATGATTGAGAAGTCGACACAATATCGGAGTTTTATAATCTTATATATTCCACTCGCATGAGGTGGGAAGTTGAAGATAAGATTTTCTGGCGTCACTCCAAGAAAGGGAAGTTCACCGTCCGCTCCTTCTATCAAGCCATGAACACACATACAACAAACCCATTCCCATGGAAGAGTATTTGGAAGACAAAGGCACTCTTCTTTGTATGGACGACTTCATTGGGAAAGATACTCACACTTGACAATTTAAGGAAACGTTGATTCATTGTCATCGAGTGGAAACGCGTGGGAAGTCAGTTGATCATTTATAACTTCATTGTGAGGTTGCCACGATCTTGTGGAATGACTTCTTCACTAGGGTGGGACTTACTTGGTGATGCCGAGAAGGGTGATAAATCTCTTAGCTTCTTGGAGAGGCCTTCAGGGTAACCTTCATATTGCAGCAATATGGAATATGGTCTCAATATGCTTATGGTGGTGCATTTGGAGGGAAAGGAATGACAGGAGCTTCGAAGATCGAGAGCAATCAATGGAAGAGCTTAAGAAATTGGTTTTCAATGCTTTACTTCATTGGTCAATTGTAATTGATTTCAATGGAATGAGTTTCCATGAATTCCTTGTATCACTGAACTAGCACGCTTATTCAAGGCTTTTGTATATGTTTTGTATACTTGGGCTTTTGCCTATTCTTATGATCAATATTTTAATTTTATCGATATAAAGAAAAAAGAATCTTCCCAAAAGTTATTGTCAAAATGAAGCAATTCACACTAAGGGGAGCTTATTAGCCTTATTTCTCTAGCTTCCAAGGGAAAGAGGCTGTCATGAGTGCAGAACATATGACTTAACATTCATTTCCTAGATGGGTCCCAAACCATTTGTATTTACCGTAGTGTACCACCCTACTTGAATACAACCGCTTATTTATATATTGAGAAAATTCAAGTTTGCGTAAGTTTTCTGTATTCTTTTATAATTCAGTATTTTATTGGGATTTTTTTTTTATAGTTGATATTACATGATGCCATCTACGTTTTAAACTGCCCTAACCACTTCCCTCTCTTCTCTCCCATCTTTTACATTATTCTTTTCTTTTCCTTCTCTGCTTCTCTCTTTTCCCTATCACTATTCTTTCCCAATTTCCTTTTCTTTTCCCTCTTAAAGAAAAAAGCCAGGACACACAGTGCGTGCCAATAGGTTAGCATTATATAAAGTTCAAATTCTCTGAAGCCTGTTTCTTTATGTTTTGGCATACAAAGTTACCCGTTGCCAGAATAATGGAAATGGGGTTTTTAAGCATTTTGCTCGTTTTAAAAGTTCAAATTTGAACTTCAGTAAGGGGATGCGTCTGCTGCTGTAGGATGATATGTGGCCTTAATTAGTGTAATTGCAAAATGAAAAACTGGCGTATTAAAAAGGGAAAACTGAGTTAATTAAACTGTGGCATAATTAGAAACTGATGTCATATAGAGACTTGAGTTAGCAATGTCTGATAAAGACCAGTACTATCTAGGAACTTTAGTTTTGAAGAAAATCAGAGCATATTTCTCCTAGACTCCTAGGTGCTTCAAGTGCTTTCATGGGAGAGGAACTTTTTAACTTCTTTAGTGCATAGCTTTCTTGTGCTTTGATATCTTTTTGTTGACGTGGTTGGTGAAGCATCTTCCATTGAATTGCAGTACCAACTTGTACATCTAATGGTATCCATTTCATTGATGCATGAAATGTGTCTATATTTCCATCATCTTACTATATCTAATCCTTCTTGTTTCTTAATTTTTTTTATATTTATAGCTGTCCAGAATTCTAAATACTATATTCTGGGTCCTACTGATGAGATCACTTTTTAAAACTGTGCTAGAACCTGTTTCAAGACACATGGAGGAGCAAGGTCTGGAATTTCTTCAATTTGCTTTCCGCTGGTTCAACTGTCTTCTAATACGTGAGGTTTATTCCTCCTACCAATGCTTAGTGTATATATGAATTGCTGTAATCTCTTCCATCGTGACATGCTACAAATTTTCTTTAGCAGATGAATTAAACATAATGCATTTGCAGCATATATTTGGCCTGACCTGGAGCTTTTATCATTTATGCAAAGCTAATGTGAGCTTCTATTTGTTAGGTACCTTTCCATCTTGTCACTCGCCTGTGGGACACATATCTTGCGGAAGGAGATGCATTGCCAGATTTCCTTGTGTACATATTTGCCAGTTTTCTTTTAACGGTGAGATGGCATTCTTTCTTTTTTCGCTGAAATGAGCTCTTGATTTTGGTAACTGTCAATGTCATTGTGTCTTTTTACTGCTTTTTGGTTATTAACAAAAATACAAAGGCTGGCATGTTTCGCAACTTTGCTTTTATGAAAAAGCAAATGTTTTCACATCATCGTGCATTGGGATTAAGTGTAGTCTAAAATATCTTGTGTACCATTCAAGTGCCACTTTTGAACCTGTCTTTGTACTGTTTTTTTTGTGAGCTCCTCATTTGGACATGGTATGCGTTCCACTTAGGAATTCTAAAGCCAGAACAACCCTGGCTTTAGTACTAACTCATGAGTACCTTTACTTGTAATATGCTGATACATGGAGAGAGAAATTTTGATGATGAGAAATCCCAGAAATCGTGCAAATGCAACATGTCTTCTACTAGTTAAACCCTAGACCTATATAACGCACCCACATCACATGGATTAGGTAAATGATCATCAGCTTTTCAAAGATGGGATGTGGACTCTAGAAATTGTTTACACCCAAGGGCTTGAATCTTGTACCTGGTGGGAGCATACTGAGAGAAATATTTCATGTTTTATCAAGCAAATTCCTGTCAGACATTCCTAGTTTCAGTGGCCTCCAGATGGTTTTTCTCTAATTCCCATTTAGGAATTAAGTCATATTCAGTACACCTAAGGCTGTGGATGCTTTACTGTATGGCTGGTGATTGAACCTGTTATGGCCAAGGGAACACTGGTTTTCATTGGCTTGCTCATATGCTAAATATTCTGGCCTAAGGTGTTGTCTAGATCATGATCAGTGTATTGCTGCACTTTTATTCCTATTCCATGCACCTTATCTTTTTCATTTTTTTGGGGTAGTAAAAGAACAATATGCCTTGTAATAAAACCTTGGTTCTTGGCAGAATAATATCGTCTCTTTAAAGTACCTATTTTTTAAAGCAAATCTGCCATCCTAAAACTGATATTTGATAGCAGCATGTCCTTAGTCCTATACCAGCCATAGGATCAGCTGCTCAATTTTTTTCCTGGTAAATGCGATATGAAACTTCTCAAAAGATATATGAAAGTCTTGAACCACTGTCCTCATTGTTGAAGGCGTTTTAGAATTTCCTTAACACTTTCAGTAACTACTTCACATCCGGTGAACATGAAAGGCTATCTCTGTATGGTCCTGATAACAGTTTATGATAATCCATTTAGTTGTGCCTTTTTCTCCTGATAATCTCTGGATGGTGACTAGATGATTTTACACTCCAATGCAATGGTGATAATTATATGTCGAGTAATTGACATGAGCTGTTACCTTATCTTCAGTGGTCAGATAAGCTTCAGAAGCTTGATTTCCAAGAATTAGTGATGTTCCTTCAACACCTTCCAACACAAAACTGGACTCACCCGGAACTTGAGATGGTGCTTTCAAGAGCATTCATGTGGCACAGTATGTTCAATAACTCTCCCAGCCACTTAGCTAATTAGAAAGGGATTTCGGGTATTCGCCAGTTTGGAATTTTAGTCTTTTCTTACTTCAGTAAGGGAAACCAGTCAATTTGCTCATATTGTATTGTGGTTTATGATGTCTGTATTTTTGGGCGTTTCTTTTGTAGATTTACTTTGACACGAGGATAAAAAGAAAAAGGAAAAAAATGCTTGTATAAGTTTTTTCTATTTCGGGAGTGTAGCCCAGAGGAATCTGCATCCTATATATTCATTGTTGTGTTCACATCCTTTGAACACAAATTCCTGGTAAATGGTGAACTCCCAGCTGTATCTACAGAATGGGTATATTTTTGTTCTTGATTATATAACTGCTCGGTTGGCTGCCTCAGCCAAACTGACTGTTTGGGGAATCCCATTCAAGATTATATTTTTCTGGTGTATTGGTAATGGCAGTCTCACAGGCCACAGCTAAATGCATCTTTGCCGTTGGAAGGTTAAGCTCATGTTCGTTCAGTTGTTTGAGAGTAAAATATCTCTTGTAAAACAGCATTGATGGGAGGAAAACAAGCAACTAAGACAGCCATTGTCGAAACTCTTCATTCCCTCTTTCTGTGAGAGTTCACCCTTGGTGTAATTGCAGAGGCAGCAAGAGCACAAGCTGCAAAACACACGCACATAACATGGCAAGATATCTTTATCCATTTCTGAGCATCGTGAAGAGCGGGGAGGGGAGCGTTGGACGAAGAACGGCGAGGGGAAAAGGGTGGCCGACTCACTCACGAAGGGGAGGGAGGGAGGTTCGACAAACAGCAAGACCTGGACTACAAATTCACCTCCTTGAAACACACCGGAAAAAAAAAAAAAGGACTAAAAAGGCTCCTGAGTCCTCACTTGCACAATTTTCTTCTTAATTATACTTTGCACGTTATCCTCATGAACGATCATCCTCTTTTGCAATCTCCATAGTTGTTGTCACTTGGCTTCAATTCAACACTTTTTATTACATTATGTACATTAAAATTGTGAAATGTTTACGATTTTAAATTGGAAAATCATAAAGACCCTTTTTTTAAAATATACCAATTGCCATTGTTCGTAGTGATTTTGGATAAATCCCACGTTAAAATTACATAAAGCTCCCTTGGGATTTAAGTGTAGTTTATTTTTAGAAATCATCTCAACTCATTTCATCTTACTTAATTATTATAATATCTTAAATTTTTAAACAAAATATAATAAAGAATTCAAATCTTTTAATTCTCAAAATAAAAATTATATTAAAAATTATATTCTAAATATATTTTAACTTTATAACATTTTTATTCAACTTTTGTATCAATTCTTCTCATCTCAATTCGCTGCTCAAATCAGGCTTTAATCACTGTAGGGGTGTAAAAAATACTTGAAAAATCGACCAGTTGTCGGTCCGGACCGAAACTGGTTTCCATAAGGAGAAAATCGGCTGGTTCCGGTTCTAGGTTTTTTAGGCCCGGACAGGACCAAATCAAACTTGTTCCATATAATATGTATTTTAAATTATTTTTTTAAATATTATATATAAAATAAAATAATATTTTTATTTTATATATAATATATAATAATATAAATTAGAATTATATATAATATAATATTATTATAATTTAGAAAATAAAAGTTTAATCTTAAATATAAAAACTTAATTGATCATATGCTTTAAACATAATATATATATATATATATATATATATAATAACATTTTATCATAAGAACCACTTAAATTGAGAAAAAAATAGTTAAAAATTAAATTGATAAATCATAAAATTGATAAATAATAAATTAATTTAAAATAAACTGAACTCTTAAAACTTTAAATTGAAATTGATAAATCACACCAATATTTTTTAACTTAAAATCAGTTTAAAATTGAAAAAATAAATCCTCAATATCAAAAGATTTGAATTTTTATACCAAAATTGTAAATAAGATCACTAAAATATTATTTATTAAAAAAATAAATAAAATCACTCAAATTTTATTAATTTATTACTAGATTTTTATGGGCTAATAAATTTTCAATATATTCTTTTTTTTAAGTACATAAGATATTAGTAAATTAGTAATACTAAATAATGTATATTAGTTACAATTTACATTTTATGGCCTAATACTAATAGTCTAATATTATATTACTATTAGTAATATACTTTAAGTCTATATATAAATTTCTAAATTAGTATATAAATCACAATACTAAATAATTACATATGAAAAAATGATATAGTAATATTAATACTAAATTTAATATTAGTATACTAACACTATCACTATAGTCTATCAATAATATAGTTATAATAAATTAAACTCACTGTAACAAATACTAATTTATAGTTATTCTAATCACTATAACTAATACTAATATATATACTAATATTAATAGTCTAATGCTAATATATAGCTATACTAATAGTTTAATACTAATACTATTATATAGTTATACTAATCATTATAATTAGTACTAATATACTATTAGTGATATATGTAGTCTAATATAGGCTATATAGCTATTACTAATACTAATATTTATACTAATACTAATAATCTACTCTATAACTAATATTACTAATATATAACTATACAAATAATTTAATACTAATACTATTATATGTATATAGTTTATAGTTTATACTAACAGTTATAACCAAATCAATGAAACGGCGCCGTTTACTGTATTAAACTTCTTCAATGTCTTCATTCTTCATTTTAGAGCAATGCTACACAACCTCCCAGCCTTCACACACTATATTTGTTTAAAATTTTAAAATATTTTTTTAAAATTTTTTTGAGTTTATTATTTTTAAACTAATTCAATTATTCTATTCATTATTCATATATTAAATATTTGATAAAAGAAAAAAATAACAAAAATTAAAAAAAATGTGGTGTGTGGAGGTTGTGTGAATAGTAAGAGGTTTTGTAGATTTTCTTTCAATTTTCTCGTCTTCAACTCTTCTTCATTCTGCCGCAGCCTCCCTCACTAAGTCACTAGTCCCTCTCTACTTCGTCTCTCACGCAGGCCGCAGCCTGCCACGCAAAGACCCCTCTTCTTCACCTCACTCCTTCACCTCACTCTCGCCGTCCAACCTCCCCTCGCGCTGCGCTGCCCTATGAGCTTGACGTCTCTCTGTCTTCGATTCCTCACGGACCCACGATAATTTTTCTCCATTATTTTTTTTTTCATTTCACTTATTTAAGTTATTTGAATTTACTTTGAAACCTGATATGAATCATCAGGGTCTTGTGATTGTGTTTGTGTTATTAGGATTTTGTGATTGTGTTTGTGTTATTAGGGTTTTGTGATTGTGTTAGTGAAATTACTTTGAAATCTGGTAGATGGTATTTGTGTTATTAGGTTTTTGGGCTTGAATATATATAATTTTTTAAATCTTCTTCAGAGGATAGAGGAGGAAGGGAATAAATGTATGGATCAGCAAGATGTGAAGAAATAGACTTAACACGCTTGGCAAAGCCATTAGAAAATACATCGACGATGTTGGTGATCAGGATTGTGAAGCTCATTGAAGACTTGACCTTTCTGCATCTAACTAATCATTCATTGCATATTATGTGTAGTATTAAGCCTACTCATGACTCCCTATAAAAAAAAATATATATATATAAAAGACTATCTATCTATGGTTATGTATTGATCAGACATCTTTTTTTTTTATAGGTAAAAGTATATTAATAAAAGAATAGGCAAAAAGCCATGTTCAGTACAAGGTGTGTCCTAACTACGTAGGAGCCATAGATACAAGGAAATTATGGAAATCTTGGCCATTGGAATTAACGACAGTGGCCCAAGTACAAAGAGTTCTAAAGAGAAAAGCTTTAAGTTCCTCCATCGATCTCACTTTATCCTCAAACGTCCGCTCATTGCGCTCCTGCCACACACACCACATGATGCAAATAGGGAGCATCTTCCAAACGGCCTGGATCTGTAGATTACCTCTCAGGTCAGTCCAACTAGCCAACATTGCCACCACTGGCTCAGGCATAACCCAATCCAAGTCTAGCCTCCTAAAGACCTCATTCCATAACCCTCGAGCTACCTCACAATGTAGTAGAAGGTGATCCACTGATTCTCCATCTTTCCTATACATACAACACCAATCAGCGATGATCACCCTCTATCTCCTCAAATTATCCGTTGTGAGGATCTTGCCCAAGGAAGCGGTCCAAACAAAAAATGCTACTTTGAGAGGCGCCTTATGTCTCCAAATCCTCTTCCAAGGGAATTGAGTTGGTGGCACTTGTGATAGGGAGCATTCCACCATAAAGAGTCAGCATGCTTGTTACTCGGTTTGAATGAATACAAGAGGCTGAAAAAAGCTGCAAAGCTGTCCATTTCCCAATCATGAGCTGCCCGGCTAAAATTAATGTTCCATTAGATCTGTTCCCCCACTATCATCATGACTTCCTCCACTGAAACATCCTTGTCGCTTGCAATCCTGAAGAGCGCAGGAAATTGAACCTTTAGAGCACAATTACCACACCAAGTATCAAACCAAAATTTGATCCTAATCCCATCTCCTAGACAATATCTTGTGTGGCGAGAGAAGACCCCCCATCCTCTTCTAATATGTTTCGACAAACCCACTCCATGTGGCCCTCTCACTTCATTGGTGCACCAGCCACCCCAAAAGCCACCATATTTACTCTCGATCATCAACTTTTATAGAGCTTCCGGTTCTTTATGGTATCTCTAAAGCCATTTTCCAAGTAGCGCCCTATTAAAAATCCTCAAACTTCTGATACCCAAACTACCATTAGAAAGAGGATAACATACCTTCTCTCACCTGACTAGGTGAAATTTAAACTCCTCCCCTATTCCACCCCACAGGAAATCCCGTCGAAGTTTCTCAATACGAAGTGCCACACTAGTTGGAATAGGGAACATAGATAGAAAATATGTCGGTAAGTTTGATAGCGTACTCTTTATCAGGGTAATCCTACCCCCTTTTGACAAGTATATTCTCTTCCAGCCTGCTAGTCGACGTTCAACTTTCTCAATCACTGTTTCCCATAGAGAAACCGCTCTCGAGGCGGCCCCCAACGGAAGACCAAGATATGTCATCGAGAGTGAAGCAATCTTACACCCCGAAATATTGGCCAATTGTCTTATGCGCTGAACTCCTCCAATAGGCACCATCTCTGATTTTTCCAGATTCAATTTCAATCCAGAAACTGCTTCAAAACAAAGTAGAAGGGCCTTTAATACTCTAACCTGATTATGGTCTACCTCACAGAAGATAAGAGTGTCATCTACAAACAATAAATGCGAAATATTAGTAATTCCCCCACCCGGGGATCCAACCAAGAAGCCATTCACACGCCCATTGACGACCAAGGCTGAGGTCATCCTGCTCAAAGCTTCCATTACAATAACAAAAAGTAATGGGAATAACGGATCGCCTTGTCTTAACCCGCGAGAACTGTGAAAAAAACCAGTTGGACTTCCATTTATCATAACTGAAAATTTCATCGTAGATATACACCACCTGATCCATGATCTCCATCTTTGCCCAAAACCACACCTCCTAAGAAGGTCGAGAAGAAAATCCCAATTAACATAGTCATATGCCTTCTCCATGTCTAGTTTGCATATAATCCCTCCAATTCCAGCTTTCAATCTACTATCCAGACATTCATTTGCAATAAGGACCGCATCTAAAATCTTTCTATCTTTTACAAAAGCATTTTTAGGCTTTGAGATTATCTTACCCATTACCTCACTGAGGCGATTCGCAAGTACCTTGGAAAGGATCTTGTATACCCCATTTACAAGACTAATGGGTCGAAACTCCCTAATCTCCGAGGCCCCAACCGATTTGGGTATCAATGCTATAAAAGTGGCATTTAAGCTTTTCTCAAAATGACCAGCCGAATGAAACTCCTGAAACACCTTCATAAGATCAACCTTTAAAACATCCCAACAGGCTTGGAAGAAACCCATTGAAAAACCATAAGGACCCGGAGTCTTATCTTTAGCCATTTTCCTTACAACTTCAAAAACCTCGTCCTCCTCAAAAGGTCTCTCCAACCGGATACCATCAATAGACCCAATAGAGTAAAAAAATAGCCCATCGGGCTTAGGCCGCCAACCCTCCTGCTAAGTGAGTAGTTGTTCGAAAAAAACAACTACGTGATCATTAATTCTCTGCTCATTTTTACAATCTACCCCATCAATCTTCAACGACTCAATATTATTAGATCTCCTGTGAGAATTGGCTACCCTGTGGAAAAATTTAGTACAACGATCGCCTTCCTTCAACCATAACACTCTCGACTTTTGTCGCCACGAAATCTCTTCTAATAAAACGATCATCTCAAGATTTGCAACCAGCACTAGCTTTTGAGCTACCTCCTCCTGTGTTAAGGTCCTAGATTCTTGTACCCTTTCCAACTCCTGAATCTCCCTTGTCTTACATTTCTTACATGTCTTACATTTCTTACATGTCTTACATTTCTTATGTTCCCTCTATCTGATAGGACGCCCACCACTGTCTGACCCTATCCATAAAACCTTCTATTTTCAGCCACATGTTTTCGAACTTAAAGTACCGGCGTCTTCTTTGAATCCCACCACAATCCAATAAGATAGGCCAATGATCCGAACACAACCGAGGCAATATTTTTTGCCAAACTTCTGGAAAATGACTTTCCCACTCCGGGAAAATTAAGAATCTGTCTAACCGAGACCACGTCTGACTATTGGCCCACGTACATACGCCCCCTGCCATTGGTAAATCCACTAAATTCAAATAAAAAATGAATTCTGAAAAATCTGACATTGCTGGACGCATTCTTCTATTGCCAAAACACTCACTGGGAAATCTTGTTACATTAAAATCACCACCAATGCACCATGGAAGATCCCACCAACTGTGCACTCTAGCTAGCTCATCCCACAATACACTCTGCTCACTGTCTGAATGAGGTCCATAAACACCTGCAAAAGCCCACAAATAACCATCTGATACACTCTTAAAGGAACATGCTGCCGAAAATAAACCAATAAACTCCTCCATTTTCTCCACCACTCGTTGGTCCCACATCACCAACACACCTCCGGAAGCCCCGTTTGCTGCCAAATATACCAATCCACATGAATACAACTCCATATACTTCTCACAACTTTTGTATTAATAACTTTCAGCTTTGTCTCTTGTAAACAAACAATATCCGCCTTCCACCCTCGCAGCAAGTTTCTTACTTGAAGATGCTTGCTAGCCTCATTTAGTGCACGAACATTCCACGATATTATTTTTGGTCTCATTTGGGATAAAACAGCTCCTTCCCCTTAGTCCTATCCCTACTGGAACTGCCTTCAAAATTCATGGACCAAGTCAGCCTCTTGAGTTAACGTTGTTTCTTGGTACCAACCTTCCTATGTTGCTGATGACCAGTTTCGATGGCTATGAGTAATGCCATGAACTGTTTCTCATAACCTTCACATTTCAAACCCACCATTTCCTGAATATCCTTTACTATATTAAACACCCAGTCTGAAACGCAAGACTGGTCTGGAAACATACACTTCAATGGGATAGGATGCTGCAATTGAGAATCCTGTTGTTCCTCCACATTTTCCTCCTCACTCACCAATCCAAACTCCCCAACAAAATCATTCAACACTTGGATAAGCCTCTGGGGGTTCTCTTCATCAGACAAAAAAATCTCATCACTGACCGAATCCCCTTCGACATCACTAGGCCCCTCGAAATTACTTGCAAGGGCCTCAACACCTCCCCCTTGCTCCATCGGCGGTATCTGTGCACTTCCCGGAGGTGGGAAGGCGCACGGTGGTGATGGAAGAGCCACCTCCAAAACTGTCGGCAATTTCTGAATCTCCCGTTGACAACAATCTTCCACCGACTGCGCCACCACCTTCATCGGTGACTTCTGATGACGTCGCGATGAAGACTCCAGCCGATCGACCACCCTCTAGTGGCTGCTCAACGACGGGCCTTGAATGAACCTTCCGCTTGCTTCCCCGTAGCCTGAACGAACCCTCCATTGCTGTCGGGCCTTGGGCTCGGGCTCGGGCCTAACAGCTCGCCCTTGATATTTACAGCTTTGCCCGTTAATGAAACGGGCTTGAGCCTTATACGGCCCATTAGGGCCCAACCTACCCTTTGCATCCCATACAGGCAGAAAACGCTCCGTTTTAGACTTAAAACTACCCCCCCCCCCCCCCAAAAAAAAAAAAAAACTCCCCAAAACTCCATGTATTATCCCTTTCCATAATAGCCCCGACACACTTCATCACCTTTTCAACCTCCCCCTGCAAAAATCCCAGTTGCTCCTGCACCTCCCTTACCATGCAGAGCAACTCTTGCACATCGCTGACAATTTTTCTCTCCTGAAAAGGACGACGAGTGGCTCGGTGCACGTCTCCATCAGACTCTTCCCCTTCAGCACCAGATTTCAACCCCCCAAAGGCCCCCGCCGGAGAGAGAGCATCTCTGTAAGATTTCCAGTGCACCTTATCGTCCCACTTCCTCCTCTGAACATCCCCACCACCTCCATCTCTGTTTCTGTCCACCCCAGTAACCTCCCTCAACACCTCCCTCATTCTTTTCCATCCCCCTCCCCCTTTTCTTCTGGAATAAGGATGAAACTACGTCGACTCCCATCACCGTATACTGCCACCTCCAAAAATCTGCCTCTTTTATTCAAACATCGTTGAGCAATGAAACACCGATAACCCTCTCTTGTTGACGAGTAAAAATCATTCCTTTCACCTATCGCACTATCCTTCAGAGCTCTCTCAAGCCATTGTGCAGTGCCCAGCCCCATCAGTAGCTCCTGCTTGAATCTTCTACCTCTTTCAATGATACAGACCAGGCCCCCTTCCCTCACTACAGAGAAGAGCTTAGATTCAATCCCAATCTCCCTTGTAATACCCATCTCGAATTATTTCGCTCAGACATCTTCTTGTACTACAAGATGGAGAGTTCCAACATTAATGTCGTGAAAGTTGTTTACTGATCTGAATGCTTCTGAAGCAGTGAAGCAGCATCACATGCCCGGGAAATAAGAAACCATTAGAAAATCATTAAGCCAAAGCACTTACAATTTCCATGATATTTTTTTTTTCTTTGTAACGCATGACCAGGGGGGTTGCATGTGAAGGGGAGGCGATAAGAGTACAGACAAGAGAAAGAGAGCAATAAAGAAAGACTGTGAGTTGGGTAACAAAAAAAATCTTCTTAGAACAAAAAATTTCTTTGTTTGTTGTAGTAAATATAATTAGTGATTGTGGAAGATGAAGGTATATAATTAGATGAACTTAATTAGGTAGATAGACTGTGAGTTGGGTAACTTCAATTTTATTAAATGAAAATAGTTGGATATGTGGTATTGATAATATATTGATCTAAATGTCATATAATATTAAGTGGATTGAGAAGAAGAATAGAAAAATGAAAATTTAGAGAAAAGACAACCTTTTAGGACAGCACTCTGTAGCTAATGATAAGCCTATATAATTGGCACATGTTTGCTTCCAAATTGGAGTGTTTAGGTGTCTGCATTTGTTTCTATTTGAGGTATGAAGTGTATGCATAGTCGAACAACTAACACATTGTAAGAATTATTGGTTTTTGATTAAAACTAACATGATTTTCGTCCTTGGTTATGAGCCATTGGCTGGTTGAGGAGCCAGCAATGAATAAGATTTTCGTCCTTGGTTATCATGTGCTGAATTTTCAGTGAAATTGTTGAATGTTGAATGCTTTTCATGAATGCTATAAGATTTGTTTTTGTTTTTTGTTACATTTCATGAAATACCAGCTCACTGCCATGACCGACTCCCAGGCCAAAAGCCAAGACCCCCTGCCTCCCTTCTCTCTAATTTAATTTTACAAATTTACATTTTATTAAAATTGAAAAACCGGACCGAACATGACCCGAACTGGTAAAATCGAATGTACCGATTTAGAGAGGTAATCGGTACGTAATCGGTTTTTGAAAATATAAAACTGGTACATACCGATTCGGTCTTAAATTTTATCCAAAACCAGACCAGACTGGGCCGAACCAGTTATACCCTATTAATGAGTGTATTATCGCTGGGAATCTGAGATTACCTTTTAAGGACTAAAATGCCCTCTGCCCTATTACTACCACCGCCATTCTCCACGACACCGAGCACACGCCACAGCACCTTCCGTCTTCGCCGCTCTCATCTTTGCACAGGACTCTGAGTACTCTCTCTCTCTCTCTCTCTCGCTCTCACTCACCCTGTTTATATCTTCTGTTCTTTATTCTTTTTGGTTGCCTGCTCTTCCCAGCTCGTGATACTTGTATAAAATTATAAATTCCTAACCAATTATAACCTAAAAACACGTCGTGGCTAACTTATGACGCCCCTTCTTTCAAGAATTAATGTGTTATACCCTAATTCTGATTCTTTTTTTCTTTCTTTGTATATTTTGTAATAGGTGTGAATCTGGTGTTGACGGTCGAAGTTACTTGCTAGTGAGAATGGTTGAGTTTCTTTTTGAAGATATTTTTAGGGTTGAGCGTCTTAACCCAGATGGTAAAAAGTTTGATAAAGGTATATATCTCTTTCTAGATATTCTTATTGTTATTTCACTACATACTTTCAGTTTAATGTTCTCGCTCTCTCTCTCTCTCTCTCTCTCTCTCTCTCTCTCTCTCTCTCTGTTCTTCAATTTTGATTATAGTTTATGGCTTTGTCATCTTGGGATTTTGAGATTATCTGGTATCTAATCACCAATCTTGAGTTTGAAAATAAGATTAAAGTCCATACAATGGTAAAAGAAAGAAAAAATTGTGCCGTTGAATGTAGCCATTATAAGAAAAGTATTGCCTCTGTTCAGAAAATCTGCTTCTAATGCTCATAGTATGTGAAAGAGTGTAGTGATGTCGCTCGATATGCTATTCCATAATTATCTTAAAAGCAAGTATTTCTACATTAGCGAAGCTGTCTGGGTCATTTTTCTGCCTCTAAAACAATTGCGAAGATTCTAGCCTCTTTTGCTCATGTTATTAGTTGTCCTGAAATCTTTTTTTTAGCTGTATAACAAATGTAGCCATAACTTTGCACTGGTATCTGTTTCTCTTAAGAGAGTTTTGTTTAGGTAGAACTAAATTATGAACTTAAAGAATATGGGGGGGGGTTCAGGAACTTACGAATTTCAAGTGGAACTGCAGGCCTATGGCTGCACTATGCATTGTGATATGCAGTACTATAACCTAATTGAAATTCAAATTAATCTTCCTGCTGGAAATACAAATCTGTGTTGAAAACACGACTAAATTATGAATGAAAATTTGCATGTAACGGTTTTGGTTATCATCTCTCTCTGTATTAATAATGGAGTTGAACTGAGTTTTTTCAACTGGCTATGTCTTTAAATGCAGTTGTGGTATGAAGATATTGTGTTTCTATTAAGAGCTTTAGAACTAAGTTTCACTTAACTGTTACCACCTTAGAGTTTGCGAAATATGAAGTAGTTTCCTTTCTGCTCACTCGTAAGATTTTGTAGATCCTTTTGTGTGTTGATCCATTAGCCTTTGCATGGTAGGGTCTTACATTGCAGTAAAGTTCACTTTGGCACGTTCTTAATAGTTTCTTGCAGGCTAGTTTATGCTATACTCTACATGAGATAGGAATATACTGTTTTTAGTCAAGCTTAGTGGATTCATTGCGATCAGAAGACTGTTTGGATTTTTTCAAGATATACACGTGTTGTTGGCATTTTACATTCACAATTTCATCTATGTATTTCTGTAGTTATCCGGATTGAAGCAAAAAGTGAGAAGTTCGACATGTTCATGCACCTAGATGTGATGGTTACAAAGGACTTTATACTGAAGGAAGGTGATAAGTTTGCGATGGTACTAGCTCCAACACTAAATCTGGATGGAACACCTGATACTGGCTATTATACTCCGGTAATAATATTCCTCGTGTAGCCTCAAAATTTTGGCTTATGATGAAGTTACAACATTAATTATAGATCAGATATCTGTTTATGTTTATTGCCCACATGAAGAGTTAGTTCTAAAATTAATTGGAGCTCATTTTTTTGAATTATTAGCTTCAAACCTGGGCCTTTTGAGTATGACTCTTAATTATGCCGTGATGACCTCAAATTTCTATATAGATGCTATAGGTGAGGTGTGCATTTTTTAGTTTCGTCAATTTCATGTAGTTTCCATGGTAATGAGCCATTATAAATCGTACTTCCTGTGTACAAGGGCTATGCCTATTTCATTCATATATATAATATCTATCTTTTACTGATGAAAAAAAAAATCATACTTCTATCTTACACTGATAATAGGGCAATATCCACAATCTTTTGTTGCATCCTCTCCCAAAATTGATTCTTGGTTGTGGTATTTTCAAATCATCAGGGCCCTAATCCTAATAATGAATGTTAATATTTTCCCAGGGCAATCGGCAGTCGCTTGCAGACAGATTTGATTATGTAATGTATGGAAAGCTTTTTAGAATTGCCGATGGTTCAGGACGTGGAACAAAAGCGTATGTGCTACTCTACTTTTCATGTATGAAGTAATAATCAATCTCTGTGGTGTTTTTTTCCTAGTCTAATCTTTTTAGTATGTTCACTAGACTTCATAGCTCAAGTGAGGGTAGGGATTACATCTTTTTTCTGTGGTGGGAATATGGATGGTTCAAAACCATGCAGTTCCTCCAACTACGAAGGAAAATGTTGTTTAAAACGAGCCTAACCATAATTCAGCCTGAAGTTTGGTGAGGTCAATTGTAGTCCCTTAGGGCAAACATCATTAGTTGTAGCTTAAGCACCAAAGTAGGAACCCCCCGCCCCCCCGCCTCTTTCTTCTCTTCTCTTTAACTGAAGGTACAGAAGGTGTAGATGAGTTAAATCTTGCAAGAATAAAAATTGTTCCCATTAATTTTGAACTGAGACAAAATTGATCAGTGTTTGGGTGGCTTTGTAGTCATCTATATTTGTAAGCCTTTACATGGGTTCGGATTTTGCATTCAGGGAGATGAACGTTTCATTTGGTGGGCTTCTGATGATGCTGAAGGGAGATCCATCTCATTGCAACAAGTTTGAACTTGATCAGAGGCTGTATGTCCTCATGAGGAAGGTGTAAAGTTAAGCTATTTGATCAAAGTGTTACTTTATCTCTCTGTTATGGAAGCTCTTTCTACTTTCCAAGCTCCTAATCGGCTATGTTAATATGCGATGCCATGACAGATTCTCAGTTTATAATTGGCAATGCTAAACCTATGGTAAATGAACAGTTTTGTACCTGTACATGTCTACATGTGGTGCAAATGAACAGGAGGCTAGGCCTCCAGTAGCTAATGTGAATGGCTTGAGAAATATGCAGTTCCATTCCACCGATGGACATTTTATTTAGATATTTTTCCATTAAGGTTAAGGCAAGGATGCCAATTGGAATGGGATTAGTTCACTATGCATTTGGCCGAAAACATAAATTTGTGCTTTCAAACGCCAAATTTGTTGATTCCAGCTCATTGTCAAGAACGCGAGAATGTGAAGCTGCTCAAGAAACTCCGAAAACCGAAAAGCTTAAAAAAGAAGATGGTAAGATGTGGGGCGTTCTCTCTTTACATTTGGAGAAACTAGTCAAATAGATAGATCATGTCAACTACTGCCCGGGGCCTCTCTTCGAAGCAATTGAGACCCTTGCTCCCACTTCTACCATATAACACTTACCTTAGATTCTTTAAGAGTATAATTCTAGAAAATGATTCTTGCAAGTCTAGACGTGCAAATCCTCTTATCAAAATTGAGATCCATTAATTTATACATGTCACAAATAGACAAGTTTCACATTAGTCTTTATAAAAAATAGATCTTGCTTAAAACAGTATAAAAAAAACTCCTTTTTATTAGTTAGATCTATTTTTTTTATAAAAGATTTATATAAGATTTATCTATTTGGAGCTTGGACTTGATATTACTATTTTTTAAGCATGGAATGATAAGTTGATAATTCAACTTTGAAAGCAACTTTGATTGATCAGTGCATGAAATGAGAGGCCAGAACCAGAATGATTGATTCAAATATTTCAAAACCTTAACCCTATTACTATTTTTTTTTCTATGTCAAATCAAATTGCATTAAATTATCCACGAATTAATCCAGGTTTTGCATGAAGATTAGTGAAACAATCGTAACCCCACTCCCCCAAAAATGTAAAAAAGGAATAATAAATATCCAAATGTTTTTCAACAGGGAAAAGCGATGGGTCTCATTTGTTTCTCAATTATTTTCAATAATAAAAAGGAAAACACCAAAATAAAATGAGTCGTGCTATACACACTCGAGAATGGGTTCTTTGATTTTTTTTTTTAATTTTTATTCATTTGTTTATACTCTTACACATTTTAAAAAAAATTACTATATTATTAAAAAATACATTCTTAATCACTAAGTAAAACAAAAAAATATATTGGGATCCATCCCCGGGACAACTAGCATTTCCCAAATAAAATTTCCCCAATTCTTTCTTAAAACTCTTTCATTTCTGTCTATTGAATTATTTTATACTTAAAAAAATGTAAATCACATATATATATATATATATATATATACAGATTTCTCTATTTCAATTGGTTTCGGAATTCAAATTTTCACACTAATTACTCCAACTTTCCAACGACCCGGATCCGGCCCGTTAAATTCGAGTTTAGGAAGCGCCGAAAACAGCTAAAAAAGTTACTCAAAAGTTTCTCAAAACCATACACTGGAGAAAGGCGATCCCGATATCTTCTTCGTCTGCTCTATCTCTTTTTTTATTTATTTATTTGGAACCATTTTGTTTTTCCGCAACAAATTGGACTGATTTCAACAGTAAAATGGCCACAAAACCGCAGATGTTTACAGGATTAACCCTGGCCTCTACGCCTGCTTCTTCGTTCCAGCCCTCTTCTTCAAGCTCTCACAGTCTATGCATGGTCAGGAAGCCCCTGACGACGTCATTTTTCGGTCGTGGAGGTATGTGCCTTTTTGCTATTTTTGCTCCGTGATTTGCGAGTATGGCTTAGATTTTCTTAGTTTCAACGTTTTTTGGGTTCTTATCTGGGTTTCGATTTACACTCTGTTTGGTTGCTTAGGAGAGAAAGAAGAAAATCTATTACCATTTTACTCATACAATCCAAATTAGTGCACTACACTTGGTAAAATATCTTGTATGTTTTGACGGTAGGCGCATGTCGTATGCTTGTTGTAATATGAGTTCACTGTTGATATGTAATTTTACGATTAGCAGATGATTATGAAATTAGATTAAAGAAAGTAACTGTCTAGAAATAGAATCAAATAAGTATATAGGTGGGAAGAGCATGCTTATTGATGTGGAATTTGTTCTAATGAGACAATACGGACTAACTCCAAAAAAATTGAGGCAATAATGCAAAACTATAAGCCAGTAATGAACTTTCTCACCCTGTTCCGTTATCATTTTGTAGCAATCAAAGTAAAAAATATGAGATTCCATAACTTTTCTTGGATTATAAGATTGTACTGAAATAAGCTTGATGTGCATTTGTTAACACCATTTGATTCAAACACAAATTTATCTGGCAAACTGATTTTTTGGAAAAAAGTTCAACTTGGTTGCTGCGCATCATCTCCTATGTATATTTGTCTCTCAAACTAGTACACAAACATAAGATGTTCCTCAAACAAAAAGTACTTATGGGGCATGCATACAAAGAGATGACCACATTTGTGGTGTCTGCTGTTTCAAATAAGTTGGGTTTTCTTTTATTGACTGCATTTTACTAAGGATTTTCATTGATAAAATAAAAGCATTTGAAGTAACCTGCATATTTAATTAGTGTGTGTGTTTCTACATTACAACTTAACGATGCAGCCAAAAGAAAAAATGTCGCATATCTTGTTCTTTTTATGTGTTGGAAGTTTCTAATTGGAATGGAATTTACCATGGTGGTTAGTATGCTGGAGTTCTATTCTTCAAATAACCTTATTACGCATATCATGAGTTTGGCACACTGACATTACTCAATTACGAAAGTAAAATTACTTAATTTTAATACTTAGAAAATTTAAAACTAATTTTTTACTTATTAAAGAAAACCTTGGTTGAATTCCCTCACAGAATTGTAAAGTCTCTCTCACTCTCACACTTGTATTCAAGTTGTATTCGCATATAAAACCCTGACTGGGGAAATATTTATTTGCTCGCAGTAAAAGTTGCTGGCATAAGAATCGCTGCTTCCAAACAATCCCATAGTAGACAAAGGGGAGGTTCTCTTGCTGCTGGTATGAACCTTTTTGACCGGTTCGCTAGGGTTGTCAAGGTGTGATTTAAGGACTCATTCACATGCATTCATGTAAAATTAATTATTGCCTTTTTATCTCCTGTCTATTAACTGTTATTTGTTAAATGATAGATACAATATGATTTAGCTGTCTCCTAACTGCAGTCATATGCAAATGCGATTATAAGTTCCTTTGAAGACCCAGAGAAAATCTTAGAGCAAACAGTGCTTGAAATGAATGATGACTTGACAAAGATGCGTCAAGCCACAGCACAAGTAAGCATCATTTGTTCTTCCCCCGTTCTTTTCATTTGTTTTATTCCGTCCTTTCTTTGATCCGTTTTTGTTCTCCTGTTACCAACAAAGGACAAAACAAACAGATTATTCTACTGCTCTCTATAGGATGGGATTTTTATTATAAGTTAAACGGGCAAAGGGATGCTACACAAGGTGTATACAAGAGGAGCAACCTGGGGGTGGAGGGGCAAGGAAAATAAAACATAAATCTAAATAAGAAGAAAAGTTAAGAATGATCATGCACCAACATCCACGCATATTGCTTTTAACACTCTAGAACTAAGCTCATCTCCCATCTTGTTACAATCTTCAAAGTTGATAAGACTTAGATATCTTGTAATAAATTCTTTTTACTCATTAAAAAAAAAAGATATCTTGTAATAAATTCTTCTTACTTATAAAAAAGAAAAAGAAAAAGATATCTTGTGATTCTCCACTCTATTCATTGTTAGTCTGTGGCATTTACTTTTAACCCCCCAAATTCCATGTTTTAAAATTGGCGAAACTTTGTTTGTTTGTTTGTGAGAAGGTTTTGGCATCTCAAAAGCAGTTGGAAAACAAATACAAGGCTGCACAACTAGCTTCTGAAGATTGGTAATACTTGAGTGCACTATTATCATAATTCCCTAAGTATAGTGATAATGCATTATGCCTGTGTACCTTATGTTTAATGTAGGTATCGTAAGGCCCAATTTGCCCTTCAGAAAGGAGAAGAGGATCTTGCACGGGAAGCTCTAAAGAGGCGGAAATCTTATGCTGTAAGTATTCATCTATCTGAAATAGTTTATGCTAGAAGTTCAAATTCGTTGTTATTTTGGATTAATAATGACCAGTCTGACTGAATTTGAAGTAAGATGCTAGAAACTGCATAACATTGATCCCTTGATCATATTTTTTATTTTTCATTTTTTTCCGTAAATTTACTGCTTTTGAAAAAAAGTGCAGTTTGTTTTTACACACTATGCTTACATAGATTTCTTGCTTATGCAAGTGGTTGCAACTGAAAGGTGGAATTATATAGGGATGTCTTGGTATCTGGGCCATAGTAATGCTACATTCTGAAGGACTTGGCATACATGATGATGATCATGCTTAAATTTTTTCTGCAGGATAATGCTAATGCTTTGAAAGCTCAACTTGATCAACAGAAAACTGTTGTTGAGAATCTTGTCTCTAATACACGGGTATGTTAATGACTATTATCTCATGCATTGGTCATATCCTCATGGGGTTGTTTTGATAGAAAATAATGTTTGAAATACTATTTTCGATTCATAGTACATCACTGTTGTTTTGCTAGTGATAAATGTTGCATTTAAAATAATGCAATAGCATGTAAAGAAGTCATGTTTTCATATGTAAAAGACGTACTTCATAATATAATTGGCTAGGCAGATAGAAAACTCTTTTACTTGGATATTTTTTTTGCTGGTTAGAATGCGTTTAATTGGTTGTTAGTTGTCAAAATTGGTATTATTGCTCATATGTATCATGAGATTTTACTCATAAAAGGGGGGAAGAAACAGCTATCCTGAGAACTATGAAGAGCTGACTAGAGAAGCTGTGATTCTTTTATTACAAATTGTGAGTTAAAAACAAGAAGCTGAGCAGAACCAAGGCAATTACTTATGCTTTTCTATTCTATAAAAAACCAGCCGAAAGAATAATTTGATGAGATCAAATTTATTTTTTGTCCAGGGACTGAGAGATGAAACTTTGCCATACACTGGCTTTATTTGCATTATTTAGTTCTGACTTTGACCATGCTATTCGGTATAATAAGCATACGTCAAGGAGTTTAATAAAGTGGCATTCTATTTGTTGGGGGGGGGGGGGGGAAGACGAAGAATTCAAGTTTCATTTGGTGAATTAGGCTACGGTTTGTACCCCTATACACGAAGGCGGGTTGGGAATTCAGCATTTGTTGGTTTTCAACAAGGCTTTATTGGGTAAATGGTTATGGAGATATCACGAAGAGAGGTCTTATCTCTTGTATATCGTAGCTTTAGATAGGTCTTATCTCTATCTCGACCTAGATAGGTCTTATCTCTTGTATATCAGCTTGTGGACTTGGGCTATGCCTATCTTTATCAATAATATCGTTTACTTATCAAGAAAAAGATATCACGAAGAGAGGGGAGCTTTGTGGGGGTGATCATAGATTTAAAATATGGTGGATTGTGGGGAGGATGGTGCTCGAATGAGGTGAGTGGACCACATGGGGTGGGGCTTTGGAAACACATAAAAAGAGGCTGGACCAATCTCCATTGATCAACACGGTTTGTAGTTATGGCTCTAGAATTAAATTCTGGAATGACTTATGGTGTGGAGATCGAATACTCAAAGAAGCCTACCCAATACTATACAACATTGCACAAAGAAAGGCGGCTACAGTAGCAGAGCTTCTGGATCTCTCTAGCGGCTCTCCCCAATGGAATATTATTTTCTTTAGAGATACCCAAGATCAGGAAATTGACACATTTACAGATTTCTTCAATCTTGTGTACAATTGTAGAGTGATTGGAGGAGCGGATAAGATGACGTGGTCACCATCCAAGAAGGGGAACTTTAGTGTACAGTCGTACTATAAGTCTCTTATGACACTCTACAAGAACATTCCCATGGAAGAACATATGGAAGACTAAGCCCAGCCCCCCCGCCCCCCCCCCACCCAAAAGCTTCTTTTGTTGTATGAACAGCTTTGTTAGGGAAGATTTTGAAATGCCGACTCATTGTATTAGATTGGTGTTACATGTGTAAGAAAAGTGGCGAGTATGTGGATTACCTATTATTGCATTGTGATGTAGCCAAGAGTTTATGGGAACGAAGAGTGGGACCCTTTTGGGTAATGACAAGAAGGTTGTTGACTTTTTGGCCAGTTGGCAAGGCATCTGGGGTAACTCTCAAATTGCAACTATGTGGAAGATAATATTGACCTGCCTATGATGGTGAATATGGATGGAGAGGATTGGTCGGAGTTTTGAGGATCGTGAATGGACAATGGACGAGTTTAGAACTTTTTTTCTTCACACTTATTCTATTGGTTGATTGTAATAGACTTTGATGGCATGAACATACATGATTTTCTTGTATCTTTAGACAGTTATGCCTAGGTGTGACTCTTGTATATGTCCCATGTACTTGGCTTCGCCTATTTTCAATAAAATTCTTATTTACTGATTTAAAAAAAAAAAATTGTTTGGTGTAGCTTTTGGAGAGTAAGATACAGGAAGCTAGATCAAAGAAAGATACTCTAAAAGCACGTGCTCAGTCCGCAAAGTTTGTCTTCCACCACCTTAATGCATCGCTATGCCATTTTACCTATATATTGTCTCCTTAATGATGCCAGTAATGGCCACTTTGGTGTTCAGGACTACAAGCAAAGTGAGCGAGATGTTGGGGAATGTCAATACAAGTAATGCCCTTGGAGCTTTTGAAAAGATGGAAGAGAAAGGTGAGGCATTGAGATGGTAGAAATCACGCTCTAATCCACATGATATATATATATATATATATGGTAAAATAAAATAATATAAATCCTGGATTTTCTGCACATCACCCCCATCCCTTGCCTCTTCTCCAGGGTGCAGACGACTGCAATATTATATTTTACTTAAGTTTTATGGCATGTCTCATGTGATGCTCCCTGGCACCGCGTTATGTATATCTCATACTTAGGGTTACAATGGTTATTCCTTGCTTAATATGTTTCTTTATCACCCAATATGTAACCAGCTCACTTTTTGCATGTTATCTTAATTTTTCTGAAATATTGACTGAATCAATCTTGGTTTATCATATTGATTCTATTTATTTTTCCTATTTAAATTTTATCAATTGTTTTTCATCTTGATAGTGCTGGCAATGGAATCCCAAGCAGAAGCTCTTGGTCAATTAACAACTGATGATCTTGATGGAAAGGTAGTCATTTCCCTTTCTCTTCACTCCATTCCATATTTTGTCAAATCAAATCATTGATTATCCGAGTGAAGAAACTTGAGAGAAAGTCCTTGAAACTATTGTGAATGGGTTACTTTTTTATGTTCTTTGCGAAATATAATCTGAAGATAAGTCAATGAGTAAAGTTCAGCACCCTATGTGGGTTTTCTTTTGAACTTGTTGGCGTACATAGTCTATTTGCATGATTGTATGTTATAAATTGCGTCTGAAGCTTAAAGTGGCTCCCCGATTTCAAAGCTCAGATGCTGGTCATTTTGGAGCTCAAATGGTGTTCAGTGCAGCTGTTTGATATGTTAGCTGATACAAAATTTCTGTAAATCATTGTGTAGTTGTCCAAGATCTTTACTTATCAAAAAAAAAAAAAAAAGTTGTCCAAGATCTTTGACGTATTATTTTTATTGAACACTGCATTTTGTGCTGTTGAAGTTTGTCACTATGTTACCTATCAAAAAGTTTGTCACTATGTGACACATCTAACAGGCCATGTTTTGGTGTTGTGTCATGGATGCAATACTTTCCATACTTCCCATGCCTTAAGGGAGGTTTGGGAAATGAGTTGGAGATACTTATTACCAATGATCATGCCTTTATACAAGAGTGGAGGTCCAGCGGGCTTGAGAATCTCTTTAACTAGCTAGTATGGAGCAAAGGGCTCACAACTGGTTTTGGTTTGACATTATAGTATTGAGATATGTATTTCAGTGAGGGGATTATGGATATCATATAGCTTTGACCAATTTAGAGGTGTCTGGGATGTTGATGGCTTGTTAGTAGTCATTTGCAGTGATGTGAGTACCTTGGTGGATACTGGCATATATTTGCAGTTCGTACAAGTACCAGGACTCATCTAGGTTTAATGGTTACAGTGCCATGGTCTTGTCCTGCTTGATGTGCTTAGACCCACCTCAGCTGAGCTCCCTCATGCTCTAAATTATTTGAGTAACCCCTGCAGTTGTTGATTTTGGAGTCTCACCAGTGTACAGTGAGTTGGTTTTATTGAATATCATTCAGATACATGCACATATACACAGGCTCTCTTAGATGCACTGACATGCAGTTAGCATGCTTTCCAGTTCTTACTGTTGCTGTCATATATAAATATGGATAGGCGGTAGCAGGCTTCTCTTCTCCTAGGCTTCCTGCACATGTTATTTGTGAAGAAAAGGCAGAGACCAGTTCTTCACTTGGTAGAGATACCAGATGCTGGTTGGTCTTTTTTTTTTTGATTGGCACCAGGTGTCTGAGAACAGTGTCCCGACTAATCCCAGAGGTGCACAGGCTCGAGTTTCCCGCAAGTGCACCTTGGGTAGTTCAAGGAGAAAATCCCCTAGTCTGATGGCCCCTAGAGATTTTTTGCATCCAAAAGGATTCGAACCTTAGACCTGGAGGAAGCATATACCACCGAGACCAAGGCCTTTACCACTTTCACATGAAAAACAAACATAATATACAATCCAGTCTTCTTTAAATTTGAATAGCTGTCCTGCATAGGTCTGTGCAAGCTTGCATATGCACATGCGCACATACAGTAGTAATATCAAACATGGTCAAGATTTGGAGCAATCTTACAAAGTAAATTGGAAGCTCAAACTGGGAAGGTGGCCTTTCGCAGAAGGGCATGAATAAAATGTGTGCTGGCCATCCACTGCACATCGATGGCTCTCTTTTTGTATATATTGTTTGTACATAGTATGATTGACCCAATTATTCCCCTTGAAAGAAGAGAACTGGGGAAAAACTAGAAGAGGAGGGAGACAGAAAAGAAAGTTAAAGATTGAAAGAGGAAGGAGATAGACATCTGTGGCAAAAATCATGGCTAAAGTTACTCTTACACCCTGTATTACTTTTGGTAGTTGGTATTGATGAATTGGGGAATTGATGTTACTTTTTCCTTACTAATGGGTTTTATTGTAGGAAAGATATGATTGTTAAAGAGGTTACTAGAGAGATATCCCTAAATAGGGCCTGGTGGCATAAAGGAATGTGGTCGACCACAAGTAACTGGGACTGGGGCATAGTTTCTGGGGTTGAGTCTAACTGAATACTACTATGAGGAACTTTGTGTTTTATTCATTTAATGTAACAATGATTTTGATTACGAAGGGTATATAGTCATAAATTTAGCTGTTTGATGTCTCTGTATAGCCTACTGAGCACGTCAGTCAATCATCGAACATTCAGTTAATTGTTTTGATGATGACTACACTGCCAAACGCCTATAAGAAAGAAAAGAACCAAGAAAAAAAGAGAGAGACTACACTGCTAAACGTTCTTGCTCTCTGTTTCTCGCACAGGGTCATACAGTTTTCACCTGCATTCGATTGCTCCTTTCCAAAAGTAATACTTACCATTTTTACACTTGTATTTATGTTGCAGTTTGCATTGCTAGAGGGCTCATCAGTTGATGATGATCTAGAAAACCTGAAAAAAGAATTGTCCGGTAGCACAAAGGTATGCATTATACTTCCAATTACATGTGAATGCATAAGCTTTCAATTATTCAGCGAAGTACCCAGATTTTTAGCATACATATAATTTAAAAACTTAATTTCTGTTCGTTTTTTGTTAAAATTAATTGGCTTGCAAGTGTCTCGTTCTTCATTTTTCAAGACAATAACACAGAGGCAGCATGTAGAAAGAAGATAAAATTTTTTACTGGGTTGAAACCTTCCAATTTTCTACTATTTGCTATTTCTATCCCTTGCCAAGAAACTGGAGGAAGACAGAAGATTCAGTATCTTTTGTTATAAGATACCTGCGTTTTTTTTTTTTTTTTTCCAATTATCTGCCTTTTCAACAACCGTATACTTTGCCCCCCTTTTCTTTCTCTCTTTTCCCTGCAGAAAGGAGAGCTTCCACCTGGAAGAACTGTCACGACAAGCACAAACAAGCCATATCCATTCCGAGATTCTGAAATTGAAAGGGAGCTTAATGAATTGAGGCAAAAGGCAAAGGATTTCTAGACTTTCGAACTGTTCCCAGTCTTAAATTTCTTTTTTCAAGCTCAGCATTGGTTTCATTTTGCCTACATTTTGTACAGCCAAAGGCCAAACATATTTACATTGTACAGCTTGAAGACCAAGCTTAAATGTACTATAGTGATGTTATGCAATGAACAAGGCTGCATGCTTCTGTACAATAAAGCACCATTTTTCATGTTCTAAATGTAAGGTTTTGAATAACATTATCTGCGGCAACACTCTTGTTTTTGGATTACTGGTACCACAAAGTCCAATTAGATGTACATTTAGGCTCCCGTTTGGAACTTGTGATCTCAGTTCAGTCTAATTTTAAACTGAGTCTAATTTCTAAAAACTCAACTCTCAAATTATTTAACTCATTTAACCTAAAAATCTTTTTACATGTAGAACTCATAATTTTTTTCAACTCAACACCTCTTTACACGTAAGATTCACAATTGTTTTCAATTTTTTATAAATATATCTAAATTCAACTTAACATTTAAACACATTTAAATTTATCTTAGGTGGGCCACGCAAAACTCATTCTATCATCTCAATTTATTACTATTCATAAAGAATCAACTCAGCTCAATATTCATACGGGCCTCTTTGAATGATTTTGAAAATTTCTTTATCCTTCTTGCCATGTCATCCATTCAAACAAGGGTACAGCTGGCGAAACTGTCTGTCTGCACTTTGTGTTTGGATTACAGGTACCACAACGTTCATTAAATATACATTTGGAATGACTCTGAATATTCCCAGCTTGATCCTTCTTGATAATGTTATCCACTGAAACAAGGGTACATACCAACTTGCGGAAAGGTCGGTGCCTACTTATGGCCGCCGTTGGAATAATATTTTCCCATGCACCGAGTCATCAATACGTGTTGTGAATGTGGTGTCGCAGTGAGGATGGTAGCACGTGGCAGAATGACAGTAAAATGAGATCTAATTTCGTAGAACCGATATGTTTGAACGTCCAAAAGCCAAAAGACATAATATATGCATTTTTATGAATATCAACTACAATCGATCGGGTGGTGTCTGGGTTGTTTCCTTCAAACTATTTTCTCCCTTTTTTCTTGGCACAGTAGCGATCCATTCAAAAGCAAGAACACGAACGAGTCCATTCAAATTAAATTTCCTTGCTTTGGACTTGTTTAATGTGCATGCCACACCAATTCAAATTGATGCATTTTTCAAAACTACTCTTTTTCGTTTTCCTTCTTTTTTTTTTGTTTTGGTCTTTGATATGTAACATTTTCCGCTATAAAATGGATATAAAATATTTATGAATTAAACTTGAATAATTATTGTATCTTAGCCTTGAAGGTAAAGTACTGATCTCTTTATATTTTATTGTATAAATGTTAATCGTCGTTGAAAGAAAAAAAGTCGTAAGATTGATATTGAACACATACACATGATATAGAGAGATTCAATTGACTGTTTCCCCTCCCACCAACCAAGATGTTTAAAAATGCAAAAGCCAACGTACGGTCATTGCTATCATTATAGTAATTAGATGAATTAATTAGCTAGGGTCATATTTGGGTGGTTTTCCAAAACTAAATATCTCGTGATCTCCTAAAAAAGTCCATTCAAAAACAAGACTAATGACCAAGTCAATCCAGTTTTGAGCTATTCCCGGCCCCCTCATGTTCCTAATATCATGAACAATAGTACTGCATGCATGCCCTGCATGCACTTGTTCGACACATCATATTATGAAAAAGGCCATTTTAACAACTTAAGCTAGCTACTTCGACTCTTTTTTCTTTAAAAGAAAAGACAAGAAAAGAAAAAAGCAGCAAATTAGGAAAAGTTCTATTTTCAAACCGGTGTGTAGAATACATCATTTAGTAAAGTATTTACATGATATAATTTGATTTGGAATATAAATTTAGAAATTTAAATCTTATAAATTAAATCTGACTATTTAAATGATATGAATGATGTGCTCTAGATACCGACTCAAGAATCGTATAAATTGCAAATTAAACCACTACTTAGTAATTTCAGCTTAATTACATGTGAATGGCTCTTTCAAATTAATTAAGCTCCTTGGGGTCAATACGTAAAATCCTAAAAGCCCACCGAAACCGGCCCCCAGCTCAGAAAAACGCGTACATTACAAAGCTTTAGCACTATATATATCTGCACCTACTCATACTTGATTTGTCATAAGTACATCCACAACTACTACCAGCAAAAGCTTTATTTCGAGTACGTAGAAAGTTCATACATTTCAGCAGTCTAGAGCGCTTAACTCTGACGATGAATTGCAGAAAGACGTGCACTTTTTTAATCATCTTTGTCGTCATCACTATGGCCATTTTGAGCAATGCAAGGGTTGAAGCAACCAGAGTGTTATCGGAGGATTTTGCCGGTGCTAATCACCTTGTCGACGTGCATTCCACTACCTACGAGAAGGCGAAGCAGACTATGGCGTCTTGGCTCGAACGGTTGCCGTCCGGACCTAGCGATAGAGGCGCCGGTCATTAGTTCGAGTCTTGAAATTTGGTCTTACACAAAAATTACAGCTAGGGTTGCGCCCAAGAAAACAAATATATATATATATATATATATATATATATATATATACTCCGTGTGTATTTTTTTCTTCAATTTGCCGAGTCGTACGTATATATGTAATTACTATACCACACAATTAATGTAAAAGAGAAATAAAATTCATTTATTTGATTAAATTATATATGTAGGCTATCATGATCATCTCTCCTCGAGTTCTTGACTTAATTACATATGTTTAATAAATCTCCGTCCTTCATCTGAAAGTGAAATTAATTCATGATGTTACCAATTAACTCATCATTCCATTATTCTCAAAAAAGAAAGAGAAGTTATTAAAGAAAGAGCCATCGCCTTAAGTAGCCAACCATAATCTTTGAAATGGCACGCGACCACCCCAAAGGAATGGCTGGAGATCAGCCAACCTTGCGCACGCAGGGCCGGTGGCTAGCTAGAGTTCCCCAGGAGGAGTACTGATCACCATGCAACCATGCATTGGCCGGGTGTTTGGAGATCCACCTTGCACTAGCGGATTTCCTCGCTCCCACGTGAGGATGGCTAGAGTATCATCGGTGGACTAATCAAATGCCACCCCCTCGCCAGGATATCCAACGTTGGATATCCACACTGCATGCGAAGGATGCCTTGCATTGCATTGGGTAAGTCTTGCCACCTATGCGGGGGTACTGGTCGACTAGCTATCTCAAGGTGATATATTTATTTTTTTTATAACTATTTTTTAAGTGCATAGATTGTAGAATGACGAGTGATCAGCATGCATTAACAATATCATAACCTTTCATTTTAATTTATTCATGAATGAGTTAAGATTTGTTAAATATTAATTAGGTTAAGATCAATTTGAGATCAGATTAACACTTATCCATGCAGACGCTTTATTACTTCCCATTAATCTAATAACATGGTTTGTTATTTATCCTTAATTCGATCAGTTTTGTACGCATGCATGCATTAAGGTATATATAAACTTCAAATTCAAAATTCTCTCGTGCCACAGATTAATTCTGTAGTGCGTACACCATTTGGGACTCGACCATTAATAATTAAGTACTTGACGGTCGAAAGAGAGAGACAAATTAGCAACAAATTAATATACATGAACTCCTCTAAACTAAGATCAATTAGAAAGACATTACGAGAAAAACGGATATTTGTGACTATTTTGTTGCAATGAAAATGATTATTAATTGCGACGAAAATATATATTCATTTTAGTTGAAAATAATCATTTTAATAGAATTAACTGGTCGCAAATAAACAGTTTTTATGTAGTGAGAAAACATTTTCAAAAATTATATATATATATATATATATATATATATATCGGCCGCGTCCTTAATTTTCTCATTATGGGGGGAAAATTAGATTCGATTTCATACAAAATTAATATTTGATGTCAATCAATGTAGATCAGCTAGGTTTTATATATCATGAATGATCAATGATAATTGTACGTACTTACGCATCATGCATGACAACAATATCTTTCTATAAATACATGCAACTGAATCCATCAAGTTAATTTGTCCACATGATATTTAATTGTGACAGCTAGCTCTTTCTCATTAATGTTCTTCTGTTCATGTAACAACAGATCTAGAAATTAAGTACTATATATAACATGATGCACCAAAAGTCTAGGCATCATCAAAGCATATATATCTTGTCATGCATGCACGGTCCCCCCACCGACGAATTAATTAACTACGTGCCCAAGCCAAGGCACAAGGCTATGATCTCTCACTCCCTCTGATTGTGAATATATTAATATATATACATATATATATATATATATACATATATACATATATATATATATATATATATATATCATGTTTTTTCTGTACTCAGTCAAGAAAAAGAACCAATTTAATTAAGCATGGTACGGATCCGTCAATTAATTAACATTAATGCTTCACAAATATTAATAATGGTAATTTACTGCATGGTTTAATTTATAACTTCTAGCTAGAAAGTCTCTACTTTAGACATGACTTATTATAACCTGTAAATTAAATATTTAGATGATATCAGTAGATCTCAATTGAGTTAAATTAAATACTATATATAATATATATATATATATATATATATATATATATATATATATATATGACGTGATTATAAGATTTGATCTGTCGACTCAATTGAGATTAATTACTCGGAGATCATCCGAAATAATATTTGAACGGGTTATAATATTTGTAAGTCTTGATCAAAGTATATATATACATATATATATATATATATATATATATATAGAGAGAGAGAGAGAGAGAGAGAGAGAGAGAGAGAGAGGACTAACTATGGTTATCCACTTCTGACTAGGTTTATTTATGCCAAGTATATATATATATATGTGATTATTGAAAAAGAATAATTAATTACAGCCTACAAAAATATATATAATACTACATGAATATATATTCATAGGTCAATATATATATACATGTATATAAATCTTGAAATTTGAGATCAGAAAAATCTTCTCGATCTGTAATTTTAATTTCCACGGGTTTTAATTAATTCTCTCTACTTTTTTTTTCTTGTGAAAAATGATCTGAACGAGGTTGATCAACAAGCTGAAAGTGGCTGCTGGGCTGATCATTTTAGAAAAACTCAATTAATGGTCATCTGGGTACGCATATAATTCTCCTAATTTTTCTCATTTTCTGGCACCGCCCGTACGTCAGAAACAAGAACAAGATGTAGCTTGCAAACCAAGTCAATCGAGTTTTCCAAACTTTCGCCTCGACTAACAACGAAACTATATATATATATATATATATAGAAAAGATATTCGCAACCGTGAATTGTGTAACCGTCGCATAATCGTTTTGAAAAAAGTAAATAAAACATGGGACCCACATGAAAAAGTAATTTTTTAATAGTGGACCTCACTTTTTTCAAAGCGATTACGCGACGTTTACGCATTTCACGGTTGTATGTAGAATTACTCACATACATACATATATATATATATACATACATACATACATATATATATATACATACATATATACATACATATATATACATACATATATACATACATATATACACATACATATATATATATATATATATATTGCGCGCTTAACCCATGCATGATATAAAATTAATCTCACGAACGAACGAACAACTAGCTAGGCCCATTTTAACAATTAGTTCAAATATTAATATATATTCAAACTCAATACTTTATATATAGTCTTTATTTATATATTATATTAGCATGAGTTGACAGATTCAGACATAGAAATCTATGTATCCCATTTACCCAACAAAAAATCAAACTCCTGGCCAGCTCCTTGGTCAACACGTAAATCCTTGAAACCCACCAAACCCTCCCACTCAAAAGTCCTCCAAATACACAGCTACGTACAAATTAGCACTCTCGCTACCACTATAAATATGTCCACCCATCTATACTTTTGTCACACACATCCATCAGCAAGCAAACAACACTCGCTAGCTAGCTTATATATTATATAGATCATCAGTATAAATTAGAATTTTATATATAACGTCAAAACCTCGATCTGATCTCACCAACCTAGCTATTTTGATCAGGAAAGAGCGAGGTTCATACAATCCGCGTTTCTGAAGATGATGATGAATTTCAGAAAGACGAGTAGTACTTCCGGCCTTTTGATCATCTTTGTCATGATCTCTGTGGCCATCTTGATCGGCCATGGCGGCAGGGTCGAAGCAAGCAGAGTGTTAGCGGAGGCGGATTTTGCCAGTACGAATCACCTCGAGACATATTCGTCGTCTATCTACGAGAAGGCGAAACACAGCATGGCGTATTGGCTCGAAAGGCTGCCGTCCGGACCTAGCCCCAGTGGCCCTGGTCACTAGTCTATTCAATTTGTCAAAGCTGGTCTTATACAAATACGTACTACAAAGCTAGTCTATGTATTTTCCTTCTTTTTTTTTTCCCCTCGACGGAGGATATATATAGTACTGTAACTAGTCTTGCGACATGGAGTTCTACGAATTAAGCAAATAAAAATGAAAAATACTCATTCATGATCTATTTAAACCAGCAAGATAGCTAATATTATTGTTTCTAATTCTCAGTTTTAATTCGTTTTGTCCTTTTCTTTTGTATGCCTGCAGTAGTACTACTGCATGCATGAACGTAAATTTGCATGAAAGATTCGATCGGTATCACATGGCGCTCATCAGCCTTATTGTGTATCTTCGAACACGACAAATATGATTCAATCCAAATAAAAAAGGACAATACATATATTCGTAAGAAGTATATCTTTTCTTTACCTAATTCTTTGTTTTTTTTTTTTTATCCAAGATGGCCATTTTTTTTTCACACAACCCCTGTAAATTACGTTGGTTATGTTTTATGCCTAGTTTGTTTTCGCAAATGAAATGAGATGAGTTGAGATAAAAATTGAAAGTTGAATAAAATATTGTTAGAATATATATTTTTAATATTATTTTTGTTTTGAAATTTAAAAAAATTGAATTACTTATTTTATTTTATGTGAAAATTTAAAAAATTTGTAATAATTAGACGAGATGAGTTGAGAAGTTTTGTGAAGTCAACAACATATTCATAAATTGATTTCTATATATAAGTCTTATCTACATCATGAGATACTGGAAAATAAATGTTTTGGTGTAATTTTACTTGACAGAACAGATCAGATCGAATATTGTTTTTTTTTTTCTGATTAAAAAATGCTTACCCTATGATATTGTATGCATTTGCAACCTATAATTAATCGATCCATTAACTATATAATTTTGAAGTATCATATTTTTGTAATCTATTTATCCACGTCAGCATCACTTAATTTATTTATTTATTCTTAAAGTTTGATTTTTAGATTTTTATAAGTAATTTCATTTTTGTATTTTTGTAAAAAGTAATCATCTGAAAAAAAGTCAATAAAAGTTTGGAGTACCGTCTGGCCGCCTCTTCCTTACATAAAAGAAAAAAGCAAAAGCTAATGTCGAAGACGCCAAACAAATAAAAACATTTTAAATTAATCACCCCCATGACCCATTAATTAATTAATTTACTACTCAAGCCAAAGGCACAAAGCAAATAAATGTTTCAAATCTCTGATATCTAATTAACTTCGATATCGATCTATATGGATCATATTGTTAGCAAGTATATATGTTTGCGAATATTCTTAAAGCACACATAACGTACATTTGGTTTTTTTATTTTTTTATTTTATTATTGCTAAACTAAATGAATTATTCTACTCATCATTGATCATACACCACATATTTGGTAAGAAAAAAAAATTAAAAAATTAAAAAATCATGTGTGATGTATGATGTAGGCCGGATGATGAGTAGAATTTTTCGAAGATATAAAAACTACGGTATGTGCATATATATATATATATATATATATATATATGTATGAATCATGCCACAAACAGTACTTTTAGAAAAACATACATATAATTTCCTGGCAAAAATGCTTTGAATTATTTTAGTTAAGAAATTATTTAACACGCTGCTGCAAGCACTTCATCTGACGTTGAATAACTATTTAGTAATTTGGAACAAAGAAAGTATTGCATTGTGTAAGTTTAATCGATCACTTCATCCAAATTTCCTAGTTATCTTTGACTTGTTCATCACTAACACCACCCACCTTATAATAATCAAAGTTGGATTCCACACTATATTTCTTTCTTTCTCCACGTGACTTTGCCAAAATCACCCTCCGCCCGGCCAGTTGGATTTTGACTTCGATGTCACGAGGAGCATGCAAGAACAATTTCATAAATTCAAAGTCTTCCAAACTTTAATTGGAGTGAATTGATCAACATACTACAACGCTTAATTACTAGGCATCGAAATATACCTATTGTGTATGGGCTGACGTGTTAATGCCATGTCAATGCTGACGTGGCGTGCCACTTAGTACAAGAAAAATTAATACACCAACGATCGACATATATAGCATGGTGCCACACTGATCTACCGGTTAGAGTTGATCGGGTAAACATGGCATGCCACGTCAGCCTTTGTTTAGAAATTGTGGAACCTAGATTTATGCTGATCCATCGGCATATATATAAACTAAGAAAAATCATATTTATTATCTCTACATATTACAAATCACACTTTTTTTTTTTTTTTTTTTTTTTTTTTAATTTTATTTTGCTCTCTTATTAAATATGTGGTGTATGAATGATGAGTAGATAAATTCAATTACTTTAAAAAGAATAAAATTAAAAAAAAATTAAATTTAAAAAAATAAAAATAAATATAGTGTATAGTAGAAATGATGAGTAGAAGCTCGTAAACTAAAGCCTCGTAATGTAAAATGACCAGCACGTAGGACCCTCCACCTATACTTCGATCAGACCCTCCACCTATACTTCGATCATGGATGACATGTACATGATGAGTACACGAAATCCCAACTTAAGAAATTAAAATATTCAAATATATATATAAAACAGCAGTTGGCAGATTCATAACTAGGAATATTAAATGGTCAATGACTCAATGCATCCCTTTACCCAGCAAAATCCAAACGTCTTGGTCAACACGCAAGTAGAAGAGCGGGTACAACGTCCATTAACTCATCTACCAGTACTATAAATACATCCACCCTTTTATACTTTTTGTCAAACACATCCACAAGCACACAAACACCCAGCTCTCCTTGTACTCTTCAAAGAAGATAACAAAACTTCTCTCACTGATCTGTCTGATCACCAACGTCCTATTATATTTTTTAGCAAAAGAAACAGAAGTTTATATAGATCGAATTCTAGGCGCTAATTCTGATATTAAAGATCATGAATTCCAGAAAGGCGAGTACCCTTTTGATCATCTTTGTCATGATCTCTGTGGCCATCTTGAGCCTTGCCGGCGGCGGGGTGGAAGCAAGCAGAGTGTTACCGGAGGATTTCGCCAGTGCTAATCACCTTGATACTCCTTCGTCTATCTACGAGAAGGCGAAGCACACCATGGCTTATTGGTTCGAACGGCTGCCGTCCGGACCTAGCCCCAGTGGCCCTGGTCACTAATCAACGTACTCAAATTGTGAAAGGCCGTCTTTACACAAGTTATAGATATATAAACAGTACGTACGTATACGCGGTACGGTTACACACAAGATCAAATTAACAAGCATTATAAACTTTTTTTTTTCGTGTTTCTTTTATTTATTTATTTCTGTGGGGGGAAGATCATATATTCATGTAGCTTTACGACACAAATGGAAATGAAAAATAATTATTCATTTATTTAATCTAGTTACTTATATATATTGTTTCTGATTCCCGTTTTTGTTGTCTCTGCATTTTTTTTTTTTTGTGCGCATCCATGGACGTTAATTTGCATGATCGTCAAACTACTGAGGCTCAGGATCAATCTTAAACATTAATGAACGTCTCAAAAAAGACATTTAACAGTACGCGATAAATGAGATTCATCAAAATAAAAGAAAAAACAACATATGCATATGTTCGGAAAAATATACAATAATATAATAAAAATTACAATAAAATTAATATTCAAACGAAGTACTGAGGCACGGAAATATCGTTCTCTTTAAGAAGATTCAAGCTCTCTGCGGTGTACAAAGTCTCAAATTAACTGGTGCAGCAGAACTCCTCTTGACTTGACTCCTCCAGGATACAACAGCCAATTGATTGTCATATGACTCAAGCCTACTCTGCAAAAGTGGTTGAGTCCAAAGTTCCACTCAAAATAACACCTCTTAATTTTATCTTTAAATACTCTCTAAATTATCTAGGTAGAACCCTCTTTTTTTAATCTCTCTAGAAATTTTCTCTATATTGTACAGATAAAACAACACCACACTAAAAATAATAATAATAGACTATAGACAGACGCCGACCTCCATCCAAATTTAAACAACTCAAAATACACTAAGAGCCGGCACATTCATTAATCATGAAAAAAGATAGACTCGGTAATAGTGCAATGAATGATGAATTAAAAGGACAAAATTAATGAAAAGATTAACGTTTGTTTTTTTTAAAGAAACGGCACACTCATTCATTACCAACTTAAAAGAAAAAAACCGACAGCAGAAGTTTATAGGACCATTAACTAAGAGCGGTAAGAAATTAGTTGATAAAAATAAAGAAGAAAAAGTTCAAACGTAAAAAAAAAAACGGTACAGACGTTATTGATAAAAACTATTTATTAAAAAATACCAACATATATATATATATATATATATATGCATGTATAAGTACTTTGGGTGCGTATATCGCAAATGTAAGCTGCATGAGAACAATATATATATTTTACAACCGTTAAAGCAGTAAGGTCTCTGTCCATGTGGTAATATTTAATTAATGCATGGTCATATTGATATTGAACTCTCTCTGATCTGATCTCTCTCCATTAATTCTCATAAAAGTTACCCTAAAAGGCATGCAGATACAACCATTAATCGAGCATCGCTTACCTATTTACAACCTCAGCTAATAAAGTCCGAGGCATTCTAAAAACATGCATTTCTAATTTAATTATTAATCACCCCTACCAACTGATCATCCATCTCCTACCCGAACCAAAAGACAAAATAGCAATCATGCAAAATATCAGATCAATCTCTCTAGTACTCTAATTATGTTCATGTTAGCATGCATGCATGGGGATTCATGAAGATGAAGTACGTGAGAAGTAATATTGGGAACAGATAGAAGTCTAACATGCTATCGATCAGATGAAGTCTTAAACCCAGCAAGTTAATTCACAAATTGAGACTTACTTTTCTGTTTAATGATCATTAGTACTTGAGATCATGCATCATGCATGTACATGACCACATGTTACAGCCAAATAAACACTCTAGAGAGAGAGAGAGAGAGAGTACTTCCTATAGAACATTGACATATTTGTACATATCTAAATACCATCTTAAAACTAAGAAAATTAAGCCAATATCTTCAAATCAGTTCCTCGTGTGTTGATTTTATCTGAGGCTACGTCTTATATTATACATATTTTCTCTAATGATATATATACCTTTACTATTTTTTTTTTTCCGGAAGAAGAGATGAACAATGCCTAATGCAGAAAATTTAGCGCACAGGCAACTAGCTAGATAAATAAAAGCCAATCAGCACTGGTCATGATATTTTCAGAAAACAGAGCCAGCAAGAAACAGGGGAGTGAAAGCTCAAACCCCAAGCAAACAAAGTATTATTTCTTGACTCTACTTGAATTAGTTTACCAGATATTAACAATTGATAAATATATTTGTAGTCATAGGTTACGCCAGCGTCACTCATTCTTTTTAGAAGAATTGAGTAAATATGAGATCTATATAAAAATAATTAATTTTTTAATAATAAACTTGACTCTTTTATAAAATCAATGTACGATGCTTACACGACATAACTGTATTTATCATTAATAATGTTTCCACTAAGAATTAAAAATTCCAAACCTGGAATAGGAAAGAACGAGGTTTTGTCTCTTGTTTTATTTATTTATTTTAAATCTTCCACAGGTTTTGACCACAGTGGCATGCAGCTGGCAAATTGGGGAATCAGTCCTGAGAAAAACAATAGCCCACAAACAAACCAATGCTACTGTAAAAAAAATGCCTATAAACAGTATTGGGAAAATCGATGGCCCTGGTTCCGTAAGTTCCTTTTCGTAGCAAGACAAGTAATCAATATTTCTTGATCTTTGACTTAATTAACAGAGCACCCAAAATCAACCTTAGGGTTTACACGCTACTCTTTGCTCACTTGACTAATCAAAGAAAGAAAATATTCATTTGAATGTATCGATACACCAAACCATATAATAATCTCATTAAAAAGGTTTATATATATCAATTAGCCTAAAAATATGTTTAATTTTTGAGATTTTTTTAATTATTAGCCTAGATTGGATAGTAAAACTATTTCAATTAATCTCATCTCATATCAATTTAATTATCATTACTATTTTTTTCAACTTCTAAATAAAATATAATAAATAATTTAATTTTTTTAAATATTAAAATAAAAATAATATTTTATTTAATTTTTAATTTTTATCTCATCTCATTTTATAAAAAATATATTTCATAATAAATTAGGTATTTACACGTGAAGTTGTAAGATGTGTGACTCGGGATCACCAAAATAACTCTCCAACTAGATCAATATCCAAACATATATGCGTGGATATATTTCCCAGGCTTTGAAACATTCAGTCCTTGAAATCCACGTACATACGTGAATATCCGTGAGCCTGTCCCTAGCTACTTTATAATATTTCAACCTCTATATATGACTAAGTCAAAAGTCCTTGGCCATCACGTAAGCGCGCTCGATTCAGAAAAAAAAGTCAATCAAGGCTCCTCCAAGCTGAACGAACAACCCTACAGATTCTATGAATATATAATACTCTTCCTTCACCTTCATATTTTCTCATACCCATACTGCAACATACACACACAAGCAACCGAAGCTAGCAAGCTTAGCTCTTCTCAAACAACACAAACTTTCTTTACTTCTTTCTTTGATCGTCAGGAAATTTCAAAGATGAGTTTTTCCCGAAAGAATAGTTGTACCATTTTGATGATGGTCGTCGTGTTGGTGGCCATCTTGTGCCAGTACTCAAGGGTCGAGGCAACCAGAGTACTACTGTTAAATGATCAAGATTCTGACGTCCAGATATACTCAAGTGCCGGCCTTTACGAGAAGGCAAAACACTCCATGGATTATTGGCTCCAACGGTTGCAGTCAGGACCTAGTCCTAGCGGCCCTGGTCACTAGTTCTTCTACTACTTCATTAATGGCGTTTGTACGTGAAATTCCTTGCACAACTTAATTAATTACAGAGGCCAGTTACACCCAAAAAAACACAAGCAGCTGATCATGCGCGCGTACTAGTGACTGTGACACTCATGTGTAGGAGACATATATGCAAATATATATTGTAAATGAAAATAAAATTTCTTTGATGCTATGATATTGATAATGATCAGTACTACTGGCTATTTTTTTTTTTTTAAATTTCATTGGAACTGATCGATCCTTTGTCGTGTTGATAATATTAGAGAAGTATGATCATACTGGGTTGAAATGATGATTAATTGCTGTTTAATCATGATCATCTGTCTTTTTATTTATGATTTTTGCAATTAACCTTATATATTTGTTGTTATATATATATATATAATATATATAATCATTGGTATATATTAATCACGTCTCAGCTAGCTTAATTAACCTCGCCACGTAAAAATAATAATATATTATATATTGATTGTAAAGAAGAGATTGAGGTACGGTACACATGATGATGAGTCACGAATTACCCGATGAGATCAAGCTAATTAATTTCTTAAACTTTTCGATTCACATGCATGATGATGTCAGTATATCGAAAATTTGCTTGAAAACCTTCTACATGATGTTCATTTATGAGCTAGCTAGGCATGTGAGCTATTCTCTAAATCAAATCCAAATATTCGACTGATAGTATATATATATATATATATATATATATATATATATATATATATATAGGTCCGTGTCATGCAAAAGTGAATAAATTATAAAATGTTGAATTAAGTTAATCTCTCGTTGTTTTGGGCTGGTGGGGGATCATGCATTATAAACATGACTTAGGAGGCCGTTTACAAAGAGATTTTGGATGGAAAGTAAATATATATATACCTACCATATATGCATATATATTATTGCATTCGTTGAAGAGATTCCTTGCATATTAGATATATGTAGCAAAACGTGGCCATGACATTTTGATCCTAGCCGGCCTACAACACGTTCAAGATCACAAACTAGTCATGCGCGCATGAGTCCATGCCAACTTTTCAAACTTTGAACATAAATGAATTATAATTAACGTGTGACACCCAAAATCAAATTGGACTTACACTATTGACTCATGTTGAACACTCTTGACACAAATAACCAAGCTAGCAGTAGATTATGAAACGTCGTCGTATATTTTCAAACCTGGAATTCCATGCATGCATCCCCTTTTCTCATGAGAACAAATTAATGTACATGCGTACGTGGCCCCTTAATTTTCTTTCCGTCTGCATTAAGTAATACTGATCGATCTTTAACAACACCTGATTCGTCAACACGTAGCCTCAAAAGCCCACAAAACATCAGGTGACCTAGAAGCTACTGCTACAACTCTTTCACTATAAGATCATCCATCCCTAGCTAACTCCTGCATGCTTTCTCATGCATATACATCCACAAGCACCCAATTTAAGCTCCTACTTAATTTTTGCATTTAATTTCCTCAGTTCTCTTTTTGGCAATTCAGTGGCACCAATTAATTCACAGATGACTTTTCGTTCTTTTTTGTTCATTTTTTTTGGCTTGAGCTATTAGAAACCAACTTAGGAAAGATACATTAACTGTAAACGTAAATATAGATTAGATGTTAATTAGAAACCAATTGAGGAAAGATATAGCTGTACACGTAAATATAAAATCATCCCAGACAAGTATGACATGATCTTTGGTTAGATATCTGTATAGCCAAAAATAGATTTGCAAATTTATATATATTTGTATTCTCTCGATGTAAAGCTTAGATAGTGTGAAATACAAAAGAAAAGAAAAGTGAAGTTTATCATGGTATCAGAACAAGGAATCTGATCCTTGGCTCCCTCCACCGAAAAAACTCTAGCTTTCCTTGTTTGATCTATGCTCTCCAACTATGGCCGACACTAGTGTTACCACCAACTCTGGTGACCCTCCACCACATACCAACTCCATTCTCACCACCCTTACCAACCAAATGACCAAAGCTTTATCCAAAGTCCAGGTCCAACTTCGACCATTGAAAACTCGACCGCTCCAATTGACATCAAGTTGGATTGTTCCAACTATGCCCTTTGGTCCTATACATCTCCGGCAAAGACAAACTGGGCTATATCAACGGTGATTGTCCACCACCGCCGCCGACAGATCCATCCTTTCGAAAATGGCATACCGATAATGTCATTGTCAAAGGATGGTTGATAAGCTCTATGGATCCGACACTTGTTGGCAATTTCATCCGATTTTCCACTGCAAAATTGGTCTGGGATGCCATTGCTACGATTTATTTCGATGGCAGCGATACTTCTCAAGTCTACGAACTCTGGCAACATGTGGCTCGCCTGCAACAAGTCGACAGCTCCCTCGAGAAGTTCTACACTGAACTACAAGGACTTTGGCGGGAAATCGATTTCCGCCGTCCGAATCCAATGGAATGCGCCAACGACATCCACCACTACAACAACCTACTCCAAGAGGATCGTGTTTACACATTCCTCAATGATCTTGATGATCGCCTCGACAACATCCGTAGCGATGTGCTTTAGATGCGCCCATTTCCTTCCATCGAGCAAGCTTACGCTCATGTTCGCAGGGAGGCTCTCCGGCAGGCAGTCATGAGCGCTGGCAACCCCTACAATACCTCTGGCGCAGTTCCGACCACCAAGGGGCTGAAATCGAGTTCAACCACCTCACCTTCTGTTGCGGTCTTCAGCCAGACCACTGGAAAATTCACTACAACCTCTAAGTCACGGACTGTTCCTGTTGGAATGAAATGCTCCCATTGTGGCAACCAACACCACACAAGTGAGAATTGTTTTACAAAAATGGCTATCCTGATTGGTGGTATGAGTTGTAGGCAAAGAAAAATGACTCGGCTGGTGCGGAAACGAACACGGGCAAGGTGGCTGTAGTGTTAGCCGAACCCGACCTTTCCTTGATTCCTCAGGCCGAGTCTTCCCAGGATGCAGGACCCATCTCCAATATAGGTAACTGTGGTTCTGGTTTAGTTACCTCCTCTTGTGATATTGATCGTGGTGCTTGGCTCATTGACTCCAGAGCCACATACCACATGACTTTTGCAGCTACCAATTTTACTACGACATCTCCATTGTGGCGCACCAGTGTTGCAAATGCTAATGGGGTTATCTCTTTGGTCACAGGGTCGGATCTGTGTATCTGTCTCATTCTCTCCAATTGTCGAATACGTTACTTGTACCATCGCTCTCGCATAAATTACTGTATGTTAGTCAAGTTACTACAGAATTAAATTGTGTTGTCATAATTTATCTTACATTTTGTCTTCTTCAGGATATTCTCACCAAGGAGATAATTGGGTGTGGTACTAAAAGGGGGGGCCTATACTCATGGAAGATGTCAGCGTGGGTCATACTCATCATATACAGAGTGATGGGAGGGAACGACAAATCTGGCTATGGCATCGACGTTTGGGGTATCCAAATTTTGGTTATCTGAAACATCTACTACCCGATCTTTTTTCTAATATAGTGCTATCTGATCTTAAATGTAATACCTGCATTTTAGCTAAAAGTCACCGAACTTCCTATCCTCTAAGTATGAATAAAAGCACTATTCCCTTTGGTTTAGTTCACTCTGATGTGTGGGGTCCCTCCCCTATCTCTATTGGTTCTGGTGTTCGTTGGTTTGTCATTTTTGTTGACGACTGTACCCGTGTGACTTGGCTTTACTTGATGAAACATAAAGATGAAGCTTTACACTTGTTTCAATCATTCCATGCGATGATCCAAACTCAGTTTTCTGCCAAGCTACGAGTTCTCCGCCCTGATAATGGCGGCGAATATGTTAATCAGCGCTTCCGCACCTATTTCGAACACCATGGACTTGTTCATGAGACATCGTGTCTTCAGACCCCTTAGCAAAATGGTTTACCTGAGCGGAAGAATCGCCATATTCTTGAAACTGCACGAGCTTTGCTACATGGAACTCATGTCCCGACTTGGGACTTGGACTTGTATGATCTTCGACAGGATAAGAATCTCCAAGTGATAATCACGTGATGGCGTATCTTTTTTGTTTTGTAATTTAGGGTCGCTGTTCTTATTTTTCTATCTTTTATGAAAAAATCTATTCATCATCTCTTTTTTTATTATATTTTTATTATTTTATAATGTGATATTAGATAATAAGATTATAAATAAAATTTAATAAATACTTTCTAATCATTTAATGACATATTATAAAATGATGAAAATGATGTAAATTGAGATGATGAGTAACATTATTCTATTATTAATATTGCTGCTTTTGTACGAGTTATCCCTGGAACAAAGACACGAATTGCCTAATCTGTATATTTTCTCATTTTCTTACTGCGACTTGGGGGTGGTGTCTGTTATAGCTAAGATCCTCCTCCTACATATGGGTGTCCGAGTGAGTGCGACCCACCCCTTCATGGGCCTTGCATGTGGGCTACAGATTCTCTCTCATGTGCACTGTTCTAATGGATTTTTCTAACCGCACAATTTGTTTTCTTCATATCTTTTTATTAAAGTTAGACCATTTCAATCATGCGTTAGCTCGACATAAGACTATTTTAAGTGTCGAAAATGAATAAATCTATTACGAGTTTATTTATTAACATACTAAATAATCAAAGCTTTCACATTTAAGGTTGAGGAAATATATAGTTGTACATGTAAATATAAAATCATCCCAGACAAGTATGACATGATCTTTGGTCAGATATTTGTATAGCCAAAAATATAATTGCAAGTTTCTAGATATTTGTATTCTCTCAATGTAAAGCTGAGATAGTGTGAAATACGAAAGAAAATAAAAGTGAAGTTTATCAATTTTTTTCATCACCAGCCCGGTGGCAATGATCTTGATCAGTTGCGTAATGGAGACGAGGCAGCCAAGCTATTATATGAAGATTTTTCCAATATTGTTGTATTTATTATAGGTTGTGATATTAAATATATAAATTTATTGAATGTGGGTTATGATTTATTTTCGTGAACCATTATCTCAAATAAATGCATTAATTCAATGGTAATGATGTGTTGGTTCAAATGAAATGATAGGAGTTTGAAACTACACAAGGCCAGTTTTGCAATTCCATCGGACCATTTCCGTTGCAACAAGTCCACGGCAACATCACAATCGCTGGAATTAAAGGTTTTTTGTTGCAATTTCATTTTCGTCAAACACAAAATCGCTACAAAAGGCCATTTTTTTTGTAGTGAAGGGAAGTGTTAGATTTGGATAGACACAATGCTTGGGCTGGCCAAGCCTTGCATGTGGGCCAAACAATCACAACACTTGGGTGGTTGCACATGGGCCGAATATGCACTTTGATAGAGTGCAATGTTTCAAAAATCAATTTAATTGAAAAGTGAAACACCTAGTGGTCATCACCAGTGTTCTCCTTTCCCAAAGGGAGGCACCTAACCACTAGGTTAGGCATACACTTTTGTCTGTAAGTGAAACATCATGACTTTTAAACCAATAACTGCAACTTGAAAAGTTACAAGTTAAGAGTTGTGATATTTCACATGGGTGTCACTTCATTCTCTATAAATAAAGGATGAGACCAACGAATTTTAACATTCTATTCTCCCATATTTTCAGTCACTTACACAATTTTATAGAGAAACTTCGAAAGAAAAACTTCAAAATTGCTATTTGCAGTCGGTGACTTTATTGTATCATAGAGGTAAATTGCTTGTAACCCGGTAGCAAACTCTTTCGAGTGGAGGCAATTATCATGACCTTAAAGATAGTATTCTACATGCCTCAAAATCATATTTATTTTTTTAAATTACTGTATTCGCACAATTTTCTTCAACATATTGATCGTCCCGAGACAAACTCGTTAGTCCACCAAAAGGCAAAGTACACATTGGCCGAACTTTGGCCAGAACGATTGCACGAGGGGCCTAGTCATCATGGTGGCGGGATCAACTAGGTTCTTAATCTGCATGAAGTTGTAAACGAACTTAATTACAAAAGTCAACCAGAAGTACTTTGTTAGTCCAATAAAAACATAAGAGGAAGGACATGATCAATACCATCTTTCAGATTCAGAGTTAATTGCAGAAAAATTATATTTTCAAGTCAGTGTGTAAAATACACTCAATAAAATCCTTATATAATATAATTTGATTTGAAAATTAAAATTTAAAATTTAAAATTTAAATATTATAGATCAAATCTTACCATTTAAATAATCACCATATACTGGATGGTGTGCTCTTAATTATAATATACACGCATACTCCTTTTGGCTTGTTATTTTCCGTACATTAGAGATTTACTTGACTACTTCAAATTATCAAGTCATTGCCTAGTAATTTTAGTCCATTTCTTAATGTCAACACTAGCACTTTTTAATTCTATAACTGTTTTTTTATTGTTCTTTTTCCCATATATACTTGCAATAGCTAGCTAGACGGGAGTTATTCAGGGACGTGTAAATTGCCGTGCTTTTGAATATTATAATTGAGGAATTCTACTTATCATCTCACACCACACACTTTACATATTTTAATATTATTTTTTATTATTTATTTTTTATTCTTGTTAAACTAATTGAGTTGTTCTACTTATTATCCATACACCACATATTTGTTATAGGAAAAATGAAAAACAAATTAAAATAGATGTGATGTGTGGGGATGATAACTACAATTATTTATAGTATATATATATGAGTCCTGCAAAATGCGATACGGGGTTGATAAGGAGTTTCAAAACAAAATTAAAAAAAAAAAAAATTCTTCTCATCAGTCACTATTTACTACCCCACACTACACACCCTATGAAAAAAAAGAAAAAAGAAAAAGTTGTCAAATGTGGAGTGTAAGGGTGAATAGTGACTAATATATAATATTCCAGATATAGGAAATACTCTTTTTTTATTTGTAAAAAGTTATTAAACAAAACTCTTCTTTTTATAAGCATTTTTAACACTGAAATTTGTCCACGATATGTGAAATTGGCATTTATCCCCTCTTCTCGTTAAAAAATGAGTTGTGCTGCGCATCAGCCGGAAGCCACAGCACACCACACAGGTTTTTTTTTTCACTCAATCCATTGAGTGTGCGGCGGCTTCAACAAACAGTAGGCTGCAATATATATTTTCTGTTAAAAAATATAGATAGAAGCCACTATTGGGAGCATCTATTTTACACACATGATGTGGCATCATCTAGACCACACATCTCCCCAAGTGAGTGTTGGGAACAATCAACTAGAAGCAGCTACGCAGTGAGTGCAAAGTGTGCACTGCTATAGTTAGGGCAGAACAAAGAACCCGAAAACCCGACCCGACCCATAGTTCCGAATTAACCCGACCCGAAAACCCGACCCGTTTTCGGTTAAACTGGGAAACGGGTATTACCCGTTATCCGATTTTAACTTATTTTGATTTTGATTTTCAGCCCACTTCATCTGTTTCAGAAAGTTAAGGGTTTCAGCTGTCGACGACGGTAACAGTGGAGGATTTGATAGAGTTTCCAGCGGCCTTGTCGATAATGACAGCGTCTTCATTGGAAAAGTCATTGGAAAAATCCTACGCTCTGGAAAAACTCAGGTGCCTCCATAGGATCTACATTTTATGTTATGGGCCAAATAAGGATTACAGACCTGCGTTTGAGAAAACTAGTGAGTAATGAGTGAGTGAAGTACTGAAACTCTCTCTCTTTCTCAATACAACCAGGCTTACTTTTTTAAACTAGTTCTATTCCTCTCTGTTTCTACAAGCATTTGGGAAGGAAAGTCTTTCTTATTTTATTTTTCTGGATTTTTCTATTAGGTTCCATTTTCTTTCTTTCATTTTCTTTTGTATCTTATTTCATTGTCTTTCTTTTTTCTGGGTTCCATCCGATATCAATTTTAAGATGATTATCGCGTGGGTTTGATTGTGATTTGCAACTAGGATAGTGAGAGAAATCTCCAAAAAAAGAAAGAAAGAAAGAAAGAAAGAAGAACAAGAAGAAGAATTCGGGTAATCAGTTAACGGGTAATCGATTAACGGATCAGCATAAAACATATTCGGGTCGGGTCGGAGATGGGTGTTTTCGGGCCGAGTCGGATCGGTGAACAGCCCTAGTTATAGTAGCTTCTCTCTAGCATTACTCAAGCTAATTTACTCTTTTTTTCTTTTACAGAATTACCTTTTTGTCTCTACTTTTTCCTTTCCTTTTGAAAGACAATTCAGGGTACTGTAATCCAAGAGCTTAAAGAAGATTACATCTCAAGTAATTAAAGTTGCGCTTGGATATTGAGCTGAGCAAAGCTTAACTGAGTTATTTATGAATAGTAATGAGTTAAGTAGTGGAATAAGTTATGTGGAGCCCATTTAAAATAAGTTTAGAGTGTGTTTGGATGTTAAGATGAGTTTAATATTTTTTATGAGAAATTGAAAAAAGTGGTTTACACGTATAAAGATATTTTAAGTTGAAAAAGTTGTGGGTCTCACGTGTAAGAAAGTTTTGAGTTGGGATGAGTTTAATAATTTGAGAATTAGGTATTTCGATATTTGAGAGGTTTGGATTCAAAAATGAGTTGAGATGATTTGTAAATAGTAAAATAAAAGTTGAATTATTTATTATATTTTGTGTGAGAATTTAAGAAAATGGTTTTGGAATTTGAAAAAGTTAAACTGTTTATTATATTTTGTGTAGAAATTTGAAAAAATTGTAATGATGAGATGAGATGAGTTGAGGTGAGTTGAGAATCCAAACATCTCCTCAACTTAAAATTAGACTGAACTCAACTGAATTTGAGAACCAAACGCAGCCTTAAGGTGTAAAATACCTACAACAGAATTTTCTGTCGGAAAGATGCACGAAAATATGCTTGCCCACATTGCCAAAACTAGCTTGCCGAAAACCAGAGCCCAAAGGTTTTGCTGGAGCCACTAGTTTTACTCAACCTTTGTTGACATCATGATCATGAGTTAGGCGCAAAGATAAACAATATGCAATATGCAATATGCTGTTAAGGTTATACACATATCATATTCGTATAACCTAGTGGTATTGGCTTAGATTTGATTACCAAATACATATATTCCCTCATCACCCTTACAAACTCTCTAGTACTAATAATTGGGCCAATCTTCTTCATTTTGTATATGAACATCACCCAATGGCATATTGTTGCACACTTTTTTTTTTTTTTTAACAACAGGGACCGATTAATTTGAAATAAGACTGAATTAATCCTAGAACCAATACAATAATTTCCCAAAAACCAACATATTTGGGCAAGATTAAAGATTTTAAACTTCAATTTTGGTTTCAAGGAAAAAGAGATCAATCTTCATAGATAAACTAAGCCAGAGCAAACTGGTATAAAAAAAATGAGATGTGTATACGTACTAACAACTGAGATTATCACCAGGAGCAATCCCAAGTAGATTGCAATATTCAGTGTAATATTGGATACGAGATTGGACAGCACCGGAGTTCCCACCATTGCATTCAATTGCACCGTTAATGGCTAAAATGGTTGCACCAAACCCTTGGTTTAGGACTTGGTGAACATTGGTCATCCAAAACCATAAGGCTGTCTTAAATGAAATAACAGGGTCTGTGGCTACAGTTTCAGGAGAGTTTAATCCATCAAATCCAATGCTATTTCCAGCAGCTCCATAATTATAATTCCAAGTTAACTGAAGTGGTCCACGGCCATAGTATTTCTTATCAGGGTTGCATGGATACTGTGTATTGCTCTCATCACAGTAGTCTTGCGAAGCACCGTTTATCTCTTCTATGTAGCACCAAGCTGCCAAAATATAAACAGTTTACTTCAATTTTCAGGTTCATGTGGTTCTCTTTACATGAATGTACGCATGCAATAGCTCAATAACCGACTAAGAATGCTACAAATTAAGCTGATGTATGCCTAGCTATGATCAATGACACATTAAATTAATCAGATATATATATGTTCTGTTGCATATTTAGTTAAGGTTGTTTCAGTAAGTAGGATATGTACATTATTATATTTAAAGATCAGAGAGGGGGAGTAAGATCTTACATCCAGTCTCATGTGCAACATTGGCGAAGAAAGCTGCAACCGCACGCTTGGAATCATAAACAGAACCAGCGGCGAACTGCTTATACGCGCTAACAGCATCAAGAAAGGCTGCTCTAGTATAGAAGCTCTTCCCTGGACAGCCTCCAGTACTGGTCTCATTAAGTATCCCATTAAAGAAATCATCCGTCACAAAATCAGCCACCGAAACATCGATAGAGCTTCCAAAGAAGGGCAGACAGTAATATGTCTGGGGAAATGATGAAGTATTAGTACAGGGGCCTTCTTTGCACCCCGAGCCGCAGTAGTCATTGCTAGTACCACAATACCCGAATTGGCTGCAGCATAAGTTTGGCGCACAACCACAGTTTTGACCCTTCACATGAGTGCTTGCAGCTAAGATTCCAAGTAGAATAAGGGTTAGTAAATCTTGCCTTGCACTAAAACCTGCCATTTTAGGTGGGTATCTTGCTCTATTTTCCATTTTCCTTCTCTTTTTCTTTGACTGAAAAAAAAAATGGAGAAGAAGAACGGGTGTCTAGGAGATGGCTTAGGAAGAGGAAGTTTCGTTGAACGACCTGAGAAATTGCAGTGGAAGCGTAAATGGCGGGTCATTGACTGGACTTTGACTGGGCTTTGACTTTTCAACAGCAGTACGAGCTGGACTTTGCTTGGATAAGGATGTGTTATAATTGAGATCGACTTTTGTGCCTTTCCTGCATATTAATTATATATATATATAGAAAGAGAAATAGATAATTTTTGCGTAAGCTTTGCAACAGTTTTGTGGCTTCCTTGCATATGTAGTAACAGCTCAATGATCTTCAGACTAACGTATTATAAGCGTTACCCTGTTGCACATGTTGACACTTGCGATTTTGTTTGGATCTTTGAAATGCATCTGATCTCTCTATATATAATTGCCCCTTGTAGTTCAGATGCTCCTAACTTAGAAAATTTATATTTGTAGTCGCCGCATAATTTTTTTAAAATAAATAAATAAATATAAAATCTATATAAAAAGAAATTAAATTTTTTATAATAATCACATTTTTTTTTAAATGACTATATAAATTTTGTACACTTTATGACTATACACAGTATTACTCCCGGTCTTAGTCTGACTATTAATCAAGATTGACTGCCACATATCGATCGACTGTAAATATCAAACTGGTCAGTATCAAATGATGCTCATGTGCAATTACTACGTATTATTTTAAAAAAATTATCATTGATTATAAATATTACGGAATTCTGAGACATATATATAATTCTTTTATAAATCATATACAGTTCCATATTATAATTAATTAATATAAATATACCACTTTATTAAAATTACATAGTTGCCCTGCAAACCTAAAATTGTATACGTACAATTGAGTTGCAAAGAAAAAATAAATTGCATTAGTAGTAGTACTGAACCAAAAAATATATACGACTTCAATCAAGTAGTCGAAAAGGTTCTATCCAAGCAAAATGGATGGTCTTTATCTATTTATTTAGAGGGAGACAAAGGGATCCCGATCCCACAAACTGACGTGTAACTTTCACGTCCATTAAGATTTTTTCTCTCCCTCTCCAGCACCCTACTCTCCCTCCCTTTCTACTATTGCAAACCAGCGTTCCCGTCCCCAGCAAATAGTCGACTTCGTTCATCGGAGCCAATCCCAGCAAACCGCTAACGTCATCTCTCCGCTCCCATTCCTTGTTGACGGTACGAACAGTTTTTTTTCCCACCATTTCTCTCTTCCCCCTCCCTTTCAATGATCTTTTTTTACAATTTCTTTAAGTTTCTCAACAACCAGACAGAGAATAAGTTGCAAATTCATTATTTTCCTTTCATTTTCTTAACAGCCAAACAAAGAGAGATTCATACCTGGCAGTTCCTGTTGGGGTATATGTGGAGATTGGTTTTGGAGCTGAAAAGGTGTTGGCTTGACTGTTGGCTCGACTGTTGGCTTGAGCCAAGGTTCGCTCGACATCGCTCGACCTACCGCTCGAGCGAAGGCAAGTCAGAGAGGTTCGCTCGAGTCTTGCTCGACACTCTGCTCGAGCGAGACACAAATCCTAGTGTTCGCTTGACACTCCGCTCGAGCCAATGTTCATTTGGCTGTTCGCTCGAGTAGCGCTCGACAATCCACTCGAGCGAAGTACGCAGATTTTGCCAGATTAGAGTTTCCAGCGCCACTCACTATATATATGTCATATTAGACTTGTGTTGTACGGCTAGAAGCACATTTTGAAAGAGAACAATTATCTTGTGAGTGCATATTGTGTGAGAGAGCAAAAAACCCTAGAGAGTGTGAGTTGAGATTGAGTGATTGTAATCTCCTCTAGTTAATAAGATTTCTACAATTCCTGTAGACGTAGGCAATTTGCCGAACCACGTAAATACTGTGTCGTATTCTTGATTGTGTTGCTTTTACTTTATTTGTCATCATTGGTGTGTGTACTTTGCATAGTATTTCACAACAACTGGTATCAAGAGCCAAGGTCGGATCTGAAAGAGAATGATGACTGGAGATAAAGTGAACGCACCCGGAATCGAGAAATTCGATGGCACTAATTTTGGGTATTGGAAGATGCAGATTGAGGATTATCTCTATGGGAAGAGGCTTCACCTTCCACTATTGGGAAAGAAGCCGGAGAGCATGGCTGATGCTGAGTGGACCCTGTTAGATCGACAGGTTCTAGGTCTTGTTCGGCTGACTTTGTCAAGAACAGTGGCACACAATGTCAGTAAGGAGAGATCCACAGTGGATCTCATGGCGACTTTATCAGGCATGTATGAAAAGCCGTCTGCGAACAATAAGGTGCACTTGATGAAGAAATTGTTCAATCTGAAGATGTCTGAAGGTATGTCTGTAGCCCAACAATTGAATGAATTCAATACGATCACAAATCAACTGTCATCTATAGAGATTGAGTTTGATGATGAGATCAGAGCGTTGATTCTGTTGGCATCGTTGCCAAACAGTTGGGAGGCCATGAGGATGGCTGTGAGTAGTTCAGCCGGCAAGGCAAAACTGAACTACGATGACATACGTGACATGGTGCTTGCTGAAAAGGTACGTAGGAGAGACATGGGTGAGTCTTCGGGTTCAGGATCTGTCCTGATTGTTGACAATAGGGGCAGAGGACATGGCAGGTCAAGCTCCAGAGCAGGGGAAATAGCAAGATGAGATCTGAGCAGCAGATCACATGCTGGAGTTGTGGCAAGTCGGGCCACATCAAGAGAAACTGCAGGAATCAAGAAAGTTCTGATGATGATACTGTGAATGTAGTGGCAGAAGAAATTCATGATGCTTTACTTCTTGCAGTGCACAGTCTGATTGATGATTGGGTGTTGGATTCAGGGTCTTCGTTCCATAGCACTTCACATCGAGAAATCATGCAAAATTATGTTGCTGGTAATTTTGGGAAGATGTATACGGCTGATGGAGAGGCACTGGATGTAGTGGGAGTGGGTGATGTGCACATCACACTTCCAAACAGGAGCTTGTGGACTTTACAGCAAGTCAGACATGTTCCAAATCTGAAGAAAAACCTGATCTCTGTGGGACAGCTTGATGACAACGGTTTTGCAGTAGCATTCTCTGGAGGAGCTTGGAAGATCACTAAGGGTGCGCTGGTCTTAGCGCATGGTAAGAGATCTAATTCTTTGTATTTGACATCAGGATCCAGTGATGTGCAGGGAAATACAAGAGTGCAGAAAGGTAGGCTTGATCGCGCAAAATATGTGAAGAAGTCAAAGGGAGTCAGCTTTGTCGTTCCTCATGAAAGCCTGGGAAAGTTGGCTAAGGTTGCCAAGATCGGTTCGAGACCGGATACTACTGGTGCAGTGGGAGTTGTGAATCGCCCTGTGAATGTGCTGACTAAGGGTGATGTATGTGGAAAATTGAAGTCAGGCTTGACTTCAGTGCGTCTTCTAGCTTGAAGACGGGAGCTGTGAGCTGTAGAGATGATAGGGCTTGGCTGGAAACAATGGCTGGCATGTGGAGACCCAGTCTCCAAGTGGGAGATTGTTGGGGTATATGTGGAGACTGGTTTTGGAGCTGAAAAGGTATTTGCTGAAGTTGGCTTGACTGTTGGCTCGAGCCAAGGTTTGCTCGACATCGCTCGACGTACCGCTCGAGCGAAGGCAAGTCAAAGAGGTTCGCTCGAGTCTCGCTCGACACTTCGCTCGAGCGAAACACAAACCCTAGTGTTCGCTTGACACTCCGCTCGAGCCAATGTTCATTTGGTTGTTCGCTCGAGTAGCGCTCGACAGTCCGCTCGAGCGAAGTACGCAGATTTTGCCAGATTAGAGTTTCCAGCGCCACTCACTATATATATGTCATATTAGACTTGTGTTGTACGGCTAGAAGCACATTTTGAGAGAGAACAATTGTCTTGTGAGTGCATATTGTGTGAGAGAGCAAAAAAGCCCTAGAGAGTGTGAGTTGAGATTGAGTGATTGTAATCTCCTCTAGTTAATAAGATTTCTGCAGCTCCTGTGGACTTAGACAATTTGCCGAACCACGTAAAGACTGTGTCGTGTTCTTGATTGTGTTGTTTTTACTTTATTTGTCATCGTTGGTGTGTGTACTTTGCATAGTATTTCACAACAGTTCCTTCCATTTCCTTTCAACTCCTTTCATTTTCTCAACAATCAAAACAGAGATTCATACCTGACAGTAGAGGGCTGTCGGCGACGTCGTCTCGCTATCTGGGGGGCTCCGGGAAAGGAAAGTGGGGGGAAAGCTAGAAAAAAATAGAAAAGGAAAGTGGAGAGGGGTACTGGGCGCAGGGTGAGAGAGAGAGAGAGAGAGAGAGAGAGAGAGAGGAAAAAAAAAGAAAAAAAGAAAAGGAGAGGCACGGGAAAGAGGGGGAGAGAAGGAGATGAAAAAAAAAAGGTGGCGAAATTTCTTTATATCTATAATTTTTTCAATAATTTATGAGTCTCCATGAATACAGTGTCGTTGGAGAGAGCTCTCCAATATTCAGCTTTTTTCCTAGTACTAGGCTAACTAGCAATTGGCACCAGCTTCGACAGCTTTATCTCTTTTTATTTCATACATAAAAGGAAAAAAAAAATGCGTAATTAATAAATGGTGATAACAAAATACATGATATCCCTGATCCTAGCAAGACAGATTATCGCCGGGTGCAACACCAAATTGTTGACAATATTGAGTGTATTTGTCGATACGGGACTGAACCTTCTCAGGTTCTTTACCGTTACATTCAACATCACCATTAATGGCCTCGATGGTTGCTCCAAACCCCTGGCTCACATATTGTTGAACACTGGTCTTCCAATACCATAAGGCAGCCTTAAAAGACACAACTGCGTCTGTGGCAACAGTTTCAGGAGAGTTTAATCCATCAAATCCATTGTTGCTTCCAGCCTGAGCGTAGTTGTAATTCCAGGTTAGTTGGAGTGGTCCTCGGCCGTAGTAACGCTTGCTAGGGTTGCATGGATATTGGGGGTAGTCTGTGTTGCAGTAATTCTGCGTGGCAGGAACATCCCTTTCTTCTATATAGCAGAAACCTATTATGTTCAACAACAAAAAAAAAAATTTGTTTAAATTCATAGGTCAATTATTTTCACTGTAATACACCCCATTTCCATGAGTACTACAATGTATTCCAAATATTTATCTGGTCTCTGTTTCTTAATATGTATCTTTATAATTTAATTATACAAGAAAATCATGCATTTTTTACGAATTATTTGCGACGATAATGACTATTTACGATGAAAACAGACTATTTATAAGAAGTAACCGAGTACAAATTAACAATTTTATTAAAACATGATGACGTCACATGATCATCAAACAACATATATATCACATACAAAGATGCATTCTAGCTTGCAATTAGTAAATGGCCAGACTTATAAGTTTCAGTTCTTGATCTAAATTTGGGTTTGCTGATGCTGCTAAACATTTGATCCAAAAATTCAAGTACCTTGATGAGTTTGATTCTTGAACTTTCGATTTGCCATGAAAATATGTATATGTATGTATGTATGTGTGTGCATGTACTTGATAATGAAGTTCTAGAGAAAATTGAGATCTTACTTCCTGTCTCATGTGTGGCATGGGCGAAAAAAGCAGCGATCTCACGCTTAGAATCATCGACAGACCCAACCCTGCCAAACTGTTCATAAGAATTAAGGGCATTAATGAATGCAGCTCTTGTGTAGAAGCTCTTTCCCGGACAATCTGCAGCGGCCTGATTAAGTATCCCATTAAAGAAATCCTCCGTCACAATATCAGGTACCGAGACATCATTAGGGCCGTTGCAGGGGCCTTCTTTGCAACCCACTCCACAAAAATCCTCGCTCTTACCGCAATAGCCGTATTGGCTGCAACATTCATCTGCTGCACAGCCACATGAGCCCTGACCCTTCACATACCCAGGCACCGCTCCGGCTAAGAATATTCCGACCAGAACAAGGGTTAGTAGATTTTTCTTTGAACTAAAAGCAGCCATCTTGGGTGGTGTTTGATCAGGTGAAAGATAAAATGTGTTGGGAGTAAAAGTGAGGTCGATTGGTTGATATTTATACAGCAGCTGGCACATGTAAAGAGACGGGTACGAAATTACGAATAGCTTTAAGGAAACTTCTTTGCACCTGAGAAATTGTAGAGAGAGCGCAAACTCGCGGGTCTTTGACTAAGACTTTTGACTTGTCAACACCATGAAGTGGTCTTTGTCGGACGATGAATAATGACGCGGGTAACGTGTGCAATCCGCCATTTCTTTTTTATGAGCAATGTTATGTAAATGTTATGTAAGCATGACTAAATCTAATTAATTTTATCTTTAAATTTTTTTAAAATTATAATAATTTTTTTATTAAAAGAATAATTTTTTTATTTAATAAAGATTTGCAGTCTTTATTTAAAGATTGCAAATAAATTTTTTTTCTTCTTATTTCTCGAGCTGAACTGTAGGATGTACCCGTAAATTTTACGTTTATATAATGATATAATTTAATTTAATATGTTAGACTTATTTTATTAAAAGAAAAAATTATAATCGGTGGATCATATTAATTAACAACTTTACGCGGCTTCTTTAAGCTCCCGAAGTTAAAAGAAGAAATTCAAAAACACCGCGTAGTCGTAGTCGGACTTTCATTTACGTCATTATTTCAAAAGTACAAAAAAATAAAAAAGAGAATGGAAACTAGAAATTAAAGAATGTTAACTAATTTAAATATAAAAAAATATACTTAGCAATCTTATACTACACATATATTTATAAGTTTTTATCTTCTTTTTTTTTATTATTTTTTTTTTCTTTCAATAAATATGCGATTTAATACTTAAAAACTCTTCAAATAAATCTGCAAGATTGCGTGGGCATTCCAACCTTCCCAAGTTTCCAAACCCCATGTACTGGACATTCAATGGGGATAAGAACCCAATTGAATTTTAGATGGATTTGGTTTTGGGCTTTATCGACCCAAACTGGACTCAATTTTTTTTTAAGTAAATTACTGAATATTCCTAATCTGAACAAAAAAAAAAAATCTTACTTTTCTATTTCTATTGTCTACCATCTCTATTATAATATGAAAAATACTATAGACACAAAGGGATCCCAATAAAAGATCCCACACATTGATGTGGTGCCACGTCTCTATTTTTTCTTTTCTTTTTTTTCCATTCTTTTTTTCCTCTCGTGCTTCTCCCCTCCCTTTCTCCCCCTTTCCCTCTCTGCCTCCGCCTCCCTGTGGCTGCCATGGTGGTCGGGGACCACCTCAGGGCCGACAGAATTTGCCGACTGTCCAAGCGGCACCGTTCGACGAGGGGATGGGAGCTCCCGTGCAGAGAGCGAAAGGGGGAGGAGGGGAGGAGAGACGCACAGAAGAGGCACTGCTGTGAGGAGAGGGGAGACAACGACGGCTTTTGTTGGCCCTGAGGTGGTCCCCGACCACTATGGCGGCAACGGAGAGGGCGGAGGCGGCGAAGACGCACGGGAAGGGGGAAAAAAGAAAGAAAGAAAAAAAAAAGAGTAGACATGGCACACTCACAGTGTGCCACATCAGTGTGTTGGATCCCTTTGTGTCTGTAACAGCTCCCTTATAATATTATTCTTGTTGGGTAGTGCTGACAAGGGCGATTCCGGCCAAATCCATGAGCTCAGTTAAGAAATGAGTCCCGAAAACAGGACAGAGACCATTGTGCAATACAAGAAGATCAGATAAGTGATCCAAAGTCTCATATTGTGGAGATGATCAGAGCAAACCCGGAGGAGGGTAGCCATCCCCCTTTTGCTCATAAGAGGCCGCATCACGAAAAACACGCCAACAGGCCTACAAGAACGATCTGCTCTTGTCAGAAGGGTTTCATCGAGAACCCCAGAAGGCGTGTTGCATTAAATGCACCAAAACGCCCACTCGAGAGGCAGGTCTGTGATAGGCAGGAATGGTCTTAAGGCTCATACGGGTTACCACATTAACAACAACGACATGCTCGCTCAAAGAAGTACAACTGCCAGATTGTCGAAAGCAGTAGGTGAGACTCGCTAGGAGCGACATACAAATAAGGAACAGAGCAAAGATCTACAGGTGCATTCATACTCTCCACTTTGGCTAATCTAGAGAAATATATTTTTGTGGCAGCTGACTTAGGCATTGGAAGTGACCCCTAGCCAAGAGAGTCGAGCACACCTTACTTACTGATTTTAGGTTGAAAAAGAATCACCCAGAACAAAAGTGGACGCTATTGCTAGTGTGCAAAACACGTGATTAACAATTTTATATTTATTATTTTATCTACTTGTATTAAGAAAAATTGATATAAAGTAAATTCAATGTTATTTTTTATCTCTTTAGCATATGCTTCAATTATATTTATTTGTGACGGTATTTTTTGGGAAAAAATTATACAAATTGTATATAAAGCTAATATTGCTCATCAATGTATATGGGGTTTAATGGATATATATACGTATGTATATATGAATTGCATTTCTATTTTGGCAACCGAGGTTAGGGAAATTCTTGCTACCCTTGATGTCTCACATGCCAGGCTTTGGAACTTGGTATATGAATTTCATGATTCGACTAAACCCATGATCAAGCCCCATTCCAAGGACGGTATATCTATTCTATTATAATAAGTGCCTATCACGCGTGAACAATGATTTTTCTTGTCCTTCCGTGTCAAGTTCGTGTATGTTGTGTTGTGTCTTTTTTATCCTTCTATTATGTTCTTTTGTGTCCGTTTAAGTGAGGGTTTTTGGTCTTTTGGTGCAGGTGTTTACTTTTACTGTTACCATGTCAGTTTATCGGTCAGTACACATTAGGTCAATCCATTTTTTTCTTTTTGGATCTCCATCTAGATCTGAAGGTTTTATTGGTATTTTTTTCATTTTGTTGTATTTTTGTTGTTCAATTTTGCATCTGAGTATGGATCTATATTTGAGATATTTTTTCGTTGGTCTTTGACGTTTGTGTATGTTGTTTTGGTTCCTATTTTTTCACTTTCTGCGAGATCTGGATCCCATTGTTTACCTTTTCTTGTATTTTTGTTGTTGATTTTTGGATGTGCAAAACCTATTATTAGAAAAAATTATAATATTAGCAAAAATATTATGATTTTTCCTATATTACTGTATTTTTGGTTTTCATATTTTTGCTAAGTGTGTTTCTCTTGGTTTCTTTTCTCCGTGCAAGTTTGTTTTCTGATTTTGTTTGACCTTATGTGTATCTATTTGTTATTTTTGTTATATAGCTCCTCAAAATTATTTTGAAAATGAGTTGTTGAATAAATAATGTGTTTTTCTATTTTGAGATGAAGGACACATTCCTTACAATTCCGACAATTACATACTTCGGCCATTATCAAATATCAAAACGGAACAGCGCATTTTTCTTTCAAGAATTCCTGATAGATGTTCCTGTCAGAATTGCGAGGTATGTACCCTTCATTAAGGACAACTATCACACGGCTTGAGAAGGATTTTGCTGGATTGATTGTGTTTAGTGTTGATTCTGCTTTGTTATTTTTTGGGATATATTTTCGTTGGTCATTGAAGTGTCATTAGTGTATGTCGTTTTGGTTTTTTTTTTTTCCTTTTTCGCGAGATCTCGATCGTATTTTTTGCCTTCTGCTATGTTTTTGTTGTTCATTTTTGGATCTGCATCTGGATCTGAAGGTTTTATGGGTATTTTTTCATTTTGTTGTTCATTTTTACATCTGAATCTAGATATGGATTTGGGATATTTTTTCGTTGGTCTTTGAATTGCCGTTTGTGTATATCGTTCCAGTTCCTATTTATCCGAGATTTTTTCTCGTCTTGTTGTATTTTTCATGTTCATTTTTGCATTTCGATCTAGATTTGAAGGTTTTTTTTCGTATGTTTGTTCATTTTGCATCTCCATCTGGATTTGTGATATATTTTCATTTTGTTGTATTTTCATTGTTCATTTTTGCATCTGAATCTGGATCTGGATATGGTATATTTTTTCGTTGGTCTTCGAAGTGCCGTTTGTGTATGTTGTTTTGGTTCCTATTTTTTCCTTTTTTGTGAGATTTGGATCCTATTTTTTGCCTTCTATTGTATTTTTGTTATTCATTTTTCGATCTAAATTTGGATCTGAAGGATTTACTCGCATTTTTTCATTTTTTTGTATTTTTTTTGTTTAAGTTTTGGATGTGCAAACCTATTATTAGAAAAAAAATTATAATATTAGCAAAAATGTTATGATATTTTTTTTGTATTATTATATTTTTATTTTCATATTTTCACTAAGTTGTGTTCGTTTCGTTGGGTAGATTTTGAGATGACCCATGTAGATAGTAATGTTGTCAATATTCTTATTTGTTCTGATCCTCTGTATAATCCATTTTTTCATTCTTAAAAAAAAATATCTGCATTCAATCTCCTAATTGAGATCTACGACATTTCCTTATCAACTGTAGTTCCAATTTTTGTTCTTAATTTATTTGGTTTCTAGGTACTCAATTTCTTAACTATGGCATTTTATTATTTGGGCGGGAAATGGATAGGTTTGGGGAAAGGGAAGAGTTGTGTGCCAGCGTGTCAGTTTGTCAAAGTGAGGGGATGGGTTGAGTGTTTGGGTGTATGTTTCTCGAAAAATATGTAATATTTTACACGACAATGTTTTAAAAGGAATGTTATTTTTGTAAACTAAGTTGTAAAAGTAATATCATTTTACCAAATTACCCTTATTTTACAACATGTGTTGTGAAATATGTTGTATGGATATCATTACTCATATTTCTTCGTCGGTCAAAGTTTTTCTCTTTTATTTTTCCATCCTTATCCGTGCAATTGAGTGTGTCAGTCAACCACTTTTTTTCTTTATTTTTTCTCTTTCTTATCTGTCTGAAGGGTTTAGTCTATCAGTCAGTCAGTCGTTTTTTCTTGCTTTTTATTTTTTATTTTTATTGCTTGCGTAGTTACATTTTTTACCCTCGATTTTTATAAATGGTAATGCCTCTTTTCAAATACGATTTGCTCTTTTTTTTTTCTTTTCTCATCCGTCTAACGTCTTTCTCATCCGAGCTCTCCTCCTTCGAAAATCAGGTCTCTTCTTACTGTGTCTTTCATTTTGCCTATTTCGTTGCTCTTTCTCTATTCTTCGATGTTTCTTGGTTGTGTTTTTAAAGTCTTGCGTTGTTGGTTTCTTCCTTCTTTTATTTTTGATTTTTTTTGCTTTTGTTTATTGATATTTTGACGTGTGTATCTATTTCAAGTTTTTCTTTCAATGCACATTTGTTTTCAGAAGTTTGTCTTTATTTGTATATTTTTTATCTGTGTTTTTCTCTGTTTCTTTTCTCAGTGCATGTTTATTTTGTGATTTTTTCCCTTTTGTGTGTTACTCTGTATTTCTTTTCTTGGTGCATGTTTCTTTTTTAATTTTTTTAAACTCTTTTGTCTCAGTCGATTTTGAAATAGGAGTTTTATTTTTTTTACATGCCACCGTGTTGATGTGTTATTATTTTTTCATTTTAATTGATCTGATTTATTGGTTTTTTTTTTGCAGGAAGTTCCGAGTTTCTAATTTGTAGTTCAGTTGCTTTGAGGTTTGTGTATGACTCTAATTTTTTCATTCAATTTGTATATTATTTTCGAGTTTTGAGTATGTATTGTGGAATATGTATATTTCATTATTAATTTGTTAACATATATTCTTCTGTTTTTTACTCTTAAGAATAGTTAGTATGTTCGTATTATATATTTGGTATTTGTATGCTACTGGGTTTGATATCATTTTTGGTTCCTTTTTTTAGGTTTTTAGATTTTTCCTTTTTTCATCAAAACTCAAGAGTTTTTTGTTTTATTTATTATGATTTGTTGGTTTCCTCCTTGCAGGAAATTTGAAGTATTTTATTTGAGAAATTCTGTTGTTTTGAGATTTGTATGTGTTTCGGTCGGTTTTTCAACTTTGTATAATTTGGTTAGTAGTTTTTGGTTTGGAGTTCAAACTGCTTTGGACTGATGTATATATATCTACCAATTTGATTTTTTAGGTTTGTATATTTTAGCTGGCATTTATTTGATCAAGGGGGTTCAAAATTCATATTTTTGGAATGTATTATGTCTTTCAATTTTTATCACAATTTGTGTATTTTGGTTGGTAGTTTTTAATTTGGAATCCAAACTGGTTGAGAGTTTGTATCTCTTTCAGTTTTGTAATTTCAGCCTGTATATTTTGGTAGGCATTTATTCAACATCTGTGTTGAAAATTTATCTTTTTACAATGATGATTAATGTTTTCCCTTTGTATGGTAAGTACCCTTTTGTTTTTAGGTTTTTAGTTCTTTTTTTCGTTAAAACTCAAGGGTTTCATTAAAAACAGGGACATGGTTCTCGTTCTGTTTGTATGGTATCGGTTTATTTTTTTTTCCATTCATTTTTTTAGGATTTGAGTTTTTTTATTTTTCCGTTAGAACTCAAGGATTTTAATGAAAACAGAGTAATGTTTCTCATTAGCTAAAAACTAATTGGACTGGGAAATAATTTTCTTTGGTGGGTTATACATTGGCCATACTTAGAAATTTGACTTAGATTTAGCATTAAGTAATTATTTTCTAATTTTTAAAAATCATCCAAGAAAAGCATGTATATATAAAAGTCGCTCAACAAGCAGGTTTGGGCTTTTTGCTTTGAGGGTTGCCTTGTTTCGTTTAAAATTTGTATGAATCTGAAGTTGGATGATGTGCAGTTTTTTTTTTACATGTTATTGTTGTGGGACATATCTGTCTAAGGTAGTTGTTCTTTACTTTTTTTTTTTTTTGTATAATTATGGTTATTCTTTTCAGTTTTATATTTATAAATGTAAAGTTTTCCCTGTTTGAATAATTTATATATTAACGTAAGATTAATGACATATTTGAATCAAGTTTACTGTTTGAATTTTATATTTACTTTGGTATAAATAAATTTTTTTCAAGTCCATTGTATAAAATTGAATCAAACTAATATATCACACGTTTGAAGCAAATTTACCGCTTGAGTTGTATATGTATAAATTTTTGTAAATTCTTTCTCAGAAAAAAATTAAGGGATTTGTAGATTGAGAAATTTATTACATTATTCATAAGAAATAACTTATATTGTAATGGAAAAAGTAAAAACACAAAGGACATTCTTCCTTTCTCAAAATAATAATAATAATAATAATAATAATAATTGAAAAGATTGTTATAAAATAATAAAAAATTGTCAGAAATCTTTTAAAATATTTTTTACATTTGTCGAACATGGTTATTAGAAGAAAAATGGATGTAAAAAATTTCCTCATTATTTTATTCAAATCTTCTTGATTTATCTCTTTTTCTTAATTTAGATAAGGGAGGAATGTTCTTGAATTTGTTGTTACAATAAGTACTATTGTTTTGGGTGAAAAAATGTAATGGATATTTGAAGTTGTAAATCCTTTTTTGTTTAATGAAAATAAACTTGTCGAAACTTCTAATATTTTTAATATACATAATTGCTTATAAGTATATATTCTTCAAACTGTCCATCAAGTAATTAAGGGGTGTGCAAAATTCCAAAAATTCCTACTCCGTCCGACTTATGCTCCGACTCCGACTCCGATCCGACTCCGACTTTGTCGGAGTCATTGGAATTCGGAGTAGCTCCGAATATCTATTCGGAGTAGCTCCGAATATCTATTCGGAGTCGGAGCTCCAAGAAGCTCCGACCCCGAAATTTTTTTTACTGAACACTTGCGCTCGAGCGAGGTGTCGAGCGCAAGTCGAGCACACGTTGTATTGAACATTGGCTCGAGCGACATGTCGAGCGGAAGTCGAGCGAACCTCTTCTAGAGAGGTTCGCTCGAGCGACATGTCGAGCAGAAGTCGAGCGAACCTCTCTGGAAGAGTTTTGCTCGAGCGACATATCGAGTGGAAGTCGAGCGAACCTCTCTGGAAGAGTTCCGCTCGAGCGCTATGTCGAGCGCACGTCGAGCTCCGATCTTATGTCGGAGCTCCAATTTGACTCCGACTCTTGTCAAAGTCGGAGGTCGGAAACGAGCACTTCGACTCCGTCGGAGTTGGAGCCCAGCCCTAAAGTAATTAGTTAATAATGCACAGTTTAAAAAAAAAATCCATTCAATATAAGTTTTTTAGAAGCGTTTCTGTTTTCCATTAACTAATTCTTAGACAAAATTTTAAAACTTTACAGTAAATTTCGCAAATAAACTATTCTTGGCAAATCTGAATTAATGTAGGCTTAACATATATGATGAATTTCATTTATGCAACTTAATTCTTGTAATTCTAGTACTGATTGGTCGCTCAATTAAATTCTTTTTCATAAAAAAATTGAAAGTTTTATAATTTGAAAATTTTATTGCATTATCTACAAAAAAAACAAAACAAAACACCATGGATATTCCTATTGTCTCCATAAAGGAACACATAAAGAAATAAATTTTTTTGTCCTGGAACCATTTTGCATTATATTGTAGAATTTATCCAAGTTTTTTACCATTTATTTCCTTTTCTTTAGGCACAAGAGGAATGTTATGGTGTTTTTGTTTTGTATAATAATATGCTTTGTTTTTTTGGCGAGAATCTAATAAATATTTCAAATTATAAATCCTTTTTCTCAAAATGAAAAAGAATCTCTCGACGCATCATAATTAAAAATAAAACAAGCAGTTGCATATTTATTTGAAATTAAACCTATTTAGTACCCTCAACGTAGAGATTCCGTTGGTACTTTTTAAATGTCATTTTGTGATTAGGGTTGTAAATAAACCAGTCTGTTCGATAGCCCACTCGGTACTAGCTCGCTCGGTTAAACTCGAATCGAACTCGACTCGTAAAAAAAAAAAAAAAAAAAAAAAAACTCGTTCGTGAAAGTAGATACCCGCTCGATTTGTAAATGACATATACCTGACAAAACTAGACTCGACTCTGCTAAGGCTCGTTAAGGCTCGCTCGTTTATGCTCGAGTCGACTTGATTAAAACTCATTCATATATTGATAAATATATACATACACTAATGTATATACATATATATGTATTAGCTAATAATATAAGCATACCACTTTTATAATTAAATATATAATATGTAATCTAATTACTTATGTCTTTATAGTGAATATACTTCATAGGTATATTTTATAATTTGTATGATAATTAGTCGATAAAATTTAATAATTTCATATAGTAGTATGTGAGAATCATATATGAAATATATATATGCTATCATATTAAGTGTATGTATTAATAATATATGTAGGCATATAATATATTATTATTTTAGATAAATATCAACTAGTTTGATATTAATTATTTATAAATTTTTTAAAATTTTATAATTCAATAGATATTCTACTTGTTAATTGTATAAATTCAATATTAGATCTTTTATTTTTTATTTATTTAATTTATTAATTATTAAGTCTTATTAAAAAAAAAGAAACAATTCAAGCTCGAGCTTAACTCGACTTGAACTCATTTGTGGGATAAGCTCGAGCTCGAGTTAGAGTTGAGAGTTTAACTTATTGAGTCAAGCTCGAACAAAGAATAAAAAAAAAAAAATCCCAAACTCGAGCTCAATTTCCAGCTTGAGTATTTTGAGTCGAGCCGAGCTCGACAAGCCAAAGACCGGCTCGGCTCGGCTCGACTTAATTACAGTCCTATTTGTGATCGATGCCATTTTCAAGTTTCTTGATAGTTTGATGTTTAGAAATGCTCTCAACATTTGTTGTTATTTTCCTAAACCAAGTTTTTCCCGTTGAACATCAAAAACCTTAAAAATGGTCTTGGTGTTATTGTCACGTTTGGATTTTCATTGTAAGTTCTTGGGAAAAAGATCCCTTTTATGACATTAAGTAATTCTCTCACAATTTTAAAAAAATGCCTATAAAAAACCTTTTTAGAGGTTTTATAGTTTGGAAAATTTATTTATTGTATTAAAAAAAACAAGCACCTGCAACCCTTTATTAAAATTCAGCACATTTGGTGCTCTCAACATAAAGATGATTAAACATAAATTTTATTCAAGACTAAAACTTTGAAAACGTAAATTTGGTTTCCTTTCAAGACTAAAATTCAAAATTTTGAAAACTTTGAAAGCCTCCGATCTCATCATTATAACTTTCATAAATTCTCACACAAAATAAACTAAACAATTCAACTTTTTCAAATCTCAAAACAAAAATAATATTAAAAAATATATTTTAATAATATTTTATTCAATTTTTTAACTTTAACCCCAACTCATTTCATCTTATCTCATCTCTAAAAACAAACGAGTAGTTTTTTTATAGTTTGATGTTTAAAAATGGTCCCAGCAGAGTTTTTGACCAAAAAAAACTGAAACAAATTTATGCAACCTGTAGAACTAACAAAATATAATTTTTTTTAATTTTTTATTTTTAAAAATACAAAATGTAGTTAAATAAAATGTGTAAAGAGAATTTTGGGCTATCTTCCTACGAATTAAAAGAAATATGTTTTTTTGAATGAAGAAGCTCAGGATTTTTATCAGAAGTAAATATATGTTTCTAATTGATGAAGATTTATGATATTTTCAAAATTTGACTTATGAAAATATCATTAAACATTTCTTTTTCTTTTTTTTTATCTTGCTTTTAAAAGTGTTTAAGGTAGGTAGAAAAAATTCAAAAGAAAAACACAACAATTCAAAGAAGAATTTTGATCTATCTTTCTGTATTAAAAAAAATGTTTGCAGTGGTATAATAATTGCAGAAAAATAATTTATCCATTCAAACAATAATTTTAATCTGTATATTTATCCGTTTTGTTATATTTATATTTATATTTATATAAATTTTTGTTATGAAAAAAAAAAACTTACAATGACTTTTGTATTCAAAATTTCAAATAGAAATTGTTGTCCGTGTCAAGAGCTCTAAACATAGAAAAGATTCTTCACTGTTGATTTTAAAAACTGTAAGTACCTCTCTTTTATATTATATATTCTGTTGAGAAAAAAAAATATCGGAACTTAAAAAATCAAATCGATACAAATTTGTTGTGATGCTTTTTGTTTGTAATTTTTTGTGGGGGATTCCTTTGAGGAATTGATTAGTTTTAACAGATATTCAATTTATGAATTTTGACATATGATATGGATTTAAGGTTTTTATAAGTTCTTTTTTCATGGGCATTTTTCCTTTGTTGTGTTACTTTATTTTGTTCAATTCATTGTTTATTTAGAGTATCAGTAATTGGATATTATGTATTGTTCAGCATAGGATTCAATAAAGTTGTTTGTAGCATTTAAAATGCTTTGTTGGATGCTTTGTAGCATTTTATTATGAAACAACCATGTTTTGTTGCGCTGATGAGACAATTTTTTTTGTCACAAATGATGTTTTTGATCAACTTTACAAACTGTTTACTTCCAACACATATGAGTTTACGCATTTTAAGACCTATGTTCGAACGTATAATAACAAGTTCGCTTTTATATTTTTAGTAGTTAAATTTGATAGAGAGCTTTGCACAAGGAATAGAGGAATTTATACATTTCAATCTCAAGGACATATCTATCACTACATCAGCATGAGTGTAGCCCATGAATTAGAAAATCTCATTTCCGATTCAAGTTGAATGGATCTATAAATTATTGCCACTTAGAAAAGAATAGCAAGGTTAGAGCAAATTTTTAATGTTGCCATTTGTATTAAGCTATTAGGCGTGTAATTTTGTAATATTTTTTTCTTCAACTTTTATAGCATTGAATAAAAAAAAATTAATCATTTTGTGCTATTAATATTATTGCTACAAGTTGCAAATTAGATAAAATGTCAGATCTATTTTGTTATTGTCTGGTTGTTTGTCCCAATAATTTGTACTTGATATGTATGTTAAGATTGAGATGTCAAGGTTGAATTATTTTCATAATAAACAACAACATATTCGATCCAAATTATATCAAGATACTGTTAATAGCATCACGCTCGAAGAAACTAATGCTTCTAAGATTAGAAAACGTATTATTCTGCCTTCATCTTTTATTGAGGGTCCAAGAGACATGTGAACAAGATATATGGAGCCAATAGCTTTAGTTCAGTGTTATGATATACCAGATAGTTTCTAAACAATGACATGCAATCCAAACTGGGAAGAAATTTCAAATGAATTGAAATTTGAAATGAGATATGTTCGAATGAACATATAATTAAACCATATATGTTCGAATATGATGAACATATTCGTCATGATTTGATTTCTCGAATTTTTCATGCAAAATTAGAGGAATTAAATGATCAATTATTCAAGCAGGAAATATTTGAAAAAGTTTCATCATATGTCTATGTTATTGAACACCAAAAAAGAAGGCTTCTGCATCGACATTTTTTTAATTATATTATGGCGGGATTGAAAACTCTATGCCCCTAAATCTTTTGACGATATTATATCAGCAGAAATACCTTATAGAAATAAGAATTTGCATTTGCATAATGTCATTCTAAGGCATGTGATGCATGGACCGTGTGGCATGTTGAATCCGACAAATGTATGAATGAAAACAAATGGTAGTTGCATAAACCATTATCTAAAGAACTTTTCATCAAATGCAACTGTTGGAAATGACTGCTTTCCAGTATATAACCGTTCTGACAATGAAATTATTGTCAAGGTCAAATGCCATAATTTGGATAAATGTTGGGTTGTTTCATATAATTCTTATTTGGTTGCAACATTTGACTGTTATATTAATAAGGAGATTTGTTCTACAATAAAGGTAGTCAAATATCTTTATTAGTATATTTACAAGGTCATGATCATGTTGTTTTTAATTTGGTTTCTAAACAAAGCAAGCAACAAATTGATGAAATTAAATAATTCAAATTGGCCCAATGGATTGCTCCACCTAGAGCTATGTAGAAAATATATGGCTTTGTTGTTAATGAAATGTACCCAACATTCTATAGCTTACATTTACATCTTAAGGATTAACATCAAATGCCTTTTCGGGCACATGAAAACTTAACCCATGTTCTCAACTCTGATTTGTTTGCAAAATTGATGTTAACATAATTCTTTGCAACAAATCGAGTAGATGAGAATGCCAGAAGATTGTTGTATAAAGAATTTCCAAAATTTTATGTTTAGAGCCAACAATACAAAATGTGAACTACTAAAAAAAAGTAATTATAGGTCAAATTGCTATAGTAAATCCGTTTGAAAGTGAGAGGTATTATCTACGGATATTGCTAAATCATATAAGAGATCATTTATCATTTGATGATCGTAGGACAGTTGATGATGTTGTGGCTCTAACATTTTATTAAGCAGCTAGTTTGCATGGTTTGTTAGGGAGATAAAGCAATTTAGAAGATTTTTTATACGAAACATCTTTATATCATATACCGTTTAACTTAAGATGGTTATTTGCAATAATATTGATTTATTACAATCCAACAAATCCGAGAGAGTTTTGGGAATGTTTTGAACAATATATGTCAATTGATTTTATGTCAATTGAAAATTCTTCATTGAATGTAAAAATATAGGTTTTACGCTCTATCTCTTCTGCACTTGAATTAATGAGAAAAGACATTAATACATGCAATTAAGTTCTTTAGGTTCAAAGCTATTACATATTTATTATGTAGGAACATTAGCCATATATAGAGAACTTTACAACACAAGTTTCACAAATAGAATAGATGATTCAGATTGCTGTAGAGCTTGACTGATTCAACCACCACCAGTAGCACAAAAACTCCAATGTTGTCTCAATTGATCCCATACAAGATGACTTAAAATGACGAATCATAGTAGAAAAACCAAAGAAGCCACATTTTGAACTGATGTTTTTTGTTAGACTTGTACCTAAACAGTATCCTAAAACTATCAATATGATAAATATGTGTTAGACTATGTTGATGTTTGAACTAATATTTTTGTTTTCTAATCTATCCAAACATGTAATTATTATACTCCACTTAACTATTATTATCCAAAAATATTTCTTAGAATTTACATTTTTTTCATATGCATTAAATTATTGATTGAGGTCAATTTTTTATGAAAAGTATATTATTTTTTTTAAAAATAACCATTTTACCCAACTAGACAAATGTGATTTGCACGTTCTTCCTATAATAGTGTATATATATATAGCCATATTATAATAATGTTCTAGAGAGATATTGCTGGGTAATGGATTTAATTATTAGCATTTCAAGTACGAGGCTAACTAGGTGTAGCCAAAAGTAGTACTCATGATCATGTCCGTCCATGCACTAAATAACACAGGGGAATTAGGGAAAATTATAATAATCTTTATGTTTTCCATTAAATAATGACCATGAAAGCTATGGGCTTATTTCAGTACATTATAAAAATAATAGAGATCTTTCATCCTTAAATATTTTGTAATTAGCTAGCTAAGATCGATGCGACTTGATCCCCGATTCTGCCAATTACATAATTTATTTGTTGGCACCTAGCAGCTAAGGTTATCTTCACCCGGAGCAACACCTGCTATTTTAGGTGGGTATCTTGCTCTATTTTCCTTTCTTCTTTTTTTTTATTCGCGTATAGCCCTCCTTAATTCTCTTCTTCTTTGACTGGAAAAAACAAGTGATTGATCACATGATTGAGTCAGACATTTATAAGGTGACTATCATATTAATTAATTAGATTGTTGATGTACTGAATTAATTTATTTGACCATTTCTGCTTAATATATATACACGATTTTGTGTGGTAGTGCTTAATTATATACAATTTACAATACAAGATTGTTTACTACGTACCTGCTCAAAACAGAAGACCAAAAAACAAAAAACTTAAAACAAAAGTCGTTAATGTTGTTCTTGTCATGCTAATAACACTATATATATGTTATAATCCAAACTAGAAGGTTCATGTCACTTTCAAAAAAAAGAAAAATAAAAACAAAGAATTGATTTCTAAATGGGCTACAACCTCTCCGAGCCCATGTAGGACCTTCCATGGGTTGTAATGATCTGGGTCAATCTAAGCCCAAATCTTCTCCTCAAGTTTTTTAGAAAGGAAACTTTTAGGTACGTATAAGAAAAAAATTAAAAGTATGGGGCAAGGATTGTGCATGGAGAAATAATATTTACAGTTTTGAAGCGTGCAACTTCCGTTTAAAGAAGTGGGTAAATTTGATATTCATATAAAAAAATATTTTTTAATAGTGATCTCTACTTTTTTTTAAAATGAGTACGTAAAAATTACATACTCCAAGACTATATATAACATTACCGATTGGACACAAGCTCAAGTTCAGCATATGTGCTACCAATTAGGGGTGTAAATGTAAACCGGAAAACCGGTCCGGTCCGGACCGGACCGGACCGGTTTTACCGGTTTTGGACTGGTCCGGTCCGGAACCGGTTTTTAAAATCTAAAAACCAGCCGGTTCCAGTCCGGTTCCGGTTCTGGGATTTTTTGGACCTGACTTGACCGGTTGATTAAAAAAAATAAAAAATAATATTTTTATATATAAGTTTTATACAAAATATTTTTTATATATTAAATATTAATATATATAAGTTTTATATATAATGTATAATTATAAATTTTTATGTGAAATTTTTATATATAATATATATAATTATATGTATTCATATATGAAATAATTTCTTGTTATAATTTATAAATTATTACATAAAATGTTAATACTAAATCACTAAAAGTTTATAACTAATACTAATATATAACTTATAACTATACAAATAGTCTAATATTAATACTATTATATAGTCTAATATATTAATAAAAGTATAAAACAATTTTTTTAAATCAGTTTTTTTTTTTTTTATAAACAAATTTTTAATGATAAATTGTGAAACTTACATTTTAAAAAAATCGAAAAATCGGACCGGACCGGACCGGAAACCGGTAAAACCGGAAGTACCGGTTTAGGAGGATAACCGGTGCGTAATTAGTTTTGAAAAATACAAAACCGGTATATACCGGTTCGGTCCTAGATTTTATCCAAAGCCGGACTGAACCGGACCGGTTACACCCCTACTACCAATAATAAATTGGAGCTTGTAATATTTGTAGTGATGGTACTAAGGGTATTTAATTTTCGTACTTAATTTGCCGATTATTTAATAACCTGCATATATTCCTAGTATATAAGATTCTCGATCGATTATTGAAACCAACTGGTACTTTGCGACATTAATTGGGTGATCGACAGTGGATTTTTCAATGTCTGATTCCTCATTTATGATCATGACCATAAAATTAAGACTAACAAATGCAGTGGAATTAATTAATTGAAGCAAAATAATAATAATAATAATAATATTCTTTAATTAATTATTTTGCCAACTTAACTAGTTGGCACTCTTTATTTCATACATTATTTAAGTTTACTAGCTAATTAATTATTAAGCAAGCTAGATCAGTACATGATATCCAAGAAATGTCGATCGAGACGCAGACATCATGATCCAGCTCGATCCGGCTAGCAACTGAGATTATCACCGGGAGCAACACCGAGTTGGTTGCAATATTGAGTGTAATATTGGATACGAGATTGGACAGCACCGGAGTTCCCACCATTGCATTCAATTGCACCGTTAATGGCTCGAATGGTTGCACCAAACCCTTGGTTTAGGACTTGGTGAACATTGGTCATCCAAAACCATAAGGCTGTCTTAAATGAAATAACAGGGTCTGTGGCTACAGTTTCAGGAGAGTTTAATCCATCAAATCCAATGCTATTTCCAGCAGCTCCATAGTTGTAATTCCAAGTTAACTGAAGTGGTCCACGACCATAGTATTTCTTATCAGTGTTGCATGGATACTGTGTATAGGTCTCATCACAGTAGTCTTGCGAAGCACCGTTTATCTCTTCTATGTAGCACAAAGCTGCCCAAATATAAACAATTTGCTTAATTTAATTTCAAGCTGTGAATATATTTTCTAATTAAAATCTAGTATATATACATATTATATATATACCCCTAGTAATGGACAAGAATATATGCTACAAATTAACCTGTATATATATATATATATATATATATATATGATCTATGATTAATGATTATATATGTATGTGAGCTTAAAAGTAAAAGATCATACACTTCCCATTTAAATATTTTGTGAATTCATGCTTAGAAAGTTAGTGTTTTCATTAAAATTTAAGAAACAAACATATATAAATGTAAAATTATATTTGAAACTATATATGCTCTATTATGTTAATTATAAGTTAGTTGCTCCAAATGATCCTGACATCAATAAAATATCAATCGGGTATCATGCATGCGGTTGTTTTTGGTGCATAAGGTTGTATTATTATGTACTGATCATGATATCCAACTCGTTATAAAAAGTCACAGAGATATATATTTATATATATATATATAGAGAGAGAGAGAGAGAGAGAGAGAGAGAGAGAGAGAGAGTAGGATCTTACATCCTGTCTCATGTGCAACATTAGCAAAGAAAGCAGCAACCTCACGCTTGGACTCGTCAGCAGAACCAGACCCGAATTGATTATACGAACTAAGAGCACTAAGAAAGGCAGCTCTTGTGTAGAAGCTCTTTCCTGGACAATCTCCACTCGCTTGATTCAATATCCCATTAAAGAAATCTTCCGTCACAATATCGGCCACCGAACCACCACCAGTACCAGTGCAAGGGCCTTCTTGGCACCCCGGGCCACAGTAGTCGTTGCCGGTGCCACAATAGCCATACTGGCTGCAACATTCATTAGCTTGGCAACCACAGTTTTGACCCTTCACATTGCCGGGGACAAGTGCTCCTGCTAAGATTACAACTAGAACGAGGGTTAGTAGATTCTTTTTCAAGCTGAGTGCAGCCATCTGGGGAAGGTTAGAAAGAAGAATATTGAACAAGCTGTTTGTGTGGGATGAAATGGAAAGTACTTTGTTTGGTATTTATAGATAGTAGTAGTGCAGCTGGCTAGCTCGCATGCAGCAAGTTGATCGGTAAACCCTGTAGCTTAGATAGTTTCAATTCAATGATATCGTAATGACTACCAGAAGGCGTGTATGATATGAGTCTTGTTGCTGGACTTTGACTGATTGATCACATAGAACAATAACAGTTAGGCCGTAATTTAATTTGTTGAATCATATTCTTGTGAACAAATATTTCGCCAATCCCTTAATTAAAAGTAAGTTTCGTACCCATCTATATATATATATATATATATATGCAATTAGATCAAGAATAGTCAAACATCTATATAATATGTATCGAAAACTACGTATAGATCCAACCCTTTTTATAACTATCTATACCACTATGTTTTAAATGAGATATATTTTTATAACTTAATAATACATGGGTAGTATATAATATGTGACATAACTTATGAATCCAACACAAACACAACATAAAATTAGTTAGTTTGTGTTTGATAAAAATGGGTTTGGGTTAAAACGGACTGATCCGTTAAGTCACGATTAATCAACAGGTAAAATATAACGGGCCAACCCGCTTAATTAACCCAAAATCAACCTATAATAACCCATTTAAATTTACTTCAAAATTACAATTTTATTATTGTTGAGTTGTAATATTATTATTTCTCAATATGCTTATATTTTTATTGTTGGGATTGTAATTATGAACATATGTTTATATTTGTTATTGTAAGGTTGTAATATTGGTTTTATTATAAGTTAAAATTTGACAAATATTGATATTTTTTGTTAGTAAGTAGTCTTATTATTATTTTTTAGATATTGTAGCTACTAATAAATATAGATTTTAAATTGTATGTGAATTATGTTAATCATGTCAAATGGATTATACATGTTAGTTCAACTCATTTACATGAAACGAGTTGAAATGAGTCGTGTCGTGTCGAGTTATTTCTAATTAATTATTGAGTAATGGTAGTGTGGTGTATAGAATTTTCCTTAATTATTAAACGGCCAAAAAGAGTGACACGACATGACCGTTATTTAAATGGGTTGGATTAGGGTTTGACACGTTTGACATGTTTAGCTTAACGGGTTAGATTCGGATGGATTAATTACTATATAGTCAAATGTCTATGATTTGATACGAACAAGATCCGAAAATACGAATTGTCACCCCTAATTAATAACGTACAAAAATAAAGTTATTATAAATATATATATACACCTTCATTTTAAAAACTGGTTATAAAAAATATTGTAAAAAAAGTTATGTGTATATTATTACTTGTACGTAGGCTTAAAAGTATATATAAATAAGTTTAAAAATTAGAACTTTTAATGTTGTTATTATATATTCAACAAATTACCAAGTCGTAATCCGTTGAAGTGGTCCATTTTCAAAGGGTCACGTCGATCATTGTCCCTAATTCCCTTCTAATAATTAATTACCATATTAATTCGATCCTAATTAATTAAGTAGTACTCGATGCCCCAAAAAGTAATGCATCTTTTTTAAGTTTTTCACAAGTCGTGGCCTTCCCAGTCCCACCCATCCAGCTCCTCCATGCATTACTGATTTCTTCTCTCTTTCCAGCCGCCCCCTCAAAAGTCAAGAGTTTCGAATGGTTTCTACCCAACCAATTAATTACTAGCTAGTCATGCTTTAACGTTTAGGGAATTGACATTAGGTAAGCTAAAATGAATTCCTTAGTTAAAATTTAGATAAAACTTCCTCTTTATGTCCTCCATCGTCTTGGATTAATTATATGTAATTAGGAAAAGAATGCATTTGAGCTATTTCAATTTATATTGGCTTAGCCAAAATAGAAAGACTAGCCTCCTTACCCAAATTTTAAAGTTACTAAAATAATATATATATATATATATATACCCAAATTTTGAAGTTACTACAATAATATATTTATATAAATGTTTAATTCATTTAAAAAACCTAAACTTACAAACTGATTAGATTTATATAAATATATTTTATCGTAAAGTAAATATAACGTACCAAATTACTAATGTAAATTTAGCATTGCTAATATCGATGGCAACCCTCCTATTCCATCAACGCCTAAATCGACTAGTGCTAATTAATTAATTGTAACGAATTTAGCATATCTTTATATAATATGTATGCAAGATATATATATACATGAATCTGCTGATCATGAAGACTTAATATATTCAGATTCATTCAATATTAATCATGTATATATATAATATGAAATTAAATTCCCGTAACTCGCGGGGTGAAAAGTATTCCTAATATTTAATAGTCAACATGATTAACGCAAGTCCTAAGACGCATGGAAAACCCTGGCTGGCCTGCAGGCTGCTAGCTAGCTAGTCCAAGATCAAGACGAGTACTGCTACTGATCACATACAATATGAACGCATGCAAGTCTTTGTTTCTGACATGGCTACTTTCATGATCATGTCCCAACTCTCAATTAACCATGCAATATGCATGTACCTAGCAGCTAGCTTGCTTGCTTGCTTTAAATTTCTAGAAGACAGCTTTCACTTGTATTCAAATGAAAAATATAAACTCACAATATTTTACATGATATTTTATATAACAATATTTAAAAAAAGTATTTTTATAAAATATTTTATAAAACTAATATTATTTTATCAAAATATTTTTATTTTATAACATGTGTTGTGTAAAGTATTGTGTATTTATCATTACTCTATTCAAATATCTTGGAAGTATGTTTTCAAAAAAAAAAATCTTGGAAGTAGCTGCTAGTCTCCGACTTTTAATCCATGACCGGGGATATTGCATATGCAATAAGCTTAATTTTTCCAAGTTCTTATCCATGTGATCTATTTGTATCATGTGTTGAGATTATTCTCAATACTGCTTGAAACGTACACGTCTACGATATTAACCTTTTGTGGAACAGACTTCGGATGACTTTAGTAGAGGCCAGAATCCAGATGCTTTCGATGATTAAAATGTGGTTTAGATAGTAAGTTGAGATAAAATGAATTGAAATGAAAGTTGAAAGTTGAATAAAATATTATTAGAATATTATTTTGTAATATTATTATTATTTTGAGACTTGAAAAAGTTGAATTGTTTATTATATTTTGTATTGAAATTTGAAAAAGTTATAATGATGAGTTGAGATGAGTTGAAATGATTTTAGGAAGCAAACGAAGCCTTAAAGAAACTTATTTGCACCTGAGAAATTGTAGAGGGTGCGTAACTCAAGGGTCTTTGACTAGACTTTTGACTTGTCAACACCATAAACTGGTCTTTGTTGGACGATGTATAATTACGCGGGGAACGTGTGCAATCCGCCATTTTTTTTTTTTTTAGTTTTGTTAGATAATCTCTACCACACTCCACGTTTCATATTTTTTTAAAAATTTTAAATTTTTAATATTTTTTAAAAATTTTTTTTTAAGTTTATACTTTTTAAATTATTTCAAATTTTTTTATTCATTATTCATTAATAAATATTTAATAAAAGAAAAAAATAATAAAAATTAAAAATAATGTAGAGTATGGAGTGTTAGGAAGGTATGAAAATTTTTTATTTTTTATTTTTATTTTTCTTATTTCTCGAACTGAACTGTAGGATGTACCCGTAAATCTTACGTTTATATAGATTTATTTTATAAAAAGAAATTATAATTGGTGGATCGTATTAATTAACTAATTTAGCATGGATTTAATTATTAGCATTTCAAGTACGAGGCCGCTAACTAGGTGTAGCCAAAAGTAGTACTCATGATCATGTCGTCCATGCACTAAATAACACGGGAATTAGGAAAGATTATAATAAGAGTAATGTCACGTACAGTCGTGAAATGCGTAAATGTCGTGTAATCATTTTGAAAAAGAATGAGGTTCATTATTAAAAAATTAATTTATTTTCATATGAGTATCATATTTATTCACTTTTTTTTAAAGTGACTATACGACGCTTGCATATTCACGATTGCAAATATCATTTCTCTTAATAATAATATTTATGTTTTCCATTGAATAATGGCCATGAAAGCTATGGGTTTAATTCTGTACCTTATAAAAATGATAGATATCTTTCATCCTTAAATATTTTTTAATTAGATAGCTAGGATCGATGCGACTTGATCCCCGATTCTGCCAATTACATAATTTATTTGTTGGCACCTAGCAGCTAAGGTTATCTTCACCAGGAGCAACACCTGCCATTTTAGGTGGGTATCTTGCTCTATTTTCCTTCTTCTTTTTTTTTTATTCGCGTATAGCCCTCCTTAGGGTGTCTATCATATTAATTAATAAGCTAGTTGAATTACTGAATTAATTTCTTTGACCATTTCTGCTTAATATATATACACGGTTTTGTTTGGTAGTGCCTAATTATATACAATGTACAGTACATGACTGTTCATTCGACCTAATCTGAACTTGTTTGATTCTAATTTTGCGATTCTCACTTGAATATACGTAAAAGTGAGACGGTAACGTGGTACTATTCGACCCCGTCCCCGAGTCGAGGGATAACCATTACCAATCTAATATTAAAAAAAAAAAAAAAAAAAAAACCTCAATTAGGAGTTGAATCATTCTTTATTGATCACCTTCGAAGATATTGCCGACTTCTTATGGAATAAGTGAATCAAACCATTAAAGGTTAATTACTACGTACTTGCTCAAAACAAAAGACCAAAAAACAAAAATAAAACAAAAGTCGTTAATGTTGTTGTTGTCATGCCAATAACACTATATATATGTCGGCTATACGTACCAGCTGTAATCTCAATTGACTTGATCCAATCCAGTAATAGAAACTAGAAAGGTTCATGTCGCTTTCAAAGAAACGAAAAATAAAAACAGAGAATTGATTTCTAAATGGGCTCCAACCTCTCCGAGCCCATGCAGGACCTTCCATGGGTTGTAATGAGCTGGGTCAATCTAAGCCCAAATCTTCTCCTCAAGTTTTTTAGAAAGGAAACTTTTAGGTACGTATAACAAAGAAATTAAATGTATGGGACATGAATGGTGCATAGAGAAATAATATTTACAGTTTTGAAGCGTGCAACTTCCGCTTAAAGAAGTGGGTAAATTTGATATTCATATAATAAAAAAAAAATTTTAATAGTGACCCTTACTTTTTTTTAAAATGAATACGTGGGAACTGCATACTCCAAGACTATATATAACATTACCAATTAGACACAAGTTCAAGCTCAGCATATGTGCTACCAATAGTAAATTGGAGCTTGTAATATTTGTAGTGATGGTACTAAGGGTATTTAATTTTCGTACTTAATTTGAGATTATTTAATAACCTCCATATATTCCTAGTATATAAGATTCTCGATCGATTATTGAAACCAAGTACTGGTAATTTGCGACATTATTTGGGTGATCGACAGTGGATTTTCCAATGTCTGATTCCTCATTTATGATCATGACCATAAAATTAAGACTAACAAATGCAGTGGAATTAATTAATTAAAGCAAATAATAATGATAATAATACTCTTTAAATAATTATATTTTTTGCCAACTTAACTAGTTGGCACTCTTTATTTCATTTTATTGTATACATTATTTAAGTTTACTAGCTAATTAATTATTAAGCAAGCTAGATCAGTACATGATATCCAAGAAAAGATCGAGACTCAGACATCATGATCCAGCTCGATCCGGCTAGCAACTGAGATTATCACCGGGAGCAACACCGAGTTGGTTGCAATATTGAGTGTAATATTGGATACGAGATTGGACAGCACCGGAGTTCCCACCATTGCATTCAATTGCACCGTTAATGGCTCGAATGGTTGCACCAAACCCTTGGTTTAGGACTTGGTGAACATTGGTCATCCAAAACCATAAGGCTGTCTTAAATGAAATAACAGGGTCTGTGGCTACAGTTTCAGGAGAGTTTAATCCATCAAATCCAATGCTATTTCCAGCAGCTCCATAGTTGTAATTCCAAGTTAACTGAAGTGGTCCACGACCATAGTATTTCTTATCAGTGTTGCATGGATACTGTGTATAGGTCTCATCACAGTAGTCTTGCGAAGCACCGTTTATCTCTTCTATGTAGCACAAAGCTGCCCAAATATAAACAATTTGCTTAATTTAATTTCAAGCTGTGAATATATTTTCTAATTAAAATCTAATATATATACATATTATATATATACCCCTAGTAATGGACAAGAATATATGCTACAAATTAACCTGTATATATATATATATATATGATCTATGATTAATGATTATATATGTATGTGAGCTTAAAAGTAAAAGATCATACACTTCCCATTTAAATATTTTGTGAATTCATGCTTATTAGAAAGTTAGTATTGTTTTCATTAAAATTTAAGAAAAAAAACATATATAAATGTAAAGTTATATTTGAAATTATATATGCTATATTATGTTAATTATAAGTTAGTTGCTCCAAATGATCGTGACATCAATAAAATATCAATCGGATATCATGCATGCGGTTGTTTTTGGTGCATAAGGTTGTTTTATTATGTAGTACTGATCATGATATCTAACTCGTTATAAAAAGTTAGAGAGAGAGAGAGAGAGAGAGTAGGATCTTACATCCTGTCTCATGTGCAACATTAGCGAAGAAAGCAGCAACCTCACGCTTGGACTCGTCAGCAGAACCAGACCCGAATTGATTATACGAACTAAGAGCACTAAGGAAGGCAGCTCTTGTGTAGAAGCTCTTTCCTGGACAATCTCCACTCGCCTGATTCAGTATCCCATTAAAGAAATCGTCCGTCACAATATCGGCCACCGAATTTTGACCCTTCACATTGCAGGGGACAAGTACTAATGCTAAGATTACAACTAGAATGAGGGTTAGTAGATTCTTTTTCAAGCCGAGTGCAGCCATCTGGGGAAGGTTATAAGAAAGAAGAATATTGAACAAGCTGATTGTGTGGGATGAATTAATGGGAAGTACTTGTTTGGTATTTATAGATAGTAGTAGTGCAGCTAGCTAGCTCGCATGCAGCAAGTTAATCGGTAAACCCTGTAGCTTAGATAGTTTCAATTCAATGATGTCGTTAATTATGACAACCAGAAGGCGTGTATGATATGAGTCTTGTTAATGCTGGACTTTGACTGATTGATCATCTAGAACTATAACAGCTAGGCTGTAATTTAATTTGTTGAATCATTTTCTTGTGAACAATTAATATTTCGCCAATACCTTAATTAAAAGTTGTTGAAAAGTTTCGTACCCGGCCATCTATATATAGATATATGGTTATCATTTCTCTAGCTAGCTAGTTGGTGATACGTGCATGCATGGCCGGCCATAAATTAAAACTGAAGCAACTATATATATATATATATATATATATATATATAAGGAAAATGCTAGTCTTACCGTTCATTTCTACCGCTCTATTCTACTGCTGTGGTTTTTTAATTTTTTTTTACTTAGTGATTAAGGAAGTGTTTTTTAATAATGTTGTGGTTTTTTTATTTTTTAAAAAAATATTTAAAAGTGTTAAAAAATACATGTAAAAAAAGTAAAAAAAAAAAAAAATAGCCTAACGGTAGCTCTCAGCGGGAGCTGGGAGCGGTGGACGTAGCTCTCTATATATAATGCAGATCAAGAATAGTCGAACATCTATATAATATTATGTATCGAAAAACAACCCTTTTATAACTATCTATACAACTACGTTTTAAATGAGATATATTTTTATAACTTAATAATATGGGTGGTATATAATATGTGACACGATCCATGAATCCAACACGAACATAACATAAAATTAATTAATTTGTGTTTGATATAAATGAGTTTGGGTCAAAACGGACCGATCCGATAAGAAACGATTAATCAACGGGTAAATAACGGGTCAATCCACTTAATCCAAAATCAACCCGTATTAATCCATTTAAATTTACTTCAAAATTACAATTTTATTATTGTTGAGTTATAATATTTTTATTTCTTAATATGCTTATGTTTTTATTATTGGGATTGTAATTCTGGACATATGCTTATATTTGTTATTGTAAGGTTGTAATATTGGTTTTATTATAGGTTAAGATTTGAAAAATATTGATATTTTTTATTAATAAGTATTCTTATTATTTTTTTTTTAGATATTGGAGCTACTAATAAATATAGATTTTAAATTGTATGTGAATTATGTTAATCATGTCAAATGGGTTATGCATGTTAGTTCAAATCATTTACATGAAACGGGTTGAAATGAGTCATGTCGTGTTGAGTTATTTCTAATTAATTATTGAGTAATATTATACATCACACTACTATCAAATTTTCATCACACTATATAAGATGTGGCACATTTATCATCATTAGATGATAAAGAAATAGTGATAAATGTACCACATCTTACATAGTGGGATGAAAATATGATAGTAGTGTGGTGTATAGAATTTTCCTTAATTATTAAACGGCCAAAACGAGTGACATGACACGACCTGTTATTTAAATGGGTCGGACTAGGATTTGACACGTTTGGCATGTTTAGCTTAACGGATAGGGTTTGGGTTAACCTATTACTATATAGTTGAATATCCATGACTTGACACGAATACGATCAGGAAATACAAATTGTCACTCCTAATTAATAACGTACAAAAATAAAGTTATTTTACATATTTTAAAAAGTGGTTATAAAAAATATTGTAAAAAAAAGTTATGTGTATATTATTACTCGTATGTATGCCTAAAAGTATATATAAATAAATTTAAAAATTAGAACTTTTAATGTTGTTATTATATATTCAACAAATTACCAAGTCGTAATCCGTTGAAGTGGTCCATTTTCAAAGGGTCACGTCGATCATTGTCCCTAATTCCCTTCTAATAATTTATAATTACCATATTAATTCGATCCTAATTAATTAAGTAGTACTCGATCAAAAAGTAATGCATCTTTTTTAAGTTTTTCACAAGTCGTGGCCTTCCCAGTCCCACCCATCCAGCTCCTCCATGCATTACTGATTTCTTCTCTCTTTCCAGCCGCCCCCTCAAAAGTCAAGAGTTTCGAATGGTTTCTACCCAACCAATTAATTACTAGCTAGTCATGCTTTAACGTTTAGGGAATTGACATTAGGTAAGCTAAAATGAATTCCTTAGTTAAAATTTAGATAAAACTTCCTCTTTATGTCCTCCATCGTCTTGGATTAATTATATGTAATTAGGAAAAGAATGCATTTGAGCTATTTCAATTTATATTGGCTTAGCCAAAATAGAAAGACTAGCCTCCTTACCCAAATTTTAAAGTTAATAATAATAATAATAATAATAATAATAATAATAATAATAATAAAATCTCATAAAAATAAACTTATAAGCTGATTAGATTTATATAAATATATTTTACTGTAAAGTAGATCTAACGTACTAAATTATATAAGTCACGTTAATTTATGAGTTATTTTTATAAAATTCATTTGTAAATTTAGCATTGCACACAGATATATATATATATATATATCTATATATATATATATATATATCGATGGCAACCCTCCTCCTCCATCAACGCCTTATAAATCGACTAGTGCTAATTAATTCATTGTCACGAATTTAGCATATCTTTATATGATATGCATGCAGGATATTTACATGAATATAGTCATGTATACATTAATTTCATATAATCTGCGGATCATGAAGACTTAATATATTCAGATTCATTCAATATTAATCATGTATATATATAATATGAAATTAAATTCCCGTAACTCGCGGGGTGAAAAGTATTCCTAATATTTAATAGTCAACATGATTAACGCAAGTCCTAAGACGCATGGAAAACCAGTGGCTGGCCCGCAGGCTGCTAGCTAGCTAGTCCAAGATCAAGACGAGTACTGCTACTGATCACATACAATATGAACGCATGCAAGTCTTTGTTTCTGACATGGCTACTTTCATGATCATGTCCCAACTCTCAATTAACCATGCAATATGCATGTACCTAGCAGCTTGCTTGCTTGCTTGCTTGCTTTAAATTTCTCCACAAACGCAAACTCAAAAGACTGGGAGATGATCATATCCCACCCAAGACGTCGGCTGATCTCGATCCTTTCCCAGTCAAAAAAAAAAAATATATATATATATAGAGGAAGTTGGGAACGGAAAAGAAAACGTACAGAATAATTAATTATGGAATGTCGACGTCACTTTCAAGAAAAAAAAAAAACCAAATCATGCACTAAAATTCATGATCATTAATATCAACGTCGACCGAGGAAAGTCCTGTTTGACACGTCCCTTCAAAGGCCATGTGCATGCTTAATTAATTGGGTGGTGCTACAGCCCCGCTGGGACTGTAGCATTATTTAATATATATTTTGTTTAAATAATTTTTATATAAATTTTTTAATATTTTAAAATATTTTTAAAAAATAAAATAAATTTAAAATATTGTTAAGAAAATATTTTTTTAATCCAAAAATAAAAAATATATATTAAAAAATACTTTCTTAATCATGAAGTAAAATAAAAAATTATAAAAAATATTTTTTTTATAATTTTTTATTTTACTTCATGATTAAGAAAATATTTTTTAATAATATTATGATTTTTTTAAAAAATATTTAAAATAGTCATACTACAGCCCCGTTGAGCTTAACATGTACTTTTTTATGTGTAATTTTTTAATTTATTTTTTATATAGATTTTTTTTACACTTATAAATATTTTTAAAAAATAAAATAAATTAAAAATATCATTAAAAAACACTTACTTAATCAGAAAGTAAAAAAAAAATCATTAAATATTAATTTTTATTCTACTTCGTAACTAAGATAATATTTTTAAATAATATTATAATTTTTATTTTATTTTTTAAAATATTTAAAATTATTAAAAATATCTATATAAAAATAAATTAAAAACAAAACATAAAAAAATGCTACAGGCCCAGCGGGAGCTCCCAGCGGGAGCCCCTAGCGGGGCAAGTAGCATTTTCCTAATTAATTTCTTTGTGATCTAGAAGACAGCTTTCACTTGAATTCAAATATCTTGGAAGTAGCTGCTAGTCTCCGACTTTTAATCCATGACTAGGGATATTGCATATGCAATAAGCTTAATTTTTCCGAGTTGATCTTGTCCATGTCAATCTGTATCATGTGTTGAGACTATTCTCAATAGTGCTTGCAACGTACGTCTACGATATTAACCTTTTGTTAAACAGGGAAATAACTTCGGATGACTTTAGCAGAGGCCTGATGCTTTTTCGATGATTAGGTATCGTTTGAATAGTGAGTTGAAATAAGATGAATTGATACGAAAGTTGAAACTTAAATAAAATATTGTTGGAATATTATTTTTTAATATTATTATTATTTTAAAATTTGAAAATATTGAATTATTTATTATATTTTATGTGAGAATTTAAAAAAATTATAATGATTACATAAAACGTTTCTTATATCCAAACCGGCCTAGTGAAAAAGATAGAAGTCTCTAAATGATCATAGATTCTGAAAATGTCAAACATCATCAAGGTGGTCGCATATCATATGAAATTTACAAGGTTAATGAATTCTGCGAAATTCTTAGAAGAAATGCTACTCTTTATTTTAAATGATCTTCATTGAAGTAGTAGCTATATATAGACAGAATAACTTAAAACGTGTTATATCATCAAATAAGATTAGCGAGCTAACTTGATTGCAGCCCTACCTTCACCTAACTATGAACCAATTTGAGTTGAAGTACTTTCAAGATATTTCAGCATTAGCACTGCGCTGAAAGTAACAGTACTACACTTTCGATCGGTTTCCTATGCATACTTCTAAAAATTCAAGAGTAACAGAGAATTAACTAACAAATCAAACCAATATATATGGGAATCACATAAAAGTAATAAAAGCAAAAAAAAATACGAGATTTTGGTCACATGAAAAACTTTTGAAGAACTCCTCAAAAGAAAAACAACTTCTAGTTCTCAGTTATCACTGGCCTCGATCAAATATGCTATAGAATTAACTGATTACAATCAGATGTAGATAATCACAAAATTTTTGTTGCAGTCTCACGAGTGACTTGCTCGATCTCTGAAACAACGGCAGTTTTGGAAATCTTTTTGGCAAATGAATATGTCCAAACCAATGAACTCAACTGCATCAACTCAAGAACAAAGTGATAAAAAAGATCAACATGGTGATGTTCTGTATATAGGAGAGCAGACTGTTTGGCTTTTAGGCTTGGTATCTCACCAGGATTTTCTCTCGGAGACAATAAATCTATAAAATAATGCCAAGTCCCGAATAAAAATTGTGCCTCATTATCCTTGGTTCAAATCTGGATTACAAAGCACTATTCAACTTAGATTTTGTTACATTCACTTGATGCGTTGTTTTGAACCAGTAAGCAGTAGAATTGGAGTAAAGAGTGAAGTTGTAGAACTTTGAATGAGCTTTCTAAAGCCACCAAGATCACCTTCATCCGATTTTAGATTCAAAAGTTATGGTTGTTTTATTTTGACTAAGGGGATCGTTTGGATACAGAAACTATCTCATCTCATCATTATAACTTTCTCAAATTTCCACACAATATAATAAACAATTTAAATTTTCAAATCTCAAAATAATGATAATATTAAAAAATAATATTCTAACAACATTTTATTCAACTCATTTAAAATCATCTCATCTCACTATTCAAACGAGTCTATCTCACTAAATCTAATAAACTTGTTATTTCTACGAATTTTGTTCAATTTCACCCAACATATTTACCAGTCCACTAAACTAAGTTTTGTCAAAACAATTATTTTGCATTAACAATTTCAATTTCTGTTCCCGTTTAAAAATGGGTCCTGTCTGAAGAATTTCTCATAAACATTTCAATAGGCCATTATGCCATCTCGCCATTTTTACATGGATTTTTAGCCGAAAGAAACTCATCTAAAATCAAATAAACTAATAAATCTGAGATCTTGAAGCAGGTTATCTCATGTGATTCACAATAAAAACCTCAAAACAAGAACAAACCCAGTTCCCATCCTAAAACTTGCAAATTACAAAAATGAAGACAAACCCCCCTGACAGGATGATCAGGTTGCACCAGGTTTCGCGAATGCTCTCAAATAAGATTGATACAGATGTTCCATGGCTGACAAATGTATTTTAAGTAGGAAAAAAGCAACCTCTCAGGTTCATCGAAAATGATGAGTAACCGTTTGCCAGATCCGGTAGTTTGCCGAGGTTCATAACCCTCCTCCTGGGAGATTTGCAGCATATGATCTTTCCCCTGACATCCGGGAGAGCCAGCTTAAGAACCTGCTTCTAAAGCTTTGACCCATCTTGGGGCTCATAATCCCTTTCTTTTTCCCCGTGTTCATCATAATTCCACCAGTCTATTTTTTCTCATCCTCATATCCTGATGCCCTCCCACTCCTCCCAATTAAATACTGTTCCGGCAAGGAATTGTCATAATGCATATCCAGACCTTGGTAAGATCGAGCTGCAAAATACTCTGGCCCAGATCTAGCTCTACTTTTTTTTAAAGAGTTTGGGTTATCACGCAATTGCAGAACCTTCTCCATTGCATTGGCTAAGGCAAGAGTTCCCTTGTCTTCCTTATCAATTTCTTTTCCTGTAAAGAACAAAACAAAAAAACTCAAAAATCTATCAAAGAAAGTAACTTGTCAACACCAGATGTTATCTGTTTCCTTAATTGAGTCAAGGAACTTATCAACTGCATAGATCCACCCAACATTTCTAAGTCTAACATTGCTTTAAAGTTTTAAACCAAAAACAATGTAGAAGACAGAGAATATAATAATGATACAAACATCATTCATTAAAAAAAATCTTAATCGGTTTGAAGCAGCTTTCAATTTATATACCACTCGACAAAGAGGAAACCTTCTAGTGGATCTTATTTAATTTGTAATTTTTATTCTATCATTCTATATTAATCTAGAAGACTTCAACTGAAATATAAATACAGTGGAAGTAGTCTCTAACTTGTCTAGCCGTCTAAAAACATTTTTTTTTATAAGTAAAAATGTATTAATATCAATAGGCATAACCAAATACACTGAGTGTATATAAGAGAAAACACCTAGCCGTCTAAAAACATATGCGAGCATTTTCTGACTTCTCATGCATGTTCAACAGAAAAATATCTATCACCTATCCAAAGTCCTCCATCCACTTACCACTTGACGATATCACTCCCATTGCAACAAATTGAACCAAAGGAAAAAGATAACTACCTTGCAGATCAACATCTTCTACATATCCACCAGACAAAAATGAAAACCTTGCTTCTTCCGACTCCTTAACTTCCACTAGAGACGAATTGATCAAATCCCGGAACTCCATCACATACGCTCCTGTCCATTGACTTCCTCTGAGGCATGGACATAGTGAACTTTAAGCATGGATGAAAAAAAAGTACCAAATGCTGGAATAAACTAGTTAAATATAAAATCACTAATTGCTGATATCTTCCTCATATACATCCGTCTTAGCTTTCTTTCTATTTTTGGTTCTTACCCATATCCAAAAGAATTTACTTCACTCTTAGCCTTTCCTTACTAAATTAGTGTTAGGACAGCTTTAAACTTGACAAGTCTTAGACATCCTTAGTGTCAATGGCCTCTTTTCCCAATGAAGCATTTAATTGGGCCCCAAAAAATTATCTGACTATTAGGCTCGTTTGGATGTTGAGATCACTCAAATACAAACACTTTTCAATTTCAAATCTTCAACTTTTTCATCTAATCATTAGTTAATCATTATAACTTTTTCAAACTTCCAAACAAACAAAAGAAAAAAAAAATCAACTTTTTCAAATCCCAAAAAAAAAATTATATTAAAAAATTATATTCTAAAACTATTTTAACTTTCTAATATTTTCACTCAACTTTTTCTCTCTCCTATAACAAAATCCCATAAAATATCTTAACTCAAACCATTTCACTACTATTCACAAACAATTTCACTACTATTTACAGATTTTTTATCTCATCTCAACATCCAAATGAGGCATGATACCATTCAGACTTCACAACATTACAAAGAAAACAAAATTCAGATGTGGCAAAAAGACCAGGACAAAAAGAAGAGACATAGCGCTACTACACAGTATATAAACCACAAAAATAAAAGGGTAAAAAAAGTTCAAAACTAGGAATTTAAGATCTAACCACAAAGAATGTTTTATCCAGTACCTGTTGAAAGCAAGCATGGCTTCAAATGGAGTGATAACCGGAGCTAGATACTCTTTGCTATCCAGAAGGGCAGTTTGGGCACAAGACACATAAATGAAAACATCGCACTGCACAATTCGAAAATTTTTAATAAACATGCATATTCTGAAATCGACTTGCACCTATCTCAGTTTACCTCGGGAAAGTTGGCAAGTTTTGCAGGGTTTGGTCTTCCAACAACAAGAGTATAGACCTTTTTCCCAGCTCCTGTGATCAGGTCTTTCATCTGGTGAATCATGTGAAGGTAACCAGCTGCATCAACAGTTGTAGAATTAATTAGACATCTAGCTGACTAGGATAAATTTTTTGATTGGAAAAAAAAAAATTTGGTGATACACATGAATCTCATCATAATCAAATTGTCTCAAAACTATAAAACTTTTTTTTTGATAAGTAAACAATTATATTGATATGAATAGGCATAGCCCAAGTACACAAGATGGTATACAAAAGGTCACACCTATTTAAAGCGAAGTAATAGAAACAAGAAAATCATGAAAATCGAGGCCAAGAAAATCTACAGCTGTTGCCCAAAGAAAAATAGTGCTAACAAAAAATAATATAAGTTCTACTAGTGAGCGCTCCTTGTCTTTAAATGTCCGGTCATTTCGCTCATTCCACAAGCACCACATGATACAAATCGGGACCATTTTCTACACCAGAGCGATTTGTGGGAGATGTTGTTGATTTATCCAACTGGCCATAAGCTCTGTCACTGTGGCAAGCATAGCCCAAGCTAAGTCCATTCTATTAAACACTTCATTCCATAATGTTCCAGCCACCTCACAATGCAACAGTAAATGATCCACAGTTTCCCCATTTTTCCTACACATGCAACACCAATCTACTATGATCACCTTATGTCTTCGTAGATTATCCGTCGTCAAGATCTTAACTAGTGCTGTTGTCCAAACAAAAAATGCCGCTTTGGGAGGCGCCTTGTTTCTCCATAGCTTTCTCCATGGGAATTATTCTGTATTCTGTGGTTGTGTAAGAGACATATAGAAGGAGCGGACTGAGAATGTACCTTTACCAGTGTGAATCCACCACATCTTGTCTGCTCCTTGGATTCTCGGCATCATGGAGTATAGAAGAGCAAAGAACTCCTCAATGCTGCCAGCTTCCCAATCTTCGGCGACTTTAGTGAAATTCACATTCCACTGGACTAGGTCCCCAAATAACTCCATACAATTAGCCACTGATGCATCTTTCTCACCTGCAATCCTAAAGACTGATGGAAATGAATCCTTTAAGGCTTGGTCTCCACACCATAGGTCAGTCCAGAATTTTATTCTAGATCCATCGCCCAACACCATTCTAGTATGCCGATTAAAGATCCCCCACCCCCTTCAAATGTGTTTCCAAACTCCCACTCCATAAACTTCCAATTCTATATTATATCTCCACAACCACTTCCCAAGCAAGGCTCAATTGAAGATCATCAAATTTCTAATGCCCAACCCACCCGAAGATACTAGAGAACATACCTTATCCCACTTGACTAGATGATACTTGAATTCTTCTCCTATCCCACCCCAAAGAAAGTCACGATACAGCTTCTCAATACGGTTCGCCACACTTCCTAAAATTGGGAATAGAGATAACAAAATATGTCGGTAGGTTAGAAAGAGTACTTTTGATAAAGGTGATCCTACCGCCTTTCGAGAGATATAATCTCTTCCAACCTGTCAATCTGCGTTCAATCTTCTCCACCACTGAATCCCAAATCGATATAGATCTTGCAACTGCCCCCAAAGGAAGACCAAGGTAGTTCATGGGAAGAAAGGAAACCTTACATCCAAGGATACTAGCCAGTTGCCTAATGTTACGAACATTGCCCACTAACACCAATTCTGATTTATCAAAGTTCACTTTCAAACCAGATGCCGCTTCAAAACAAAGTAATAATGCCCTCAATGTTTGAACTTGGTTTTGTTCTACCTCACAAAAAATAAGTGTATCATCTGCAAACAATAAATGAGATAGGTTAATAGTGCCCCTATTAGGATCACCCACCAAGAATCCTTCAATAAAGTCATTGTTCACCAAGGCTAGAATCATTTTGCTAAGTGCCTCCATGACAAGAACAAATAGGAGTGGGACAAAGGATCTCCTTGTCTGAGGCCCCGAGAGCTATTAAAGAAATCATTTGGGCAGCCATTCACCAATACTATAAACCTCACCGTAGAAATACACCATCTAATCCACGAGCACCATTTCTCTCCAAAACCGCACATCCCAAGCACATATAGTAAGAGCTCTCAGTTTACATGATCATACGCCTTCTCCATATCTAGCTTGCATAGGATTCCCAATTGGCCAGATTTTAGTCTACTGTCTAGGCATTAATTAGCAATGAGGACTGAATCCAGAATTTGCCTATCTTTAACAAAAGCATTTTGGGGTTTTGTAATGATCCTCCCCAAAACCTCTCCTAGACGATTGGCAAGCACCTTAGAAATAATCTTATATATCTCATTCACAAGGCTGATAAGCCGGAAATCCTTCACCTCGAAGCCCCAATCTTCTTAGGAATTAGAGCTATAAATGTGGCATTAAAACTCTTCTCAAATTTCTCGACTGAAAAGAATTCTTAGAACACTTTCATTAAATCTGCCCTCACCACATCCCAACAAGTTTGAAAAAATCCCATGGAAAAGCCGTCGGGGCCAGGTGTTTTATCTTTGACCATTCTCCTTATCACTGTGTGGACATCTAACTCCTCAAAGGGCCGCTCCAGCCACAAAACCTGATGTGGATCTATGGACTCAAAGGCTAGTCCATCAAGTGTTGGCCACCATCCCACCTGTTCAGAAAGTAAGCGTTCATAAAATCCCACAGCATGCTCCCTAATCACCGGAGCCTCCATACATTCCACTCCATCTATTTTCAGCATCTCAATAGTATTAGTTCTCCTATGGGAGTTGGCCACTCTATGAAAGAACTTTGTGTTGCAGTCTCCTTCTTTCAACCATAAAGCTTTTGATTTTTTATGCCAAGAGATCTCCAATAACGCCACCCTTTCTAATTCTGCCTTTAACTCAGCCTTCCGAGATGCTTCCTCCATAGATAGAACCGGCCCCTCCTATGTCCTCTCTACCTCTTGAAGCTCCTCTAGCATAGTCTTTTTACGATCTCCTATATCACCAAAAGATTGAATATTCCATAGCTTTAAATCATATTTTAGAGCTTTCGATTTACCTGTAAAAATGAAGTTAGGAGTGCCATGAAACTGATAAGAATCCCACCATTGTCTAACTCTTTCCACAAAACCTTCAGTTTTCAGCCACATATTTTCAAACTTAAAATACCGACGCCCACCTTGAATACCTCCACAATCAATAACGGAAAATGATCCGAACATAGACGAGGCAACCTCTTTTGACAAAGCTCCGGATAATAAGTTTCCCACTCCGATGCTACTAAAAATTTGTCCAATCTAGACCACATATGATTATTGGATCACGTGTAAGTACCACCCATGAGAGGAATATCCATCAAACCCAGGTCGAAAATACACTCCGAAAATTTTTGTCATCGCTAGTCGTAATCTGCTGTAATTGGAACGTTCACTAGGAAATCTTGTAACGTTCAAATCACCACTAGGAAAACTATAAAACTATGACAGATAATGTTGAAAACAGTACAAGAAAAATAACATTCGGACTCTCAGCACCCAGATTGCGCTGCTGCATCAAACTATGAAAGAAGCATGAAGAGATCTCAGCAAACTTTCCATTTAGTTCTCAAGATTTACATAATCATGCACCAAACAAGGAGTTAAGAGAAATAAAATAACCATACACACATAAAAGATACTAATACAACTTAAATCCTTGTCAGTATGACATCCCCATAAGTATATAATTATCATAGGTTTATGAACTGATAAGAATAAGAAATTAAATGAATCATTTCAAATAACAACATAGTTCATCACAGAACAGACTCGTACAAATTGATAGCTCAAGGGGAACTAACCTACACCAAGAGTTCCCACCAAAATCCCAACAACGTTAGCATCCTTTGCCTTTTCGACTAGGTAATATCTGCAAGGAAAAATTGCCACAGTAAATAACGCAAAAGAAGTACTGGACACTATAACGGACAGAATTCCATGCCACAAGTGAATCGATACACTTTTAAGAAGAAAAGGATATCAAAGGTGAAATGCGGAGTGGGGGGAGAGAAAGATTATGTTACATAATACCGGCGCTTAAGAATCCTTTTCTGCTGAGACACATCTGTCACCAAACGGTTCTCTTTTGGATTGTATCTGACTAAAACCAACATTAAAAAATATTCTTGATGAGTAAAACAACACCAATTATAAACAAAATCAATTTAAAAATATCAGATGACACGCAAAACAACTAGCTGTTATGTGTACGCATGAGCAACTACTTTATTTTAGCATGTTCAAAAGAATCAAATTGTATCTGACTAAAACCAACATTACAAAATATTCTTGATGAGTAAAACAACACCAATTATAAACAAAATCAATTTAAAAATATTAGATGACACGCAAAACAACTAGCTTTTATGTGTATGCATGAGCAACTACTTTATTTTAGCATGTTCAAAAGAATCAAAAGGGACATCGCAAATGCTGAATTGTCAACACAACAGACAGACACCTATCAAAAACACAACAGACAGACATACAAGGGATAGTAATTTCTCTACCTATATCACAGCAATTAAATGTCAGTACAACAATCGCAAATTCTGGGTTGTCAGAACCAATCCAAAAAAGCAAGTAGTCCTCCATTTTGTGTCCTTCAGGTAAAGTCCAGATCAAGCCCCCAATCTTATATCTATTATCAGGTGCCATCCCATAAGAGTTATCATCGGTACAAACACCAGCTGGTTCCACAAGTCCAGTGGAGCTTCTATGATCATCAGATGAATTCATAACTGAACAACTAACATCGGCAAAACAGACTTCTAATTTGGATTTGGACTCGGATAACTTTGATGCCTCTACCAATGCTTCTCTTATATGCTTTATCGAATAAGCATATTCCAGCCCATAAAGGACCTGCACTAGGAAAGTTAGGTAAACAAGGTTTAAAACAAATTTATGTAACGGTTCTTGCCACCAATGTGCAAAAGTAAATAGTTTAATTATTAAATAATAGAGAAAAAAAGTGTGAGAAAGTAGCTTGGCGAGATGGTTCCAGTGGGTGTGGTGGTGCCTAGTGTCAATAGCTTGGCGTGTTTCTTGGGTTGTAAAGTGGCTTCCTTGCCTATGAAATATTTGGGTCTTCTGTTAGGGGCAACATTTAAGGCTAGAGCCATTTGGGATGGGGTTGTTGACAAAGTAGAGAAAATGTTGGCTAGTTGGAAACGGAAGTATTTATCGAAAGGGGGTAGACTCACATTAATTAAGAGTACTTTATCCAACCTCCCCACTTATTTTTTTATCTTTATTTCCTTTGCCGGCAAGGGTGGCTAATAGGATTGAGAACTTATTTCGGACTTTCTTGTGGGGTGGAGTGGGGGATGAAACAAAGTTTCATCTTGTCAATTGGAATAAAGTTTGTTCTTCAATCTCTTATGGAGGCTTGGGGGTGCGCAACTTGAGGACATTCAATAAAACCCTATTGGGGAAATGGTTATGGAGGTAACATTTGGAGGGGGATTTACTTTGGAAGGAGGTTATTGATCATAGACATGGAAGTGCTTGGGGGGGTTGGTGTTCTAACGAAGTGAAGGGGGGGTAGGGTGTGGGCTTATGGAAATTTATTAGGAGGGGTTGGAAGAGTTTTATCACTTATATCTGTTTTGTTGCTGGTGAGGGCTCTAGAATCAGATTTTGGCACGACGTTTGGTGTGAAGACTGCGCTCTCTATAGGGCTTTTCCAGCTCTATATCGCATTGTTGTCAATAGAGATGCTTCTGTGTCGGATATGTTGGCATTTTCCCATGGTTCGCACTAGTGGGATGTTCAATTTAATAGGGATATTCATGATTGGAAAATGGATAATGTTTCAGAATTTTTCAGTTTGATATATTCCACAGGAAGTCTAATGCAACATGGGGATAGGATGCAGTGGAGGCCTAACGGGAGCAAGCGATTTACAGTGAGATCGTATTACAAGATGTTATCATCACATGGTAATGCTCCTTTCCCGTGGAAGAGTATTTGTAGGTCTTGTGTGCCTCCCAAAGTAGCTTTGTTCGTATGGACCGCCTCTCTTGGGAAAATTTTGACCACGGACAATTTGAGGAAGCGGGGTCTCATTGTTATGTATTGGTGTTATTTGTGCAAGAAGAATGGAGAATCAATGGATCACTTATTACTGCATTATGAGGTGATAAAAGTGTTGTGGGATGAGATATTTAGAAGAGTTGTTGTGGCTTGGGTTATGCCTTTGAGGGTGGTGGATTTAATAGCTTGTTGGAAGGAGATTCAAGGCTATTATTGCTATGGTTTTCAGCCATTGTGCTTAACAGAACTAGTGTTCATGATTTTCTATTCTTAATTTCTGATTCCTAGAATGTATTTAGGTGTTCTTTTGTATACTTCCTATGTACACAGGCTTCGCCTACTTCATTCGTATCAATAAAACTTTCATCTTACTTATAAAAAAAAAGTGTGAGATGTAAAGGAAAATGCAACCAGAGAGAGAATCATTCCCATTATCAAAGTAGTGAACAATTCCAAACTACAAACAGGATGTCAATGCCACCAAGCGAGATGTCCTATCAATACTGTGGTTTCCTTGGCATTGTAATTGAGTTGGTAGTATATCACAAAGGAATCTTTCTTTGATTTTTTTATTAAGTAAAAGAAGGCATACTTAAAGAAATGATAAGAGTGTACAGTAAATAGCCACATTTCCATTGTCAACATCCATTTATTGTGAAGTTGGCAGTCTAGAAATCAAAAAAATTATTCCAAGTAGATTTCCGTACTAGGATACGCTTGTCATTGGTCAAAGCATAACTTGAAAGACTTTCGATGCAGTTGGGTACGCTAACAGGAGCCTTTCCAATGACAAAGAATGCAGGAAGAGTTGTTGTCCTGCAAACAAAAATGGGGCCTTCAATAGAATGGCACATGAAGTACACAGAAAAGTACTACAGTAGCAGAGAAAACCACACAGCTAAAACCAATTCTGGTGTTACACTCACTAATTAAAACTCCAATGACTAGAAAGGAAGGCACAACATTACAACAAACTAAGAGATAAGCTAAGTTAAATATCTTAAACTAAAAGTAATAAAGACAAAAGATTAAACCTAAACTCAAGACAACTATATCATATTCGAGTTCCGTAATATCAAAGACCCCAAAGCAATACTGCCCTGAAGGGTTAATGGCCTTTACCAACCTATGAGAACTAAGATTCTTGTAAGTTAATATGTCACAATGTACAAGTCATTAGATATGATGGTCTCTATTACACCCAACCACTTTCTTCCCTGGGCCTTAAATCCTTCCCAAACTACCAGTAATATAGTTTTTTCATGAAGTTTTGGATTTAATTTTCAAAACCTCTCAGGCAATCAAATGATGGTGCTAAATGCTGGCAGGGAAATGCTCTAGAACACATTTAACGTGTTTTAAGAACAAAAGTGCCCGAAAGACTCAAGACAAAATATTGTAGAGACCTGCAAGATATGACCTTCAACATCAGAGCTATGAAAAAGGTGGGACTTAGCAGCAGGCACTCCTTCAATCTACTAATCATAGACCCCGCAAGGAAGTTTGAATTAAGGTAGAATGATAGGGTTAGGTGCATCTGTGGAACATAGAACTTCCATTTTTTACAAGTAAATCAGTATTCCAAAAGAACCCCACGTAAAACTAATATTAAGGATTATTTATCATGGGAATCCTTTTTTAAGAAAAATGCAAAAATGTAGTTGCTAGGTGTTCTTTTACCTAGAGCTAATTGAGATGCGCGTATCAGAGAAAAGAAACAGGCGTATGGTAGAAGCATAACTTATTTTCTCCCAGTATTTGAGACATGGGCATTCAAAATAAACATTGAAAAGTTTATATATTTCCAACAACCGGTCTGCTCAAAGGGCCTAATATTTCCTTATTCAATGTTTCTTTGTCTCTCTAAACATTGAATGACTTTAACGGAATAAGGTACAGTATGTATACAACTCTTTTGCCTAAACACTAAAATGCAAAGCACATCCACAGCAATTAGCATTTAGATCACCGAAGTTTCAACAAGTACTCACGGGCTGAGACAAGTGTGCCCATAATGTACAACACACTCGGCATTAACGTGCAACGCTCCAACCTCGTCAACGCAGCAACTGCCGTATGTTGTGTCCGCCATCACAAACAATCTAACATCTTTGTTGCCTCCATTTTGTTCGGCGCCACATTTTCTCAGTGACCGAAGTTGGTCGCGCAGAGCTCTCACCACTCTCGTGGAATCCTTCAATAGTTCATCTGGGAACTGAAATTCGAGAAAAACAGAGTTTGATTTCGATTAACGAGCAATGAAATTAAGCCCTAAATCTCTCTTTGATCATTGAGATAACTGAAATAAATCCAGGTATACTTATCAGAATAAATTCAGGTATAGAGTTGGATTTCTATAGATAGTCCTTGAAAACAATAGCAACTCCAACCCATGAAATCCATGGCATCTAAATTTTCACCAAAACAATCAACCCTTTTCCTTTCCATCTCGTTCAGTTTCTCGGCAACCAAACAGAGGATAAAGATAAGGACTAGTGGAAGGTTTTAAGGCTATATAAGAATTCAATTTATTTGGTTTTTGTTCTCTGTGAACTGCTTCTCTCTCTTTTTTTTTACTTCCAGAACAAAGGGACTAACGATTCTCTTCTCTTTTTCTCAGAAACAAAAACACAGAGCTTCCAAACATAAGAGGGTTTTTCTAGGGTTTTCAGGAAGTTAACCTGTAAAGCGACTCTGGTGAAGTTCCGAGAGAGAAGAAACTCGGCGGTGCGGGCAATCTCGTAATTAGATTCAAAATCCATGGGCGGAGGGGAAACTTGAAAGCGAGCAGCTCGGCTAGCTGGTGAAGTCATGAAGAGAATTTATACGATGGCAGATTTGTTTTATTGGGCTTCGATTTCTAGCCCCACTTATTTTGGGCCACCTTGCTAACTATTTCACAGTAAGATAAAACCCAGATTAGTCCATCACAGCCCAATACATATTAAACCTGGCCGGCCACCCAAAGCCTCTTCCAGACTCTTCCTCACCTGTTCGTCACGTTATCTTCTCTCTCTTTCTTCATTTCTTCTTCTTCTGCGGCAGCACCCGACTGTCTTCGGTGAACCCAAAGGTCCAGAACGAACGGTGAGCTCTCTCTCTCTCCTACTACCATTTCCATTAGGCACTCGAAATTTGGCTTGTGAACTTACCTTTGATTTTTATTCTTCGCCTTTCGTTTCGTTGAACAGTGTAGCAACCTGATTTGAAAGTGTAAATTTGTGTATATGTATTTTTCTTATGATTCTCAATTTTAGTTTTTTTATTGATTTGATTGTGTTCCGGGAGCTTTCTGGTCGGTTCGTCAAGTAGCATTATCATTAACTTTTACGGATATTAATGATCTTATTTGAAAGTGAGTTAAATGAGTAAGCTTCTTATATTTCGGTGAAGTTATTTAACTTTCTCGGACTATAGAACCCTTTTCGTTGTATGAAGGAAAATTTTAATCTTTTTATTTTCAACTGGAACAATGATACTTGTACCATATCATAGTTAATAGCATATGGAAATGTATGCCTGCTATGATGTTAGGAATTTAAATGCACTTATCGGGGGGAAATTGTTGTTCAATGATGTTTGAAGCGTGGTGGTATAGGTGGTGGAGCTTGATGTGTGATTTAGAAAGCAGCTGAGTTCTTTGTTGAAGGATGAGCACCACGCAGATAACTGCCTGCAGGCCAAAACCCTATGTTAGAATTATTTCTCAATCCCACCGCCTACCTTCGAATCGATGCATTTTAGCCATCCGTGATAATTGTCTTCCAAGAACTTCCTTGAGGCTATCCGCCAATGCATCATACCACCAGCAATGCATGGCTGTGTCGAATTACCAGCAAAGCATGCCTGTTTGCTCGTTAGGAGGTGAAGGAAACAAGGAAGGTGGCAATGGGGTAAGAGGCATTTTAGTCTGATTTTCTATATCGTTATTGGATTATTGTTAATAGTTGCTATTTGTTTACTGTGAATATCACTGGAAGCTTTACTCCCAGTACACTCTGGGCTCCATTCCATTTGGGCCCTACAGAATAAACGAAAAATTATCTCTGAACCTAATCATTTTAATTTTCTTAATCCTACTGGGTCTTATGCTGTTTTCTGAAGCCTTTATTTTAACGAGTATCATAATTTTCCCCTTTTTGTGGACATTGTCATTTTTTTCTGAAGCCTTTATGTTTAGATTTGTGTGCTATGTTATATAGTTAGTTCTTGCTATGTAAAGTCCATGAAAATTTTTTCTGCTCATGGTGAAGGGCATTGTAAGGATGTATTATCATGTTTCAGTCGTCTATAGTAGACTATTGGACCTGTTATCTAAGCAAAGGGAAAGAGTGAGTTTATCAGGGAAACTGTATACATTTCTCTCAACTTCACATATTCCATCAGGGTTCTCCATGGAAAGCTATTCAGAATGTTATCGGAAGGTTCAAGGGAAAGTCTTTAGAAGATGAATTACGGCAGCGGATTGAGAAGAAAGGATACTATGATGATAGTGGCGGTGACGGAATACGTCCACCAGGTGGTGGAGGTGGAGGTGGTGGTGGTGGGGATGCTTCTGGTGGATCAGAGGATGAAGGCCTTGCTGGAATCGTTGATGAAACTCTGCAAGTGATTTTAGCAACTATTGGCTTTATTTTTATGGTATTCATCTCTCTCTCTCACTCACACTCGCACACCCATGTTAAGAAGCGCTTGGTAACTTCCTTATGACTGCAATGGGTTAGTTTCAAGCATATCCTTCTATTGAGAGTGATAACTGAAATGAACATGCCAAGATGAAGGTAAAAGAGGGAAAGATGTGCAGAATTGAACATAATTTTTCACGTCTAGCGCAGAAAACAAGCTAAGAGCTTAACTAAATTGTATAAACTAGCATGTTGGAATGAAGGAACCAGCACCCACTACACTCTCTCTTAGGCTGCACACCTTCCGGTGTTGAAAAACTCATTGATTCCCAATGCCGAGCTACTATTTGTAGAGTTTCAATCTTAACCATGGTGTACGTAAGCTTAGAAAAGCTGGACAAAGTTGGTGGTTAGGCAGATGCCCCATTGTTCTTGGTGTTGCAATGAATCCATTGGATCATCCTCATGGAGGAGGTGATGGGCATGCAGTAATGTTGGCTTGGAGTTTCATGCATGAAGAATGAAAAATCTTAATATGTAGTAAAAGAGTGACCTGATCTCATGAATTGGTTTTAGTAATTAGATTAATTGTGCTCAGATTTAAAGCAAGGGTCACCTGTATGTTGTTTAAATAAACGCCATGTAGGGGCTCTACCAGAGTTGAATTCCTGAATTATCTATCATCCATGTAATGTTAATAATGATGCGTTCTCTGTAGAACAAGTATAACTGGAAGAGAGAACTTGGAAGGAATCCAGGTTCTGCTGGTTTTCTGCAGGCTCTATTGGGTAACACTGCTCTTTTTTCTTTTCCTTACCTTTTTTATTTTTTATTTTTTTTTGCAGTATGTTTACATCATCAACGGTGAGGAGATGACCCGGCTAGCAAAGGACTACATCAAGTATTTATTTGGCGGAAATCAGAGTGCTCGTCTACGGCGTGCCATGTACAAGTGGGGAAGGTTCTACAAGAAGCTGACTCAGAAGAAGAAGACTGATCCGCTTTGGTTGGAAAAGTCAATTATCAACACCACAACTTGGTGGGACAGCCCCGAAAAATACCGTCGTCTCGTTAGGGCTTTAGAATCAAATTCTGATCAGGAATAATGAATTCAGTTGTATCATCCTGCCTTCTGTTCAGATTATTGCATTTCCTGTCGGTGTTGCAAGATGGTCTCAGTTTTTGGTAAAATTTACATGAACGAGGTTTTATTATTTAGACATGTTGAGAGTCTTATGTGGCTGAACTTTGTGATTACAAGTAGTGAAAAGCAATTAAAATCTAGGATAGAAATTTGATGTTACCCACTATACTTGGTGCGGGGAAGAACTTCCTATGCTTTGCCTAGATCATTCCTGCCACAGCTTTGCACTTTGCATTAGTTGGTGCTGTCAACGATTTAAATGATGAAGGTTGAAGAAAAGGATGTAATATGAAGGTTTGCAGTTGCTTTGTTAAAATAATATTGAGGTACCCACCTCCAGACGAAATTACTTTGATTCTGGTGACTTGCTATCTTAACTTCCAAGGGGTTTTTTTAACAAATACCACCCTTGAACAACAGTATCAATTCGGTTCCTACACTTCCAATTTGAGCAATTTAATCACTGTATTCGTAAGTTAAAGGTATCTTCTATGCATTGAACCTTAAATGGTTGATCAAATGGCATGGAGTTTGATATATGCATAATTGCTTTGAAAAATAATGAGATTCACAATTAAAAAATTAATTTTTTTCATGTGAGTCATGTTTTATTCATTTTTTTCAAAATAATTACACGGCGATTACACAAATCACGGTTGTAAATATCTTTTTTGTTGATATATTTGAAATTCTTCGTAAAATATATAGTCAGCAACTTACCATTCTAGCCCAGTTTACGACTATCAGTTTCAGTTTCTGCAAACAACTACAACATATTACTGACACTATGTGCTATTGTTTTCCTATATTTTCTTTTTTTATTTTAGAGCAACAATATAGGCAAAACCCAGTTGGAGCTCATATGTGCATGTACATTTTTAGGGTAAAAAATGTTTTCATACATAAACAGGAACTCCGGGAACTTCATATCTGGTGAAGTGAGGGCCAAAACAAGCCAAATCTGTCCAAAAAGATAGGATAGTCATTGTAAACTATTAACCATTTTGGTCAGGTCTGGAAAAATAAAACTGGAAATTCTCAGAGACGAAACAGGCAATGGCCGGTCGTTCATCGAAAATAGATGAAGTGTATCCATATTGGACCCATGCCATCAGTTCAACATTAACGAGAAAGCAAAGTTTTAAATGATAATGAAGCTTCTCTAAAGACATTATTCTGAACAACATACTACTCTCACTTATCTTTTGAAGCAGAAGAGGCATGAACAATGTATGTTTTGATGTTGGCCCCAGGAAGTTTGTAAACGCAATTCATTCTACCATGCAACACGCTGTAACCAAAATATCCAATAAATCTTTCGCATTCATTCAAACACAAGTTATAAATGACTCCATGCAAAGTCTTTCAAATTCTCAATGCAATCAAATCACGAGAATATCGTCAATTACAGGGTAACATCTAAAAAAAGGGCAATTAAACAAAAACCCGTATTCTTCAATCCCTGTACTTGCTCAACGTTGACACCATTTTTGTTCTTGTTTAATTTTTTTTCTGTGTTTTTAAGAAAAGAGGAGACTAAAAGGTAAAGGGGGAGTTATTTACACCCTCTTGGGCTTCTTCGCAACCCCTTCTTTCTTATCACTCTCTGCAGCCTTTTTCTTATCCTTTCTCTCCCTCTTCTTTAGAGCTGTCATGTGGGCCTTGAGTATAGTTGCATACGAAGCTTGAAAACGCTGATGATCCTTTGCTCCAACCTTTCCAATGAAAACCAGTAAAAACTGTTTAGCCAGGGACTAAAGAGAAATGCGCACTAACATCTATTTTTTGGTAAGTAAAGCAAAAGCAATGGACACTAATATCTACAAGCAAAATGACTGAGCATGTCCATCAACTTGGTCCAATCTAGGAAAAAGGTCAACAATGGGACCTATTTGGTACAATTGTCGACTATATAAAAGTAGAGCTTTGCTACACAATCTCCACCACACTCCACACTCCACATTTTTTTAAATTTTTTACATTTTTAAAAAAAAAATTGAGTTTATTCTTTTTAAATTATTTCAAATTTTTTATTCATTATTCATATAATAAATATTTAATAAAAGAAAAAAATAATAAAAATTAAAAATAATGTAGAGTGTGAAGTGTTAGGAGGTTGTGAAGATTTTTTTATAAAAGTAAGCCCATCTAGCTCACTTGGTAGAGCACAAGGCTCTTAACCTTGTGGCCATGGGTTCGAGCCCCACGGTGGGCGATCTAACTTATCTCAAATTACAAAAAAAAAAAAAAAAAAAGTGCTAAAAAATGCATATTTCAAAGACCAAATGAACCATCACCTCTGAAATAAATCAGACCCAGACAGTATCAAGATTTCTTAACCCAAAGACCCACTTACCAACAATTATCTATCATTAAATAGAAAAGACAAAAGCTCCCACAACCATGCAGCAGCAACTTTGATTTTAGAATGACAATATTTAAAAGCATTAGGCGTCTTCAATTCCTTTTTTCTTTTGTGCCCCCAAGAACCTTTGATTTTAATTTAAAAAGAAAGTGCACAATCCAAGCATCAGTTTTCTGAATTAGAATAGCCAAAACATACTTTTAATTGGAAAAGTAAATGTCAAATGTATAGAGTGCGTATCTCAGCAGTCCTTGTGGTATTCAGTATCATGCCATCCAAACCATATGGGCTAGTTCCTCAATCACAATATATGGAACAATGTCTTCATAGTCTAATCAACCTTTTATCTTGAACCAAGGTTTCCACAGGCTCCCTACTCCACGAAAATATGATAACACAAACTATCAAAAACTAACCGTTGACAAACTCCTCAAAGATGTAAGACACACCCTGGAGAATTAATCACCCATATTTCCTTTAGTTTCCAATTCAAGCAACAAAAGTTTCGCCCACTTTCCTACCCAAATCTAATCTCATCCTTCTCAATCTATTGATATATCCTAGACATTCCATTCTAACTAATTCTTATGAGTCTCCAATTATCATTTTACAGCATTTACGAAAACCTTCCTTCAAATCAAGGGGAAAATCAACCACCTAACTTTTCCTAAATTAACACCAGGACTGCAGTTTACTCTCTTCTCCAAATCCGATGCTGCAAAGAACAGTCTCTAAAATAAAAGGTCCTTCAAACCTCCACAAAACACAACACTATCATTCCTAAATACAAAAAATTACAAATGCAACAAATGAATATGAATGGATCATATTGGTCACATAAAAAGGAGAATGACTCACATAAAAAGGAGAACGATGCATCATTCAGATCTCAGATCTAAAACTAGAACCCAAATTCCAATAACAGAACTCATCAAACCCCTAAAGAAACAAAAAAGAAATCACAGCACTCAAAACCACATAACAAGTCATAATTTCCTATGGTGAAAGAGAAGAAGTTAAAAAAAAAAAAAAGCAATCAGTTATACATTACCCAATTCCAGAACATGCCTAGAATCTCAACTCTGAAAAATAAAGGTCAATAATGGAAGAGCATGCAACTAATACTAATTGTCAAGACTACATACTGAAGTTGAAATCGTCTTTTTCCCATCAGTAGCACGGATAAGGCATCTATACTCAATCGTTTCACCAGCAGTTGCCATTTTATTCCTCTGAACCTTAGACTTCAAGGATGCTAAGAGATCACAAGAATGAAAAGCATTGATTAGTATACCAAGCAGACCACCCAAAAATTCATCAGCCTGATTAAAACAAATGGAATTAAAAGGAAAGAATGACACATACATCGCTTAAGGGTAACCCAAACAGAGCCCTTCTCAGTGCTGCGCTCAAACATGCTAGTGAGTTCATTGAGGAATGGGTCTAGCTGTAAAAGAACCTGAAAAAATATTTCAGGTGGACAGGAAAGAAAGAAAAGTCTGCTTTAGAATCTAGCCCAATCACAAAAAGGAATCAAAGCATGCACAAAAGCAACTGCAAATGGAGATACCCAGAAATAGGCTATCTTTGCCATAAACAACGATGGAATTATAATTTAACCCATAAAACACAGAATCATTCAGGGAGCAAGCATTTGAACCACTAGGGGTTGGCTTAAGTGGTAAAAGCCTTGGTCTTGGTGGTATGCACACTCTAAGTCTAACGTTCGAATCATCTTGGGTGCAAACAATTTCTAGGGGCCATCCGACTGGGGAACTTCCCCTTAAATTACCCAAGGTACACTTGCGGGAGCTCTTTGCCAAGGACCTGTGCACCCCGGATTAGTCGGGACTTTGTTTTCGGACACCCAGTGCCAAAAAGCAATAATACAATAATTTCCCAATTTGGTCTGTGGAATTGAAAACCACGCATATGTGACAAAATAATACTAATAATAATAAGGTTACAGTCCCGAATAGCTAGGTAACGAGTTCGAGCATTGCAAATAAATACAATCTAGACAAGCATGCACAAATACAGACTTATAACCATACGTATACAATCCATATACAACAATATTATCGCCTAAATTATTTAGTACTCTACATTTGAACAACGAAACCTATTGCTCACAGTGATAATATTGGAGAACAGGATCAGCAATAACAGAACATCCATTTAAAAGTAATAATAATAAATCCAACAGGAAAAATTCTAGATTAACGAAATGCCGTATGGAAAAAAGGCAGAGAACAGAAAGAAGAGAATAACCATGACGAAGGCTGTGGTTGAGATCTAATCGCCGACCCAAATCCCTAGCAGTCTCTTTCTCTCAAACTCAGTGAGAGAAGCAAAACCCTTTCGGCGTTGTATCGAGAATTATAATTTCACAGGGACGCGTAGAGTAATTGTAAGTTTGTGTCTCGATCAATCAAGGATTTTGACTGAGCCTGAACGGGAGATATGACGGTTTCTCTACAATTTTATGTCTTTCTGTAATGTCAGTCTTAAGGCTGGTTTGGGCAGGGAGGAGAACAGATAAACATAGTTTTAGATTAGTTAATAAAATATTATTAAAAAAAAAAAAAATTATAAAATATTTTATAATTTTAAAAAATTAAATTATTTATTATATTTTATATAAAAATTTAAAAAAATTATAATGATGTGATGAGATGAAATCATATTTATATCAACAAAGCCAAATACTTTAGAATTCAATTTCACTTCACAGTGTCTTCTTCGACTATCTTGTAATCTAAACTCTAAAAACAGAATTAGGATCGGATTCAGGTTTATATAGTAATTGAGGTTTTGGAAACCATTTCAATATGTGGGCATTGGTGTAAAAAAAAAATTGTTATACACCACAATATCATCATTTATTGAATGATTTTTTTATATTTATTATCTAATAGTGATAAATATGTCACATCTTATATAATATAATGAAAATGAAATGAAAGTATAGTGTATAACATTACTCTTAAAAAATCATATTATTAGCCACAATATGGTACGACACGGACACATAAATAAGTAATGTATTTATAAACCTACTTGCGAGTAACAGAACTCTCTTATTTAATTAGGATTGGGTTAGAATTGGATTTTGTGGATGTAATTAATGTATTAATTATTCTCGATTATGAGCATATAAGTTTACCTTAATCATTTAAGTTGGACTGCACATAATTGAGCTTATGAAAAACTTGGAACACAATCAAATTTGGGCCAAACACGAGGTGTTCGGGTTTTATACAGGCTTTGTTTGGATGTACAAAGCAGCTGAGTGTATTTCACTTTAAAGCTATTTTGAACATCCAAACACACAAATGAGTGCAGTTCAACTTGAACTTGTTGTTTGGGCCCCACGTAAATAGCACCGGCAACTTTCGAAAGGGACTTTATGGTTCTCCAGACATGAGCTGACAATTGACATCGACTAGACAGTGTATTTCAAGTGCATTACTCATTGACATGTATTGTTGGGTCCCACAACTCAAACCCACAATATGACATTTGTTCCTTAATCCTTGCGGCATAATGAAGTGTAGAAAACCCTTTTTTTTTTTTTTGGCAGGTTCAGTGCATTGTGGGGAGACAATAATGTCAATAAACAATAGATATTTATGGTGGGGCCCAATAATTTTATAACTTTCCATAAATATACATCCAAATACATTTTAAATTCATATTAAGTGGGTTTCACAAAACTTACTCAACCATCTCAACTCACTACTATTTATAAAGAACGTCGCTCAGTTCAACATCCAAACGCAGCTTTAAGGTTTTTTGGACATTAAGGTATTGTTTGTGTACATAGATATTTTCAGGTATTCTCATTTATTTCCAAAAATCACTCAAACACAAGACACTTTTTACTTTCAAATTTTAAGTTTTTTCATTTAACCATTACAATTTTACCAAACTTCTGAACAAACATTAAAAAAAAACATTTTTTTTCAAATTTAAAAATAAAAATAATATTAAAAATAATATTTTAACTTTATAATATTTTTATTTAATTTTTTCTATCTCATTTCTCAAAACCTAATAAAATATCATATTTACAAACTATTTTACTACTATTCATATATATCTTAGAATAGTAATGGAATATTTGAAATATCTTAGAATGGAATGGATTATAAATAGTAGTGAAATAATTTTAGGTAATAATTAGACGAAAAAATTGAATATTTGAAATTAAAAAAAAATACTCTGTGTTTGAGTGATGTTTGGAACAAAAACATATGAGAATATATAAAAAGAAAAATTCTAGACATAAATCTCACACCCTGCACACCCACTTAAAAATATGTGATTTTACCTTTTTATCCACATAATGAAAATGATTCCAGACATTTTTGTAAGTAAAATAGGATAAAACGATAAAATGACATTTTTTAAATGGGTGTGTAGGGTGTGGAGCTTATGGGTAGCACTGCTCGTATAAAAATACCCCAGTGTCCAAACTGGTGGGACAAGTGAAAGTATAAGCCGTCCCAAAACCAATTTAGTTTCTTCGAGTTAATAGTCTTTTAACTGGGTTGATGTATTCGTTCCCTTCCATTTCATGTTTTCTTAATCAAGGTTTACATGATTGATTACAGCGAATAATATATAGTTGGTAGAAATATGCTCTGTGAATACTTATGGAAGGAATGGAATCTACTTGTTTAATTTTTTTTTATTGGGTCCCAAACAAATTATCAGCTAATCCGGGGAGTGCCAAGACCCTCGGCAAGAGTTGGGAAAGGAATCTACTTAAACATATACACAATCTGTGAGAGAAATCAAAGTTCACATGATATTCAGTTCGCTTCTTGAAGCTGAATGACTGCATCGAAGCTGAATTTTTCACCTGCCACGAATGTTACTTCGAGATCTTCGAAGCTTTGCTCTACTCTCAAGTCTTTGCCGACCTTTAAACCTTCCTGCAACGATTTAAAACAGCAAGGAACTAAATTTAGGCTCCACCACATTTGTATGTTTACAAAGTGAAGTAGGATTTCTTCTCTACTTCTCTTCTCTTTTCTGCTTCCCTAATATTGTTCATCTATCATCCCAACCATCTTGCATGTACTTGACCTACATTGATGCTGAACTGCATTCCTAGCAGTGGATCATCCAGGAACATGATTACCTACTCTCTTGAGGATTGAGTTCTCTAGAATATATATCACAAATCAACAATACCCTAAAACTTGATGGATATTTAGTAAGAGAAATGTTACTATGCCGCCCCAGTTATACCGCTCACTTTGCTCCATTGATGTGACACCACGTAGCTTATTAAAAATACAAACATAAAAGGGGTGGAGGGAACTTGGGTTTCAATCTTCCTCTTTTTGTGTTTGCGGACACCATTTTGTTTTGAATATATTTTTTTTCATTTTTTTAATAAGCCACGTGGTGCTACGTCAATGAAGCAAAATGAGTGATATAACTAGAACAACATGGTAGCAATACTCATTTAGTAAAACCAATAATTACATGTTTGATTTCTTTTTTGGACACAAGTGATTTAAATGAGAGATAGCGGGCCATGATGAATCGGAAATTCACTTTAGGTTAGAAATATTAGGCATTCACTCAGAATACCTTATCTTGCCAAAAACTATTGTTACTTGAATACCAATCAACTGGTCGATCATTCATATACAGGCATTGCATTTCTATTCTGCAAAAATTGCTTTTTCACTGAAACACAGGATTTTGTTTTTTTATACAGTTATATGCATAACCTTTTAAACAAAAATGCTGGAAATCAATATTACATGCCCCAATTTTCAGAAATCCTCATCTACTTTTGCTCCAACTATTAAATGCATGAATATTAGAAAGAAGATGGCCATTTTTCTCTACTAAACAGAGTTCTTTGTAGCACTGAAGAAATCTATTCCACCATAACAACGGCAATTATAAGTGAGCACAGTGGCAACATGGTGAACATTTACTGCATATCTATAGTATAGCTATCTATCAACAGTGACATAGACTACCCACTCTTTTTTTTTGGTTGATAAGTGACATTTACCACCCCCTCATAGATCATTAATTTCTCATACAGTTGCCACTTTAAGATGCACTAGTGCTTGTCAGTCTACAATAACACAGGAACTATGATATTGGAAAGGTCAAATTTGGCTAAACATTTCTAAGGTTTAATATTTATCATTAATAAAAATTATCACCAAGTTTTTACAAACTGAAAATTTAAAATTCATAACATCCAGTACAAGCATTTGAATACACTTCAAAGAATTTGCCTACTAATATTAGAGCATGACTAATAAAATGACAATAAATCAAAGTGGCCGGCAACAATTATTTAGATAAAGCAACTAAGACAAATTATTCTAATATGTATTTCAAAAAAATATGTAGTAAATAGAAATAATTCAATACATATTTACCTTTTCTACATATTCAGCAATGGTAGAGTTGATTACTTCCATGATTACTTGCTTGTAAACTTTAGAAGGTCCAAGAACTTCTAACAGAATGTCTCTTGGTATCTGCTTAAAAAAAAAAGAGAGTAATGCAACCCTCTCCAGTCTCCACGGAACAAAATTAGGAAACCACAATGCTTGTGTGTCTGCTATATCTCTCTCACATGCACAAAAATACAGAGACATAAACTTGAATGCATGGATGTCTGTGTTTGTGGAAGTATCTGCACATAAATGCATCTCTGTTGGGTGGTTTGGATGGGCGTTTGATCTATAAGATGCATGCATCAAGTGTGGCTGGTAAGGGCTAGGGTGGACGGTGTGCCAAGAATGCCCCAGCAAGACATTCACTTAGCTTCCACTTGAAAACCATTTGTCAATTAAATTACCAACGACAGTAAGTTAAACAAGTTGGCCGCGGGCAGCGGCAGAATTAAAGGAAACAGATACTTACATTTGGTGTTTTTCCTGATGATCCTCAAATTGTTGGTCAGAGACAAAATAGCCAAGGAGAGAAATCATGAGAAAAAAAAAATGTTAGACATTGAGAGTAGGACATGACAAAATAAAATTCAATGAGGAAAATGAAAAAGAAAAGAAATTACAAAAATATGCTCTTTGTGTAGAACAAAAGAGATGTAGAACAATCATTAGTTCTCATTTTAACAATCTACACTACAGTCAATTTAACAAAGCATTCCAGCTTGCAGAAATAGAAGAGACCAGCATTTGGAAAGGGAGTATAATCAACCAAAGACAGCAACAGAGGACACTGCTGCCACAAATTCTCAATGGACACAGCTATGCTGTGAAGCTATCTCTTTGAAATTCTTTCCCCTTTGTGGGGTTGTCCCCTATATCAGTCTAATATATTCTCATCCCCAATCAACTTATTTTTTCTTCTTTTAATGTAGGGGGATATCCACTCTCTGACTTATAATCCTTATCATATATTATATATAAGGAGCGTTTAGTTCATTTTTCACAGATCTGTTACATAACAGTTCCAAGTTTCATGTGTTATATCAAAGAATAAAACCCATGCCACAAAAGTAACACATGATCACCAAAAGCAATGGTGAATGTGACAATACCAAAAATAGAAGCCACCAAAGTCATGGCATCATAATTACCTACCAGAATGTTATGTCAAATACTAAAGGCAAATACGTGCACAGGAGTGGTGGCAAAAAGTGCATGGTTGGAGCATGTTGAGGTCCCTACAATCAAAACCACTTTGGTTCTCCTCCATACTAGCCAACCTTAAGAGGCCACTTAAACACTAAGGCCTCGTTTGTTTTCACAACTACTCTCAACTCATCTCATCTTATCTAATCATTACAACTTTCCCAAATTCCCACATAAAATAAAATAAACAATTCAACTTCTTCAAATCCCAAAACAATAATAATATTAAAAAAATATATTCTAACAATATTTTATTCAACTTTTAACTTTAATTTCAACTCATCTCATCTACGAAAACAAACGAGGCCAAAAGCCACTTCATGGACCATGGTGACTCTTCGTAGATGACCCATATGGGCCATATGCAGTTGAAGAGAGATATTTAAAGAAATGAGCCTTTCCATTATAAGATGTCCCCTGAATTGAATGTTCCTACCTCCTTTTACTCTTCTAAAGCCAGGGATCGGCTGGGCTGCAGCGACCATTTTGTCAAAAACACTCTCAAAAATTGCTTTAGTTCTGGCACCAAAGACCTCAACACTTATCTGGCAACAAAAAGTTACAAATACAAATTGCAGTCGAAATCCATAATAATAAAGACTAATTATGAACATCTCTGTAACACAGATCATTTTAATAACAATAAAGGCCTAGATGTCCTGGATTACCATTAGTTCTCTAGCATCACTGGCCCTCGATCTAGTGACAGAGAAATCATCCAATTGAGAAGAAACTTCAACATCTACCACATCTAAGAAAGTAACTCAAAGCATTATATGGCAGAATATTAAACAATATATGGTAACTAGAAGAAACTCCAACATCTTCCACACCTAAGAAAGTAACTCAAATCATTATTTTGCAGAATATTAAACAATAGCATGATATGGTAACCAGAGGTGCTCCTTGAAAGAGAATGAGTGGGAGGTCACACCTGATAATATGGCACAAACAGGAGGAAGATGTTCATGACTTATCCTGAAAAATAAAAGGGAAACATGAAACAAAACAACGAACTAAATGCAAACATCCCGAAAGTCTTGCTCATTATATGAACTCATTCTCCAAAAAAAGGTGACCCACTTTATGAAGGAACTAAAAATGATGCCATTTAAATGAGAAACATTAATGAATTCCAATAAATGACCTCAATCCCAATTCTTATAGTGATGCCTTCTGTATTGGAATCTACCAACTTCTTTGTTCAAAAGTTATCTAAACCGAAATAGATTGAAAGCTTTCCACAATTTCCTCCAAGGTCAAAGCAAAATTATGATGGAAATTCTGAGAGTCGCTTAGCTAGCATGTCAAAACAAACACCAACATACCACAGGCTCAGTTCCAATTAACCTTCTAACGATTTCCCATACTACACTTTAAACAGTCAATATGCTGTTTAAACATGGCCAAAAAGAAAGAAAAATTCCTCATTGTTTGTTAAAATATTCAAAGAATGACCATTCCCATGCCCTATCCAGGCTATCCTGCTCAACTTCGAATTTCACTAGTCATGCTTGAGCATTTCTGTTAACTTTTGAAAAAATGGGAAAGAAACAAGTTTAAGAAATATGTACATAAATCAGCACAAACTATGATAGTTAAACCTTTGAGTATTCAGAGTGCACGGATACCCTGCGCGAAATTCTCGAGAATCGAATCTGAAATGACGTGAAAAATCAGAGCTTCCGTAAGTAAGTTTTGGAGCATTGCCACCCACGACTTTCTTGCGATTTACTATCATCTACACAAAATTCCATTTTGCAAAAGAAAAATCTACCATGTTACTGAAAATCTTTAAACGCTTGAAGGAAACGAAAATAAACTTAGGAGTGATAACCTTTGGACTCAAACTGAAGAAGAGGACAGCTATATCCATTGTTCCTTTTTCTTCCTCCCTATGTTATGCTCTTTTAGAACTGACCATTGAGATTTGAGAACACCCAGCCTCCCACGTTCTAACGATGCGAATAGACAAAGCTCGGTCGCGGCAAGAGTTAAGGGTACGTTTGGTTGTTGAAAAGTGTTGAGAATGTTTGTGAATAGTTATGAGTAGAGATTGAAGTGAGTTTGTAGGTCCCATTGAGAGTATTTTGAGTTGTTTGGATGTGTGAAGTATGTTGAGTTGTTGACTTTTGAGTAGGTAGTTGAAAAATATGTGGGTCCCATAAATGAGTTTTGCTAGGTACAAGTGAGTTTGTGAACCATATCGCGTACCGATGATTTTTTTTATTTAAAAAAATATATTTTGAGAGAAGAAGAAAATCTCCTATATCATGAAAATTATTTTTATCTTTAATTCACATCGTTTCGTTAAAAATATATATTATATATTAATATCGGTGCACGAATTGGTGCACGAACTTGCTTGCAAGTATATTTTTCTCCCATAAATATTATAGTGATTTGATTTTTAATAATAAATATTATAATGATTTTATTATAGTGATTTTTTAATATTAATAAATATTGTAGTGATTTTATTTTACTTTTATATATAATAATGATAAATATTATAATGATTTTATTTTTAATTTATATATAATAGTGATAAATATTATAATGATTTTATTTATATATATATAATAGTAATAAATATTATAGTAATGTTATTTTTTATTTATATATTATAGTGATTTTATTTTTAATTTATATATAATAGTGATAAATATTATAGTATTTTATTTTTTATTTATATATAATAGTGATTTTATTTTTATTTATATATTTTAGTGATTTTATTTTTTATTTATATATTATAATGATTTTATTTTTTATTTATATTTAATAAATATTATAGTAATTTTATTTTTTATTTATTATATATTATAGTGATTTTATTTTTTATTTATATATTATATTGATTTTATTTTTATTTATATATTATATTGATTTTATTTTTTATTTATATATAATAGCGATTTTATTTTTTATTTATATATTATAGTGATATTATTTTTTATTTATATATTATAGTGATATTATTTTTTATTTATATATTATAGCGATTTTATTTTTTATTTATATATAATAGTGATAAATATTTTTTATTTATATATTATAGCGATTTTATTTTTTATTTATATATTTTAGTGATTTTATTTTTTATTTATATATAATAGTTATTTTATTTTTTATTTATATATTATAGTTAATATAGTGATGTTATTTTTTATTTATATATTTTAGTGATTTTATTTTTTATTTATATGTAATAGTGATAAGTATTATAGAATGTTTGTGAATAGTTATGAGTAGAGATTAAAGTGGGTTTGTGAGTCTCATTGGGAGTATTTTAAGTTGTTTGGCATGTGAAGTATTTTCAAAAGTACGAGAATAGTTGAAAAATATTGAGAAATGTTTGGTACTCAAACATAGCCTAATTCTACATACAAGGTTTGTTTAAAATATTATATCTCTAACGTAGAAAGATATAATATTTCATTCAAGTAATTAAATCATATCTCTAACGTTTGTTTTTACCAATGATATAAGTTGAGGTGAATTAAAATTAAAATTAAAACTTGATTAAATATTATTTAAATATATATTTTTAATATTATTTTTGTTTTTATGATTTAAAAGAATTGAATTGTTTATTTTATTTTATGTAAAAAAAATTTTAAAAATATAATAATTAGATAATATGAGAAAGTAAAATTTCGTGCGGAAAATGATAATTAATCCCCTCAATTCTACTGTTCAATATTATCGCTTTGGTATTTTAATTTTTTCTTAATGATTAAGAAAATGATTATTAGGTCTTGTTTGGTTACATATATGAAATGAAAAATCTATAAATTGTAGAAAGATAATTTGTGAACAGTAGTAAAATAGTTTGAGTTAAGATATTTTATGGGATTTTGGAAAAGAAAAGAGAAAAAATTAAATAAAAATTTATAAAATTAAAAGAGAGAATATTATTTTTTAATATTATTTTTATTTTAGAATTTAAAGAAGTTAAATTGTTTTTTGTATTTTGTTTGAAAATTTGTAAAGGTTATAATGATTAAATAATAATTATATGAAAAAGTTTAAATTTCAAAAATTTGAAATTGAAATTTTTTTGTATTTGATTGGTGCTTGGATATTCAGATGAGATAATATGAAATTAGATAGAATGAGATAGTTTCAAAAGATTTTTGAAACCAAACCAGGCCTTAGTGAAGTATTTTTTTTTCCCTTAATGCTTAAGGATGTTAAAAATATATATTTTTTAGTAACAATTTAATTAGTAAAAATAGAAGAAACATTACAATGATAAACCATATAATTATACATCAGCATCTAGTAAGACTCTAGACTGAATAAAATTTGGACATTGCAACCACCGAACTGTATCATCCACAAGACTAGCATGCCTTGCAAGTAAATGAACTACTTCGTTATATTATCTCCCAACATGAAGTATATTAGAGTTCTCAAAAAAAGAAAAAAGTATTTGGATCTCATATATTTTTTTTCTGTCTGGAATATTAGGTTCCTTTGAGACAATTTAGGTTCCATTGAGACAATAGGTTCAATCACAGACAAATAATCTCCTTCTATTAACAAACTGGAGAAACCCAAATGTAAGATCATTTATAAACACCTCAAAATAGCCAAAGCCTCAATATCATCCACTTCAAACAGCCCAACTTCTTTCCCAACAGAAAGCAAATAAAATATCTCATTTCTCATTCCTTAAATAGCCCCCATACCTGCATATTCAGAAGAATGAAACAAAACACTATCAAAATTAAGTTTTACCGTACCTTACAAAGGAGATTTTCAAGAAAGAATTATATCCTTACATACAATCGATTGGTGCAATTTACTCCTCGACATTTCCCAAACAATTATCAACCACATCATTAAGTATACAGTCAGAATTCTAAAATAAGTTCATATTCCTATATTTTCCAAACACCCCAAGAAATAGTAATAAAACGTGAAACTCAAGTTATATCATATTGCATCAAAACTCCTACCAAATTAGAATAAGAACTCACAGTCTCCAAAAAAGGCATAACAAAAGGACAACATACATGCAGCAATTTCTTCACATCTAGATAGCCCCAAAAAATATCACAGCAATCTTCCACTACCAATGAGCAAAGAGAACAATCCGCATTAAAAATAACACCATTTTGTAGTAGATTCAGTTTTGTACAAACACTATCTTTACATGCTCTCCACCCAAAATTCTTAACTTTGTTCGAAATATTTAAATTCTAGAATTGACGCGAAAAGAATGAAGAACTCTGGAAATCAAAGTTACATGCACTAACAATAAAATAAAATCATGTGACAGCAAGATGATATATAGACTTTAATGAATTCAAGCCATTTTTAGTACTTGTCCATACAAACTTATCATCTCAATCCCTTGAAAATAAAGGAAGTTGTACAATAGCATTAGCAACAAAATGATGAAATATAGATTGAATCAAATCCACATCCCAATAACCATTAGGTTGATGTATAAATATATTAACTTTTGAATAACCATGAATGATATAATTTGGTGGACGAGACTCAGGTAACTAGAAAATTGGGAGCCATTTATTTCGAGTTATCCCTACATCATCACCCTTCCTTATCTTCCAAATAACCCCAGCTGGCAAAAGTAATTTAGCAGCACAAATACTTTTCTATACATATGACAGCTTACTACCCAAATGTGAATGAAAAAAATCTGTGGAAGGGAAATACTTAGCTTTATAAACCAGAGACATCAATGAATTATGATTTTGAATCAACCGCTAATCTTGTTTTCCTAACAAAGCCAAATTAAAAAGCTCAAGATTCTTAAAACTCATACCACCTCGAATCTTTGAAGAACACATCTTTAACCAACTAAGTCAATGTATCTTCCTTTAAGATTGACGTTGTCCCTGCCAGAATTTAGCAAACAATCCTTCTATTTTTTTACAAAAAGACTTCAGTACTAAAAAACAACTTTAAAAACTTAAAGGAAAGGAAAATAAAATTAAGAGGGATAACCTTTGGACTCAAACCCAAGAATAGGGTATTAACAATTATATCAATCATTTCATTCTTCATCCTTCCTCTAGTATTTGGCTCTTTTAGAACTAACTACTGAAAACACCAAGACTCCCACATTCTAATGATGTGAATAGACAAAGTTAGGTGGCGGCAACGATGTCATTGTGATGCAAGTGTATACATTTGCATAGAGATTGTCGTTTGAGTAATCACATATTTAAATTTCGAGTGGGAAATGATAGTTAACCCCCTTAATTCTACTGTTCAATAATACCACATGGGTATTTTTTTAATGATTAAGTAAACGATTATTAGTGATGTTATTTTTTGTTCTTAATGGTTAAGGATGTTAAAAAAAGTATTTTTTAGAACAATTTCATTCATAAGAATAGAAGAAAATTGCAATGATGAAACATGTAATTACACATCAACATCTAATAAGACTTTAGATTGAATAAAATTTGGACATTGTGACCACCACTAAACTGTATCATCCACAAGACGAGCATGTCTTGCAAGTAAATGTGTTGCTTCATTATCTTGTCTCCCAACATGAAGTACATTAGAATTCTCAAAAGAAGAAATAAGTTTTTGGATCTTAGATAATATTTTTCTTATCTGGAATAGTTAGGTTCTTTAGAGACAATAGGTTCAATCACAAATAAATAATCTCCTTCCAATAACAAACTATAAAAACTCAAATGTAAGATCATCTGTAAACACCTCAAAGTAGTCAAAGGCTCAATGTCATTCACTTCAAACAACCTAACTTCTTTCCGACAGAAAGTAAATAAAACAACCCCTTTATCATTCCTTAAAACAGCCCCCACGCTCCCAGCTTCAAAAGAATGAAACAAAGCATCGTCAAAATTAAGTTTTATCATAACTTGCAAATGAGGTTTCCAAGAAAGAATGATATCCTTACGTACAATCGATTGATGCAATTTACCCCTCGGCATATGCCAAACAATTAACAAATACATCATTAACCCTATAGTTAGAATTATGAAATAACTTCATATTCCTATATTTGCCAAACACCCCAAGAAATAGTAATAAAACGTGAAACTGAAGTTATATCAGATTGCATCAAAACTCCAATCAAATCAGAATAATAACTCAGTTTCTAGAAAATGCATAACAAAAGGACAACACACAAGCATCAATATTTTCACATCAGGACAACTCCAAAAGATATGACAGCAATCTTTCACTACCAATTAGCAAAGAGAACAATCCACATTAGAAATAACCAGGGGTGTAAGGAGTTCGGTCTGGATTGGAAAAACTGACTGGATTGAACCATTCGGTCATAACAGGAGGTCAGTCTCAGTCCCATAAGTTGTGGACTGAAAAAATTCGGTCTATAAATTTTGGACTGGACCGGACCGGACCAAACTCCTATATATATTTTAAAAATACTTTTAATAATTTAATATATTATTTTTATATAGTAATTATATAAGTTGATGATGTAATTTTTATTTAATTTATTATCATCGACAATATAAAATATTATTTTTAATTAGTTAGTTACATAATCCACATTAATAATTCACTTAATTTTAATTTAGTAATTTAAATAATTTTTTATTAATTTATTTGAAAAAAAGGGATAAAAACTAAAAAATAATTCGGCCGGACCGATAGATACCGATTTGGTCTGGTACCTATGGATGTCCAGTCCAGTCCGGGAAAAATGATGGACCAAAAATTTCGGTCAATCACCCCCCGGACGGACTAATTTATACTCTTAGAAATAACACCCCTCTGTAGCAAATTCAGTTTGTTCAAAAACTATATTTACATGCTCTTCACCGAAAATCAAAATAAAAACTCATAGTTAGGGGTGTAAATTTAAACCGGAAAACCGGTCCGGACCGAACCGAACCGGACCGGTTGGTCCGGTTTTAAACCGGTCCGGTCCGGAACCGGTTCCTATTTTATGAAAACCGGCCGGTTCCGGTTCCGTAGTTTTCGGGACCGGACCGGACCGAACCGGACCGGTTGGAAAAAAAATATAAAAATTAATTAATATATTATACAAAATATATATATATAATATAATTATATGTTAAATTTTTATATATAATATATATAATTATATATCATATATGAAAAAATTTCATATTATAATTTATAAATAATAACATAAAATGTTAATCTTAAATATGAACATTTGTAATTTATTTGATCATATGTTATTAATATAATTATATATAAGATAATGTTGTTATAATTTATAAAATAAAAGTTTAATCTTAAAAATGAAAATTTAATTGATCATATGCTTTAAGCATAATATATATATTAAATTTTTAATAACATTTTATAATAAGAATTAATACTTTATTATATGTTTTTTACGTTAAAAAAAAACCGAAAACCGGATCGGACCGGACCGGAAACCGGTAAAACCGGAGGTATCGGTTTAGGAGGGTAATCGGGGCGTAATCGGTTTTGAAAAATACAAAACCGGTACATACCGGTTCGGTCCTAGATTTTGTCCAAAACTGGACCGGACCGGACCGGTTACACCCCTACTCATAGTTTCCAATAAAGGAAAAGAAAATTATGAGGGATAACCTTGGGTCTCAAACCCAAGAAGAGGATAGTAACAACTATATCCATTGTTTACTTCTGCTTCCTCCCTTTGGTATTTGACTCTTTTAGAACTGACTATTGAGAACACCTAGTCTCCCACATTCTAATGATGCAAATAGACAAAACTCGGTCGCGGCAACGACGACGTTGTGATGCGAGTGTATACGTATGCATAGAGATTGTCATTTGAGTGATCACATGTCTAAATTTCGAGTGTAAAATGATAATTAACCCCCTCAATTCTATTGTTCAATATTACTGCTAGGGTATTTTAATTTTTTTTTAATGATTAAGGAAATAATTATTTGTGATTTTTTTTTCTTAATGGTTAAAGACATTAAAAAAATATTTTTTATAACACTTCCATTCATAAGAATAGAAGAAACATTACAATGATGAACCATGTAATTACACATCAGTATCTAGTAAGATTCTAAACTAAAAAAAACTGGACATTGTGCCCACCACTAAACTGTATCATCCACAAGACGAGCATACCCCTCAAGTAAATGGGCTGCTTTATTACCTTGTCTCTCAACATGAAGTACATCAGAGTCCTCAAAAGAAGAAAGAAGTCCTTGAATCTCATATATTATTTTTCTCTGTCTAGAATAGTTAGGTTCCTTAGAGACAATAGGTTCAATTACAAATAAAGAATCTCCTTCCAATAACAATCTGGAAAAATCCAAATGCAAGATCATTTGTAAAGCCCTCAAAGAAACCAAAGCCTCGATGTCATCCACTTCAAACAACCAAACTTCTTTATGACAGAAAGCAAATAAAACATACTCTTTATAATTTCTTAAAATAACCCCACACCCCAGATTCTGAAGAATAGAACAAAGTACTATCAAAATTAAGATTTATTTTACTTTGCAAAAAAGGTTTCAAAAAAACAATGATATCCTTATGTACAATCGATTGATGCAATTTAATGGTACTGTACCCATCGACATATGTCAAACAATGATCAACTACGTCATTAAGCATACTGTTAGAATATTGAAATAACTTCATATTCCTAAATTGCCAAACACCCCAAGAAATAGTAATAAAACGTGAAGTATAAGTTAAATTATATTGCATCAAAACCCCAACCAAATCAGAATAAGAACTCGGTTTCCAGAAAAGACACAACAAAATGACAACGTACATGCTGTAATTTCAATTTTGTACAAAAACTATTCTTACATACTCTCCACCCAAAGTTCTTAACTTTGTTTGGAAGATTTAGATTCCAGAATTGATGCCAAAAGGATGAGGAACTTAGGAAATCAAAGCTACCCGCACTAACAGTAGAATCAAATAATATGACAGCAAGATGATATCCAAACTTTGCTAAATACAAGTAATTTTTAGTACCAATACATACAAACTTATAATCTCAATCACTTGGCAATAAAGGAAGTTGTACAATAGCATTAGCAACAAATGGAGGAAATATAGATTGAATCAAATCCATATCCCAATAACCATTAGGCAAATGCATAAGCATATTAACTTTTGAATCATCATGAATGACATAATTAGGTGGAAGAGACTCAGGTAACCATAAAATTGAGAGTCATTTATCTTGAGTTATCTTTACATCAACACCCTTCCCTATCCTCCAAATATCCCAAGCTAGTAGAAGAGATTTTGCCAAACAAATACTTCTTAATACCCAAACGTGAAAAAAATCTGTGAAAGGAAAATACTTAGCTTTATAAACCCGAGACAACAAAGAATTAGGATTTTAAATCAACCGCAACCTTGTTTTGCTAACAAAACCAATTAAAAAGTTCAAGGTTCTTAAAATTCATACCACATTGCATCTTTGACCAACTAAGCCAATGTATCTTCCTTTCAAATTGATGTTGTCTCCACCAAAATTTATCAAACAATCATTCCAACTCTTTACAAAAAGACTTCGATAATAAAAAATAACTCATGGTGTAGGTAGGTACTGCCTGCACAACCACCTTTATTAATACTTCTCTACCCTCTTGCGAAAGCAACTTCTCATTCCAACCTTGTAACTTATTCTAGACCTTATCTTTTAAACCCTTTAAAGTATTACATTTCGACCGTCCAATAAAAGAAGGAAGACCCAAATAGTGATCATGAGACTGTAAATTATACACATCCTAAATAGCCATAATTGTATCAACTTCCTCAACTTTTGTGTTAGGACTTATCAAAAGTTCATATTTATTCATAAATCTACGAGGCTTTTCGTTCCCAAAATGAAAATCTAAAACAATTATTACAAGTTTATAGGTTGGCAGAAGCTTTAGGACAAATTCGGATCCCATTGATCAATTTTTTATGTTCAGCAGCCTGAAGTATAGAGAACAACCCCTCAACACATAGAACAAACAAAGTATAGTAATAAAAGATCATCCTGACGCAACCCCGGAGTTGCAGCAAATGAATAAGTAGGCGCTCCATTAATAAACACCTTATAAGAGACTGAATTAATGCAAGATAATAAAAGAGCCACCCATCTTCGATCTAAACCAAGTTTCAACATGACGTTCTCAAGAAAAATCCATTGGACCCGATCATAGGTTTTACTCATATCCAACTTCAATGACATCACACCACGACGACCCCTCTTCCTTTTACGGATATAATGCACAACTTCAAATGCCACAAGAACATTATCCGTTATAAATCTACTCAGATAAAAAACACTCTAACTATTTGACACCACTAGGGGTAAAATGGTTTTTAAACTATTAACAATAACTTTTGCAATGATTTTATATATCACATTGTATACGCTAATAGGCCTAAATTCTTGAATTTTTTCAGGCCTCTTCTTCTTTGGTATAAGAACAATAAAAGTCTCATTTAAAGCATGTGGAACTAGACCATGATTTAAAAAGTATAAGACTGTCTGTATAACCAAACTCCCTACAATGTGCCAATATTTTTGGAAAAACATTGGACACAAACCATCAGGCCCAATGTCTTTAGAGGGTGCATCTAAAATAAAGCATAGCGTACCTCATCAGCTAAATAAGGCTTCAAGAGATCATCATTCATTGCTATTGTGACCTTCAAATTGACAGCCTCAATCAAGTCTCCATACATGTTGGATAAGAAATTGTATATAAGTGTTGGAAATATGATAACACCAAAGAATCTAAAGCACGACCTTCAGTCCAACAACCAGAGTTATCTTTAAGCAACGATATAAAATTTCTTAAATGCAATTGTGAAGCCTTCCGATAAAAGAATTTAGAATTATGATCCCCTGAATGTAACCATAAAGCCTTAGACCTTTATTTCCACATCAACTCCTCACATTGCAGTAAAATATTAATATCATGTCTAAGGGAGTTCAAACTAGATCTGGAAAATAAAGATGAAGGGCTCTCTACTAAGCGAGTTAATTCCATTTTCTTTGATCGTAGTTGAGATTGCAAATTACCAAATTGTTTACCCTAGCAAAGTTCAAATGTTGACTACATGAAAAGATAGCACTCATCAATTCTGAAACAACATCAACATGTTCTGATGATTCCCAAGACGTCTTAATAATGCCCTCACACCCTTTAGCCCCCACCCACATAGCCTCAAACCGGAAAGGTTTAGAACCACGTCTCCAAGAACCAACTGAACCAATGGTATTGAGGATCAAACAAGTATGGTCAGTGTAGATGTAAAAGTTTGGCTAGGATTGGGTGACTAAGTTGATAAGTTTGTATATGATTAGACGACTAAAATGATAGAGTTTATCCTATCATTAAGTTTGTAATTTTGGATGAATGTAAATTATTTATTAACTTTATCTATAACAATATTAAGTTTATTTAGGATATATTAGAAGTTGTTTAGATAAGTCATAAATGGAAAAATTGAGTCCCAAGGAATCTGCACTTATCCATAAGAGGTTGATCTGAAATCTGCTATTGCAGTGAAGAGTTATCGCGAAATGTCAGCATTCCGTCAGAAGACGACTTCGCGACCGTCAGCAGAGTCCTACTACATATCAAATTCCTACCAGACTAATTCTGTCAGCAGAGTCCTACTGCAGATCAAACTCCTAACAGATTTATTCTGTCAGCAGAATCCTACTGCAATTGAAATTGATTTTTAGATTGTTTATTTAAGGAATCCTATTGGTTAGGATTATAAGAGATTCAAATTTGCATACTTTCTAGAGTACTTTCCAATGCATATTTTGGTGAGAGATTTCCTTATAGAATTTTCATACTGTTTCTCTCAAAAAGTGGTACTTGAGTGTGAGAAACTTCTCTTGAGAATTTTCTAGTATTTTATCTCTCTTTTTTAGTGCGTGCATACTCCATGTTGGAGAATTGATTGGTCGAGTTTCAACCACTGGAGTTCCAGGAGAAAGGCCAATGTTTGAAGATCGTCAGAGATTCTGGCTGCTACTGCAGTAGAAGACAAATGTGTCATTTGTTTGGTCAAGTAAGAGTGTCAATTGACAAAGGTTTTGTAATTGAACTTTACTTGCAATTGATTTTCAAATAATTAAATTGATTTTTCTGGGTTTAGCTGCCCCGTAGGTTTTTACCTTTAAAGAGTTATTTAAAGGGTTTCCCTTCGATACTAATTTTGGTGTTACGCAGTTCGTTTATTTTATGTTATTACTTAATTAATAAGTTGATAGCATGCTTGACGACTAACCAATTTGTTGAGTATATTGATAGATATTTTCGTTGCATTACGATACATGGGTACTTTGGTAATTTCAGTCAGAGTAAAAAGTAATAGAATTTCTAATCCAGTATCCTAGGAACAAAGACAACCAATCTACATTAGCTAGGAATTGATCTAGTCGTTTTTGAATATGAGCTACCCCATCCCGCATATTAGACTAGGTAAACAAAGATCCATCAGTATCGAGGTCTTTAAAACCACAATAATCAACAACCTCTTTAAAAATATTCAACTGTCCAACCATACAATTATAGTCTCCTTACTTTTCACCTTGAACCAAAATCTCATTAAAGTCCCCAAAACATAACCATGGACCCATAACTGAAGTACAAATAAATTTCATTAATTTGCACACCTCACAACGTTTTCCAGCTTCAGGATGCCCATATACTGTTGTTAGTTGCCACTTTAACTCCAATACCCCATCAATCACCCAAGCATCAGATTGATGCTTTGAATAAGACACTAGATCCAGATTAGCATCTCAACGTCAGAACACTCCCAACCCACCACTACGACCATCGTAGCTAACTACTAAACATCTAAAAAATTCCAACCCAAATTCCAACCTTTCTAAATTACGAACTAATAATTTGGTTTCCATAAAAAAACCAGATTAAGATATTCTTTTCGAATTAAGTCCTAGAGGACTCGAATTTCCCGTGGATTCCCAAGCTCCCGGGAGTTCCAAATTGAAGACCTTCATGATCGTCGGTGGGGCTGAACCTCAGCCTCCATCAAAACCACCCCCACATCAAAAAGAAAACCATCTTGAGATTTAACCATTTTCGTATCTCCAGAGTTAACAAGACCAAAGGAAGAATTGACATCAAGTTTTTTTGAGGGAGTTAACACTAACTAACCTGTGTCGTCGTGCCTCGAGGTCTTCCATTTCTGGTGTTGTCGTCTCTGCAGGCGAGCAGTGTGCGAGATCGGAGCCCTCTTCCTTGTATCTCCAGACTCCAACAAAATAGACTCCCTAGAATTATTCTTAGCAGAAAAGACCCTAACTCTGATTGGCCAAAACGATAATTAAAACCTAAGCCCATATTAGTCTTTAGCCCACACCCTTGGGAAGACATCACCCCAAGTTGCACTGCAAATGCCTTATTCTTCAACCATGCCCCATTATCTTGAGCCCCCCACAACAATCACCCCAAGTCCAGTTGGACCCAAACAAGAAACAAAACCCAAACATGCATTTTAGACTTTGACTCACGACCATGTGAAGAAAACACCTCTGGAATTTTTACCATGGCGTTACCAATTGACGAATCCCCTTCCTCCAGAATAGTGGCCATAGAACCAGAACCCCCATTCGGACTCAATTCACCACTCAGGCAATTACCCTCATTCTGGGTATCCTCATAGTTATTCTCTGCATGGTCTTTTTTTTCAAAATATTTTTCTGGAAACTAGAGCCACCACCTGAAGCCCACAGCCACGCACCAAACGGAAACCCGTTTTTCTCATAGTCAGATCGATTAGCCCCCTCACAAAACACAATCTCGATTTTCATGATCCAATTTGCCACAACAATAGCAAAGATTGAGTAATTTTTCATACTTAAAACATACTCATACAACATGAGAATCACCCACTACCACTTGCTTTACTCAAGGTAATGGCTTGTTAATATCCAGATAAACATGAACTTGCGAAAAAATCCCCCACTCCGGAGAATTTGTCGGCAAGTCAATATCTTCAACAACGCCAATAGAAGCACCAATCCATTTAACAATTTCACCTGTCATTCATTTTAATGGTAAATCATAAATTCGAATCCAAAACGAGGCAAAATCCATTTTAATATCAGATGGTTTAAGATCCCCATTATAATGCAGGAGAAGGATTAAACTCTTATAAAAAGTCCAAGAACTATTACGAAGAACATTTTCTTGATCACCCAAATCAAAGAATTGTGTCAAGAATAGATTTTCACCCAAGTCGAATAATGTTACTCCTTGCATTAGATTCCAAACTTTTCGCATCATTGATTTAAAGGCCTCTTTGTTGTAAAATGTTAAAAAAATATTAAAAGAAAATGAAAGAAAAAAATTCAAATATACTATGGGGCACGCCAAACGGTACATGCTGGGCAACCCCTAGTCATGTCCATTTTGCATACTTCTTTAATAAAAAAAATTTTCAATTGTTAAAATAATATTTTTTTATTTAATTTTTAAATTTGTTCATTTTTTTTCAAAAAAATACTTACAAGTCATTCACATCTTACAACTATACAAATTATTTCCTTCGTCATTTCAAACAATATGGAGATTAATTTTTTTGATGTAAAATATGAACTATATTAAATATTTTTTTATCTATCAACTCAACAATGTTAAAAATAAAAATACTAAAACATCACAAATTTTTTTATTAATTGAATACTCTCAGTCTGTCCTTACCAATATAAACATTTCCTTCCATCTTTTACTTTTTTTTTTGTTTGAAAAAAAATAGTTAGATCAAATGATGGAAATTGGGCTGGGCATTCGGTCATATTAGAGCTAGGGCCCATGAAGGTAATGGGCCTATACTCGCCTAGTTCAACCTCCAACCCCCGGTCATGGCGACGATATCATCATTCATAAACCCTACTTGCTAACGTATCACTCAGGGACCAGGGTTTTGGGGACATTTTCTGTTAAGTGTCGAGCGTTGAGACTACCCGAGAGATTTAAAATCCTCACCGAAAGGTAACTTAATTTTTTTACTTGTTTTTCATTGTAATATGCACTCTTTTCATGATTGGGATTTTATAGAAAACGCAACTCTCCGTTTTTTTAGTTGATATTTGTTCCCAGAAAGTGTTTTCAATGGAGGCAAACAGAGTCCAATGCGAAAATTTGTTATTGTTATTTATTTTATTTCATTTCATAATCTGTGTAAGTTAAATCTATTCTGCAGGCGTTATCGAAATCCTTATAAGGTGGAAGGCAATGGGTAAGAGAGGGAAGGGACAGAAGAAAGACTACAAAACCCCTAAGAGAACTGCCCGCGACGATGACGTTCTATTGTCTGACATGGACGACGAAATCGACGCCTGTAAGCTTTTTGCTATTATTCGTGCAATTAATTTTTCGTGGTTCGATAACACTTTCTCACATGAAGGCAAGAAAGTAAATTTGAGCTGGTGCTTGATGCTATGCTCTTCTTAAGGCTTTTCGATTCATTGTTTCTGTGCTGCTCACAGTCAAATGTTATCGAATGAAGGATACACTTATCTTGTGTTGGTACCTGTTTTTAGTCGAGAAGACAAAAAATTAATGCGATTCTAATGATTTTGGTCCCATTTTTTTCCTTCTTTGGTGAACTGATAACTATTTTAGTGGAAAGAAATGAGCATGGATGAATTGAGAAAGCGAGGTATCACTGTAATGGACTGGCGTTTCATGTGCAAAAGGGGTGGTGAATCGGCGGATCACCTTCATCTCCATTGTGATGTTTTGAAGGCTTTGTGGGATGAGGTTTTTGCTAAGCTTGGTATTGCTTGGGTGATGCCTAAGAGGGTGGTGAATCTCTTGGCCTGTTGGAATGGGATTCAAGGCAATGTTTGGAAGATGGTACCTCTTTGTCTTATGTGGTGTATTTGGAATGAGAGGAATGGGCGCTGTTTTGACAATAGAGAACGCTCGGTGGGAGGGATTAAAGACTTCTTTTATCATACTTTGTTGTTTTGGGGTTCGATTATTGTAATGTATGGGGATAGTCTAAATGACTTTTGTGCTGTTTTTCAGCTTTAGTTTGTAATTAGGCGTTTTTCTCTTTTATACTTCCTGTGTACTTGGACTATGCCTAATTACGTGGTTTAATAAAAAATTTACTTATAAAAAAAGAAATGAGGATAGGAATGGGTCCTCTTATTTTATTTCTGTCCTATTGTTAGTCAAGGAGAAAATAATGATGCTAAAAGAAATCCTGTGTGTTTGCAGTTCACAAGCAGAGGGATGTTGTTCCGCTTGATGTGAATGTTGGTGTTGGGGAGTCAGATGAAGAAGAAGAGCTGCCTGTCTTTGATCTCAAGGTTTGTGTTTTCCCTTTTCTATCAAGTTGTAATAGGTGCTTTGAAAGTTTGAAGATATTATGTCTATTATTCTATTGAGAATGCTATAGGTTTCACTTGAGTTGTAGGAAAATTTTTGAGTGCTTTATCACGCAGGAGTTAAAATTTAGGTTGCTTTTATTGTTTTTGTTTTTGTTTTCTTTTTGTATTATACATAACACTGAAACATTAAACAAGTTAAGTCATTGTTCTTATTTTTAGATTTTGTTTGAGCGAGCATAAGCATTAAACAGGCTGTGGCATTTCCATTTGTATTTTTTCCTTTCAGGCCATCAGTTAATGTTAATATTGCTTGTAGGGTGTCGATGATGACGACGATGATGACGGCGATATCAGTGACGATACCCAAGAAACTGGCTTTGCTGCAAAAAGTAAGGAAGATGGTTTACCATTCCTTGCATTTTGTTATTGCATTTGATAATTTTAAGTGGTTTCTTACTTATCAAAAAAAAAAAAAATTAAGTGGTTTCTATTTTGAAAGTATAGCTGAAGCTGTTTGTCTGGATCATTTTTTGCTAAAAACACTTGAAAAAGTGCATTTATAAACAGACAGAAGCTTGTACTGGGATGATTTAGTTTAATAAAAAGTAAAATATATTAAGTCATCATATCACTCAATGGAAATATATTCTTCTTGTTGGGTTTGACATGGGTCAACATGCTTGCACAACAAGTGATTGTCATTATGTATGCTAGAAATACTATAAGTTATCGCATCATATGCATCTTTTTAAAATTTGGTGAATTATGGAAAATATGTGTCAGCTAGTGGCTCAGTTAGAATATACTTTAAAATCAGGTATAGAAATATTCAGGAAACCCTATGAACCATAGGGATGGGGTGGGTGGGATTGGTAAGCAATTGCACTGGTTTTTATCGGGAGTCTTTTTATGCAACGCATGGATTCATCCCCTCCTCCATTTAATCACTATATGTTTTAATTTTGATTGGTTGGCTGGTTGTAAAATTGATTTTTAATACTAGTGGATAAAATATTGTACAAAACAATTCCCATTCACTAATATGATTAGATTATGTGCTAAATGTTCACTTATAAAAAAAAAGATTATGTGCTAAATGTTTAAAAGAAGTTATCATCTATATATTCCTTGTGTGCTAGGGTGTTGTCTTTTTTGTAGATGGGTTTATGTGGGATGAGCTACGTGGTGTGAAATTTCAATATCTTCATAATCTTGTATATAATTATCAGCTTATGATCAACTTGGATAAAAAAAAAATATGGAGATCAGTTTATCTGATACATTAAAGATTACATTTATAACTTCATTGTTTGATATCTTTCTTGGGTGAAATAAGAGCATTTACTCCAAGGAGAATCTTTTTTATTTTTTCAGAAGGGGGGGATGGGGTGGTTGGTGAGGGGATGCTAAATCATCTAGGGGTATGTAGTATACCTATTTGGCTGTTACACTGATAGGATTGTAACTTTTATTAATTACGAATACTCTCTGTAGTTGCTAGGCAACAGAAATTTTTACGGGAAAAGTTTGGTGGTGTTGAGGATGACATGCATGAAGATGAGGATGAGGATGAACAAGAAGCCATATGGGGTGGAAAAATGAATCAATATTATTCTGCTGATAATCGTGATTTTGAGGTGATGATTTGAAATTGATTGTCCTATCTCCCCCCTTCCCTTCTCACTTTCTATCCATATATGTTTAATATATAGGAAAAACTACATTATTCACCCTAAACTACCTCCACTTTTTCAGTTTGCACTATAAAGTATCAAAATTGTCAGTCGGCACCCTAAATTGCCAAATTCTGGCCATTTGCACTCAGTTAAGATTGTACTGTTATGATCGATGAAAAATAGGACATGTGGCACAATCTTAATGGTCATATCTTAACTGAGGATGTAAATTGCCAAAAAATTTTAGTTTGTGTGCTAATTGCCCGTTATGGTAATTAATGGTGCAAATTGAAAACTTGGTGGTAGGTCAAAGGTGCAAAGTGTAATTTTCTCTTATATATATATTTCTAGAAAAAATAAATTACTACCTTAATGGCAACCTATTGCCAACGAATTTCTTATTGCATTCAGATGAACATAAGTGAATTCATAAGTGATGGCAAGTTCTAATTTCCGACTTTTTGATGAAGAGACAATCAAGTGATGATGAGGACCTTGCAATAGAGGAGGAAGAGGCTTTGAAATTGCAGAGGCAGAAAGCAAAATCTTTATCAATGGAAGACTTTGGCCTTGAAGATGTTAATGAAGATGAGAGTGATAGGGAATTAACTCTAGAGGTGGGATTTCAATTCTCTCCTTGATAAAAAAGAATTTGATAACTTTAGTTTGTATTTAGTTGTATTCTCATATATACTCCCTGTATACTTGGGCTATGCCTATTTACTTGGAATAAAATCTCTTATTACCTATATAAAAAAAAAAAAAATGATAACGAAAAGTTGTTAAACCTTTGGTCTTAGTCTTGTGTTCTGTTTTTCCCTAGGCATTTTTTTTAACTTGGATTATTCCCTTTGTGCTGCTATAGTTAATAACTTTTCCTGATAAGTAGAAGGGGACATCTAAAAAAAAATTATTTTGAATGACGTGACATGATTTCTCTGCTTGCACAGGAAATATCGACCAAAGGAAAAGACAGAAAAGAACCTCCAGTGAGAAAAGAAACCATAGATGACATGGGCATGGCTTATGAGGTTAAGAAAGATTTAAATGCTCTATCAAGGGAGGAACAAATGGATGTTTTATATAGGTAGTTTGATTTTCTTTTTTATGGCTATTACAAATATGAGTTTGGTGATTTTTATATTTCTAAGCTATATCTTTTATACCTATGCTATAAGATGTGATGTAAATTGGTTATAGGTTATTCATAAAAACAATAAATTAGTAGAGGCCTTTTAGTGTGGTTCAGCTTTTCCAATAAAAAACACGAGGTGCTTATCATTTGTTGTTTTTCTTAATACAAAGAAGGCATTAAGTTTGTTGTCTATAAAAGAATTACATACTTGTCTTTGGCATTTGTAGACTTTTATATTTTTTTAAAAGTAAAAATTTTATGAAAAAGCACAAAAGGCACAACCCTATTATACAAGATGTATACAAGGGCGATGATAGATCCATCTAGAATGGGAAAAAATATATAAGAAAATAATGAAAGTTAAGCCCGCAAAAGTCTATAGAAGTTGTCCAAAGAAAGAGTGTATCGGGAATGAAAGCTTTGAGCTCGTGTACATTCATTCACGATCAAAGTTTTTATATTATCTAGTTCTTACAATAGTTATGCTGCTTACAAATGCTCATAAATTACTTTTCTGGTTTTCTTTGGGGCCTTAATGTGTGCTTCTCATTGAAAATATCTCTGCTTTTGCCAACTACTGCAGTTCAATATCCTATGCTTTTGCGTGATAATATTTTTATCCCACAGTTCTGCGCCAGAATTAGTTGGTTTGCTATCAGAGCTCAATGATGCACTTGAACAGCTTGAAAGTAAAGTGAATCCACTTCTGAGTAAGGTATTATCCGTTCGTCTTGTTCCATTTTCTTATAAGAGGAGTAATATGCAGTGCTCCAATGAGGACAACTTATGTGGCATGTTCCAGGAAGTGGGTTGATTTATCTCCTAATTCAGAATCTATGCTTTTAGAGGGCCTTATATTGTTTTTATTTTATTTTATTTTATTTATCTGTGGCATCTGCCAGGAGTCAATAATAGGTTCCTCTTGGTAGTTTGACACGAGATATTAGTATATGTGATGGATTCTTTTCTCCTTTTAAAGATGCTCTTAAGGACCTCTCTGGTTCTCGTCTTAAAACCATGTATTACCAACAAAAAAGATAAATAAGAAATGTATTTTCAGAAAATTATTCTTGAAAGTAGCTGGTTTTAGAGAATATCGAAGTGATGCATCCTGAAATCTTTTTCTTTTTCTAGTTTAGGAATAAAAAAAACCTTTGAAAACATATTGTTTGTGTTTTCCAAAGACACAACAAAACAAGCCTTTTTTTCTTAAGTTTGGATATTAACATGCTTGTAGATCTAACTTGTAAGTTTGTCTTAATCATCTAATACGTTGATTTATATAATTTCTATTTGTTTCTTTTCTCCTGCTTTGTGCTGGAGTCCTCATGAACGGATCCTCCCCCCTCTGGGCAGTGGTTCCATTCCCAACCGCACTCCTGACCCAAAGTGTGTTGTAAGATGTTTGATTAGTTCATTTACTTCCTCTTCTGTGAAGGTTAAAAAGGGGGAAACCTTGATGGAAGGGGGAATCCGCTATTTGGAGGTGAAGCAGCTTCTTTTGCTCTCCTATTGCCAAGCTATAACGTTCTATCTTCTTCTCAAGTCTGAAGGGCAGCCCATTCGTGATCATCCTGTGCTAGCTCGCCTTGTAGAGATCAAGAGCTTATTGGATAAGGTCCTCCGTTCTTTTTCCAAATACTAAATTATCTTCTATAAGCATAAGGTTTTTTGCTCCAAAATAATAATTTAATTTTCATGAATGTTGAAAATGTGGTTTGTGCTTGTACTGTGCCTTATCTTTTCACTTTTGACCGTTGTTGATACCATACAAATGTATATGTGGCAAGCGTTTGTGCTCTTCTCCAAAAAGAAGGTTACTTCTCCTCCTTGATAATGTTTAAAATTGGTTAAATAGGTACACCAGGGCTATTTATTTCTGTGATTTTCATTGTCTGGATAAGTCCCATGCCAAGAGTGCTGCTTGAACAATCCAAATTTAAAGCAACATCGAAAATTAATTCATTTCTGTTTGAAAATTTTGGTAATGTTTATTACAGCTGATCAGCTTTAGATCAAATGGCACATTTTCCTTAAATAATGAGATGGAGGTGGGATCATTGGTACCGATGGAAAAGAAATATTAGGATTTATTTCAAGAGAAATACTTTAGCTACAAATGGATTGTACAAAAGTAAACTCACAAACTGATATGGCTTGATGTGATTCGTTAGATCTACTTTACAATAAAAGTAAGTTTGTGAGTTTACTTTTGTGTAATCTCTTTGTGGTCTAGCACTTCTCTTATTTCAATGCTGGGTAGGCACCTGAAAGGTTAATATATCTATATTTCTGCTAGCTTTTACTTATAAAATATATATATATTTCTGCTAGCTTTAGACTTGTATTTGTTTTTCCTGATAGTACTATTATTGAATGGTTACCTGTAAGTCATCTTAAAGTTTGCCTATTCTATTGAATTTTATGAAATCTAATTTGATTTGCAAAAGAAAAGTTGTCAACATGTTTGCAACACAATGACTGTTAAAGCCAAGTACTTCAATTTCTGGCCTTGCTTGTACTATATTCTTTTGGTAATAAAATGCCAGAGAAAATTCAGATTGGACCTAAGTTTATTGTTATGATGGTTAACAAAAGTGAAAAAATCAGCTCAGTAAATAAAGAGGAAAAAGTCGGTGTTTTCCCAAAATTCTATATTTTTTAAAATTTGGTTATATAACTAATTTTTTTCCTACAGATTGTTTCCTCTCACTTTGTGCACAAATACTATAACAGCTATAAATTTGTTGTGGTCCATCACTTGCTTCCAGTTTCAAAGGTGAAATTAGTTTCACTCATAGCTTGCAACTTGTTAATATTTGCTCCACTAAACAGATAAAACAACTTGATGGGAATCTTCCATCTGAACTTGAGAAATTCCTCAGTAATAATCAAGGGGTTGATGTGGTAGTAAAGTTGGGTGAGGAGAATACTACTGATCAGGATCCCCATCCTTCTGTTGAAACCCAAGAAGCAACAATGGTAATTACTACTTTGACTTTATCTCAGTAATGTGTGCTTGTTTTTCAAGTGATTATCTTTCATGTTTACTTATGGCTTTCTTTTACTACAGCAGCTGCATGACACAAACAAGTCTGAAAATGTGGTCTATTTGAAGGATAAGGATAACAAAGCAGGAAAGCGCAAGCGTCAGGTGAAATTATTTCAGTTTTGATGTTCTCACCTTTATTTTCATTCTCATAATCAGTTGGTTTTTTGTTTTTGTTTTTAATTAGAACTCACCTCAACTAAACCTTAATCCAAATTAATTGGGGTTGGTTTACATAATTCTTTTACTCCGTCCTACAGTTGCCATGTCCTTTACTTTTTTCCTTTTGTTTTTAAGACATTTGTTGCTACAATTCCGCTCATGAAAAAAGATGGTTGAAATATGCAGAGTGAACAAGTTGGTGGTCAGAGCATGGAAATGTTAAAAGTAAGAGCTGCCCTTGAAGAAAGATTGAAGCAGAAGGGTTTTCTTAGCTCCATAGTTCCTAAACCTAATAAAGACCAGAAACATTTGAAACCGGTTAATGGGTACAGTTTTTCTCCTAGGCTTTATGATTTGCTTCTTTCTCACATTGTGAGGACTAATTCAATGAAGCTGGTATGGAACAGACAGCTCGTGACGTATAATGATTTTGATGATGATGCTATAGATGTGGGGTCCACACGATTCGGTAATGATCCTGCAAGCTCATTGAGCTCAAGCAAACTTTCCCAAATTGTTGCTGCTAAACAGAATAAGCCCAAGGTACAAAACTCGTTGACTTCCTCTCGGTTGGCCTTTTATAGAGTTTATGGAGACCTTAACTTCATACTTAATTAACCGCTCGCATGAAAGAGAGTTAAAATCAAAATTAGTACTGTGGATCTTTGCGATGAAGCATTTTTCGGTCATACATGTTGATGTCAAGTTCACAGACCATGTTGGTTATTGTCCAAGATTGGAGCGTGATGTTGACTTGCATGCATCCTGTCCACCATTGTATGGGTTCGGACTAGAGACAACGCCGATGTGCCTGCTCCTCAAGGATTTATGTTTTGATCTGACAAACTAATTAATTTGTAGTATTATGCTTCAATTGTTTTTTATAGGTATTATGCTTCAATTATTTACTATTCTTAACATTTTTAAATTTCTCAGTAGAATGAGAACTACTGTTTTCAACATTGAAAACTTTATTTCACCATTTTTTAGTAGGACTGAACTTGAAATTTTGAAAATGCTGCCCTGTCTTATGTTTGTGAAATGAATTTTTGACTTGCTGTTAAACCACTGATCCTCCTTCCTTGAATGGTTTCAACAGGCCACTGTGGTCCCTGCCTCCTGCAACCTACAACTTTTTTTTACAAGTAAAATTAAGTTTTACTGAATCAAGTAAATAGCGTAACCCAAGTACACAGGAAGTATACAAAAAACCACCTGGTTACAAGTTAGCAGCTAGAAATGGATACCAACTTTATTGTACTTTGACTATCAAACTATTGAAATTAGCTCTGAAAAAAAAAACAAATGAAAGACTATTTGACCATCGGAGTTAGTGTTTTAAGTTTTTCTTGTGGCTGATTATATCTGGACAGTTCTGGTCTAGGATTTAATGTATTTACCTCTAATTGCAACCTAGGGATTCTGGATCTATGGAATTTTAGGTTGTAATTTCAGGAGAATCTTTTATTGTGCTCTGTGAATATGAGATTCTTCCTCTTTCTGATAAGATGTCCCACTACTGCTAAAAGATGAAAAGGAGGTGGGCAAGACGTGGGAAACCCTGATAGCTAGTTAATTGTGTCAAGAAGTTTCGAAGTATGTATCTATTTAAATAACATTTGCATGCAATTTTTTCTGGTTTTCCTTTGCTGGAAGGTGGTTTCTGGTGATGATGATTTACCTATGAGGGATGATATTGGAGAACGGCGGAGGAAGCATGAGCTTCGAGTGTTGGCTGGAGCTGGAATCAAATCTCAGGATGGGTTTGGAGATGAAGTTGGCAACATTGATGCTGATGAGGATGCTGACATGGAGGATGGGGATGCTGACTTGGAGGATGGAGATGCTGAAATGGAGGATGATGATGCAGGAGATTCAGAAGATGAGTATTATAAACAAGTCAAACAACTAAGAGCTGCAAAACTTGCTGCTAAAGCTGAGAAGTATTCAAGGTGTGTTTCTGCACTGTGAGTAGCTGGTACCTTTTTACTTCCTCTCAACCAACTATAGTCAGGTTGCTTGGTTTCTTATCTCATCTGCCAGAGACTTGTGTTCCTTAGTACATTTAAGAACAGGGATGATAACTCATCCGTGTCTTATAGCTACATTATTCCTCATAGGTATATCTTGAGTGCTAGAGATCGATATCTCCCTTTCTGTTTGTTTATGTGCATGTGCTTCATTATAATTATTATCACTGTTAGTAGGTCTCTTGCAATTTTTATGGTTTCAATTGAACTGTTAATGGCCTTTGCTACACAATGATTTTCCCCTGGTTCTGGTTGTGTTCTCAAAACATGCTTGCTTCTGCAGGACCTCAGCAGTCCCATCTCTTCCTGAAACCATAGATGGAAAACGCCAGATCACTTATCAGGTGAGCACATCCCTATTTTCACCATCTTGTTTGATCTTGACTATAGGACCCACCCACCCCCCCCCCCCCCCCCCCCATATTGAGTTAGTTTGATTGTATGATGGGGTGGTGATGGGATGCCACATTGTCTAGGAAATAGAAGTCTTTGGGATTATAAATTATTCTAAGAAACTCCAACTGTAATCTTGATCAATCCTTATGGAGTTCTAGTAAATGTGGTTAGTGCTTTCATTGGGTCGTTAAAAATAGTATCACAGACAATTTGTAGTCAAAAGTGTGGGTCTTAAGCCATGGGGGTTGAGAAGCTACAACAGAGTGGTCTGACGAGGACATTAGAAATTTCAGTGTGGGGGATGTAATATCCTAGATTGAGTTAATTCACTTGTATGAGAGGGTGACGAGTGAGTTTGGTGAATGAGATCCCAATTTATTTGGGGAAAGAGAAGTTCTTCAGGTTTATCAATGATTCTAAAAACATCAATTATAACCTTAACTGATTCGTTTGGAGTATAATAAACGCATACACAATTAGTGCTTTTATTGGGTTGTTACATTGAATTACTGTCGTTGGTCTCTTATCATTTTTCTTGCCAAATTTGCCACAGATGGAGAAGAACCGGGGGTTGACTCGTAATCGTAAGAAGCAGATAAAAAATCCAAGGAAGAAGTACAAGGTATTACACCATAAATTCAATTTTTCAGATATAGCAAATCATGTCATCCTCTAACGTCCTAATCTCTCTCTCTCTCTCTCAAAATGTGCAGGAACAACACAAGAAAAAAGTAAATCGTCGGAAGGGGCAGGTGCAGGAGATTAGGAAACCTAGTGGTCCATATGGTGGGGAAGCCACTGGAATTAATATAGGAACCAGTCGGAGCGTCAGATTCAAGAACTAGATACCGTTTCTTTGTTTCATGTTTTTTCCCCATGCCAATCTTATTATACTGATTGTTGGATCCTGTATTAATGTTCGCGTTGAGCATTCAAGTTTTTGGGATGACATAAACTAATAGAAATAGTGCCCCAACTGCGGTCACTGCACAACTTCTACGTCCCTTGTTGGCATAGGCATTCTTTTTTTTCAAGTAATTTTAGCCATCCTTCTTTGTTCCGATCGTGCCATATCATCATCATATGCTGATTTCGAAGAAAATGAATCGTGCAAAACCAAATTATGTTTAATTGGCTTCAGCTAATGGTAATTGAGGATTAGGAAGTGGGCAGTCTGTTGGAAAGACGAATGTAAATGGGATTTATTATGGAAATATATATAATTTGTTTTCGCAGATGAGATGAGAGTAATTGACATTAAAATTAAAAGTTAAATAAAATATTGTTCAAATATATTTTTTTAATATTATTTTTATTTTGAGATTTAAAAAAGTTAAATTTTTTATTTTATTTTGCATGTAAATTTGAAAAAATTGTAATGACTAGATAAGATAAGATGAGATAAGTTGAGAATAGTTGTGAAAACAAACGAGACACTTTCAATAAGCGACACTGCTGAAAATAACTCTTCCATAAACCATATTGCTTAAAATAAATAGATATGTAACTCGTCTAGTAATATCACAATTCTTCCAAAACAGCATGACAAAGCAAGCATCACATACAAGGATACATGCTTATAGTTGAATGCTTTTATTTTGTCGACCTCAAAATTGTTCAAGAATTGTAAGCCGAACCCTGCTCGAGAACAATACCCGCTGAAATCTGATCAAGAAGGATCTACTGCGGCATTCACACCAGGAGTATCAAAGTCATGCTTCAGTGCGTCAAATGTATATGATGCACTTAGTAGCCATCTCAAAGCATTCCTGCATATAATCATGAACCACCACCAGCCTCAGCAGTCTTTTTTTCCTTCTGTTTCTCCCTTTTTTTCTTGTTTCTCAAAGCATTCTTGCTCATTGCTCTAAATTAATCAAACAATCCATTAGCATTTCACAATGAAATCCAAACCATGAATGTAAAGAACAAATGACCAATCAATACGGATTGAACTTACTCTTGAGGACTCTCCCCAAATAGCTGTCATTACAAAAAAAATATCAAATTATGAGAACCAAGCATAGCAATTAACTAAATCCAACTGAAGCTCAATCTAAGCAGTAGGAAACGTGTCTTATCTTCAGTAAATACAAAATCAACTAATCTCAAATGAGAAAATATACTTACAACCGTGAATTGTGTAACCGCCGCGTAATCGCTTTGAAAAAAATGAATAAAACATGGAACCCACATGAAAAAAATTAATTTTTTAATAGTAGACCCCACTCTTTTTCAAAGCGATTACGCACTTCACGGTTGTATGTAGAATTACTCATCTCAAATATAGAAAATCTTGTTGTATGTTGTGTCTGACACAAATATTTGGTCTGACCATGAATGCCAAAATACATCTAAATGATAGTCTCGCCTTTGGTTCCAACAAACAAAACAATTCAGGATAAAGAAACCAAATGTAGCTCGTGTATACCTCTGCCTGAACGGCAGCAGCATTCTTAGCATGTGGTGGGCGATATGCTGCAGGTTTCTGTGCAGGAGGGTTGTTGGAGGTGGTTTTTGTGGAGGCCTGGGAAGATTTTGACCCTTGTCCTGAAAATCAATTAGACTGTGCAATTGAAAAAAAACGTATACAACCAAAAAATCCAGAAACAAAAAAAATTCAAGATTCAAAATACAAGACAGAACCTTGTGGTTTGGTGTCTTCAACCTTTAAAGAGTCAATAGACTTGATGAGATCCACAATTTCAGGATACTTATCAGGTGACTCTGGTTTCCAATCGACCTGTATAGATAGTTTCCTTAAATAATCAGGGGGTATAAGTTATAAGCACATATGAGAACATTGACGATCAACACTGACCTGGTACAACTTGTCAAACATCTTCTTGAAGTACAAGGACCCATTGTGGTGGAAAATTTTAATCCTTAAATAAGAACAGGAAAATCAGGTGGTTTGTTTAGAATAAATTTCTCAGAATCACATCATCAGGCTGAGTCCCATCCACCATTAGTATTGCTTGTATATAAACCAGAAACTGGGAAAAATATACGAATATTATTACTTCCATTTGATGCTTTTCAAGTATAAATAGTAGGCACTTCCTTTCAAATCACAAAGGACTTCTTCCTACATGCTATGCCAAGACTTGGAACAAATGCCTAAGGTGCGAGTCACCTTGTAGTTTAAGCATCATTAACTTTAGTAGCAAAATGTGAATTTAAAGTACCACAAGTCGAAACTGTAATCTACCAGCAAGGATATTCTCATTGGAATTATTCATGATCCATGGAAAATACCACCAAATGGAACAATCAAATCAATATAAGATGGACTGTCTGATTGATATTACACACCAGGAAAAAAATTATTCCTGCGAATCAACAACTAATACTTCTTATGGAATGATAATAAGGAGAATGGAATTTACTTGGAGATGGTGCTCTTGGTCAGCCAAAATAAAAATTTAAGCCTTCAAACTTATAGTCCAGATAAACATGTGGGAAGCACGCCTTGGTTGTTGGCGTGCACCATTTAATGGCATGTATCTATTAACTAACTAGGCCCTCTCCCAAAAACACATTGACACAGTATATAAAGATTAACATACCCATTGTCAACTTGTAGTCTTGGAGCTGTTGTTGCAGTCATGAAATACCGGCCATCTGGAGACCACTCACTTGAAACGGACCATTCAGCCTTAGTTGTTCCAAGCTGCTTTTTCTCTGTGTAGTCCCAAAATGCCTATAGGGTAAACAAGTACATATATGAACTCTGAGATTACAACCAATATATGATAAGTCCTCTCAGGACCAAAAAGAAAAAGAAAAAGAATTCTTAGATGCATATAAGAGTGCTCGTAGAAGGCTAGAAGCGACTCTCTAAATTTCAACTTTTTCTTTTTCCTTTGATTTCTTGATAAGAAAAAATTTTATCCCAAAGAGCGGAGAAAAAGCTGAAAAAAGCACAAGGTGGGAAATAAGCACAAGAGAGATACAGTAGAAGTATCAGCCATAGATTCTTCGTCTCAAATGCCACTAATGATAATATCCAAGAAAAAATATTGAAATATCAGTCCAACAATTATCAACCAAGGACATGAAATACCTATTGACCAAAACAAATTCTAAAGAAATTAACATATTATGTCGATCAATGATAAAAAAATAAAAAATAAATATGTTTCAGAACTTTTTTCCATTACAGGGAAGAAATCATGACCGATTTCTGTTATTTTAGAAGGATAAAAGTTGCAAGTTATGGAAAGCAAAATAAAATAAAAAATAAAAATTGATACTCTTTTTTAATTCTTTTTTGTCCCCTCTAATCACCAAGACTATGGTAAAATCCCCTAGCTGCCAAGCACAAGTGTGCGTAAAGAGTCCTGAAAGGAGCCACTCCATACAAAAACTGCTTGACCATATCCAAGTCAAGCCTCCAAGTACCCCACTTAAGTGGGACCAGCACTAGGTAGTGACCCCTTTTCAAAAGACAACTGGAGTAACAGTAGAGTAGAAAACATCTAAATTGCATACCATGTCACCAGGTAAGTTACCGAAGCCCGCCAAACATAGAACTGCAAACAAGAGAATTAAGGCGACAGATTTGAAAGGTATTTTCTTTTCTTTTTCTAGAAAAACATATACTGTCAAGAACTATTTCAAACCCACAAAATAGATGTATAAATTTCTAATGCTCTCAACGAAAAAGGAGATCAAATTTTTTTTCAATGTAGGATACATTTCCCTTTCGGGTTCCAGCGGATGGTGTTGTAAGGGCCTGTTCCAAGCTCAAGCAGAGGATTACACTTCTTGTCAAACACAGTTGCTCTAGCGGGCATAACTAAAATTAGTCAAGGATAATTGCAATAATAATGCCAACTGAGAAAACAAGGGATCAGAACAGGTGACAAGAAAAACAAACGGATAAAAAAACAACCCATTTCCTTTTCAATTGCATTCCCATCAAACACGTTAACAGCCATAACCATATAAGATAAAGAAAAGGAAAATCTTTTCAGTAATTCAAAATCCTTGTTTTGTCACATTGACACTAACACCATCAACAGATGCTAAGTACTAGAGAATCACCAATAGAGGGGCCCAAAACTGGATATCATCTCTGTCTTATCAGTTTTTCAAAAAAAAAATAAAAAAGCATAATAAAGTGCAATGGAAAATGATAAAAAATAAAAAATCTAGTGTTTTATCAATCAAAAGATTTACAAATTGACTTTGTACCACCAGGAACCTTTCTAGAAATTATTTAGAAACCCATATAAGGGGGGCCAATCGATGATAACTTAACCACAAGCTGGAACATTGAAGGGTAAAGAATAAAGATATAGCCTATGGGTTATGCTCATCCAAATTAATATAACGCTGTTTCTTTCACCTGTAGAAACCTCTCCTCTGAAATAAGTAATGAAACAGAGAAAAAGGATACATCCATAAACAACGGCAAACTCTGAACCAGCGTAAGACCACTGAACATCATGAACAGGACCCTCTTTACCTGCCAGGTTAATCAATGATCAGTTGCAGGCAGACAGTTAGAACCATTATTTGATTTATAGTAAAACTTAGAACATACGAAGAGACACAACTCCTTCATATGTCCCATCTGTAGTCAAGTAGTTTAGCTTTGATTCTCCATAGTAACTCTGGTTGGTTTTATCAACATCAGACTGCACCACAACTAGAAGTCCAGACGAGCCACGATTCCAATTTAATTGCACTGTTGAACATCGGAAAAAACTCCGACGAGCAATAGGTTGACCCTGTGAATCTTTTCCACAGGAAAATATCTGGATGCTGGCAGGAACCCCCTACATACGTAGAGTATTTAACTTAGAGGATACCTCACCTTTCTATAATTAAAAACAATGCATTTGAAACTATGATCAGCCAGTTGATAGCCAACCACTCTACCATTGAGCTACTGAGGAACAATGGGGGATTGGATCTCATAGAGTTCAGTTCCCATTCTTATGGGATGCAATAAATTGATAATGAAATAAAACCTCAAATACGAAAGCTGAATATCAGTTATATTTCCAGATGCTTGCTATGTAACCAGTAAATGAAATTATCATATCTGACTCTAGCATAAATGAATGCTAGGCCATCCACTGGATGTACTGAACCTCCATACATGGCACATATTGACAACTCAATCAAATAATTTTTTTTTGATAAGTACAAATCAATCAAATAATTAATTGTATATGACACTCCTGGCTTTAACCATATTGCCATACGATTGATATCATGACAATTTTTTTTTTTTTTCAAATAACTGACTCAAATGAATTTAATTTTCAATATTTTCTGCATTTGAAACACTTGATAGATGCTGAGCTGCTTTCTTTCAGGATTTCAAAATAATAAACTCAACCCCCAAAAACAAGGTCCAGCAAGCTATCAAATATCATCTCATTTATCTTGTGACAAAAGGCAGACATAGAAGTCAAAACTTTCTTTCCTATAATGACATAGTTAAGATCCAATAGATGGGAAAGAAAAATAGAAAACCCTGGTATGCAACAAAGTTGCCAAGAACATGGCATACTAGAGTTTGTCGTACAGGTACGGAGATGTGATAGCTCCTACACCTGGTACACAGTACATTCAGGCTAGCTTAGTCGCTTTGTTATTTTAGGTAGTGGTTAGCATCAACAGCTTATTCAGGTTGCTTAGGTGTGATTTTTATACGTACATGCATATGTACATTTATATCAACACACTTTATGTATATACAGAATAAAAAATATCTAAGACAAGTGTATATCTCTTGTTCTTCATCTTTCCCATATATTTATAACAATTTCACCAAATATTCCATCCCTATTCAACCCCAATGAACAAACTCAGCATTTCAAGATCCCCAGTTATCGCAAAATGGAATAAGGCAGTATCACAAAATAGGATGCATGCCCCAGTTCACGGTTTGTAGGGTGGGTAGGGGAATCCAGTTTATCCGGTCTGCAACCACATAAATGGAAAAGCATACATAATACTATACACTTAGGACACAATTGAACTCATTCCCATGCAACTCCAAGTTATCTCTTCATATGTCAAGAAAAAAGAAAACAGCCCACAAAATCAGTCTGGGCCTACAGAGCACAAACCTTAGATTCTGGAACAAATACTGCCACATGGGACCCAGGTGCCTTAGAAAGCTCAATTGCTGCCACTCCAGGAACTCTTAGCCTATAGACAACTCCTTTGGAGAAAGCTTGAGCATCAAAAAATTGGATCTCATTAGTTGCCAGTCGACATGCAACAGCTTCATCAGAGCTAAATCGAATTGAGGGCCTGAAGGGCAGAACAATTAACAATTGAAATTACTTTTCAAAACAAGGATCTCAAAACAGGCACACGCTCTGTTTTACCAGAAAATTGACCTTAATTGCTCTATTAGGCCTAATAGTAAAATCAACTCATATAGTATAATTTTTCAAGAGGAAATAGTAAAAAACTAGTGCAATAAACTTTACTAGGTGTACCATGTGGCTGTTGTCATGTTTTTTTGAAAGTGGTTATAAACAGAATCACCAGTCTCAATCTTCCATAAATTCACATTTTTGTCCTGTGGAGTTGAGGATTTTTGAAAGGTTTGAAAAAAATTCCCACATGGGGATAAGTTGGCTGCAGCTACATTGGGGACTTGAAAAGATCTGATTTCTTTGGAGCTTCTGCAGTCATAGATGCTAATCACGGAATCAGATTTCATCACCATGAGTCTGGATCCATCTTCACTGAACTTTGCATTACTGCAAGGAACCTTTTCAATCTTGATACCAGGTTGACCATTGCTGAATGGGGGCCCGTTCCAGAGACAAAACCCTTCTGGTCCCCTAACTGGTAGAGGAGAAAGAAAAATAAGAGACAGCCAATATAGAGCTTATGATAATGAAAACAAAAATTAGGTACCTAAAATGTCCAAAGCCAGTGAGGGGTCAATGGAAGCCATGGCAGGCTAACAGAGGTATATGTGAGCGGAAGGCAACCCTGTTGATAAAATGACTGCAAAAGATGGTGTTAGGCACATGATTTCAAAAAAAAAAAAAAACTGCTTCAGCCAGATAAGATTTTATTTTTCATCCAGTTAGTATTGAAAATATTAGCAATGAAGTACCGCTGACAAATAACTGCTAGATAAGTTATTTTACTTTAAAATTTCTGAGAGTTATCCTGTGAAGCGACAATTTTTTCTTTTAATTGTCATTCTATGGCTTAAAATCTTCATTATTTTCTTGTGAAACATTGTAAAGCACCGAATAGCTGTCTCCAAGCTTCAGAGACCCAAGATGAAACTTCATTTAAACAAAATTGGACTTTCTCAAGTGACATTAGGGACTCATTTTCTCACTGGAAACTATATCGATGAATAGGGACTGAGAGTTATTTCGTTGTTTGTCTGGGCTTGTTGCCCCCGCTATCATTTAAATTCCTTCTCGATTATCTGATTAGCACAGTTATGCATAAAACTAACACCACCAAAATTTGAGGTGGGAAATCAACTTAAGATCGGATGATGACCATGAAGGTTAGTATTCTATGTTTCTCTAATCGGATGAAATACAGGGGCTTAAATCTACAATGCCTCTTTAAGAAATTGTCCTGCCACTGCCATCTCTCTCTTACGGATAGCTCCCATCATTTAATTCTAACTAATAAATAAATAAACATCGTGCTAAAAGTTTCAAAATACTCGCTTTTGAGCCTTTATAATTCATCATTTCCTACAAGATAAAATATATAATACTCAAATTCCTAAGTTTCCTTTCTTTTCGTACGTTTTCTCAAGAAACAGAATGGAGCTTATCACATCAAGTTCGACATAGAGCGCGTAGAGAGAGAGAGAGAGAGAGAGAGAGACGTTTACCGATCCGGATGATTGAGCCTGAGAGAGCGCTGCCGGCGATAAATGGAGAGCCAGGAACCGACGCCGTAGAGGAAGTCGACCTTGTGCAGGGCAGCTCTATAGTTCACCGCAAAACTGCGAAGTTTATAGCAGGTAAAATTCATTAGCAATTTAGCCACGTGCTTGTGTGAGCTACGGCACCGTATTGACCAAAGCAAAGCAAAAGTGTTTTTTTTTTTTTTCTCGTTTTTGGAAACTAATTACTTCGTAAAATGTCCACAAAGAATTGCATGATGGATATTTGACACAAAGAACTCACTACTCTATTTATTTGTCAACTCATATCTACATTATTTATTTTCATTTTATTATATAAGATATGATATGTTTATCACAATTGAATTATAAAAAATCATTTAATAAAGGATAATTTAATGACAATAAATATGACACGTCTTATATGGTGAAATGAAAATGAGATGGTAGTCTAGTGTATAAAATTTTCCATGATTTAAAGTAAGAGACACATAATGTGTAACTACAAAATAAGTAATGCTATATACAGTCGTAGAATGCGCAAACGCCGTGCAATCGGTTTGAAAAATAGTATGGTTCAATATTAAAAAATTAATTTCTTTTCATGTGGGTTTCATATTTATTCACTTTTTTCAAAACGACTACACAGCACTTGCACATTTACGACTGTAAGTATCATTTCTATGTAGGAAAATGTCAAATTTATCCGCTTTTAAAACACAACTTGATGTGTGTAATGCTCTGCTCGTATTTCGTTATGTCTTTCTCTGGTATGTCGTTCTGTCTCAAACGCACACCCTCCACCTCTTTGTTTGCTAAGAAATCATGGAGAAGCAGTTCTTGGTTGACACAAATGAGATGCTGAACTCGTAGATGAGGAGAAGAAGCTTCTATTTTGTTTTTGTTTTATTTTTTATTTTTCAACTTATCCACGTCCGCAATTCGATGCTATTAATGGGGCTTTCCTATAGCACTACTCAATTTATAATTAGATAAATATCAATAAATATTGTATGATTTATTTTATATATTTATTTTCTTTTAATCTATATTTATATTTTAAGGAAAATATTAAGTGTTTCGATAGTGGGTCCTCATAATAGATTCCGGCATTTTTTTTAATTTAATAATTAAAGAAGTGCTTTATAAAAATTAAAACCGTTTGAGTAATCTGAACCATAATCCGGAAAAAAAAAAAAAAAAGGTTTTAGCCCAAAAACGAAGTGATCTGCGAAGTGGATGTGTTGGGCTATGACGGGCCGAGTCACTTAATAGTTGAATAGATGAACACCAGCAGTTTGAAGAATATTATTGGGCTTCATATCTGCTAAGAACTTAAACCCATGTCAGATTCCAAATTAATAAAAGAAAAATAATATTTATAGTTTTAAGATGTATACTTTATTTTAAAAAATAAGTAAATTTAAAATCTAAATAAAAAAAATGACATTTTTAATGGTGGATCTCACATTTTTTTTTTCAAATGGAATGCGTGAGACTAACATACTCTAAGACTGTATCTATCATTACTCTAAAATTATAGTTTATTCATATTTTTTGTAATTTATATCTTTAAGAGTATGTTTGAATGTCGAACTAAGTTGAGTTGAAATGATAAAATATTTTTAAAATATTATTTTTTAATATTATTATTATTCTGAGATTTGAAAAAGTTGAATTATTTATTATATTTTGTATTGGGATTTGAAAAAGTTGTAATGATGAGTTGAGATGAATTTGAGATCCAGAGGGGATGAAATGTAGAGTAAAAACTTCAATTTAAAATTTGTGCTTTAATATTGTATTAAATAATTGCTTGTTCTAAAAATTAATTAATAGAAAAAGTAAATTTAATTATTTTAATTATATATTAACAAAATCCCAATGCGAGAGTAATCAAGAATTATAAATTGACATCCTAGGGAAGGAAAAGAAAAGAAAAAATAAAAAAGAGTACAATTTGTTTTTTCTTAAGAAAAATAAAGCAGAATTGTAGTTTGACAGATAATATTTTGCATAAATATATATTGCTAGGGTAAGGAAAACTCGGAAGAGTGAGAGCATTGGCAATGGTTTTGTCAAGTCTAAAATTTAGCTAGAACTTTAATTTTTAACTATAGTATTAATTTTTGACTAAATGAGTCTACATTGGACTAGCTATCTTAAAGTTAAAATAATAATATAATATAATATTTTTTTTAATTTTTTTTTTTACAAATACAATTCATATATTTCCTAGATCTTCATGTTTTGTAAAAATAATGTATCTATTCTATCAATATTCGCAATCAGTAGAATAAATAATGTGCATGCCACGCATGTTTTACCATTCAAAGAGAGGGAAGTGATGAAATAATAAAATATTACTTTTCATTATGAATAATAGTTAGTCATGTTTGGAGAGGACTTAAGATTTACTGTAACTCAAGTCTTAAGTTTAGATTTTTGGCTAGTGCAATGTGAAAATTTTTTCTCACATCTAGTTAAAGTTTAGATTTGTATTGATATTTAGCTAGTCCATTACTAATGTTCTGAGGGGAGAAGAATCATGACGTGGCCAACGAACCAGATTTGCCACGTAAAATGTGAGCTGTGGTGTGCGACGGGTACCAGAGAGGTTGAGTAGATTTTTTCCCCCAAAAAAATGTTTACTTTATTGTGATTGGACTTTTGTGTGGTAAGACATAGCTGGAATGATAATATAATACGTAGACGTTTCATCAAGCTGGACAAGATAGGTAGCTAGACCTAGATTGATGAAACTTCTCCCTCCACAGGACCAGAAGGATACTGAATTAATTATATTTAAAAAAAGTAACACTAGAGTTATTGTCGAGAGCCTTAACAGGTTTGGGGTACAAGATAAAACACAAAATTTTCATCTCATCTCATTTCATCATTACACATTTTTCAAATCTCCATATAAAATATAATAAACAATTCAATTTTTTTAAATCCCAATACACATTTTTCAAATTTCAAAACAATAATAATATTAAAACATAATATTTTAAATACTAAAACAAAACATAAAATTTTCATCTCACCCCCAAACTTGCGTGTATTTTATATATTTTTTATTTTTTTTATATATATTTTTAACATTTTAAAAAAATAAAGAGTAATGTTACGTACAGTCGTGGAATGTGCAAGAGTTGTACAGTCGCTTTGAAAAAGATTATGGTCTATTATTAAAAAATTAATTTCTTTTCATCTGGGTCCCATATTTATTCATTTTTTTCAAAACGACTGTATGATACTTGCACACTTTACGACTATATGTAACATTACTCAAAACAAAAAATTCTAAACATCATTAGAAAAACACTTCAAAAAAATAAAAAAAAATTTCAGCGGGAGTCGCCAGGGAAAAGAATTCCTTAAAAAAACCATGCAACCTTTTGCGATCCACCAAAGATAATCTCTGCATTAAATAAAGTTAACAAAAGATTTCCCGACAAAATATAAAGCATCAAAGTAATCCTGCCGCTAATCTTGTCATTAGAAGAAGAAGTTAAGAGCCAAGAGGTGCATTATTTTCCAGTGTTTTAATTAAAATAACGCATGTTGTTCTATTATAACTTCGATTTTTTTTTTTAAGGAAAAGTGCGAGCGTCGCTACAGCTACAGCTACAGCTACAAAAAGATTTAAACTAACAAACTGATATGATTTTATATGATACGTTAAGTTTATTTTATAATAAAAATAATTTTATAATCTAATATATCACATAAAATCACGTCAATTTGAATTAATTTTTGTGAGATTTTAATATAGCTAAAGTATTTCAAAATTAGAAACAGTGATTCTGGTGCAGGTATCTTATCACCATCATTAAGAAAGTGAAAAGAATGAACATGGGGTCGCGGTTGTTTTCTTTGTGAAAGGCATCTAAGCATGCCTTGACAATGATTTTGCACCAGCTTCTGCGAGTCTTTTAGAACCCACCAAAGGGAAGCTGGGAGATGTTGACCCCATCAAACTTTGACTTTATTAACCAACTCCATTGAATAATCGATTTAGCTTATGCATTTTTCCCCACTCACATGGGATTTAGCATCCGGTTTATTATATATAATTTGATTCTAATGATCCAATATTGAAATGATATGTATATATGTTGATTTGATTACTGCTTTTGAAAAACATATCATTTGTTGATATGAAATTTGAATTAATTGGAAGATAAATTGTCATTTTCACTAAAATGAATATCGAAACTTAATTCATGTGAAAAAAAGAAGATAGAATAATTAAGGTGCGCATACGCGCACATATGCGCGTGTGTATATATAGATATATTAGGAAAAGAAGAAGGTAGAATAATTAACGTGCGCATACGCATACGAGCACATGATACGCGCGTGTGATATATATATATATATATATATATATATATATATATATATATATATTAGGATGGGGGATGATCAATTACTTCAAAGTGACATTGAATGTTAGAACCACATGCATGCCAAATTAAGTAGGTACTAGTCTATCGATCAAGATTGATGTCATATTCAACCCGCTTTATAAGGAACAGAAACCATGTTTTGTGGCATAATTTCAGGTTGGATATATTCATTCTCGTGATCAAGACTCCAATCGAGCATTGCAATTTGCAAATGGCAAGCTAGCTTCTAGTTCCAGGTCAAATATTGAGACTGACCAACGACATATATATGCACTCAAGATACCCATAACTCTCTCTCTCTCTCTCTCTCTCTGTGACACATAAAACACGTACGTACGAGGGAATTGCTAATTCTATTCTGCAGTAATTCTTTGGATATCATGCGTGGAAGAAGTACGATAAATTCAACACAAAATTAAGATTTAAGGTGGTAATTGGTGGATGATAAAGACCTGCATGCATGTATCTGCTAGCTATGTGTGTGTATGTATGTAGGTGTGTATATACTTTTAATATGAATTTAAAAGAAGCTGCCTTACGCTCACTCTTGGAAAGCTGGATTGTGTGATCACTACAAGAAAATTGGGTTATCCCAGTGATTTTTAAAGCGCTGCAAATAATATCGTTGGAAAATGTATTCTTTTGTATTGATTTCCAAATCGCCGTGGATTTTAAAATCAAATATAACCAATCGTACGCTGGAAAAAAAAATAGTTTTGTGACGCTCTAAACTACATCATAATACATTGTGTGAGGCGCCAAATCTCTTGTTTATCAAAGAGTAATTTTATCCCCCCCCCCCCCCCAAACACATTTCCCTCCAACACCCAGCTTCTGCACTTCGACGAACTCTCGATTACAGACCACCGGCATTTGGCCCCTTCCCTGTGTTTGCGCACGGCGTCACCTCCTTCGTCTTCAGCCAAACCTCATTTTCACTGTCCCATTTTCCCACACCCTTCTCCCTTCCATTGTTGGTTCTCTATTTTCGGCTACCTGCAAAATGGAAAAATCGAGTTCCCTTCGTTTCGGCTAGTAACGATGCTGTGATCCTATGTTTCATTCCCTTACAATATAGGTTATGTGCCTCCATTTCGTTTCCCAAGTTGAACTTTTGCCGCAGTCTAGTATAATCGTCGTCTGCTCCAAGGAATATCACCACCGTACAGGTATCTCTCCTTGCCAATTTATTTGTTTTTCCTCTTCATGCGTAGGTTGCATTGCAAAAGTTGTGTTTTTTTTTTTTTTCAATAATTTTTGTTTATGCAAAACTGATGTGCATGTTCCTCTGTTTGCTTCAAAATGTTGCGTGTCTGCCTTTTGCAGTTTAAGTGCCGATTTTGAAAACAATGCTTGGTTTTCTTTGTGTAATACTGCTGTGTTTAGTGTTTATATATAGATTTAGATCAGGAGTAAGCTTAAGATCAAATTGTTGCAAGGCAATACCGACAAAATTTGTCCAGATTCGAGTTCACAGTTAAAATCCTATAGGAAAATGTACCAAACTATAAGAACAAATATTAATTTGGTAAAGGGGAAAAACCAACTCAAGTATATTATGCCAGAATGAATTTCGTATATTAAACCCCTAAAAGGAAAAAATAGGCCAACTTCAAGTAGGGCTAGCTCATATAAGTGACAAATTGATGGAGTTTAAATACTGTTTCAGATTTATTAGACTACTAACTTCATATTTTTCCAATTTTATAAGATCATAAAAGTTAATTTCTAATTTTTTTAGTTAGGAGCAATATTAAATATATCTTAACTATATTAGAATGTATAAGTCTTGCATAGTCTCATTGACATGGATAATTAGAGTGTATGATTAACTGGTTGTGGAAAGTGAATTGGAGAGTGGACTTAAACTCTGGCTTGGATAATTTGCTATATGTATATTCATAATCGAAGATGTCGTTAGTTCCGACAATAATGAGAAACAAAGACTTAGAAAGCATACTAGCTGTTTTTGTTGGACCTAATATTTCAGTGATGTTACGTCTAACCATATCAAATTGTTGGATCTGCTCTTTCATTGACACCACCTCTTCCTACAAGATTTCCATATATACATGTAAATTTAATTAGATCATGAGTATATCTATACCTAAAATGAATAGTGGTCTCGACCGGTTAGGCCCCAACATCCTGGACCCTTACTTAAGTCTAAAGCCTATCTCATTACCGAAAAGCCCAGCTTAATACTAAGAGAATGTAGGCCACAGCCAACACCGACTGGATAACTATCCAATGGTAGTAAGGGATAAAAATGGCTATCATTCAAATTTACTAAGAGATGAACCCTCATCTTCAGGTTTGAATTCAAATGATGGATAACTATTATCAGATAAAGAATAAAAATAGTTCGTGGAGCTCTATATAAGGGAAAAACCACGTATGTAAAAGAATCAAACTCGTTGGTATTATTATAATTATCTTCAGTCACTGACTTAGGCATCAGAGGCGTTTCCTCGAACCTCCAAGCTCTCTACTCTTTGGTTGCAGATGATCGTGAAGTGGTGGTGGTGAAACAAGTCCATAACAATCATTTTATTTAAACACACATATTTAAGCATTAAAATAAAATGACAAAAATGACAAATCACATATTGATTTATGTGAAAGGGAAATGCTTGGGCCACCGAGAGGTGGTCCCGAGACCTTTTTCCGATTCAATTTTTTTCTTTCTTCACTTAGTGATTAACTATTAAGGAAACGTTTTTTTAATGATGTTGTGAATTTTTTTTAAATGTTTAAGGATATAAAAAAATGTATGAAAAAAAAAAGTTGAAATGGCCTTATCGGGAGGATTCCCGCGGTGGGAATTCTCGATAGCTGTAGTGATACCGTAAGGTGAAAATGTGTGGTATAAGATTTCAATGTAGAATTTTTCATCTACTGAGTACTCGATCTCTCAAACCTAATACTAACTATCAAGAAAAATGATAAACCTACAATTTGTCTACAACTATTTATTAATATATATATTTATATAGGCCAAGTATAAAGACAAGAAAGTACTATAGAGGGAACTAAAAACATACAAATACAAAATGTATAGAGGGAAAATAGAGTTTCCGCCTTTTTTTTTTTTAAGTTTGAATATATCTTTTTGTGTTTTTATTTTTATTTTTAATAAATCACTTGACATTATGTAGTGGTGTCACGTCAAGAAGGTTATTTGAACGATAAGTATCCCAATAACAATACCCTAAAGAAAATTTTTTCCTAACATATTTTTATTGAGTTTTGCTTATTTTATAAGAGAAAATATATTTGCAACTGTGAATTGTGAAACCGTCGCGTAATCGCTTTGAAAAAAGTGAATAAAACATGAGACCCACATAAAAAAATTAATTTTTTAATAGTGGACGCCACTATTTTTCAAAGCGATTACGCGGCGTTTACGCACTTCACGATTGTATGTAAAATTACTCATTTTATAAACCCCACTAACTACATACCATAGAATTCTTTCCCAATCTAAACATAATTTTTTAGGAGTCCCCCCATTTTCATAAAACAATTAAGAAATAAAACTAAAAAATCTCTCTCGAGTTTTAAAAATAACACTGCTATACGATAGTCTTTGTTGCATCATCCTCCTACCATCCTATAATGTGGTTCGCCCTTATTGAAGAATAGTCTTTGTTTTATCATTATTTGAAGAGAAATACTATTTATCATCTGTTTTACCATCATATTTTTATTATTTTATAATATGATATAAATAATTAAAAAATGATTTATTATCCATTACTCATGATTCAATAGACATTGTTTTGGGGATAACAAGTAGATAATGTTTTGTTTTTTTTAATATTTCATTCCTTCTCAACTATTTCAACCATAGTTGGAACAGTAAATTTATATATGGTTAAATTAAATATTTCAATATCTCTTTTTTTCTACACGGTTGTATATTAGCTGTCAAATAAATAACATATTCATATTTTATTTCAGAGCCTTTTATTAATTATTAAAAAATATAAATTCTAAACTTAACTCTATAAAACACTTTCGCAGGCCCTTACCCTCCGCTCCCCCTAGCTTTCTTATACGCACACGCTCTCTCTCTCCCTTACTCTGTTTCAGTACCTTCCGTTCTCCTTCCATTTTCCTGTTCTCCAACTGATTTCATCTCTCGGAAAAGATTTCAGTATAAATATATATTTTTTTTGGAGCACTATATGCCAGCCAATTCCATGGTTTCAGCGAATTTAAGTTCGTAGCTTATTCCGTGATTGCAGTGTGAACTGCGTACATGGATTTTGCATAAAGTTCACTACTTTGCAACTTGAAAACCCAATAAGCTCTAGCTAGCACTTGTCTAAACTAATAGACCGTGAGAAAGAGACGAAGAAAAAGAAAGAGTAGCTTGTTTTTAGGTTGACGGGAATATAATTAAAGTAGAAACATCAATACAGGACATTTTTCTATTGGTTTCGATTAGAGTTTCGCGTAGATTGGGTGATTTCTGAGGTGGGTTTTGAAGGGTTTGGCTTAAAAAGTTGTAGATCAACGTGAGTTCCTGTTGCAATGCAGACTCTTAAGTACTCTGTAAGTTCTTAAAGCTTTAAGCCTTTCATTATTTCCTCTTAATTTATGCGCTTATTTTATTTTTAATTATCTCGCTTTCGTTAAGTATTCTTTCTTTTGTTTAAAAATTGGGTGCCAAATTATCTCTATCAATGATGCCCTGTTAACCTTCTGATCAAAGTACTACTGCTGCTGCTGCTGCTGCTGCTGCTACTTCTTCTTCTTCTTCTTCTTCTTCTCTCTCTCTCTCTCTCCCTCTCTCCCCTCTTTTTTCTTGTTCTTCGTTTTAAATGATCGAACGGTTGGGCTTGTGTTATGACATTGTACGTAGTCCATACTCTCGCTTTGTGGATTACTTGCTGTTTATGGTATTCGTTAACATGTTATTAAGGCTATTAAAAAAGTGGGTAGCCGGATCATATGCGCAAACTTGGATGAATATACGGCTCATTCTTGCCTTGTTGAATATTTAATCTTGTCCGATCAAATCCAAATTTTTTAATTCGTTTGTTCCGAACATACCCACAAAAGATTTTTTTTTTTTCCATAATTTTGTATCATATAAAGAAACCCAATTAATTTCAGATTGGCTTGTCGGTGTGGTGTGATTAATAAAATCATGGATCCTTGGCCTATTTGAAAGAATTCAGTGGAGAGTATTACTGATGAAATAGCTTCTTTGGCAATTATAACTTTATTTTATTATTATTATTACTATATATACTTTGATTTTGATTATTTGTATTATATTAACGCAGTGTAGGCAATACCGTTCTTCGTGGATTCATGGACCTGTTGTCTGCATTTGATGATATACTTTTTAATTGCGTGGTTGTAAGAATAGCATTAGATATTTGTATATTATATGGTGTTTTGAATTGGAGGTTAACCTCTGACTAAAACAATGCATGTCTGGTTTTTTAATGATATGAACTTCAATAATGTTGTGATTTTTTTTGTTTGCATGGTTTCGTGTACGATCCATATAAAATTCGATTATTTTAAGATATGGTGTCAATGCCAATATAGTATATAAAAGGCTAAAAATGGCTGAGCTCTTACTACGATGCTTCTTAAAGTAAAGTCAATCGCATTGGATGGTCAGCTTTAATTTGTTATTACCTTGGGTATTGCCACACGGGTGTTCTGCAAGTTGTGCATGTGTGGATGTTTTATGCCTTTCTTAATAGGACTAGGATTGGAACACTCGAGCATGTGACCTTGAGGTGAGAGACAAAATTTCACCCAGCATGAGGTTTCAATTGGACTTCCATTAAAAATTTGATTTCCCTCATGAATATTTGATTACAGGTTTCCTGGATTTTTGTTTGATGGGGGTACTCCCCCATATGCATTTCAGTCTCATCTTCTGTCTGTTTTCTGCTGCCTTGTGTGAAAAAGAGAAAAAGACATAAGCTATGGTAGTTTGGAAACCCTTTAGTATGTTATGGACTTTGATCTAAAGATTCCAGTTAAAACATTTGCATAATGAACTGTTCTGGATAGTCTGGTGCAAGTTTCCAACAATCAGGGAAAATTTCACTGATGGCTTGTTTAGATCTATATATTTTCCAAGTGGAGTGTGGACATGCAAGTTGATGATTGCCTTTGTTGCCTCTTGTCTTGTTATTTTCCAGACTCATTCTTATTGCTATTTCTAACTAGGGAGAACAAGGTTTAGAATTAGGAAGGATGACAGAGCACAAAAGGAGCCCCTGTTCTGTTGAGCAAAGCAGTCTCACTTCTCTTGCATCCAAACGACATAAGGCTGATCTGTCTGCTAAGGTTTCTTCTGTGCCGTTTCCTTTTTTCCCCTGCTATCTTTCTGTTGTTGGAATATGGTCTCCTTGTAAAAATATGCACGAAGTAAAGTGGGTAGTTACCGAATTAAAAGGAATGCTGAAAGGTCAAGTGCCTTAGTAGCCATGTTTGTTAAATTATTATGAAGAACATCTGAATGCATTTCTTGAAGATGGTTGAGAATTCAACCACCTCCCAGTGCAGTTTTGACTCCCTATTGGAACTGGATTTCACCTACCTCCCTAGTGCAGTTTTGACTCCCTTTTTTAGCTGGTTCAATCGGTATGAACCCAACAACCGCTTGGATGTTATCCAGATGGAAGTAGCATACTAGGGATCTATCATTCACTTTGATATCTGTAGTTTTCTTATGCTATAATTTCTATTTGCCCGCTTTAACAATAGGAGAGGAAGGAGAAGCTCGGGGAGCGAATCGTGGCTCTACAACAGCTTGTTTCACCATATGGGAAGGTAAATATGGAAAATTGATCTTTTTAATTAAATCATGAGTCCTATTAAAAGCACTGATCTGGGAAATTGACTCTATGAACTTTTCACTGGCCATTCATCTCCAATAGAGTCTATGCAAATGCTTTTAACTTACTGTAATGACTGTAAAATAAATGCTAATGGGGGCTGCCCTAGAGAAAAAAAAGAAAAGAAAAGGGATGTTATTCGGGACATATTTTGCTGTATCTTGGTCATAGCTCATCTGTTAAAGCTCTCTATGATAGAGTTGTTCACCATTGCTGTGCTTTTTGAAGCTTTTCTGATTTCACTGCAGACAGATACAGCTTCTGTCCTTTCAGAGGCGATGGAATACATACAGTTCCTTCATGAACAAGTTAAGGTCTGGCCTTTTCCTGCTTTGGCCTTCTGAACTATCATCAGTAGCCCAAGTGTTGTTCCCTTAGAAACTGTTCAATGAATGCAACCATGTTTGTGGTGATTACATTTGAAGTTTGGAACTACTGATGTCTTGTCCATCTTTAGTTGACATTGAGAGATATGTATCTATCTTATTATCTGGATATGTGAGTTTAATCTCATTGCTTTTGGGTGCTTTCAGGTGTTAAGTGCTCCGTATCTCCAAAGTAACCGAAGTATAATGCAGGTGAGCATGAGGCAGCCATGAATTGAATTGGCTATAGGATATAGTTAACATGGAATGGCCAAATTTTTTTATTTCCCCCAATCATCTTTGATAAAAGGGTGTTCTATGGTACCTTCAAATGGTAGTAAGACACTCAGTGTAGTCAGTCGGAACCCATGGACACAAAACTAGTCATTCTGTGGTATAGAATTATCTAAACAATATTTACATAAATGGTGAAAGAAAAATTATTGCAACTAGTCATGGCTCCAACTTTATGGTTATTGGGTCATTCAAAATGCCCTTGATTCCAATCACCTAAGTGCCGTTGGTGAATAGTTATGACTAGAATATAAAAGGCATTGGTTATTCTGTCTCCAGGACTTGGGACCAAACAGTTTGAGAAGCAGAGGTTTATGTCTCGTTCCCATTTCTTGCACTGCGGGAGTTGCTCAAAGCAATGGCGCCGATATATGGGCCCCCATCAAGACAACTTCTCCCAGATTTGAGAAGGCTATTTCTCAATTCCTCTGAGACCTTGTTGCTCAGAAACCAAAGCTTATTGAAGTTTGATGCAGCCAGAGTGAGTGGTGGTGTAAAGGGCAACCAACCTTTTACTGTGCAGCAAGGTTTTGTCGGGCAGAGGCAAATTTGTGACTGAAAATATCATTCACTATGCCATCATGGAAATCTGGAACGTGAATAGACAATCTTTTACACTGTCTGAAAGCAATTTCCTCACCATCCTGATTTTTAAGATGGTAATGGTAGAAGCTTTCTATGTATATTTAGAAACTTGAGTTGTACAAGGATAATGAACAATAATGCAATGAATACATGGAGCTGGATATATATTAATTTATATAAAGGAAATTCCTTCCCAGGGTGATCAGAAAAGTTCCTGCTGATATGCCATTTATTAAGTACATGTTGAGGATTGCTGTGGAAAATATAGATTATAGCTTTAGAACTTATAGATTAAGTAATAAGTTCTATTATTAAAAAATTATTTACTGTTTCGTAACTATATGTTTAAAACACTTTTGTAACTATATGTTTAAAACACTTTTAAACATGTTTTATTTGTTTGAAAACAAATTAAAATTTTGACTTCTGAGGGAGAAATTAAGATTATTTGATTTTTGTAAGATTATGACTATTTTTGAAAGTTGTAACTATCTAAAAATTATATAGATATTTTCGTCCATTGACAATATTTTTAAAATTTAAATTTCCTTTTGCATTATCTAAAAAAACACGTTCGAGAAAAATAATTAAAATAAAATAATTATTTTCCTCGAACGTAATTTTTAGCTTATTTGAGATTAAAAAAAAATACTTCAATATATAACACTCAAATAATCTGATTTTTTCATTAAAGAGCTTTTAAGATTATTTAAACACTTTTGAAAACTCTAATAACCCAAAGTCTAAATGCTATGTGTTTGCCAGATTTGTACATTTGAAGCTATCACGACAATAGAACTGGGAACATGGAATAGTAAAAGAAAAATCACAAGTTTAAAATTGAGCTTTGTTCCTCGTTACACCACACACCACACTTATTTTTATTTTATTTTACTTTATTACTCCTAAATTAATTGAATTTTTCTACTCGTCATCCGTACACCACACGTTTAGCAAGAAAAAATAAATAAAAATATCATTGATGGTGTGAGGAAATTTTTCTTCAAAATTATAGACGGAATGGAATAGTGGGTCCTATGCAGGATAATAATTTGTTGGGTCTTCACGGGCACGGAATCTTTCGCCTAGTACATGCTATGTTTTATAGAGAGGCATCTGTCATTGATACGATTGATTTATCTTAACTCACATCTATTGTATGTAAAGACAAGAATATGAAAATAAGTTGTTTCCATTCTTCTGATATAGTTTGCTCATAAATTATGCAAAAGATGGGTCCGGAAGTTTGAAATTATTATGATACAGACCTGAGTAAAAACACACAACAAATAAAAAATAAACCACTCAGTTTGTTGATGTGGGCTTAACTTTCTCTCGCAAGAATTGCAGTATATGTTCACGTTTCCAGTTGTCAATCCTGTGACAAGGGGAAAATAGTTCCAATAAGACAAGTTCATAGAACTTATTCTTTTTCCTCTGAAGGATGCAAATAAAAAGATCAGAGATATAACTAAAATTAACATTGTAGTCGATATTCACTTGGAAAAATCTAAAACCAGACGCTTTCATTTTTAATGCCAAAATTGGGTTACATCTGATCTCATCAACTAAAATGCCACTTCTAAGGTATGAGTTTAGGTATCTACCAATACAGGATCAAGTCAAGATCTGTTAGTTGGGTCTTTGCTCCAACCAGATGTTTTTAAAGGAATATATTAACAAGGTTCAGACCCGTGAACTCTTGATCTGCAGTCAAATGTTCTACCACTGAACTAGCGTGCCAACATGAAATGGGTAAAGGTTATGAATTCCAGACTCCCTGAGACAGTATGTGGTTCAGGTAGCTACCGAAGTTGGATCAAGGCAAGACCTATGCAATTTTGACTGCCTCAATTCAGACTTCCATAACTGCTCCATGTAACATGATATAACATGGCAAACCAGGCACTCTACAATGATAAGAATTTTGGGAAAAAAATGTTTCTGACACTTGTACACATGCCAGACAGAAACCATCAGCTGGGTAACCTAGAGGTCAGTCTATGGTTCATGACAAACTGGGGACAAATGAAAGGGGAGCGGGGTATGACGGTAACCAAGCCGCAAGATTTTATACATCTGGCGAAAGAACTTTCAGCATTATCACTCTGTCATCATCAACCAGATCAAGCAATTCTCTCGACAAAATTTTCTATCCATCCATTGAAGAGAACAGTGCTTAACAGTTAACACTAACAAAAATAAGCTAACCTTATGGTTTCCGTGTGTTGTCCTGCATTGTCCAGCATGATCAGCTTTGGTGGAGAATTGAAAATATATTGAACTTTAACTGAAGGGAACTGATCCTTCTCTTCTTCAATGAAGCCCACAATTTCAGGATAGAAAACCAGTTTCCTCATGCAGACCTCCAGTACAGCACCAGAATAGGTAATCTGCAGTTTCACGAAGTTAATTACGGAATACCATCTTAAACCAAAACCGGATAATCAACCATGATGCACCATTCTTTGAATGGCCTCAATAACCCTAAAATTAACCAGACTTCTTTTCAATTAATGTTTCTCTGACTTCTAGGAAATTATCTCAAAACCTAGTATCAATTATTTAATATAAGTACGAAAATGGACTAAGCAATTCTTGTGAAGCCAAGATTGCATTCAATGAGAACTCTTTTTTATTTTTTATTTTTATCACATGTGAAAATAATCTTCAGGATTGCATGTCATGAAAGCCGCAGCATGTAAACAGCTTTTGGACTGCAGTAGCGAGAGTTCAAGAATATTATCAAAACATAGAATTGGTAAATCTGTGAGGATGAACATGCTTGCAAAAAATTAAGTCCATGGCACTGAGCTTATCAAGATGCACAAAAAGGTCCAGAAAGGAAAAAAATCCCTATATTTTGATTGGGACTGCCATTAGCAGTGTTTTTTCTTAAAGCATTTTGCACTTCATTTTAAAATTTATTTTAAGCATCTTGCACTTCATTGATAATTTTTTATGAACATTCTTGTTACTTACAAATTGGACTAAAAACTTAAAAACTATGTTGATTATTCATAATTTAAGGAAGAAAAGAATGCAAAGAAAGTGGAGTGAATAAGCAAAAAATTGAAGCCACAGTAGGTCACCCTTCACCTAACAGATTAGCCTGTTGTTTTATCCACTTCATTGTTTATATAACGAATCCTTTGACTTTTAGACAGATTTAGGATTAGCAAAATCATAAAAAGTAAATAATATATTAAATGCAAACCACAAGTTTTAGCTTCTAGAAACCTAGAAATCTTATCCATACCTTGCTCATGGAATCATCAGAATCCTCGGTGCAACACTTCAAACAGTCTGATACCAAATCTACAACCAAATCCGACTTTAGCACATCTACAACAATGGTAAAAGCAACAAATCTTATGTATGCAGAACTCTAAGAGCATAACCTAAGTCCAAATAGAACTCAAAGAGTTGAGGAACAACCTAATCAACAAATCTATAAATCTTGGTCATTTTCCTCATAAGAGGCAGTCACATCCCATCATCTATTCTCTAGTCAACTGCATGAGACTATGGAATTACTAGTTCTAGTTGTAAAAGACTTTGTTACAATTTTTTTTTTCAGTTGTTTGAAGAAGAAGACGAGTCTTTTGACTTTTATCGAATTAAAAATTTCCAACAGAAATCTCTCTTATAAAATTTTCTAGAGAGAAATTTCTGTTAAAACAAAACAGAGCCTTAAAGATCTTTGTATTACATCTATAAGACTCAAAGGTATGTATCACGTTATAATTCTTCTACTTCTTTCACGCCAGAACTAATTATTACTTTTTAATGAGTAAATAAATTAGAAAATAATGGCTAACTTAAAAAGACTAAATGCAAGAATGCGCCAGAACTAATTATTACCCAAAACTCACACGGTAATGCCTTGGAAGCAAATCACATGAACTTCTGATAAAAATCCATTAACTACCTCAAATTTCAAGGTAAACCGATAATAACACTTTATTTTATAGGAACCAAGTGTCTGAGACAAAGTCCAGACTAATCCTTGGGTGCACATGCCTTTAGGAAGGAGTTTCTAACAAGTGAACCTCAGATAATTCGAGGGGAACTAAGAGGGTATTTCCCACTTGGCCCATTATGGTTGGGCCTGAGCTCAACACCGGGTCCTGGCCCAGCCAGAGTCCTAGTATTCCAAGGCCCTAGAGCCCCCTGGAGGGGTTCAGCCCTCGAGATGACATCAGAGAAAAAATGATGCATAACATAGGAACCACACACAGGGGACAGATGGGACCCGCCAACTCTGGCCTTCCCTGTCACACCTAGAATCAAGGAATTATGTCAGTAGATGAACGGAAGACGTGGATAACCCTCCATTCTTTGACAGAGGGGACCAGAAGTGACTGCGCCATTCACCCACCGTCGAGACTCGCCCTAGGAGCCACGCCGCATTAATGGCGCCATCCCAGGAGCCACACTGCATTAATGACCCTGCCTCAAGAGACTACGTAGCATTAAAATCCCAAACCATTACAAACACGGGTGGGGTGGCTGAACCCTGACACAAGGAAAAAAATGTTCCTTGGGGACTTAGTATAAAAGCCCCCTACCCAGGTACAAAAGGACTCTCTCTGAACTCTACATAAAAAAGCTATCTCCATACGCGCAAGGAGACTAACTTAGGCATCGGAGGCTCCCCGGACGATCCCGAGCCCATTTTCTTCTTTGTGTTTGCAGGTGAAGATCTTGACCCGAGTTGCTAGAGCTTTGTCCAAGCGTACAAAACACAACGTTCACAGGAACTATAAATTCTCCTAGTCTAATGGCTCCAAGAGTGTGAGTGCAAAGTTAACCCACGATATCCGATTCACAGGGGAACCTCAAGACCACTGCACGACCCCTCGGGCTGTATATCGAGCATGATACTTTTTTTTATAGGTAAAAGTAAATTTTATTGAAATAAAGACATTAACGAAGTACACCGGAAGTATAGAAAGAGCAGAAATCGAGCATGATACTACGCCCCATAAAATATTCGAAACCCAGAAAATCACATAATTAATAGTCTTCGTACAGCAAAAACATGAGCAAACAGGAATGCTAACAGTACATGAACGAAATCAGCATTCCACTACCTGCAAAAAAAGGGGTAACTTACCTAAAATAACAAATCTCTATTAGGAAAAAAAAAACCCTATCACAACAGAATCTTGAAATCCCAGTGAATTAAATAAATGCAGATCAACAAAAAGTGCAACTTGTAAATATAAAAACTCGTATGATTCTCAGAGAAAGCTACCATTCAATAGAAAACATACCCACCAATCGTCTTGTAACAAAATGAATCTTTGGATAGGTTACCTTGGTCCTTAACATACTCAGCAAGAGTGTTACAATCGGAGCAAAGAGCAAGCCCCGAAAAACCCAGATCCTCGCACTCCCTTGAGCTCAGTTGCTCTTTTGTGAAGCCAAAAGGTACTAGAGAAAATAGCAGAACCAAAGAAAAGATAAAGATCGACAACCCCATCTCTCTTGATATATCTAATTCTCCGCGTCAAAAACTTTCCCACTTCTTCTCTTCCCAGCTCTGAGGATCCGGTGGATTTCGTGAAAAAGTTTGGGTCAGGCGACTCAGACCTATAGTCCAGACATCAGACACTGCCGTTTCCAAAGAAGACAACCAAAAACGGTGACGCGAGCCTGCGTTTTGTCTGTTATACGGTGTCGTTCAAGTTCCACGAAACAACAGTAGCGGCAGATTCGCAACGTTCTAGAATCTAAACAAAAGGAAATGGATTCATCATCACCGTCTACCTAAATCAACTTCGTTTTGATGCTTTCATTTCCTCTAGAGAAAATTGTTGATTTGGTTTTTGATTACTTAGACTAGACTGGTGAATGGGTGGTACAAACCCAAATTGATATGGGGTATCAATTATTTTCTCTCAAATCACTTTAGTATAATATCAGTTATTTTCCTCCAAATTATATATTTATAATATAAGTTATTTTCACTCAAATTATATATTTATGTTCATTCTTGCTTTGTTAGTAAATATTTGATTTCAAATTATGGAAGCAATTTTGATTTCGATTTTAGCCATGTTTCTTGTAGAATTCTAATTTATTTATGTATTTAATTCTCATATAATAATTTAGATTTTTCCAATTTAAAAAAAAACCATCATAATTTTGAATTTTGCAGTTATTTAAGTTCGGTTTGTGGGCTTCATAAAATAATTTTGAATTTTACTATTAATCAATAATTTTCAGAGTTGTTTTCTCTATGTTTTGGCCAAATCTTTTGTCTTCTCTGTTTTGATTATTTGTTGAAACTAACCGCCATAATTAATCTAAATTATGTCTGGCATCAATTGGTATCAGAGCTTAACCATCTTTCCTAGGGTTATATCTCTTCAGTTTCCATGGCTGGTGGTCGTAGTTGTTGTGGATAAGTTCCGAACGAGAAAGTCCTGCACCGTGATCATAGCGTTTAAGAGGTGATGATTGAGGATTTGTATAGACAATTTGAAGAGTTAACTTGACGTCTAGCGGCGCAAGATATCGGTGATCGTGAGATGGAAGATTCCGATTCTGATTCTGATTCCGATTCCGATTCCGATTTTGAGAACCTATATCACAATCGTGCTCTATTCTAGGAGCACCGTGGTAGGGAGGAGCGTTATGGGGACCTCAGTTTCAAAGTTGATTTACTAGAATTTCCTAGTACTCTTCAGGTTGAAGGTTTTGTTGATTTATTTGCATGAGGTTGAGTGAATTTATTACTCTAAGGAAGAAGAGTTTGATGATGTACATTCTTCTATAAGATGTAACTCTATACCAATCTACGATATCTATCTTGATGAAGATAACCTAGTGGATGAGGTAACTATTTTCTTTTATTGAAAACATAAAAATAATTCACCCTTGAAAATGGTGGTGAACTTTTGAACTTTGATGATCATAAAAAAAACTTTTGAGACAATTAATTATGTTCATTTTCTTGGAGTTGAGGTTTTTTTTCAAATTCACCTATGAGAAATAATTTTTTTGGATTTGAGATGTGAGAAATTAGAAACTTAATTTTGGAGTATAAGATGTTCAATATTATTTTATTTCAAACCGATCAAATCATTTTTAGTTTTTTCATGATCATCGTGATGATATAACAAAAGGAAAGAAATATTGGTCTAATTGGACATCTAAAAGATCGAGGTAAGAAATTTTAGAATTCGAGGGTGAATTCTCTCCAACCCGGTGAGAATGGTGCAAACCCAAATTGATATGGGTATAAGTTATTTTCCCCCAAATCACTTCAGAATAATATGATCAGTTATTTTCTCCCAAATTATATATTTATGATATTAGTTATTTTCCCCCCAAATCATATATTTATGCTCATTCTTGCCTTGTTAGTAAATATTTGGTTTTAAGTCATGGAAGTTATTCTGATTTCGATTTTAGCCAAATTTATTATAGGATTTTTGTTTATTTATGTATTTAATTTTCATACAATAATTTAGAATTCTTCCATTTTTGGAAAAACCATCATAATTTTGAATTTTACAGCTATTTAAATCCGGCTCGTGGGTTTCATAAAATAATTTTGAATTTTACTATTAATCAATAATTTTCAGAGTTGTTTTCTCTGTATTTTGGGCAAATCTCTTATCTTCTCTGTTTTGATTATCTGTTGAAACTAGCCGCTAGAATTAATCTAAATTTTGCCCTGCATCAATGGGTAAACTCTCCATCCATCCTTGGAATTAATCAGTTTCTAACCAAGGAGTACGTGTGTATTTGAGATTTGTCTATGCGCTAATATACCATACTTAATTGATTACTTCTTTATATATTATTTAACCATTTTATTATATTTTTTAGATTTCATAAATACTAAAGTTTTTATTATCAACAAGACTTGAGGAGAAAAAAAGCAACAAATTTGTTTCATATTAATTTTTGTTTGTATAATCAAAAGCAAACAAGATGTTAAAATATATAGATAAATACATAAGTTTTGATCACGTTTTCAAAATGATAATTAGTCATGCAATTATGCATCTATTAAGACTGCGTTCGAGTGTTGAGGTAATCTTAAATGATTTGAGTTGATCTTTATACAAATCGAACCATAGTGTGCACATATTTTACGTTTGGGACGAGCAATGGTACTGGATGAATATTACGCGTAGGCATTCCACTCCAATAGGGTAAAAAACTTCATGACCAGTTAATGTTCATTTCACTACAAAATGGTTTTTTCTGCTAAAAAACTGCCTACTTATTCTAGGTGATATGAATTGAGATATTTTTCCAATTTTCTGACCGAATTGGATGGTCGAATTTTGAGTATAGACCTCTCACATGAACATTTTTAATGCTGCGTGCGTCTACTTCTGTATATTAGACCATCCTCCATTTGGGTCAATAAGTAGGAGAGAATCTCAGTTGGAGCTTCATCACCTGGCAATCCCTCAATAGCTCATCAGCAGCTGCACTATACATTAACCTATGGCTTTGAATCTCAATAGCCATGAGTAAAAGTTGATGGGATTTTTGGGAAGAGAAATGAGGGCAATGAACAAAGTATGAAAACAAATAAAAATTAGAACAGGATACGATTAGTTTCAGGTTCCAAAAGAAGTTCTTTCATTTATTTATTTTTTTCTAGGAAAAAAGGAGAAAGAGTATGGAATCTCAGACCATGATAGCTAAAAGTGACCCTACTGTGACGCCTTATAAAACTTTACCAAAGCTACTGTGACTGAGATCTGCACATTACATGAAAAGGATTACACAAATATACACCTCCAGTTCTCTCCTAAAGAGCCCGGGTGCGATTACATTAAGAGTACAGAGGAACTTTGGTGGCTCTACATATGTGTTCCTGTTCATAAGTATATAGGGAAACCCAACCTTGGTCGCTGAAAATATTAGCTGTTGTTTTCTTGAGCTACAGGGGGAGAGGAAGGAGCAATGTCAGCCCCACCAGAAGTATTAGACTTGGAATACGAACGTGCCACCTCTAACATCACTTCCACCTCTTTCTTGTACTGGGCATGTAAAAAATTTGTATAAATATGAAAATGCCATATTATCAGCTACGGTTAAAATCCATCCACTTTTTGAAAGACAATACACAATTATGAGCAATCAGGAAAACCCAATAGAGAACACTTCAATCAAATATGTACCAACCTCGTTGATAGCCCCTGCCTTAATTTTGGATTGCATCACACACCATTTCTTAAAGTGAGCGCCTGCCCAAATTACCACCAATTCTATTAAAAACTAACTTCCTGAATTGGGGGAAAAACACTTTGTGTTGAACGAAGTGATAGGAAACTAGAAGCATTTGAATCTTGCCACAGTATGCTACAACATTTGCAAATTAATGTCAAACCCATATGCACAGGTACATGTTGATCTATCAGAATATTTTACAAAGAAATCATAATGATGTGAGCTGGTTGACTAGTTGAAATCATAAAGGGCTTGATCAAATCTAACTACTGTACAATTATGAAGTTGCACTCCATGCCCTGTGAATGCACAGCCACCACATATCCATGGCATAAGGCAGCCAATAGAGGCTGACTGAGATGCCACTTAATCAACTTCAATTAAAAACAATACATTGAAACATGGTACACTCTTAACACCCACACTTAATATAGCTGCTTACAACTCCACATAAAACTATAACCTCACCTATGCGAACTAGGCTATGGATGATGGTTGCATGAGAAATTGGAATGAGAGCAAGGATCACCCTTTTTTACTCCTTGGTAAGTCCATATACCTTAAAAGGGGAACTATAGGGCTTAGGCTTATATATAAATTTGATATGAGAAGTAGCATTTGGTCAATATAGGCTTAGATTTATCCAAGATTTAATATTATCTTTAAACTTTCTATATTGGCTTTTAGAATAAATAGATAGGGAATCAAAAGAAGGATATTTCCAAAACAATAAAATTATTGAATCGAAAGCATATCATATTTTGAACTCAATGATCCTACATCAAAGTTGGCTAAGGTAGCAAGGAACTATAAGACAACACTCATCTCACCTTACATACTTCAGTTGCAACATTATCGCAAAACGCAGATCAATGTCAGTGAAAGAGATAAATGAGAGGCAATCCAATACTTACCCACTTTTATATCTATATTACTTGAGTTTTCAACATTTGTCTCCAAACACCATCTACAGTGGACCTGATGCAACTCCAACAAAATTAACATCCCATATAAAGCAGTGAAAGAATGGTAGCAAATAAATCAATCAAAAGTTTCCTTTGCAAATCAAAACTTTATTAATCTGACCAAAAAAATGATGTCTACTTGTTAAAAATTTCAATGGTCAATGCCCCTGGTCTACTGTCAAGTAATTGTCAAGGAATAAATCTAAACTATCAACTAAAACCAAGTTTTCCATCCAGCCTTTTGTGTCCAATTCATAGCTTGTCACACGCAAGTTGTAATCTACAGTGGACCTGGTGCAACTCCAACAAAATTAATGTCCCATATAAAGCAGTGAAAGAATGGTAGCAAATAAATCAATCAAAAGTTTCCTTTGCAAATCAAAACTTTATTAATCTGATAAAAAAAATGATGTCTACTTGTTAAAAATTTCAATGGTCAATATGCCCCTGGCCTACTGTCAAGTAAATGTCAAGGAATAAATCTAAACTATCAACTAATACCAAGTTTGCTATCCAGCCTTTTGTGTCAAATTCATAGCTTGTCACACAAGTTGTAGATGGCCAACGATCAAAATGATCTAATTTCAACCAAAGAACCGAACTTGCTACTGAAACAAAAATCTTCTATTGCTACAAATATTCCATAATCTGTATCCCCATCCTCCATCTACCAAGCCTTATTTCACAATAAAACAATTCTAGGCCACGAAAACGAGTAGCAGACAAGAAATAATAAGCATGAATAGGATGTATTCAATACTCCCAAATCCAAACAGGAATCGGTCTATGGTGAATTGAAAAGATGTAAATATGAATTTATAATTGTACCTCATGGCAGCAGCAAAAACAAAGACTTGTGGAATTAACCATTGGCTCTTTTATTTTCTTAAAAATGAAATTGTCTTGATGAGGAAACAACATAAACAACTGAAAAATAAAATTCTTGTGTAGGTCTACTTCCCCTTCAGATAATAAATCCCATTTGTAGGAGTAAATATTAACTACAGATGATACTGAAGGAACAACTTAAATATGAACAATTTGTAAAATTGGCTTTTATCAAAGAAAGCTCTTTCAACAGCATGTCACTGCAGCATACTGTGAGGAACAACCGAATCAGACATTGGTTGCAGTTGCTACAACTTCTGGTTGACATGCCCAATAGAAGTTTGTAGCAAATGTTTAGATATATGACAACTCTAAAAATATTCGTCAACAATAGAACTGCAAGGATACCCTCCCCCCAATAAACTCAATAAAAATTGCATGATGAGGCAGAAAAAAGGGTGGTCAAGTTAAAACCAAAACTCATTAGATTTCAAGAGTACAAAAATGCTATACATTTTTTTTTATAAGTAATCGATAATATTATTAATAGAGATAGGCAAAGCCCTAGTATACAAGATGGTATACAAGAGATAAGACCTATCTAGGTCGAAGTAATGGAAGCTAGAAAGTCATGAAAATTCAAGCCATTAAAATCTAAAGCTATGGCCCATAGAAATAAAGTATGGAAAAATAAAGTTTTAAGTTCCTCTGGTGACCGCTCCTTGTTTTCGAAAGTCCGATCGTTGCGTTCTTGCCATACACACCACATAATATAGATCGGGATCATCTTCCACACAGCCTTGATTTGTGGGACTCCTCTCGTAAGTGTCCAGCTAACCAATAGATCGACCATAGTTGCAGACATAACAAAGGATAACTCTACTCGGCTAAACACTTCAACCCACAAGGCTCTAGTTGTCTCGCAATGTAACAAGAGGTGTTCCACTGTCACGGCAGATCTCTTGCACATGCAACACCAGTCTAGTATAACTTTGGGGCTTTCGGAGGTGCCTTATTCCTCCAAATTCTCCTCCATGGGAACTGAGTATTTGAGGCTTGGGTAAGGGACTTTAAGGATCGAACCGAGAAAATGCTCTTACCCGCGAGAGTCCACCACAGCCTATCGGCTTGCTGTCTATTCGGCTTCATAGAATATAATAGGCTGAAAAAAGCCTCAAAGATGTCTACTTCCCAATCTTGTGCCGCTTTACTAAACGTGACATTCCACTGCACTTGGTCCCTTGATCGAAACATGAGGTCCTCTTCTGAAGCTTCTTGATTACGGGCCACTTGGAAAACAGCTGGAAAAGCATCCTTTAAGGCCTCATTCCCGCACCTTATGTCCCTCCAAAACTTACTTCGGGACCCCCCCAACACCAATTTAGAATGGCTATTAAAATCCCCCCACCCACGCCTAATATGTATCCAAACCCCCACACCATTGGCCCCATTTACCTCTTCAGTGCACCAGCCACCCCACAAGCTTCCATATTTGCAATCAACCACCAGTTTCCATAGGGCTTCCGGTTCCATGTTATACCTCCATAGCCACATCTCAAGTAAGGCCCGATTGAATGTTCTCAAGTTTTTTATACCCAACCCACCTGATGAGACTGGTCTACACACCTTATCCCAGCTGACCAGGTGAAATTTGAATTCATCCCCTATCCCACTCCATAAGAAATTACGATACAATTTATCAATCTGAGCCGCTACATGGGCAGTCAATTGAAACAAAGATAAGAAGTAGGTAGGTAAGTTAGAAAGGGTACTTTTGATGAGAGTCAACGGGCCACCCTTCAACAAATACAATCTCTTCCATCCTGCCAATTTCCTTCCTATCTTCTCAATAATTGAATCCCAAATGGATGAGGCCCTTGCGGCAGCCCACAAAGGCAATCCCAAATAGGTAATGAGAAGATAAGCTACCTTACACCCAAGTACTAGCTAGTTGCCGAGTATTATTCACATTCACCACTTGGCACTAACTCTGACTTGTTGAAATTCACTTTCAAGCCTGACACTGCTTCGAAGCATAATAACAAAGCCTTCAATGCCCTCAACTGGTTTTGATCTGCCTCATAGAATATGAACGTGTCATCTGCAAAAAGTAAATGAGACAAAGTAATAATACCCCTATTGGGGTTACCAATCGGAAATCCAGCTACAAACCCATGCGTAACCACCACTGATATCATCCTACTCAAGGCCTCCATAATGATAACAAAGAGAAGTGGGGACAAAGAATCTCCTTACCTTAGACCTCGAGAGCTGCTAAAGAAGCCGGTAGTGTAGCCATTAATCAAGACTGAGAATCTTGTCGTTGAGATTCACCAACTGATCCAAGTACGCCATCTAACCCCAAAGCCGCATCTCCCCAACAAATATAGGAGGAAGTCCTAGTTTACATGGTCGTATGCCTTCTCCATATCTAATTTGCAAATAATCCCTGTGGAGCTAGCCTTTAATCTGCTATCCAGGCCCTTGTTCGCTATAAGGACTGAATTAAGAATTTGTTGCCCCCTAACAAAAGCATTTTATGGCTTCGTAATGATCTTGCCCAAAACCTCCCGTAATCTGTTGGCAAGCACTTTGGAGATAATTTTATACACCCCATTCACAAGGCTAATGGGTTGAAAATCCTTAACCTCCAACGCTCCAATCTTCTTCGGGATCAGCGCAATAAAAGTAGTATTTAGGCTTTTCTCAAACTTTCCAGCCGAGGATACTTCCTGAAACACATTCATAATGTCCTCATTCACCACCTCCTAGCATGATTGGAAAAAATCCATCGAGAAGCCATCTAGACCTGGGGCTTTAGCTTTACCCATACGTCTCACTACGTCATACACTTTCTCCTCTTCAAAAGGCCTCTCCAACCAAGACGTTGCCTGAGGCTCAATAGTATCAAAACCAAGACCATCCAGCTTTAGCCTCCATCCCTCGCGTTCTGTAAGCAGTTGTTCATAGAAATCCACCACATGGTCCCGAATCAAAGGGGCCTCCTTGCGCTTCATACCATTAATATTCAGCATTTCAATGGTATTATTTCTTCTATGAATGGAAGAACTTTGTGCTCCAGTCCCCTTCTTTCAACCACAATGCTCTAGACTTCTGACGCCAAGAAATCTCCTCTAAAGATAATACTCTTTCCAATTCTGAAACCAACTCTGCCTTCCGCAATAGCTCTTCCGGTGAAAGGGCTTTAGCCTCAAGTATCCTCTCAAACTGTTGCAACTCCTCCACCATGAATTTCTTTTGCTCCCCTATATCTCCAAAGGACTGAGAATTCCAAAGCTTAAGGTCATTTTTCAAGGCTTTTAATTTATAGGCTAGGATGTATGAGGGGTTACCGTGAAGCTTGTAAGAAAACCACCTTTGCCTAACCTTATCCACAAAGTCTTCACTTTTTAGCCACATGTTTTCGAACTTGAAGTATCGGCACCCGCTTTGAATGCCACCACAATCCAACAAGATAGGAAAATAATCTGAGCAAAGAAGTGGCAGCCTCTTTTGGCACACCTTCGGATAGTGCACCTCCCACTCTGGTGAGATTAGAAATCTGTCCAGTCGGGACCATGTCTGATTATTCGACCAAGTAAAAGAGCCCCCCAAGAGAGGAATGCCCAACAGGTTTAAATCAAAGATACAATCTGAAAACTCTATCATTGTTGGGCGCGTTCTATTGTCTCCAGATCGTTCACTAGGGAATCTGATGACATTGAGATCCCCTCCTATACACCAGGGAAGCTCCCACCAGTTATGTAACCCAACAAGTTCCTCCCATAAGAATCTTCTATCGTTGTTTACGTTTGGACCGTATAAACTTGCAAAAGCCCACATAAAATTATTTGCCACACTCTTAAAAGAACATGCCACTGTATACTCCCTTACAATCTCATCCATTTTCTCCACAACTCTTTTATCCCACATCACTAGGATTCCACCTGAAGCCCCATTCGATGCAAGATAAACCCAATCCGCATAAGTACAACTCCAAACACTTTGAACTATCCTTCTAGAAACACATTTAAGCTTGGTTTCTTGTAAACATACTATGTCTGCCCTCCATTCCCACAACAAATTTTTTATACGAAGTCGCTTATTTGCCTCATTCAACCAGCAAACATTCCAAGACACAATTTTTGGCTTCATAATGGAGAGGCAAGCCCCTTCCCCTTGGATCTTTCATGACTTGAGCTTTCTTCATAATTCATCGACTAAGTTAGGCGCTTGAGATCTCGCTTTTTTTAGGCCCTGATTTCTTTGCCTGTGAATGACCCGCTTCAATGGCAATAAGTAAAGCCAAAACTTGCTCTTCAAAACCCACACATTCCATTCCGACACAGTATTGCATTTCCTTCACCTTTTGGAGCACCCAATCCGACACATTGGATTCATTTGGTAGCATACGATTCAACGGGATAGGCTCCCCTTTGCTGGGGACCCACTGCATAGTACGTGTCACCCCCCTCTTCCTCCCCGAATAAGTTTTTGCCCTCCCATTCAACCACAACGTTACTAGTGGAAAACTGAGTCTCGGGGACCATCATTTCCTCACTGCCAAGCCTATGAGAAAGCCCATCATCAAACCACCTCCACCTCCACCCCGGTCCCCGCAACCCCTTTAACGATCCCCTCGCAAGTTTCAGAGCAAGCCCTTCCCGTCGAAATAGACTCGAGATGTTCCTCGAGTTGAATATGGGCCTCTGTCTGGGAAGGTGGCGCTTCCATCATGGTCATCGGCAATTTCTGGCCACATGGAACCGCAGTAGCGGCATACGGTGGCGAGTCTCCATCAGATTGTTTTCCCGTGTGTTTTCTGGGAGCCCACCCATCACAAGCATCTCTTTGATGGGAGAGGCCTCGATTCTCGGAGCCCCTATTGTTGGGAATGCGACAGCCGGCAGTCTAGACGGCGGTGATGTTGCAGTCGAAGCACCGACATCCTCTCTTGAATTGATCTGTGATGGACCCGGCACATCAGAGGCAAGAGGGGCACAAAAAGGGTTAGATCCCGCGCCTTGTTGCTTTGCAAGTGCAGTCTCCGATTGCATAGCCACCGTCGGTGGTACCACAACCTTCGCCGGGGCCCCCCTGGCTCTTTGTCGGCACTGAGACCCACCCGTCGATGGGCCTGAGGCATTCGGGTTGCGTCTCCTCCAAACAGGCCCCAGCAGATGATGGGTGTTCTGTTTGCCCATGAGTTGAGGCCCAGCACCTGGGCCCATCTCTATTATTTCTTTCCCTTTGCTTACCACAGACGGCCCATTCGGCTTATCCTGGCCCATTTGCCTTACCACAGACAACCCATTTGGCCTATCAGCGCCTGAGAAGGCTCCCCTGCCTTTATCTTTAATTGGCCCATCACCCAGGCCCAAGCCCACCCCCACCCCTTTTTCCTCCTCAATGCACCGTATCAACCAACTTATATTTCGCTACAATTCCCCCCCACTTGACTTTGCATCTCCATCACTGCCTGAAGGACCGATTCCTTATTTAGACCGACAGCTCCACTGCCACCACCCACAAGTCTCTGGGCCCCTACAAAAGTGACGGCGCTTCCTGACTAATGTTAGGGACCTCGGTCAAGTCCATAAACTTTAAGGATCCGCTAGCTTGCTTTGCCTTGTGATGACCGAATGTCTCTTGCCAACTTGCTTGGCCTTGAACGAATTATGGCAATGGAGGGTTCCTACGTTGATGGAGGTATGATGTTTAGTGATGGAATTGATGATGATGATGAGTTGGGATGATCTAAGTGATGAATTTGTGTGTTTGATGCAATGTGGCACGGTTTGATGATGATCCTTGGTGTTGGCGCCACTTGGGTGATGATTAGAGTTGGTATGGTGAAGTGAGGCTAGGGTTTGGATGGTGGCTAAGGGGAATTTCGAAATTGGAGGGGATGGATTAGGGCTAGAGTGTTTCGGCTAGGTCAAGAAAGGGATGGAAATTATGGTTTGAATTGGTCTAGGGTAATTCCTAAATTTATGGATTTGGAGATGGAAGATAGGGTTTGGATGATGGATAAGGTGGCTAGGGTTTGATCCTAAATGATAAGATGGATGAGAGTTGTTAGGATTTGAGGTTTAAATAAGGGTAAGGGGTGTATTTCGAATTTTGAGGGATTGAAAGATGGATTAGGGTTTTGACTAGGTCAAGAGATGATCCTAAAATATAGGAATTGCAAAGGGAGGCTAGGGTTAGGATTCCTACAATTTAGGAAATCCTTATGGAAGGCTAGGGTTTCGGCAAAGACATTTTGGATGGATGGAGGCTATGTTTTAGGAATGAGTTTAATGTATGGAATCAAAGGATATGAAATATAAAGCTTGGAGTATGTTTGGTATATGAGAAAATGCAAGAAAATATAAGAACAAACTAGAAAATATATGAACAAACAATGGATAATTTGGGTATTGAATGGAAAATAATCATAAGATAGATAGAAAGGAAATCAACACCTATTCACGGATTGCAAGGTGATGAAAATACTAAGATAGATAAATGGAACAACACCTATTCACGAATTGCAAGGTGATGTTCCTCTCCTTGGGATTCACGAATTGCACCCAAGTAGTCCAAGTGCAAAAACACCGAAAGGATCTCAAGAACAATCAAACTGTCAAAGGAAATTGTCAAAAGATGTAAATGAAATGTCTAAAGATCCTATTTAAAGCAATAATATAAGTGGGAAACCCTAAAAGGCCCCCTTGTAAAATAGGTCTTGCATGGGTCCCATGATGACTGTGTTGGCCCTCATGGCAACGGCATGCTTGTGGGGCTGTCCTGGGCATGCCATGGCATGCCTGTGGGGCTGCTATGGTGCTGTCAGGGCTTGTCAGTGACAGTGTTGAGGCATGACCCGTGGGGCTGTCAAGGCTTGTTAGCGCTAGTGTCAAGGCATGGGCCGTGGGGCTGTCTAGCCTTGTCAGTGACAGTGTCAAGGCATCAGCCATGGACCCGTCAAGGCTTGTCATGGCATGGTTGGCAGCTTGGTCATGGGCCATTAAACTTGGGGGGTTTTGACACTGTTGCAGCGGTGCAGCTCCTCTCAATCTAGCCGAAGTGCCAGACTTGGCATCCAGCCTGACAGGTTGATGGGACAGGTCCAAAGCCCTTGGTTGTTGGAGAGCCTCCATGTACGATTGGGTAGAAGATTGAGCTACCATCGTCGCTGGCGATGCCGACCCAAAGGAGCCACCTTCTCGTCCAACCTCCCTTAAAACCTCCGCCAGCTTCCTCCATCCCATTTCGTCCCTGTCTTCAGGTATAAAGATGCAGTTACAGCGACCATCCCTTCTGTACTCCACCAGTGCCATGAACGCGCCTTGAAATTTTGAGCACCTCTGTGCTATGAAGCCCCTATCACCTACCCGATGCACTATATAGAACTCCTTCCTCCCAACCTTCAAACAATCTTCCAAAGCTTTAGTGAACTAGCGTGACGTGGCTAACTCCAAACTCATATTTTTCACAAACTTCCACCCTCTTTCAGTAAGGAGCACCCTACGACCATCCCTTAACACCTCAAATGACTTTAATTCTATAACAACAGCTTTCGAAAGACCCATATTCCTTCCCGTATGAGCAAAATCTCATGATCAAACGCCCACGATCACCATTGGAATGAGTTACGATTTGACAAATTGTACGGCGGGAAATTGTGCAAAAATGCTATACATAGATGAGAATCAACAAGCACATGAAGAATTAATCTCAGAAAAATTGTGATCTCTCACACAAGTACAGGGATTTTGGCTTGAAATTTATGCAGTAGGTAAGGAATTGATGCACCAATGCACATAATTTCAAGGCAATCGGACCAGTTAATTAGAAGAAAATGGATATAAACTAAGGCTAGAGATAAAATAATTTTCCGGCAAAAATGACATCTCTTCAGATACTAGTAGCAGGCAGAGTTTTATGTCAAGGCAAAAAGTTAGACAGTTAGAACAAACTTGAGAATAAAAAATTTAGCGGAAATGGAGGCCTAACAAGTACAGGGCAGAAAAAGTTCATCTGAGCACTAGAATGACTACTGAAAAGCCAGAGCTTGAACAAAGAGGTTTCAATGTTTCACAGATCAAATTTTTGTAAAAATCCTGATAAATCGTAAGTGTTGTAAACTCCACATGGTGAGAAAACACCGCAGTTAGATTCCAACAAGGACAAAGTAAGATTATCAACTAATAGATTCAAACTAGACCATGGTAAAAATGCAGAACCATGGAGTGATTTTTAACCATGCCAATAAAGATCATATTCACACACATCAATAACACAAATCCAAAAGAATTATAATATTCTTTTAATAAATTAAAGGACTTATAATGAGGAGGGAAGGCTCTATTGGTTTAACGAAATAAGTAATATCTGATGCTGACAACCAGTTATTTAGTTTTAAGATGCCTTGGTTTCAAAACGAACGTTCTCCTTTGTGTACCGGTTTGCGTTTATGTGATACCCCATTCTGACAAGTGATAAGGGTAGGTGGTGTATGAGATTCCACATTGCTTGGAAAGGAGAAGTTCTAACTCTTTATAATGTTCCAATGAGACTCCAATAGTCTCCAATTGTATCATTGACTAGTCCTTTTGAACTATAGACCGGGTGGCTTGGGCCTTCCATTGGGGTGTTACAAATGGTATTAGAGCCTATCCCAACCAGAAATATGGGACTTGAGCCGTGTCAACTATGATAAAATGGCCCGACGAGGACGTCGGAAATATAAGGGAGGGAGATTGTGATACTCCATTTTGATAAATGATAAGGGTAGGTGGTGTATGAGATCTTACATTGCTTGGGAAAGAGAAGTTCTAGTTCTTTATAATGTTTCAATAGGACTCCAATTGTATCAATGACTACACCTTTTGGAGTATAGGCCATGTGCTTGGGCCTTCCATTGGGGCGTTATAGTTTAGACTTGTTGCTCCATATTTCGTTTTGTTTAAAGAAAGAATATGAAATCTAGTAGTCTTCTTGTTGGCCCCAAGGTTTCAAGTATCATATAATTCCATAGTTGCATATGGATTTTGATGACAACAAATAAGTTCAAGCATAAAGAAGTCTCAAGTTGATCACATCATGAAGTGTTAAAGATCAAAGACATAAACAAATCAAGGATGAGCAAGAAATGAACAAGTCTACCAATGAAGCTCTAAGAATATCTTTCTGTACATCACTTACTAATTTTAAAAAGTTTTAAGGCTAAAAAATATTTTTTAAGAACTCATGAAAAATCAATTTGCATTTTTTTTCATGTGCATAATATGTTTGAAAAATGATTGATGTCTTTATACACATGTGCTGATATGTTTGAAAGTTTGAAAATTTGATATTTGAAAAATGATTGACATAATATGTTTGAAAAATTTGAAAAGTGAATGATGTTGTTTTTTTACATTTGTTAAATAAGAATAAGCCTTTCAATTTGAATGGAAGTCTCTCATCTATAAAATAGAGCATTTGAGATCTTCTAATGACACAACAATTACAAGCTTTTCAACACTCATTCATCAGAGAGAAATGATAGTTGCAGTCGTGAGTGCGCAAGCGCCGTGCAATCACTTTGAAAAAATTGAATAAATATGAGATTCATATGAAAAGAAATTAATTTTTTAATAGTGGATCCCACTATTTTTCAAAGCGACTACATGTCACTTGTGCACTCTATGACTGTATGTAGCATTACTCTTCATCAAAAGCTCTCATTTTATCATCATAGCTCAATCACCAATTTTCTTAGAAATAGCTCAATCAAAACCTATGGTACCAGGGTTGCTAGAAGAAGATTGTTGAGCTATTGTTAAAAGAGTAAGTATGCAGATTGATTATAGATATGCAAAGAAGAAGATTAAATGCGAATTGGATATGCACAAGATTGTCTTTTAAAGAAAAACATGAGCACATATCGGTGTTAAGACAAAAACGTCATATCTCTTCACATCTCACTTGGTCAACAATTACAAGATAGATAGACTCATTTTGTCAAAAGTTGTTTTGCTCGATCAGCAGGATTAAATCCAACTTGTCCCTACATTTTTTTTATCTTCTAAAAAAATATTATTTTTCTCCTAAACGCTTGCCATTATCCGCTCGTGTATGCCATAAATTTAAGTTTTCACTCTTTCCAGCTCCTCTACTTGTAGTTGAAATCATGAGTATACCAGTTTGTCAACTTTTTCAACTCCTTGTTTTCTTGTTTTAGCTTTCTATTCTTTCCGTCTTTATCAATAAGCATTTAACACAATTCCGAAATTTGAATGTTTTGCTGATCAATCTCACTCACCCTCGCTTGTAATCTCCGAGACAATGCCGTAATATTGAGCATCGAGAATCCTTTATTTTGTAATGACCTCAAAATAAATCCTGTATATCAAATGTTTTTCTATTCCTATCATATTGTTAATAGTCTTGGTAGAGAAAATTGGTGGTTGAGGAGTGAAGGGTTCCATATTCAAATCAGGACAATTATTGGAAGAAAATTGTTCGGTCGTAAAAATTGTTTTGGATAAAAAAAACTAGGTCGAAGAACAAGGTGAATTTTTTTTTTCCTTCCGTGAGAATCTAATAGGTAAGGATGATCCTTTTAAAAGCAAAAATTAAAAGATTTCAAATCTTCACTAAATCTTTGTTGTAAGAAATATCAGGAGGATTTGAACATTTCAAAACTGAGTCGACAAAGCTAGCCTCATAGTTTTGCAGTGCTTGTCTGGAACAGAACAATTCCAATTATTCAACTCCATGCGGTTTACTCGAATGCAATCTTCAGCAGTTTCTAGCAAAAATTACAACTTCCTTTTATGATGCCAAAACGGGAAAAAGTTTATAAATGCTTGGTTTAATGTTCCTTTTAACTATTATTAATACTGCATTCTTGCACTTTTGGTTGCTATTTGACTTGATATATATACCTGTTGCTTTAGAATTTATTCTCAAGGGGAGCTTAATCATTATTACTGATATCAAGGTTTTATCAATTAAACTATTATTAAAGCTTATGCATTCATGCACTTGTGGTTGTTATTAAACTTGATATATATACCTATTGCTTGAGGAACTAACGCATATTCTCAGGGGAAGCTTAATTATTATTTCTAATATCAAGGTTTTAATAAGTCTTTGTCATCATAAAAAGGGGGATTGTAGACCCCAAGGTTTCGAGCATCATATAATTCCATAACTGCTTATGAATTTTGATGACCACAAACAAGTTCAAACATAAAGGAGTCTCAAATTGATCACATCATGAAGTGTTATAGCTCAAAGACATCAACAAGTCAAGGATGAACAAGAAATGAACAAGTATACCAATGAGGCTATAAGAATATCTTTCTGTACCATCCCTTACTAATTTGAAACGGTCTTAAGGCTCAAAAATGTTTTTTAAGAACTCATGAAAAATCAATTTGCATTTTTTTCACATGCATGATATGCTTGGAAGTTTGAAAATTTGAAAACTGATTGATGTCCTTTTAAACATGTGCAAGATATGTTTAAGCGTTTAAAAATTTGAAACTTGAAAAATAATTGATGTCATTTTTATGCACGATGTGTTTGAAAATCTTGAAAATTAAATGATGTTGTTTATTTTTTTATAAGTAGAAAATGATGATGTTTTTACATTTGTTAAATAGTAATAAGGTTTTAAATTTGAATAGGAAGTCTCTCATATATCTATAAAATAGCTCATTCGGGATCTCCTAAAGACACAATAATTACAAGCTTTTCAACACTCATTCATCAAAAGCTCTCATTCTTTCTTTTCTAGTATTCTAGTATTCTTTTCTAACCTTATCACTTATTCATTTTGAGAGAGAGATAATTTTCGCCGTATTATTTCATTTGAGTGAAGAGTGTAATTTGATAACCTACCCACTATCAGATTTTGTGTAACCGTAAAAGTAGAGCTATAAAAAAAACCGGGAAACCAGTGAACTGGACTGGTCCGGTACCGGTTCCTATTTAGCAAAACCGGTTGAGCTTTTAGACCCGTACATATATATTATTTTTAAATTTTTATATTATATATAATTTCTTATATTGTATTATATGCTAAATTGCTAATTAATATAACATAAAATTTTAAAATTTTATTATTCATGTCTATTAATCTTATAACATAAAATTAATATAACATTTGATTATGACATAACATAAATTAATCTTATAAATTTTAATTTTATAACATAAAATGAGGGATATGGGTCATCACTTGCTAAAGTTTTGTTGGAGTATGATTTAGGTGCTGTTTGGATAGTGAGTTGAGATGAGTTGAGATGAAAGTTGAATAAAATATTGTTAGAATATTATTATTGTTTTGAGATTTGAAAAAGTTAAATTGTTTATTATATTTTGTGTGTGAATTTGTAAAAATTGTAATGATGAGATGAGATGAAACACTTTCACTACTATCCAAATGGGGCCTTAGTTTATCCGTAAAATCGGAAAAACCAGAAGTTCCAATTTCGGTGGTGAATCAGTCCGGTATCGGTTCTTAAATTTCCAAAACCGGTGTATACCAGTTCGGTTCTAAAAAATGTCCAAAACCGGACCCGTTACACATCCCTACGTAAAAAGGTGTGTATAACCCTTGTGAGTGTAGTAGGAGCTCTACAAGTGGAAACAACTAAATCACCACTCTTAAAGTGATTGTAAGTGTAGAAGGTGTTCTACACAAACTCCTTGAAGCGTTATTGCTTAAATGTGTAATAGGTTTCTATTTCCACCTGAAAAAAGTTGAATAGTGAATTTGGGAATCCTCAAGGGCTAGCTTGAGCCAATGATGTAGACAGTGATGCTACTCATTAAAATACTGAGTCTGCATCTCTCTTACCCTTACTCCTTACATTTACTATTGCTTAGTATTTTTGAGAATGTAGATTCAAACAACACAAAATATTAATTACCTCAAAGTAGGACCCGAAAGGAACATCATGTGCATGTTGAACAGTCTCAAACACCTAAAAGAAAGGGAAACCCTCATCATGGTTAATAAATTAAAAAAAATCAATGAAGCCACAAAGATAAAGAAAATTAAAGAAGATGCATGTATATGAGCAACAAAAAGAATCATAGGAAGTCTTGAATTATTTTCAGATATGCAAATACATTTCATGTACCATGGAATTAAACTCAAGATTTTAACCTCCACTTGTCATACGAAAAGTAATCATAGTGATTATGATAACAAAAAACTAAGCAAATTAAAAATAGGACGAGATGTATTACCAGCAACTTCTTGTCTGGTGATAGAACAGCATGCTGGTACTCTGTCATGGCAGTGTCTGGTGGGCACATTGGACTGTTGCAAAGGGATCTGAACTTTATCTCCCTGACTTGACCATCGTATTCATCTGCAGCATGCCATTGTCCCATCTGGAGATGGCATAAGAGTAGCATGAGATCTCAGGTTAATATAGCCACCACCAGCAATTATAGACAAACTCCCAAGGTAAAAAAGTTGCACCGTAGTACTTTTAAAATTACTTAGATTGGCTGTTTTCTACTTATTAGGGATGAGAAGGGGAAGATAAACTGATTTGGGTTCCTTCCAAGAAAGGGATGTTCACAATTTGCCCTCATCCCTTGTGAGAACAATCCCTTCCCTTGGAAGGTATTTGACAAACAAGAGGCCCCTTCAAGAGCTGACAGGGCTGGCTCAATGGTAAGGCCATTTGTGCCATTGCCTAAGGCCCCCACCCTATGTAAGGCCGCCAAAAATAAAAACCATTTCATTAAATAAAATTTTAAATAATTTTTATAGTTTTCAATGTGTGCAAGGCCTCATAATACTATGAATTATTTATATTTTAAATAATTTTTTTAAGATCTTGCTAAATTGAGGCACAAAATCTGCATTGAGGCCTCATTTTAAGTTGTTGTTGTAAATATATATTCACAAAAACTGTATTTAAAGATTTTAAATAAAATCTCATTTTATTGTAAAGTTTGAAAATATTTCATATAATAATTTATATTTTATTGTATTATAATTACGAATGACTCACTTAAATTTCGTCTTAGGCCTCAATTTGTATTGAGTCGCCCCTGAGAGCTGAGAGCTGTGTTTGTTGCTCAGAAAATCTAGAAAAGATTCTCACCATGGATAATTTAAAAAGAAGACTCATTGTGGTGATTGATTGGAGCTACATGTGCAAGAGGTATGGAGAGTACGTTAACCATCGTTTACTCCATTGTGAGATGGCTAGAGCTTTATAGAACGACTTCTTCAGACACGTATGTTTGGCTTGGGTCATGCTGTGAAGGGCAGTGGACCTTTTTAAATTCTTGGAAAGGGTTAGGAGGAAGCCCACAAATACAGTAGTATGGAAGATGGTTCCTACTTACCCAGTATGTCGTATTTTAAGGGAAGGGAATGATATGAATTTTGAGTATTGTGTACAGACGCTGGAGGAGCTTAAACTTTATTTATTGACACTCTTCTTTGGTCAACCTCTATGGACTTTAATGGGCTCTACCTTGTCATAATTTTCTTGTATCTTTTTCTACTTCTAGATTGGTGACTCTCTTGTATACATCTTGTGTACCTAGATGCGCCTTCTGCATTTTCAATGAAGTTTTGTTACTTGTGAAAATATTACTTAGATCAGTGTAACCCCCAGCTGCCCAGAGTCAAAGCAACATCATTTCCTGGAGTTCCCATGCCCGGGGCCACAAAAGGTCCTGGTTAACTGTTTCACTAAACAACGCAGCTGAGTTTGCAATCCAACCCATTAATGTAATGAGCACAAGAAATATTCCCTCATTCATTAATATGGTATGGGAACAACTGCAAACAATAGGCTAAAATTTTATTCTTCCAACTCCAAACGGGACTAAAACAACACAATGTGCACCTAGGATACATTTGAGGAGCTTAAGTTTTGATAATTTAGCTCAAAATGCACAAAGCACTTCAATTGTCACTAAAATTAGCACAGAACATTGTAAGAACGTGTAATTCAGTAACTCTTAAGTGGTTGGTGTAGAGCCAAGAAAATAGCATAACCACATCAAAGTCAGCTTAACTGGAAGGCCATCCACACCGTTTGGTTCAGGACATTAGGCAATTAAGTTTCATAGGAATTAATGTCTAAGAAACAAGAATATTAGTACAGATAAGTGCAATATAAGAAAGGCTATAAAAGGGAATGTGCCTTTTTAAGTAAAAAGATGATAGAAAATATGAAGAGTACATTGGTGACAGTGATTAGAAAACTGCATGATTACCAAAAATTCAAAACAAATTATAAACTTTTATAAAATTGAATAGAAAAAAATTATTTTTCTTGATAAGTAAAAAATATTTATTAAACTGTGGAAACACACAGGATGTATACAAGAGAGGCTCCTATCAAGAAGAATGTCAAATAAGTATTAACACACTGAAGCCTAGAATTCAGTAGGGTGTCCTTTCCTAAATTTGTGATGACACCATTAGTACCTAGACCAATGTGCATCAAGAATTCAAGATGGCCCCGAAAATCAAGTGTGTTTAGGATTTATAGAAAACTTAGTGTCTTATATAAGATATGCACCTTCGATAAGGAAAAAACCTCATGTGTTTACTAACCTAACACAGGTCAACTTGATAACCAATCTAGTGATAGACAAATTAAGCTTTTATTTTTATAAGAGAATTGACTTTTATGAGAAGCAGGGTACAACCCAAGCACACAGAAAAAAATATAGAAGAGAAAGCACCAGACTAAGGAGAAATAAGGAAAGCAAGTGGGCCTTTTTCCAACTATAAATAGAGTTGAACATGAAGATTTAAACTCTAAAACCGTCCTCTGCAGGTTTTTTAAGCTCTGGGTATTGTGTTCCACCCAAAGGCACCACATTGGGCATAATGGTATCCGCCAAACTTCTGCCCGACATGGACTACTCTCGTCTGCTCTTTCTAGCAATTCACTAACTGTCACCCATTTAGGCATAACCCACTTCATCCCAAAAATTAATGAAAACGAATTCCACAATGCCCTAGCCACTTTACAATCAAGCAAGAGAATATAATGGTTGATTCCCCATTCTTCTTGCACATATAACACCAATCCATTACCAAGATTTGATTCTTTCTTAGATATTCTCAAGTATTCTCAGATATTTTCTTTCCAAACATCACTCAAACACAAAAAATTTTCAATTTCAAATATTCAACTTTTTCATCTAAGCATTACCTAATCATTACAAATTTCTCAAACTCCCGAACAAAACACAAAAAATAATACAACTTTTTCAAATTTTAAAAAAATAATAATATTAAAAAATAATATTCAAACAAATTTTTAACTTTATAATATTTTTATTCAATTTTTTCTCTCTCATTTTCCAAAACCCTATAAAACATCTTAACTCAAACTATTTCAATACTATTCACAAGTATTCTGAGATATTCTAAGTATCCAAACGGACCCAGATGTTGAGATGAGTTGAGTTGAGTTATGAATAGTAGTATTTTGTGGGTCCCATTAAGATGGGTTTAACTTTTTTAAGTTGAGATGAGTTTAACTTTTTAGGTTGAAATGTATAAAGTAGGTTGAGATGGTTTAAATTTTTTATGGGAAATTGAAAAAGTAGTGGGTGCCATCAATGATTGGTTTATTGGGTTCATCTTCCAAAAGTACCTCCAAGTATTCTCAACGTTCTCCACTCCTATTCATTACTTTATTATTACTTTTCACCTACTTTTTACTACTATTCATTACTTTTCACTACTATTCAATATTCTATTATTACCTTTTCACTACTATTCACAAACATTCACAAACATTCTCAACACTTCTCAGGTATTCTCACTACCCAAACCCATAAAGATCTTCATTAGAGTTGCTGTCTGCACAAGTAATGCCACCCAAGCGGTAATGCTTTTCCATGGAAAAACTTACCCTCTTGAGGACTAAGAATGCAGTAGAAAGTATTATCCTCTTGTGTGTATACTATGCATGTAGACAGAGGAGGGTGGGGGGAGAGAGATCCAAAAATTTCTTGGTGATTTTAGATATTAACTCTTCAGGAAAATAACCATTTCATAGATCTTTTCTACCATCCTTTCTTGTTCCAAGATCATATTATCTTTAAACTACATTGCGAACTTAATGATTACTAAACCAGAGACAAGAACACTGTCATCTTTGAATCCACTTGGCTATGTCCCAGCAATGCTACCCTTTTCCCTATTCATCCATAAAAACTTGGCTGGTGTTACACTATGGCGTCTGTGATTCTCAAACATGGCCTTTATAGTGACTTATTTGCAAATGCTTTTATACATATTTCTGCCATCAGATTCCTGTCTGTCTTGAATCTTGGATTTAATAACATTTATGACCATTTCATTAATTAATTTCGATATTTATATTCAAAGGAAAAAATAGGGAATAAACTGAGACGCCTTGAACAAGCCATCAACACCAAAACCGTGTTTGTGTCTTGTGACCTGACAGTGGTACAGTTTCGCAGAGGTTCTGCCCAAGCATATTAGGCAGATAAAAGGTGTACACAACTGATATCTATATCACTGTTTTGCTGCATATGGAATAAGTCCATTTGCTTCGTTACTTAATTAGCCAAATATATTTATTTTTTATAAGTAAAAAATTCTTTTAATTAATTCTTTTATAAGTAAAAATAAAGTTTTGTTAAATCAAGAACTAGGCATAGCCCAAGTACACATGAAGTATACAATTGAGAACGCCTAGTTACAATTAGGAGCTAGAGATGGATACAACGAAATCATGAAAATAAAAAAAGATGATGACCAAATATAATTAATTAGCCAAACATATGCAAACAAAAAAGATGATGACCATAAGTTAGCATGTTACTTACAACAAGATTAGTATCCTTCCGAACTGAACGATACTCAGTTGTAAATTTTGAATCATCGTTCAACAATATATTAAAGAACTGCTCAGCTGTGCATGGAAAGACATCCTGCGGAGAAGATTAATTACTTGCAAGCTAATATTGTTAAGATTAGGAACTATATCTGCGAGGTAACGGAAAATAACAATGCATACATTGTATATAGGGACTAGAGCTTCTTCCTTGATAAAAGATTGAAGTTTTCCAGTTTTTGGCATACTATCTTCAGGAATCTTAGCTTGTGTTTTATTTCCTCTGACAGAGCTGCTATGTGCACGCAGAGCTGACTCTGCCTTCTCCTGTACATAACAGTAACACCAGATCACATGTACCATCCAAGTAGTTCGAGAGTATAAAGATCAACAGAAAATTTAAAGCTAAACAAGAAGAAATCCAGCCTCGGCAAAATGAAGAATAAACGGCAGGAAATTAACTAAAAAGGATAGTGCATTATAAAAATTCAAAATCATCGAATCAATGTAATATTCAATAACCAGAGATGTATCCTTTTCCAGCTATAAGCTGTACAGTTGCTGATGCACTGATGCAAATGCAGCATTGGCAGTGGTTACTAAAAGATCAAGCCACACTTGCGACAAAAACTTCATGAAGCTGGAAGCAAAGTGTCGCACAAGCGGATGTATGATCCAAGTAAAGCAGACATTGCTAAATACAACGCACATACAGTTCCTTTTAAACAAAGTGATGATTAACAAAAGTTAGAGCATTGTTCAAGCTCCTACACAGGCTATTTAATTTCGTTAAATATCTGGACCTAAATTGAATTAAATAATGGACAGTAAAGTTCATCAATCCAATTTTCCTGTGCACTAAAAAATATACCCAAGCCTCGTAGAAATGATAAAATTGGGCATGTGGTTTGCAAATATACCAAAAGCTGTGAAAAAAACTAAATATCATGAATCAATGGAATTGCTACTTTGATGAAACATAAAAAATTTCTATTTTGTGCCTAACACTTCCATAAGAAGTGCATGAGTTCTGTGCTTTGCTTACACTTCACTCAATTCACTTCAAGATGTAAAAGGTTATTTCTTTTAGGACATTGCAGTTTACAGTTTAAGTGTGTGCCTATATAAAGAGTTCTTAGAATCATACTTTCCCCCATCATTATTTTCAAGCTGTTAAAGAAAACAAGAAAGAAAAAATAATAACATAAGAGGAATGAGGAATCGAGGGAGTAAAGTTTCCAATAATTCTTGATGGGCACCAACATGGACTTAGTCTTAAAGATCCTTTACAAGTTCCAGATGGGCGAATTATAAGGTCAAGAGCCAAGAAGATCAAGGAGTCAATGCAAGGATTGATGCAATCCACTTGGGACGAGTTTAGCAAGAGCCCAACACTCAAGATTCTTGAGTTTGAAGGATGAAGATTCAGTTTTGATTCATTTGATAAGCTATGGAAGAGGGCAACAACATGACTTAAAGGCTTTGGGCACTTGAAGACTTTCAACTTGTTTAATTCATTTAAATGATTTATTTTATTAGTTTAGAATAATTGGGTTTATTATGGGAAGGACTTAAAGGGGCCTATGCAAGGGCAGTTGGGAAAGTTATTATTTTATTGAACTAGGGTTAGGGTTTTACTGTAACCGCACTGTAGATGCAGCACTATTCACACAAAGGGAATTTTTGGAAGATGGAGATTTATTTTGGCTAGGGTTTTAATTAGGTTTTGCTTTAAATACTCTTTGTAGCCTCATTTTAAGAAGTTTATGAAATTTGATGAATTTTTTCATTGTGAGTTGAGTTTACTCCTCTTGTTCTTGATTGAACTTTTGAACTTATCAAAAGTAAATCACAACCTTTGTAGCGTTCCTCCTTGTAATCTGGGTTCTTGAGACAAGTTCTTCAACGGGTCTAGATTTTAATATAATCTGGGTTCTTGAAACGAGTTCTCAACAGGTCCAGGTTCTCCATCCATTGACTTGATTTTGACTTTCTTGGGTGAGTTTTCAAATTCATTGTGGGTTCAAGGGATTCCATTCCCACGGGTTCATATCAATTCTGTTATGCTACCAAAAAAACTCTTTCTATAATCCTCTCGTAGTGTCCGACTCTCACAATGTTCATATCCTCTTGTTATGCAACGTTTTCTTTTTTTTTCTTTTTTTATTTATTTGCCTGTTTAGTTCCTTAGCCTTAGTAATGTTCACAATGAAAACTAGATCCAGAGTCTCACAAGTATTAAAAAAATTATCTATCATCAAGGTTAACAAACTATCAAAGTCATAGAATTGTATGTTTTCTTCAAATATATTCTAGTAATTTAGTCACCAAGTAATTGATAAGCACAATATATATATATATATATTAGCATGTCTCATCAACAGCCTATAACTCAGAATCTATATTAAATGAATCTCGAATTACATAATGGCTAACCTTTTCATGGTTTGATTCATTTATGTTCGAATTAAGCACATGCCAAAATGAGATACCCACAAAGCCTAACAAATTTGAAAGACCTCTGATTATAAACCCGCAGTCAAAATATTGCACAATACCAAAATGTTGCACTGAATAATGTCTGGCTGTTTCTAAAATAAAATATATTTACTTTTAAAATTACTAATTAATTGATGTTTAGTCTCTTCTACAAAATTTCAAATCAGGCTCATCTATTGTACATCCACAACCAAGCTCCTGCATATGCAAATTCCTTCAACAATATCAAAAGAGAACTTATAGAGTACAAGAAATGGACCTTTTTCTCAGCTTCTAACATGTCATGGAAGTTCTTTGCTGCACGCTGTAAAGCTCTTAATGCATGATTCCTGTTCCAAAATGATGCAAATTTATATCTGACTCTCCCTGAAAAATGGCAAAGAAAAATGAAGGCATATAAAACTTAACAGACCAACTTTATTGATAAAGATTCAAACCCTCTGATGATGGGTGTTTCCTAAAAGAACTCCCCCAAATAACACAGTCATCAGCTTGGGAAAAAAATCACAAATAAAAACCAAATCATTAATGGAATTCCAGAAGATAGAAGTTTAGCCTATCTGGAGCAATAATGAACATTCTTTTGCATATAAGTTATGAGGGGGTAAAATCAAACAAACAAACAAAACACAAAACAAAATATAAAGCCAGATAATTTGTTCCTAATAGTAATTCTTACTTAGTTGTCTACAGTTTTAACTACCAAATTTAAGCATTATTCAGTAAAATGAAACATATCAATCCGAGATGAACAACTTAACATTGCTACAAAAAGTAGATCTCTTAACTGCCGTCTGTAACAAAAGGAAAAGTCATATTCAGGCAGAAATCAACCAAGGCCATTCCAAGGCGTTGGCAGACCAATTTACCAACCAAGATCCAAGATGCTACGCGCACTTGTGGTAGGGTTGCCAAACAAAATGCTAGAAGTTTTACATTAACAATGCCAGTTTCACAAGCACAAACATAATTAACAAATACAATCACATGGAAAAGAAAAAGCGTTCATAAATACTGTAAATCTAGCATACAATCAACTGATCAAGATTCTAACGGAAGAGGCACTTTTCCAGAAGCTGTGCAACTCAAGACTAGTGAGTGAATCTCATGACATGATTCATTATTAATTATAAGCTGAAATAAGAAAACTAAAAATTAGGAATGGACATACAATCACAATGCATAAAATACGCAATATCAAAGAATACATTTCGATTTCAACTAGAAAATCAGGTCAACTGCTAAAATCCATTATTATTATTATATTCAGTGGATGCACACTCTAGCACCCTATTCTAACTTGACAAACAACCTACAAAATAGCTAAACCCATTGCATCACTAAGAAAAGTCATAATTTCTTTTAAAAAATTCTTGGTAAATTTTTTACCTAAGAAACAATTTGCAAAGAATAGAAAGTATGACCATAAAAACTGCTATATAATTGCAAAATATGATCATCCAAACTTAAAGAACTCAAATAATAATAATAATAACAAAAACCCTTCAAGCATTTAGAAATAATCACTAACCATCAGGACTACCCAAAGGAGGTACGCCATGTCCACCAGCACCCATGCGTAAAATAATTGTTATAGCAGGATTAATAAATGCATGCTGACTCCTTCGTATCTTCAAAATTAAAAACAAAATCCATAAAAAAATCAGCACTACATATTGCTAAACCATGTGGTAGAGAGACAGAGAGAGAGACAGAAGTACCTCATCTATATCTTCAAACGGTATAAGCACCTGTCAAATGGAAATAGAAACATAGCTAATGTGAATGATGTACTCTTATGGAAATTACAATTATAATTACAATCCCAAAATTAAAATCAAGGAAATCATTGGTCATATAAATTTAGGTGAAAAAACTCAGATTACATGTATCTTAAAATTTCTTCCTGGAGGATGAATAACATAAAATCAAGGGAAACCACTAACATTACTTGATGTGAAAAATAAATAAGTAACAGAATAAAAAATATCTATTATACATATTAACAATTACAACACTATGAAAATATGATACTCAAATGCTTATGTTACAATATAGAAAAAAAAAAAGGTATTAAGAAACAGCTGTTTCGGTAGTCTGAACAAAAATTTCCTTCCATATTCTCTTACTTCCCCTGGTATAAGATGGATCACATTGGTAGGGATTACAATTCGACCTCAACATCATGCAATTAGCTTCCATGAAAGCTTTGTGAGTAATAAATGCCTAGCAGATAATAAGAGTTTGGTATGACAAAAGCAAGTTTAACGATACGAATTCCTGAGTAGTCAGTTAATAGCTGGTCAAGAAGAGGGTAACTAATTTGATGATATGCATTTGCAAAAAATATGGAGGCAACACAAATTAGAGGCACTTCATTCCTTTTGAAGACCCTAAAGTTTGTAGAAAAAATGAATGCTCCCAGATAAAGCCAAAGTGCAGGATATAACTCATACAGCCAATTCAAAATGATTTACGTGAGGCTTCGTTAAGTATGTTAAGGCTTTGTTAAGTAAACAAGTATAGAAGAACACACATGGAAGCTGGAGTTTGGCTTGACTATTTTTCCATTTATAACTTATTCAGAATAGCATAGCACATACTCATTAAAGACAAAAACTTAAGCCAACATTTGTGTAGAGCTATCACAATCAAATTGCTTTATAACAGTTCTCTTGATGATGTATGGTAGCACCAATGAAAGAACCTAGGCTAATTTCTAAAAAGGGTTTAAAGTGACCAAACGTTAGAAAAATGTGATACTTGAAGTGATGGAAACAAAGACGTTAGTTGCAGGAGTTTATCTAGTAGCAACCTTTTTTTAATAGGTAAAAAGGGAAAACACATCAAATATTAATATTAGCAACCTGTTGGGGTGAGTGGTCTAATGGCATGCTTAAAATGAGCTGTTGTAACGACTAAAGGAAAGCCCCCCTCGGAATCATTATAAAGTGCAACAAATTCTCCCTTCCAAGCAATGAGGGATCCCATTCACCACCTTCCTATACTCAATCTAGGGTATTACAATCTCTCCCCCGACGTCCTCGTTAGGCCATTCCATCATAGTTGGCACGGCTCAAGTCTTGCATTTCTAGTTGGGGCTTGGCATTAAGTACGATTCAAGGAGGCCCAAACCACATATGAACCTATACTCCAAAAGAACAGTCAAGGTGACTACCATAGCCACTTGATATTATTATAAAGGGAGAGAACTTCTTCCTCCCAAGTAATGTGGGATCTCATTCACCACATTCCTATACTCAATCCAAGGTATTATAACTGTAGACTTGGACCTCCTGAGTTTGATTTTACACAGTTTCCCAGAATTACCTACTACATAGTTTTGGTGGGTGTGGTTAGGTATCCGCAGTTTACTCCCCAAGGGTGAGTCCAAAGTGCCCTACAACAACTTCAGATTTAGTCTAGAGGGAAAGGCTAAGGTTCGAGGATAAGAAAAGGGGAAAACTTGGGATTCGGAGTGGCAATTCATGGGCTATGGACACTAACCTGGGAATACTTTTATGGTTTCAGTGATTGTTTGGGATCTATTTCATGGATGGGTGGTTTGATGGTTTAACTATTTTTATTTTATATGTGAAATTCAGATTTATCTTGGCTGGAATTTGATGGAATACTACTAGAAAAACAGAAGAAGATGCATCTAAGCATCACACCAAATTCCCTATGCATGCACTTAAAGAGTTCTTTCGGCATCCACAAATCTCAAAAGCATAATTTGTAAAAAATCACATAAAAATCCATGGGCTTTGACTACTAAGTCCAAACTAACTACTACCAAAACCTCCCACAAATAAAATCTAATAACATAACAAAGTCCATAATAGCAGCCAATGGACTGAAACTTGTTTTAGAAATCTAAAAGTTCTAGAAATACCCTTGACTCCTAACATTCTATAAGACTAAGATCAAATAGACCTGAGACTTCCTAAAGCAGATAAAGTAAATGTAAGAATCAATACTCAATAATAACTAATGTAACCTACAAAGGGTACCCTGGGCCCCGTATCATAATCAAACCTATTTTTAAGAATTCCAATACTTCTAATATTGCTCTGTCATGGGCTTCTTGCTGCCTGCATCACTTGACCTCAGTGAAAAGCTGAATGCAGTCACACCATTGTCATGTGACAAATAAATCAAGCTACTTATTTTAAAAATAACCCAAGACATGAATCCTACTCCGTTACATTGAGAATAAATAAAACTTTTTTTGAAGACATGAAACCCCACCGAGGTAGGACCATTTGGACTCATCCCTGGAGGAAAATCCCATAAACACATCCCCATCCTCTAGAACCTCAAATAAGGTGATCCAAAGGAACTCCTAGGGCAGAACCAAATTCAAGATGTCAGGGTTTACAGCTCATCCTTAACTCGCCCTTTCACCTCTAACTGCACCCTAACGAGTAGAATTCTATAGAGCTTATAAGTTGGGCTTAATGTATACACAAAATATTTGCACCAAATCGCAAGTTGATCACATTGAAAGTGACCAGTTGATTTGGTATCTGAGCTGAAAAGATTAAATTGCATTAATGAAATTTTCCTGATTCCTTAAATGAATGATTTACCAGTACAATATTGGGCCAACCTAAGGAAGAAGAATGGTAGGCTAACCTTCATCTGCTTAGAAAAAACATTTGAATGGAAGCAAATGCGCCATGCTGAAACATACATACGGCCATGATACAAGAATGACCTCTCAAGTGCACAAGAATAACTATGATCAACAACCTGAAACAGACACAATTTCTTAGGCTTGCAACCCCAACACATTTGTGGTCATATAAGTGCTATTTGAGAGCTCAGGAGAAAACAATTGCCATAAAAACAGAGTCTATGCAACTCACCTCATCCGCAGGGAGATTAAATATTGTTTGAAGAGGCCCAGGCTTTTGGTAAACCACTGTCGGCCCTTGTTTATCTAAAGAAATCCTTCTTCGAGTAGGAGCTCCAACAAAGCCATTCTTAGCCCTAACAGTAAAATCTTAGTAATTTTGATAGAAGAATAATTGTTATCAAGAACCAAATATGATTGCATCAATAATACTTGAGGGGTCCTACCTAGCAATTCAACATAAGACATCAAGAAGTAAACTAATTAGATTAGCCTAAGCATAAATGTTCTTAATGTATAGAGGATGTTGTCGCGTTAGATGCGATAGCAAGACATCAGATGTACATCAAGTAGAAAGAAAGTGAAACGAGAAGCACGGAAATTTATGTCCAAGAATTATACAGATAAAAGTTAAAAGATTATTATCGCAGCCATCATCATCATCATTTACCTATAAAAAACAGTTACGAGATAATTACCAAAGTAAGTTTAGAGTCAAGTCAAACGCAATACCCTCAAATATAGATATGCATGCATGTCATCAACACAGTCATATACTTAAGCTTAGGTCCTAGAGCGCATGAAAAAAAAAATTAGAAAAGACCAATGGAATTCATGCACTTATAACCTGGAAAGCATAAAAAAATCAACTATTGTGTGTGTGTGTGTGTGTGTGTGTGAGAGAGAGAGAGAGAGAGAGAGAGAGGTCAATGAGTTAAACTGATAAAAAAAAAAGATATAAAAAAGCTACCTGGGAGAATTTACGGCCAATTTTATTGTTTTAATATGGAGACAGACCTGACAAGCAAATACCAGAGTTTTTTTGGTCTCTATAAGGAATAACCAATGATACAAGAGGTCGTCAAAATAAAATTAATAAAACCAACAAAAAGGAAGATACCTGTCCTGATTGGCTATCCAATGTATACCAAACTGCACCTGTTTGGCCTTCACTTTCAACTGGAACAGTCACAGAACCAAGAACAGCACTTTTCCAAATTATATCCCAATCATATATTGTCACATTAATCTGTTAGTCAGTAGGGAAATATCAGTTACATACATGAAACCCACTTAAAGAAACTTGTATGTCAACAAAGAGATCTATGTCGACATACTGCAAAGAAAAATATACAGTATCTTCCTTCCTTCCTTCATATAAATAATTGTGAACACCCAACATAAAAAAGGATGAAACATCAACTCTGATCATAGTGCAAATTCCAAACGTACAAACATAAAGATCATGATGCAATATATTGAAACTGATCAACACATTGGGTAAGATGATAGTGAAGGCATCACATGGGTGCTAAATCCCATATTGATAGTTTACTAGCTGGAATTACTATTTGTAATTCTAGGAGTTCCAATCATAATTACAACAATTCCTTCTGAAGCATAGTGCAAATATACATTGTCTTCCATCAATTGTGAGCTCCCAACATGGGAGGATGAGAAATTGACTTTGATCATACTGCAAAGTAAAAAGCAAACATAGATCTTGTGATACAATATTGTGATTAAGCAGCATATCAGGTAGGAGGATTTTGATGGCAGTATATGGGTGCTAAGTCCCACATTGATTGTTTACCAGGTGGATCTGTGCTTTATAATTAATGTAGGAGTTCCAATTTTAACTTCGACAGAAATGAAATCATTAAACACAACTTCCATGAACTTGGATGAAAAAAATATGAAACAGTACTTGTAGAAAGGTCTAAGGATCTTGGCCCCAGCATCATTAGACTCAAATATACATTGTCTTCCATCAATTGTGAGCTCCAACATGGGAGGATGAGATATTGACTTTAATCATACTGCAAAGTAAAAATGTACAAACATAGATATTGTGATACAATATTGTGATTAAGCAGCATATTAGGCAGGAGGATTTTGATGGCAGTACATGGGTGCTAAGTCCCACATTGATTGTTTACTAGGCGGAACTAGGCTTTATAATTAATGTAGGAGTTCCAATTTTAACTTCGACAGAAATGATATCATTAAACACAACTTCGACTAACTTGGATTAAAAAATATGAAACAGTACTTGTAGAAAGGTCTAAGGATCTTGGCCCCATACTAAAGACCCAGGATCAACTCTTGCCTTCACCTAATTAGAAGGCTTATCGCATACTCATTTATTGAGAAAGAAACTTAAGGGGAAAAAGGGATTGAACCCAAGTACACAATCAATAAACTAATTATCAAACAACCTTTTTTTTTTTTTCATAAGTAATAATATTATATCTACTCTATTAATAAGTGGCTATTTAACTGTGAATAATAACTTTTGTTGTTTTTCCGTTAACTTTTGTTGTTTTTCTGTTAAGTCCTGTTTTACCAAAAGGCCCTTAAAACCCTTAACCATTTGACGTGTAGCTCCCTTGTAGAATTTAATGAAGGATCCTGTTTTACCAAAAGGTCCTTAAGACCCTTGACCATTTGACGTGTAGCTCTCTTGTAGAATATGTTTTACCAAAATACCCTTAATAGCCCCACGGTTAAATACTTTGCTGAAGTTTAGATTTTTTTTTAATCTAGATTTTTTGTCTTTCTTTAACCTTGTATTTTCTTTTCTCAGACAAATAAGCTACTAACTTTTTCACTTTTTTTTATTTAAATCATTATGTCAAGTACACCCCGCAGCTAACGCACCCGGGGCCGTTCCCTAGTGTATATATATATATATATATCAATAGGAGTAACCAAGTACACTGGACGTATACAAGAAAACACCTAGCACATATAAGAGAGCCCCTAATGACCCATATGAAGCATATGACTAAGATTTCAATTGTTAAGAGGGTATTCTTCTGATGAGTGTACCACATAACAATATACTATTCCATTATATATTCCTCTAATATAAAAAATTTTGAAAAATGAGAGGGTAAATCGACACTCTTACACCCCTCATTGGCAAACCCATGTTATATCATCATAAGAGGCTATAATCCCTCCCATTCAAAAATGATGGGAAAAAACCTACTTTTTTTTAACAATCGGATAGATTAAAAAAACCACCTTTCAGTAGCCAAAAGCATGACTGTTGATTGGTTTGGTCCGTCTGTAACTAGTGTCAGTTCGTTCTATTGGCCCTCTTATGGTTGTCAGCTCTGTCGTCAATGTCCATTATCTAGATTGCTTGCAAGAACTGTTGCCATTAGTGGCTGTCGATAAGTAGTGAAAGGAAAGAAAGATAGGAGAAAGAAGGTCCCTTGTCTCGGGTTATTTCTTATCCATGTTTTCGGCTATTCGCAATTAAAATTTGTGCAGCATCTAGTTTGAGTCAAGTCAAACTAGGTCAAATACTTGACTAGCAACGGATATAAGTTCTTGGTCAAATGAGGTATAAACTTGACAAAGAAGGATATAAGCCCTGGCTCAAACAAGCCCAAGAATGTGTATTTTGAACCATAATTTCTCGCCGCAATCCTATTTAATGACAATAGCTTGTGTTTGTACAACGTTGCCATCAAAGAATGGACATGTGGGATATCAGTTTTTGATCAACTGCATGTGTACTTTGAAAAAAGTTACCACACATATAAATGCAAAAGAACAATATATGTAGAAGAACACATTAACATACTACAGATGGGTTAAAAAATTCGGTTTAATAAACCTCAGTAAAGAAACAAAACATGTCAATCTATGTTACCATTAAAAAAACATTATTTTCTTCCTTCACGTGTGAAACATTAATAAATTCAATATGTCATCAAGTGGGGAAGAAAATCGATTTCATAGAACAAACCTTCATAAATACACTATAATGTCAATAGAGAGATATATAAAAAGAAGAATTTTAGTTATCATTCCTCCTTCACGCCATATACACAAATTTGAATTTCGAAAACAGTAGGATCAACTATCTACTTCGATTGTAGTTACAAGATGAATGCATTAAACATAAAGATGGAATCATGAAGCTCAACTTCCACCAGCAACTTGGACAAAAGAATATGCAAATAAAATTAATAGAAAGGTCACAAGATCTTGACCTCATAACCAGGACCTAGTATCAACTATTGCTTTACCTAGATTAGGAGATTTGTGGATAAAGGGAGGACTTTCGAACAATATAATATAAAAGGGTCTAAGAATATTGCTTACTTATCTATTGAAAAGGAAATTCAGGAAACAAAAAAGAGTTTTCAAAGGCGATGAAGTACGATGCTTACATATGAAAAAGATTGATGAAGTACAATAACAAATACATTTTACAAATATAAATTTCACTAGACGTGCAAGGGGACGGACCCCAAGTACACAAATCAACAAACTAACTAACCAACAACTTGTATAGTAGTGTGGAAGGGTGTATAGTTTCTGGCCTTTTGCCCCTTTGTATGGAGGTGGTACTCCAACCCAAATGAGAGCAGTACAATAAAATTCAGAGGTTTTATTTAAAAATAGAATAAATAAAAAACTTGTATGAAATATCACTAAGATGTTTTTTTTTTATTAACAGAAATTTTATTAATAAGTTTGAGAATAGGCGAAGCCCAAGTCGAGTTTTGATGCCCAAGCCTCAAAGGAAAGGAACATGCATGTTAAAGTAAAAACAAAGTAGTAGTAGTAGTAGTAGTAGTAGTAGTAGTAGTAGTCAAGGGTCTTATAACTACCTGAACAGGAAGCTCATCAACAGAAAAATTAAACTCCTCTCCCCACATTGGGTTTCTTGAACCAGGAACCATGGAACTACAATGGTAACAACTAAAATTAGATAACAGTAGATACAATTGAGCTATGCATCACCATTTAAGAGCAAGACTTTAGAACTAAACCACATTTAGGTACAAAAATATTCTACTTTTATTATATAAAAATAAGGATTCTACAATCCAGCTCATTTTTGCATGCAAAATCTGTAGTTATCTTTAAGGGCTCGTTTGGACACTTGTAGTATTTCATAATTCTGTGAATAGTGAAATGGTTTGAGTTAAGATGTTTTATTGGGTTTTGGAAAAGGAGGGAGAAAAAGTTGAATAAAAATATTATAAATTTAAACAATTGTTTGAATATAATTTTTGTTTTTAAGTTTGAAAAAGTTGTATTGATTTTTGTGTTTTGTTCTGAAGTTTGTAAAAGTTGTATTGGTTTTTGTGTTTGGATAATTCTTAGGTAATAATTAGATGAAAAAGTTGAAGATTTGAAATTGAGAAGTGTTTTGTGCTTTGAGTGATGTTTGGGAAGGAAATTTTGAGAAATTTTGAGAATTTCCATCTTTGTGTCCAAACGTCTCCTAATACTATTACTTATCAAGACGAATAAAAACTCAAAATGCAGCTTCCCCTTTCTCAACTCTGCATCAAATTCCAACATATGGTTACATAGACCTGAAAATGTAGAAGGAAAGAAAAAAGATATACATAATCTAGCGCACTTGAAGTACATGATACCAAGAAGCCAACTGCGTACTGCCCCAAAAATTTGCCAACTATAATAACTCCATACCTTCAAAAGTGAAACTATCCACAAACCCTAATAAACCATAGTTTGAAACTTTAAAAGAGTAACCACAAATCTTAAGAACCCTAATCCTACCTAAGTAGTAAACCATAATTCATATAGTTACACTAAGCTTTCTCTGAACAATAATCACATATCAAGTAAGTACATTATTTACCTTTTTTCCACATATCAAGTAAGGACATTATTTACCTATAAAAAAAGTAAGTACATTATTGCCTTAAAATGCCTTAACAATAAGTTAGAGAGAGTTACATTAGTATCTTTGATTCTGTCAATTACTAAAGCACATAACCACTACAATGCTGTTAAATAATAATATATGTCAGAGTTCAGTGTTGTACTAATCATCATGTCCAATCAAAGATGAAGAGTTTAATATATTTCATTAAAAAAATTTCTCAACCATCAACATTAATGCAAATGGAAAGTATGGGAAAAGGATCTAAGTAACCTGAATCGCTTCTCTGTACCACAAGTAATGATCGCATATGGATCTGATGTGCCATTTAAATTTGCGCTGATGAGATTTTTAGCTGCCAACAATTCCAACTGAAAAATACAGCACACACCATCTCATGTCAGCAAGGAAGAGAAGATTCATTACATCAAGCCAATATGAAATCCAATATAAACGCTGAACGCTGGTTGGAAACTAGCACCAGAGCCAAATCACGATCATGAGATTTTATTTACCTTGATTAAGTATGCTAAATTGGTTTGAGGATCTCCTTTCAATTGGCCCATCTACAAAATAAGGGCAGAACTGCATGTCAAACAAGTTAAAAATTACTCCATGAAACAGGTACGTGCAGACTGTAACCAGCAGGATAAGAATATAGATCCAATATCGGTATCTAAAGATAACATAAATTTAAATAGCTCTGGCATGACTTTAAAAAACAGAAGAGAAACAAATAAAAAAAATTAAACAACAACAACAACAATGATGACGATGATGATGAAAACTATCAGAAATATAAAACGTGTACACATAAAAGGAAAGAAAAACCAGGTTCTAAACCACAATTACACCCCTTAAAAACAAAGTTTATCAAACGACCTCAGGAAAGGAATAGGAAGCAGGCACTTGTTATTCAATGCAACTATCCAAATAAGTATCTTTTTTATTTTTTGATCGGGACAATCCAAATAAATATCTATATGACACTCTCAGTAAAACAAGAATCTCACCTTCCTAGAAGACAAGTTACAAATTAAAAATTAGGATTGCCATGAAGCATTTGGAAATGACAAAAAGCCCAAGGAATGAGAGGAAGAATAAGGAAAAGAAAAGAAAAGAACTTGCAAACAGATAACTTCGGACGAAACACGAATAAATGTAGAAGTGACAAAAGTCAAACTAAGAATTTACAATCCTCTCATTTCCAATATCTTCTCAGGACCCAATAAAAGAACCACACCATATTGTTAATCTCAAATGAATCGACCACATTTTCACCCTGAAAACCAATACCTCTCAAACACCCACAATAATTCACACTAATCATTGCCCGCAGCATTCATTATTAAAAATTCTCATGAGAACAAAAGACTTACCGCGATTGACCATTAAGATCATTGATATTCACATGCTGAAGAAAAATGAACGTAAGAATTGAAAGGAATTGACCTTGTCTCCATCAGTGTCCCCAGAATTGGGCGAATTGCCGTCGACGAGTGCTCGATCACCATCGACATCACCGCTCCGGTACGTGAAGAACCAGTAGGCGACGATCACAAACACCGAAGCCGCAACAGTGACCTTGATCTCCCACCAAGAGGGGACGAAAATATCCAGCATCCTTTCGATCAACATCACGTCCAGCCAGATAACGGTAAAAAATCCCAGAACGAAAGAAAAACACACACAGAGAGAAAGAAACTAATCATAAACTGAAGGGTTAAAAGGTTTGAAGTAGAAAATCGGAAGGGTCTCAAGGGATTGAGAAGTGCATAGACAAAGTTAAATTTGACGGGCAACTCAGAGTCCTTCAGAGAGGGAGAGAGAGACATAGTCAACGTTGGACCGTTGGAGAGACATGGAGGTTGAAAAACGATAGTTGTCGAATCCATTACCGAAAAGCCATTCAGTCGGCAAGGAAATAACGGCAAAACCCTGATTGCGAGTGCGGGAATTTAGGAGGATCGTAAGGGGTATTCTTGGGAATATGAAACTGGATACGAATAGTTGAATTTAACGCGTGGGAATAGCCGAAGAGGATCCTTTCGCATTCAACGACCCCTCCCCCTTTGCTCATCCTTGAATTTAATGAGCCAGTTCAGGAGAGACGACGAAAATATGATCGTTGAAAGTTTCACTGTGACTAAACTGCCCTTTGTCATTGGTACTTCCGCCTCCTCATGCTTGATAGAAAATTCTATCCTAAGATAGGGGTAAGAGTTGTAAGAGAAAATTCCATGCAATTCCTCTCACAAAAATAATATAAGCATAGACAAACTTGGCAGGCTCTTTGAATAAAAAAATATAAATAAAATAAATAACTAATGTGTTTGATACCTAATAATAATAGTCTTATGGTCAAATATCAATGAGATCGGTCAAATAAATCAAGTTAAATAACACTGTTTCGTAAAATAAGGCTTAGTTTAGATGTTAATATGAGATGATATGAGATGATAAATATATGAATAGTAATGAAATAGTTTATATATCGTAATACAATAGTTTGCGTTAAAATGTTTTATGGAGTTTTGAGAATAAGAGAAAAAAAATTAAATTATAAAATTATAAAGTTACAATGTTATTATAATATAATTTTTGTTTTGAGATTTGAAAAAATTGATTTTTCTTTTTAAGTTTGAAAAAGTTATAAGGAAAATGCTTGAGCCACCGTTGGGGGCTCTCGCTGGCTCTTTTATGTGTATGCGTGTGTGCCATGTGTGTGTGTGTGTTTTTTTTTTTGGTTCTTTTTTTACATATATTTTTTTAACATTTTTAAATATTTTTAAAAAATAAGAAAAAAACACTTCCTTAACCATGAAGTATTTTTTAATGATTAATATTTTTTATTAGCTCTAGTGGGAAGACAAATATATATTTTTTAATTTTTTTTATTTCGTGATTAAGGAAGTGTTTTTTAATGATGTTGTGAATTTTTTTTAATTTTTTAAAAATATTTAAAAAGTGTTAAAAAAATCTATATAAAAAAGGACAAAAAAATACACATAAAGAGCCCAACGGGAGCCCCCAGCGGTGGCTCTAGCATTGTCCAAGTTGTAATGATTAAATAAAAAAGTTAAAAATTTAAAATTGAAAAATATGTGTTTGAATGGTATTTAGATGTTGAGATAAAATGAGATGGGTTGAGACCATCTCAACATCCAAATGGGGTCTAAAGGTAAAATTATATGTTTTATGTTTACACAGCATCTATTGCAATGAAACTTTTTACTAATTTTTTTAGAATTTGTGACCAACCGCTCATTTTTCTCTCGGGTTGGTCATGAGTTTTGAAGCCCCGAAAATAATATAGTTTTAGAAAATCATTTTATTTAAATGATTTTAGTTCCTTAAGAGTATTATTTAATATTCATTATTTTATTTTATGTTAAAAACTCTATTTATTTAGATGTTTTTATTTCTCTTAGAAATATTTACAAAAACTCATTATTTTATTTTATGATGAAGAATATTATTATTTGATAAAGAATAAAAAGTTTGATTTTAGTATATTTACCTTTCATTTATTTTCTAGTATTTATTTTCTATCTAGTCCTCTTTTATTCCTCTTAGTTTAATCTCCACCGTTAGATTTAGGTTAGGAATCCCTAGATGTAAGGTTAGGATTAAAACCATAATCCCTTTTCTTTCATCTCTTCTCTCTCTCACCTCCCTCCAGCATCGTCGCGCCCCCCCCCCCCAAATTCGAAACTCCCCATCGTACCTCCCTACCAGCCATCGTGACGTCGCCGTCAACAGCACCCATTGCGTCTCGTCGGCGACAACCCCTTCTCCCTCTCGGCTTCTCCCCTTCCCGATCTCTCTCTTCCCCTCTACATCTCATCCCTCCATTTCTCTCTCATCTCTCTCGGTAACCTAGTGCCGCCGCCACGAAGGACGTCGCAGCACTGCAAACTACCGGCATAACAACCCACAACAGCCCCATAGCCCACTATCGTGCACCCCAACCCTCACGTCTCTCTCTCTCTCTCTCCTTCTATGTTTCTCTCAACCCACAGCCTTAGCCCCTGTTCTTCCCGTGTCGCCACCAAGCCTTGTCGCGACCACCCCCATGCCACCATCATACCCAAACTCAACCCAACGCCTCTGTCTTCCTCTCCCTCCCGATCTCAGCCACGGTAGTTCTGTCCCACGAAGCCCACAGCCACAAGCCACCAGCCTCACGCCCAAACCCCAGGTCAGCCCACCTCAAACCACTTCAGCCATGAGCCAACCCACTTTAGCCGCACACTTCCCTCGCTGCTCAGCCCCTCACGTTGTGGTATAAATTCTATCTCTATGCCTCAAAGAGTATTATGTCATGTAGTTTGTATGGATATTGCTGGTATTGTGTTTGAAAATAGGCAGATTAATATTTATTTATTGATTGTATTGGTTGTGATAGAATGAGAAGAAGTAGGGTGTGGTTATGATTGAAATGAAGTTGTAAGTGAATCATAGAGATTTTGAATTATGGGGATTGTGTTGGTTGTTCTAGGTGGAGTTTGTTGGACTTTAGATTGAGTATATGTGTTGTATGTATTGTTAAGAAACTTATTGGTTGAACATATAAATTGTGAAGGTTGGGTTTCTATGTAGCCATGAATGAAGCTTATTAATCTTTGTATATCGTAATTGTGTTGGATTTATGGGCAGCAGGTACGTTAGTATGCTTTATAAATTTAAGTTGTGATTATGGAAAATTAGAGTGGGATGATGTGAGTTAGTAATAATTATTGAAGTGATATATGGTGGTAGTTTCGTGGAGCCATGAAGTGTAACTTATAAAGCTTTGTGATTTTGTGTTGTGTAGATGTAAAAATATTGGACAGATTTTATGTATTGAATGTGTAGGTTTCAAAAGACTATGAAGAATTGATGTGGTGATTGGAAACTTGTTATGCAGTATGTGTGATCATTTGGGTTTGTTGTATATTGAGTTTAAATGGATGATTGACTGAATATGTGTGTTGTATTCATTGTTAATAGGCTTATTGATTGAGAATAGTGTTTGCGAAGGTTGGGATATTGGGGAGCCATGTGATTGTGTTGTTTGTTGTTTACTTGGTTTAAATAGATAATGGATTTAAGTGATGTGTATATTAATTTAGTTGAAGAGTTGGCTTGAATGCAATAGTTTATAGATTTGAATTTATATGAGGACCATGAGGTCCAATAATTTGACAGATTTGTTTATATTGGGTGTATTAGGCATGAACAACGGTGGTGGAGTATGGTGATAGTTGGTTTCTAAATACTGGACAGGTTTTATATATATTGGATGTGTTAGTTGGGATTTGCAATTGGAGTTTATTGTATGTAATGGACAGATGTTAAGTTTAATCTTTAGCTTCACTTATATTGGATGTGTGAGCACGAAAGTGATTTCTAAATGCATGATTATGTTTGTGTTGAACTATGTTTATAATTGAATTGTATTGAGATGCTTGAGGTGAATATATGAAGTTTGGATGAATAGTCTTGAAGTGTTGGGATGAGATGATGAAATTGTAGTGAAGTTGAAAAGCATGATGATGATTTTGGTTTCTAAATGGATAGATTTGTGTTTATTAAATGTATTGAATATGGATGGAGCTTGTTAAAACAAATTAGTGCTTAAATGAATTATATGTTGATCTTAGGTGATAAAGGGGTACGACACGTGTATGTTTGGTGGATTGTATATGTATGTTTGGTTTGGATTGTGTAATATGTTTGTAGGTGAGGAAGTGAATGAGATTTTGGAAATTTAAGTTGATGTTGGATTGGATTGTATGTGTATGGAGGAAGGGTATTGTTTGAGAAATGATATTGTAACTCTAGTTGAAACTTATGGTGAGGTGGGATTGAGTTGTAGACTTGTGAGTGATGGTTGGAGGATTTAAGTGAGGCATATGCACTCACTTTATTAGTTAGAAAATGAAGTTGGGTTTCTAGATTCGTAGTTTAGGCCTAAGATTTATGGCAATGGTTATGCTTTAAGGAATTAATGATAACTTGTATAAGTTTAATGAAAGGGTGTCAAGAATGCCTAAAGGTATAAATTGTACGATCAAGAATGTCATGAAGGTGTATGCAAGTAAGTAGTTGATGAAGTTATTTGGACATGACTAGTTTAAGTGAAAGGAAGTTAAGTAAGGAATCAATTGAGGGTTAAGCCCTGTGGAAAAGAAGGAACTAAGAGTTAGAGTATTTTTAATATGTCAATTATATGTTTAATATTCTATTGTAAATAGAAAAGAATTGACGGAAAGTTATGTATGCATGTAGGTTGTCATCTGACACGCACATGAATGGACTGCATGAAATGTAAATAACATGAAGTTCATGTAAGTATTATATTCATACTCTTCTAGATTTTTCTAAAGATATGAAAATGAAAATGAACGTTTTATGTATGAAAAATGAAACAAAATGCTTTAATGAGAAAAATGTTCTTTTATGAATTGAAGAAAAAGGAAATTAGGGGTGTAACCGGTGGGTTTTGGAAAAATTTTGTAACCGAACTGGTATATACCGGTTTTAAAAATCTAAGAACCGATACAGACCGATTCATCACCGAAAATAGAATTTTTAATTTTTTCGATTTTCAGTCAAGTCCGGTCTGATTTTTCGATTTACCATTTACACGTGTAACACTATATATATTTAATATTATAATTTTTTTAATACTAAATTTAATTGTGAGAATTTAGTATTTATAATTAACAATTACTAATTCATTAATGTTCAATTATACTAGTATAATATAAGTAGTGTTTAACTTATTAGTGAGATTAATAAACTGGAATAATAAGATTAAAATAGTATAATTAGTACATAATTATACTAGTATATTAATTTTATGTTACAAGATTAATAGACTTGAATGATAAGATTAGAATTTTATGTTATATGCAGTATGTATTGTATGTATGGTTCCATGAAATGAAATGATGAGGTTTTATGCTTTATGTTATGAAATGATGCTTTATGAAATGGACTGATGAATAAAATGAATGAAAAGGAAATGAATGAAAGAAAAGGAAATGACTGAAAGGAATTGAATATTTTAATGTATAAAGCCACGTAACGGCTATGATTAAATGAATGAATGATGGTACCGATGGACTGGACAGATTGCAATGCCGGGTAAGTAGTATTGGTAGTGCACTCAGTGCTGCCCCTGACTAAGGGATGCCCAACCCGTGACCATGGGCCGAATCGGGTCCAGAAGATCGCTAACCCCAATACATAGGACGTAACAATGTGTACCGGCTAGATGAAAAGTGATAAGAATAATTGGATGTATGAAATGTTTTAGTTTTATAATGGAATGCATAAGATGGGAAATGTTTTGAAGAATGAAAATCTTTTTAGAAGAAAAATTCCACCTTGTAATGCTTTTAAAGAAAAGAAAATGTTTTATGTAAAGTATGCATATGAATGGGAAATGCATGAATGAAAACCTATTTTAATATATTTTCATAGTATGAAGTAATGTTTACTAAGTATTCGACCCATTTTGTTTTTATGTATATCCATCCCCCTCTCAGGAACAAAATGAGTAAGAAACGTTAGGACAGACATGGCCCAAGGAAGATGTGAGTCTGACAGAAGCCTAGGCATTTTATGTAATGTATGAAACCAGTTTTATAAAAGGACTTTATATTTTTAATTAAATGAATTCCGCTGCAGAATTCTCTTTTAGATTTATAAAGCAGATTTCAAGTTTTAACTATAGAATCTTTTATATCATGGGAAGGGAAGGAAAAAGTTTTAAAAAGTTTAATAATTTCCGTCTCATTTTCTAAAATTATTTTCTAAAGTCTTATATTAAAATAAAGTAAATTTAATAGATCATATGAAATCATGTATGAGTTTACTTTTGTATAATTTTTTGTGGGTAAAGTATTTTTCGCTATTATACCTAGCACACAGCATATAACTTTTGAGACGTACCAAAAATTATTGGGAAATTAAGAAACAACTTGACAAAACAAAAACAAACTAAGAAATACTCCAGCATAACATGAATGACATATTCTAGAAGGGGGATGTCAATGAAATGGAATATAATCTTTGATATTTTGGAATTATGACCTCTTTCTTGAACTCTCAAGGGAGTGATGTTAGGTCAAGAGCTTGATGGTCTGATGGCATAAAATCAGGTTTTTTGGGAGAATTGAAAATCTTGGGTTCAAAACCCCCTATCCCCGTTGCATAAAAAACAAAAAAAGAAAGAACTAGAACTAGAACTAGAACTGTAGTAGTATGTCATAATTTAGGCAAAAAATGAAAATAGGAATTTTAGAAAGCAATTTTAATCTGACATGATGAAAATAACCCTAAGTGTTGCAACTAAAAACAATTATTGTTTATCATTCATTTTAGTGTTATTCTTTTATTATCACTTGATGTAATATCAAATAATCTGATTTGGTTTAATGTGATTAGCAAAGTTAAACTAAAATAATAATAAAAAAAGCAAAAATAAATTGATGTGAAATCCTTTTTTGTAAAAAAAAAATGCTTTAATAAAAAAAAATTATTAAGTCTAAGACTGTTAAGTCAAAATGGATACCAAGTCTTTAGACCAATTGCCAGATCCACCTATGAGTCTGCCTTGATTTCTTCAAGAAACATAAGCCTAAAACCATCCACTCAAAAAAATACATATCAGGTTGTGGGTTTCAAAAGTCAACCAGTTTCTTAAAGAATGTCTTATGTTCCAAGGAATCAGTCAGTATATATTCTTAAGCAGTAAGAAACTTATCATAATATAAACATACTTAACATAAGGTTTTTTCATCTAAATTAACTGACTTATCTGACTGACCAACAAACTTAATCATGTGTGCAAGATTGTGCACTAACTTCCCATACTACAGTAAAGGAAGTCGACTGTGCAGTACTCTGGCGTATTACGGTGGACCACGCTTGAGTCTGTGGTTTGCACGGCCACCCTGAAACTTCATTGGTACCATGCATCTGAATGACCATCTGATTAACTATTCTGAACTTATCTTACACTTGATTTTATGAAAGCTTACGTGTTTTATGCAACGTAAGATTCATGAGATGCATAATATATACATAACTATAATATGTATAATGAAACATGATGAATGATGTACTTGCAAATTTGACATGCGTGGTACGTAAACACTGGCTTCGAAAGAACTGATTTTAATAATAATATATATAACTAGCTACGTATGCTAATTCTAATTTATGGTCAAGGTACTTACCTTCTAGTGCTACTTCATAAAATTTTCGACACAAAATTGATCACAGTGTTGGACTGGGAGGTTTATGGTTTTTTTTTTCCAAGTAACAGGCAGAGGGTAGTTATTTATAGAGAGATTTGGGAAAAGGTGACCAATTTGAGTTGGACTCGATTAAAGAGTTTTAACGTGGAGATGACTTGTAGAGTTGTATCCCTGTTGGAATATGATACCGACGAGTTTGAGTTCAAGTTCGAGTTGGACTTAGTCACGATCATTCAAGAATAGAGTTTGAATTTAGAAACATGATCTAGTTCATTCAATGTAGGATTGACAATGACTGAGACTGTATAAAGGACTTCAATCAATGATTATTTTAAATTGAAATAAATTTCTAATAGCCGATCTTTAAATTGTAAAACGAGTCTAATTCATTTAATAAATCATAAATGAGATTTAACCTAGTTATTAAGCCTAATTAAAACTCTTAATCAACCCCAATAATTTATCACTCGTGGGCTTATCCAATATGACTCATTAAATATAATTTAGGTCCAATAAAAATTATTAATATCTCGACCTTAGAATTATTAGGTCAGGTCGTTTCAAATCCTCCTCCTTATAAAAATCTCGTCCTCGGAATTCGCTAGATCTCCAACAACCTACATTCTTTATACGTCTCTTTTACTCATCGTTTAGTCAAACTTAATATTCCAACAATTTGGTCTAATACTTTACTAAATCTTTAAGCGTACATGTTGGCATGATGAAAAAATCTACACAATCTCCTGTTATTCACACAACCTCCACACACCACACTTTTTTTAATTTTTATTATTTTTTTCTTTTATAAAAAATTTAATATATGAATATTAAATAGAAGAATTGAATTAGTTTTAAAAAAATAAACTAATTTTTTTTTAAAAAAATAATATTACAAATTTTAAAAAATGTGGTGTTTGGAGGTTGGGAGGTTGTGTAGCATTGTTCTGGCATGATACATGTCAACCATCATACACTCCAAATTCAACTCAAACATAAACAAGTATTTGCCTAAACAATGAGATCGATTAAAAGCCTGATAAAAGATTCTCCCAACAATTATCTCAACTCCACATGAAATAATAATAAAATTCTGTACCTAAAATAATAATCTCAATAAATCGTAACTTAAAACTTTCCAAATTTCGGATCCTAAATCTTACACCTCGTTCTTGGTGATAGAATCGTGTTACCTATAGAACATAAGATATTTTCCACCTATTATCATGAAATATTATACACCATACATAAATCTATGTCATAACTCCAAAATCTAATAAATTCATTCCTAATTTCCTCATATCAAACTCCACAAAATATAAGACTATTTTCTCATGAATAAGAGGTTTCATCAATCTTAAAACCAAAGGTTCCTAACCTCATGTTTAGAAACTTCCTCACCTTATGCGCTAAAACCCTTTCACGTGCACTTTAACATGCATGTATATAAAAAAATTTCATTGATAATTTTCATTAAAACAATAAAGTAGTAAAAGTTAAAAATACTTATTGTAGAGTAGAACATGCCTTGAGGAGACCTTAGCCTAGATTTTTTTTTTTTCACTTTTAACTTTCAAAATTACTTTTTTTTTCCTTGTAAAAAGTTTTTTCTTTTTTAGAGAAGTCTACAGAATATTTGACCTGGTTCCGATACCAACTGTAACATCTCGCTCCCTACTGTTAATAATAAAATCACTTTTAAAAATTCTCGGGAACCGGAGTGCTACTACTGAATCTTAACTTAAAAATATTTTCTTTTATTCTAAAAGAAGCGTCCGGTATAAAGATTCTATACATAAAATAGATCTTTATTAAAATACTGAGATCAGAAAAGAGAGTGTGCAAAAGCATTTATTAAAATTTCTCAAAATTTGTGCCATAACTACCATTATTTAAAATCTCTGTACATGATATAGGTCATTGTCACTGTAACACCCCCTGGACTAAGTCCTGTCCTGCAGCTCTATCATCATAATTATCCCGACCTAGGGTGGTTTAAAAATATAAAAAAATAAACTAAAATGAGTCGATGACTCAGTAAGAAACTCATCATAACGTAAACATACTTAAGTTTTTTCATAAAACATTTAATGCTGAGCTTAAATCATGTCTAATTATGCTAATGCTTATGTTATGCTTATGTTATGCATATAACTGATTTATCTTAATTAACTGACAGATCTAACTTATATGGCTGCAAACATACTTAACCCTATGTGCAACGTTGTGCACTAACTTCCCCTACTGCAGCAAAGGAAGTCGATTGTGCAGTACTCTAGCGTACTACCGTGGACCATGCTTGAGTCCGTGACTTGCTAATTGCACGCCTATCCTGAAATTGCATTGGGACCATTCATCTGAATGATCATCTGATTAACTGTTATGAGCTTATCTTACACTTGATTTTATGAAAGCTTATGTGTTTTATGCAACGTAAAATTCATGAGATGCATAATATATACATAACAATAATATGCAGAATGAAACATGATGAATGATGTGCTTGTAAATATCATGAAATGCGTGGTACATAAACACTGGTTTCGAAAGAACTGACTTTAATAATATATATATATATATATATATATATAACTAGCTAACGTATGTTAATCCTAATTTATGATCAAATTACTTACATTGTAGTGTTGTTCCTAAAATTTTCGACACAAAATTAATCATGATGTTGGACTAGGAGGTTTATGGTTTTTTTTTTTTTTTTTTTTCAAATAACATGCGGAAGGGAGATATTTATAGAGAGATTTGGGAGAAGGTGATGACCAGTTTGAGTTGGACTCGGTTAAAGAGTTTTAACGTGAAGATGACTTGTAGAGTTATATCCCTGTTGGAATAGGATGCCGACGAGTTCAAGTTTGAGTTGGACTCAATCACGATCATTCAAGAAGAGAGTTTGAATTTAAAAACATAATCTAGTAGTTCATTCAATATAGGATTGGCAGTGACTGAGACTGTGTAAGGGACTTCAATCGGTGATGATTTTAAATTGAAATAAATTTTTTATGGTCGATTTTTAAATTCTAAAATGAGTCTAACATGTTTAATAAATATTAAATGGGATTTAACCTAGTTATTGAACCTAATTAAAACTTTCATCAACCTCAATAATTTATCCCTTGTGTGCTTATTCAATATGGCCCATTAAATATAGTTTAGGTCTAATAAAAATTATTAATATCTCGACTTTAGAATTATTGATCAGTCAAGTTATTACAAGTTATAACCAGTAACCAACATTGATTGAAAAACAAAACTCAAAGCATTTTGGCAAGTGTTTATAAAGAAGCCAAAACACTTTGAGCAAGGTTTTATATATAGGTCCGATTTTAATGACGGTGCCCTTCATGGGTTTGAGTAGGATTGATTACTCATGTTTTAATAGCCGTCAGTAAGTTAATCAGCTTATTGTATTTAGGATTTAGAATCACTTGTTTTTCGAGCTCCTTATTTTATGTCAAGTTTGCAAGCTCGTGGTCATGGGATTTGTTCAACCAAACTTTGAATATTATCCAAGTTAACAAGCCATTTCTATTCATTCAAGCAGCTCTTGTATTTCATGTAATAATGATGGTACTAGTAGAGGAAAATGCTTCTTTCTTATATGAAAAACTCAAGCAGCAAAAGGAGGCATGAGTTTCGTTACATTGTAGGAATACTCATAACTTGACGTGACCCTCGATTTGATTTGTCCATGTAATTAAAATAATAATTTAATATGTTATATTTGGGGACTTTGCTATGTCCAGTGTCCACACAAATTCTTATAGAGAATCCTCGCCGAAAGTCAATTTTTTTTTTTATCAATCATTTTTTAAATACTTTAAACATTTTTAAAAATATAAAAAATTATAAATTCATTTAAAAATACTTATTTAATCATTAAATAAACAAAATAAAATAAAATTCGGTAAAAGATAGAAATCTTAGGTAGAAATAGTATTTTCTTATATTTGGAAAACATATTAGACATGTAGTGTGAAATTACCACTTGTCCCAAAAGTTTAAGCTAATGGGAAGAAACATATTTTATTATTTTATATTTTAACACTCACACTCACTTGTGAGCCAGACTTTCCCTCAATAAGTAGGTCCAACAAGTGGAATATTTAATTAAATTAGATAGAATGTAGAGTCAGGGTTCGAACTCAGGACCTCTGCTCTGATATTATGTGAAATCACCACTTGTCCTAAAAAGTTAAGCTAATGGAAAGATGCAGATTTTATTATTTTATATCTTAACATGCAGACAATTCCAAAATCAATAATTTCCTCTTGAATTTAAATTAAATAAAACGTGAGTATAGTTTTTACAATTCATCTAAGAAATGAGCTCCAAATTGTACTTTACAAAGGGTCACATTCACATTCGTCGCATATATCATGGTTTTGCTCTACCACAAGTGAAGGTTTATCGATAAAGCTTTAGAGGGCCGGAGTTGTCAATTTAAAAAAAAATGATTGCCCAACTAGCTAGGATCCCTTCTTCCCCATGCTTCTTGTAATTCATGGAAAAGCATAGACATCATTTTTTACAATATACATGAGTCTTCCCCAAGGTTCCTTTCAAGAGTAAAAGTAGCAGCAAACTAGGGCTGGGTGATGGAGCACCTCTACCCCCCCACCCACCCTGTATGGCCTTTGCTTGGTCAGGACAAGGGGCGTGCTGGCAGATGCCTGCACGCAATTAGTTGTCAAGGACGGGGCTCAGGCTGGGCGCAAGCCCATATAAATACACACACACATACATATATATTAAAAAATAATTTTCTTCAATAAAACAACGTAAATGACGTCATTTCATGTAACACTCCGTTCTTCACAGTTAAGAATAAAGTCAATTTTAGAATTTCTCGGGAGCCGGAGTGCTACTTCTGAATTTGACTTTAAAAGAATTTCTTTTATTCTCTTAAGGAACGACAGGTACAAAGATTCTATAAATAAAGTTATTTATTATTAAAAATATTAAGATCATAAGAGAGAGTACATGTAAACGTTTCTTAAAATTTCTCAAAGTCTATGCTATAAAAATCATAACTTAAAATCTTTGTACATGATCTAGGCCACTGTTACGCCTCTTTGGACTAAGTCCCGTCTTGCAGCTCTACTTTCATAAATGTTCTGATCTGGGATGGTTTAAAAACATAAAAACAACTAAAATGAGTCTATGATTCAGTAAGAAACTCATCATAACATAAACATACTTAACATAAAATATTTTTCATGTTGAGAACTTAAAATCATGAGTGACCATGCTGACTAATGCCATGCGACTTGTCTTGAATTGACTGACTGATCTGATTTATTTGACTGATCTGACTGACCAATACACTTAACCATGTGTGCAAAGTTGTACACCGGCCCCACGACCCGTTGTTGCAAAGGAAGTTGTTGATGGTATTCTAGCATACTTTTGTGGACCACGCTTGAGTCCGTGGCTTGCACATCCACCCTGAAATTGCATTGGTATCATGCATTTGAATAACCATTTGATTTATCTCATATTTATCTTTCACTTGATCTTATAAAATCTTACTTATCTTATTCAACGTGAAATGCATGAGATACATAATATATACATAACTATAATATGCTGAATGAAATATAATCATGAATTATGCTGAATGACGTGCTTGCAAATATCATGACATGCGCAATACATAAACACTAGCTTCAAAAGAACTGGTTTTAATAATAATATATATAACTAGTTAACGTATGTTAATTCTAATTTATGATCTAGCAACTTACCTTGTAGGCTAATCCGATATTTTGGGGCGCGACTAATTTCTTTTCATTGGCTCGGCACTGACTAGAGAGAGAAATAGATTAACCGAGAGATTGAAAACATACTTGAGAAAGGAGAGAGAAAACATGAGGTGATGCTGGGAGAGGAATGAGGCAGTCAGCTATTGGTGTGATGAACGTGGGACACGCACGGTGCTAGACCAGGTATCTTGGGTTCGGCCGTTGCACTTACGGAGGTTTATGGTTTTTATTTTTTTCAAATAACACATGAAAGAGACAATATTTATAGAGAAATTTGGGAGAGGATTCCAACGAGTTCGAATTGGACTCGGTCACGATCATTCAAGAATAGAGTTTGAATTTAATACATGATCTAGTAATTCATTCAATATAGGATTGGCAGTGATTGAGATTGTGTAGGAAACTTCAATCAGTCGCAATCTCAATCAGTGATAATTTTAAATTGAAATAAAACCGATCTTTAAATTCTAATAGGAGTTTAAATCGTTCAATAAATATTAAATGAGATTTAACCTAGTTATTAAGTCTAATTAAAACTCCTAATCAATTTCAATCATTTATACCTCATGGGCTTATCTAATATGAACTATTAAATATAATTTAGGTACAATAAAAATTATAATTATTCCGACCTTAGAATTATTGGGTTGGGTCGTTACATTTCAGGGTTAAGCTTAACCTAAAACCTAACATTCCCCCCGTCTCTTTATTTCCCTTGTCTCTCTCATTCCTCTCTCAGACTCTCAATCTCTCTTCCTTCCCATGTCCCTGTCTCTCCCCCCCCCCCCAGGGGGACGCGCACGCCCATTCTCCTCCCACTTTTTCTCCTCCTCCTTCTTGAAGCATGGTTGTGGAACCGAATGAAAACTTTACTAAGGTCCTATTGAATTAAGCAGGAGAAAACTCAATTGATGGAAGGGAATTAAACAGCTAGGAAAGTTTCTTTGGATAGAAAGAGGGGTAAGAGAAGAGAGGAAGGGATTGGAATGGCTGTGGGTTTGCAAAGAGATCCATTTTGCTTAAAATATGTTGTTGTTTTAGATTTTTTTTTTATTATTATTATTTTTTTCCAATTTGTTGTGGATGGGTCTATGATTATGTGGGTTTATGTTTTTTTTAAGTTATTTTAGATTTTTTTAGTGTTTTTCACTATAGGTGGGCAGGGTGGGGCGAACGACCGTGGGGCCAAATCAACCCCCAACTTAAGGACAGGGGCACCCTCTCCTGGGGGGCGGTGTTGGGGTTCAGGGGCCCAAACTCCCCCCTCTCATGCAGGGGCGGGGGCAGGACGGGACAGGAGCACCTCTTGTGTGAGTGGTGTATAAGCTAGCACCCTATGACAAACTCCCATCGCCATTTTTAAAAGTCTGGATACCAAGTCCTTCCTTCCATCCCATTTTCGCCGCCAAATATGAGAGTAGGCTGTAAATTTTTCTCAGGGATTTGAAGTTTTGAACTGCCCGTCACTTCCCATAGTCTCAATTTTGGTTGGAACCAAACTTTAAAGAGACTCTATACTCTTTTCCATTAAATTCAGGAAAGTCCAAAAAGTAATTACCAGTCAGCAGTCTCACTGCATGCATCGGTGTCCCCTAATTTCCCACCTTTGGTATGAAGCTTTGAATTCCAATATAAAAATAGGGGGAAGCATCATTTCAACGGTCTACAATGTACAAAAAGCAAAAGATCATGAACGGAAACCCTATAGCTTTTTGACTAGAAAACCCTTTTTAATTTATTAGAGTTTTTGAGCAATTAATATTGCTTACATTCCTTTCCCTTTTTTTTTTTCTAAAGCTTTGTATGCAATTAAAGCATAAGATGCAACAAAAATGTTAAAAACATGGAAAGATCGATCGATGTTTGAATTGAGAGTAAGAGACTTTTGACGAAGAATCAACGAAAATGTCAAAATTGTAATTTATCCATTATTGTCTTTGGATTCTTCTATATATCATCCTCATCTTCCTGTTCTTTTTTTTTTATATATATAAAAAAAAAATTATTACTTACAAATTAAACAATTAGCACTTTTCCAAATTCACCAGAAATTGAATGATCATGATAATTTTAAAATAAAAAAAATCCCGATGACTGTTCTTTTGACATAAAAAACCATTTGTACACCATCTCAACACACACACTTTTCCTCTACCCAGCAGTTTTTGGGGATTCTGGATAGAGTAATGTTAGAGAGAAGTCACTATAGCAGTGCACACTTTGTACTCGCTGTGTGGTTGCTTCTAGTCGATTGTTCCCAACACTCATTTGGGGAGATGTGTGGTCTAAGTGATGCCACATCATGTGTGCAAAATGGATGCTTCTAATAATGGCTTCTATCTATATTTATTCTTCTGAATATAGCAGCATGCACCCACAGACTGAATCACGATGCCATCCATTAGCATGTTATTTAGCACCATGTTGGACCTTATACGTGCCCGCACCTTACCTCATTGCTCTTCTTTTGAGGACTATAAAATCATCCCATTAAGTAAGATGTGTCACATTTATCACCATTAAATAATTATTTTTTGCATGTTTCTTTATCATCTAATGGTAATGAATATACCACATACTATTTAGTATGATTAAAATAGAATGAGAGTGTGGTGTATATCATTACTCTAAAAATATAGTGCCATATTCTGCAATAAATATATATATATATATATATATATATATATATAAATAAATGGGGTTAACTATGTTATGGACTATATAACTAAATCTCATTTGCTGCTCAATCAGGAACTAAACATGACTGCTATTAATTACTAGGGGTCTTGATATACTTTCCGCACCCTATCAAAAAAGGAATTATTTTTCTCTTTTAATTAAAAGTAATTGGGGGCTGTTTAGTAACTGCACTAAAAGCTACCAACAATCTACTTTGCCTTTGGAATTTCTCTCTGATCCCTCTCTCTCTCACACTCAAAAACAATTATAAGAATCATGCCTGCCAAGGCAAAAGAAGAGGCCGGGGGTGGGTTGCAATAAAGAATGGAGAACATGAGGAAAAGAAGACATTGCCAGCCCTCCATCTTGGAGTTACAAATTGCAGGAAAAGGCCGCTCTTCATGATTCTTCTGAGCAGCCCAGATCATGAACCTTCTCTGCTCTTCTTCTCAACAGCTCTCACATACATACTCATCATACTCCACTTGGTTTAGTTCATGCAAGATCCCAAGAACTCAACCACAAGGTATGCCAAGAAAACACTACTCCTACAACTTTTCCGCTATATATACTATAAAATATATTGCTGTGTCAAGTTCTCAATCATGTTCTGTACACAACATTAATGCATTCAATAGATTTACTTGATCATTTTAGATTGTTTGCATCTCTACCTTTCTTTCTTATTAAGAACTACTAGTATTTGCTCGATCTCCCTGCAAAATTCTCAAATTTGAGATCATGATCTTGAGATCACAACAATTCTCGGATCCCGCATGCTGTCAATCAATGTTTTACAACTTTTAGCCAAGCCATGATGGTTATGATTATGAACATGTCCTCTGATCCAAAGCCATGGGTAATTAATTAATAGGTTAATTCATCATTCTGCTAGCTTGTCCATTGGGTCGATGATATATATATATATATATATATATATATAGAATTTATGTTGAATATATGTTGGAGTTTTTTTTTTTTTTTTTTTTTTTTTTGAGCCTGCAGAAAAGGGATTTATGTTAAAAAAATGTTCATAGTGCATGTTAGATTTTTAAAAAAATATATATATATATTTAGAATGTACCCAAAATTAATTTATTATGAACATTGATGTTTCTTAAAATTATAAACTCATATTAAACAAAAATGTTGAAAATTTTAACAAATAATGGACCATTGTAGTCGAGGTCTGTACTAGACCTTCTAGTTTATAACGCCAAGCTTTTGGTCAATTCATGGGAAGGAAAATAATTAATTTACAGAGATAGCTAGGGAAAGTTTTGAAAAACATATTATAACTATAAAATTAGACTTTTTACCTCGGTTTTCTTCGTTGTAACAAGCCAATTTCTGTTATAGACTCTATTATGACCATTTGGAAGAAATTAAAAATAAACAAACATAAAATAAGTACATAATTAGTTTATTCGTGTTTTTGTAGTAAACTAATTACCTCCTAAGTTGGAAATATTTTTCATCTCATCTTATCACATTCTATTTTATTTCTTTTCTAAACATCATTCAAACACATACATTTTCAAAGTAATCATTACAATTTTTTTAACTTTTTAAATAAAAAATAAATAAACCATTCAAGTTTTTTAAATTTTAAAACAAAAATTATATGAAAATATTAAATTCTGATAATAGTTTATTCAACTTTTAATTTTCGCCATCTCATAAAATCTCATTTGTGTATCAAACTAGCTAGGATATTGGCATTTATAAGTCAATGTAGTACGGTGCATGACTCGTTACGGCACAGATCCTCGATCGTTAATTATGATCAAAAAAAAAAAAAAAGTAACAAAGTGCTTGATGACATGTTAGATCCACCAAATAATCTTATAAAAATAAATTTATAAATTGATATAATTTGATATGTAGTTTCTAAGTTTACTAAACATGAGTAATGTTAGATATAATCATGAATTATGCAAACATCACGAATTCGTTTTGAAAAATAGTAGGATCTACTGTACTTAAAAAATTAATTTTTTCATATGAATTTCATATTTACCTTTTTTTTTTAAAAAAAAATATGCAATGCTAGCTTGCACTCTATGACTACGAATATGGTTTCTCTTTTTCAAAAGGGTGATGTTACATCCACATAAGATTCTTATAGAGAATCCTCACCGAAATGTTTTTTTTTTTCAATCATTTTTTTAAATACTTTAAAAAAATTTTATAAATTTATTTAAAAACACTTTCTTAATCATTAATCATTAAGGAAAAAAAAAAGAAATTCGGTAGAGAAACTTTACGTGGAAATAGTATTTTCCTTTTCATAATACTGCAGAGCCAACGACAAGTCGATCTTGGCCCGGCTGTCTTTTGGGTCCAAACGCGTGGCCGTTACGAATACTCCAGGCTGAGTCTAAAGTACTTTTGGTTTAAAATAGTTTTGGGTTTACTAAAGTGGTCAAAGATCATAACTTTCAACTTTCTTCTTTCAAAACAACCGCAGACTTTGGAACTACAAATAATTGAACTTTTTTTCACCATATATGCATGGCTTATAAAATGATTCTTCGATCTTGAAGGTCACGCGTCTGTTAATATGTCTTCCTGAAAGGCGTACGTATCACGCCCAACCCTCCACCTTTGCCCTTCTTGCCTATTGTAAAACATCAATATATATGCATGCATGTGTATGTAGTTCTTGGGGTCTCTCAGATTCCTCAGTACTGTCTGCTCTTTCTGCTCCTTTTTTCTTTCCTGGAATAACTAGTTCTTATAGATTCGATCTCTCTCAATCCACGAAGCTGCTAGCCTACATATCAAGAAATAAAGCATGACATCATGTACGTGCTTCTTTCGCATGAATAGGAAGCCGGCCTGGTATCAAAGAGCAGTGAAGATGGCCACTGTTTGGAGAAGTACCATTTCCAAGTCCAGAGAAATCCCAACGAAAAATGCTACAATTTTATGGAGAAGTACGGCAATTTCCAGAGCCACTACAGAAATCGATCATCCAACTCATGCAAGCTCCAGCATAAATACTAGATCAAACAACAAGCTAAGCAAATGCAGCTCTCTAAAGATTGCCACCACTACGTTTACTCGAGTTTGTCTTTGTGCACCAATCTCTTCCTACAAGGAGCTTACTTTCCGAGCTGAACAGATTCCACCCAGAAGAAGTAACAGTTACCCAAGATACTCAAAGTCGAGTACGTCGACGTTTCCCACGTCACAGGATGGAGTAAATTATAATAATATTCCAGCTATCCCAAGACTTAGTGTGGAAGGGAGACGAGTTTTCCGGGGAAAGTCTCTGACGGATGATGTTTTAATGAGAAGATTTGTGGTTGAAGAAGAAGCAATGATGCAAATTAGGAGGAGGAATCAAATGGAAGCTATAAGGAGGAGAAGTATTATGAGAAGGAAGACGCTTGGGCCCAGTCCTCTTAGTAGAATGGTTATGGCAGGGGAGGAACATGCATGATTATCATGATCAGTAGTTCAAATTATAAGTATATAGTTTATAGTAAATTTTGGGGGGAAAAATCATTTTTCATTATTTGATCGGCAATTTTTGTAATCAATTATTTTATGGAAAAAAAATCCGGAATTAATTTGTTCGGTTGGATGATTTTATATATTTGATTTCTGCAAAGTTTAAAGATTTAGTGCTTCTTTTTTATTTATTATTCACCTGTTTGGGGTTGCAGTAGGAGTATTAAAAAGTACTTAAATAGTTTAAAAAACTCTTTAATTAAAAAATTAGGTTGTTTGGGTGTTACATATTAATCTCAAATAAGCTACAAAGTACATTTGAGGGTTTTCATACTTTTCTTCAAATGTGTTTTTTTAAATAATACAGAACGTAATTCGAATTTAAAAAAAAAACTGTCAATAGACGAAAATACCTATACAATTTTCAGATGATTACAACTTTCAAACTTTCAATTAAGATATGATTATAATTTTTAAAAACTCAAATAATCGTAATTTCTACATCAGAAAGTACTTTTTAAATTTGTTTCCAAACAAACGTAACATGTTTGAAAGTGCTTTAAACATATAGTTACCAAACAATAAATAACTTTTTAATAGTAGAACTTATTAATTAAGTTATAAGCTATAAGTCCTAAAGTTATAAGTTATATTTTTCACCGCAATCCCAAATATGTATATATGTTCTCAATTAAAAAAATATTCCAAATTAATTATATATATATAAAGAAAAATTACACTAATTAAGCACCTCTTAAGTATCATGCTTTTCCCGTTTGTATCTTAAACTACTAAATTTTGATAATTAACAAATTATATGATCAGCTTTTTATAGCTGAAATTGGCCACGTGTCATTTTCTCATCGATGCAAATAATAATTATTAGATTTTAATCTTGATTCAAGTTGTCAAAACTTGATTGCTTGAGATATAAGTTGTGAGTTCTAGTAGTGTAAATAAGAAAAACAAAAACAGTTCATGGGTCCAAAGATTAAGCTGATCCAAGTTCACTGATCCATTAATATTAGTTTTTTAGGTAAAAGATTAAGCTGATGAGTATTGGGGAAATTAATGGAAAAAAAAAGAAATAAGTTTATAAATTAGCAAATGCAATTGTGGGTAAAAATAAAAATTAATGATTTGTATGGCCATGCCTATGCATCACATGATGGTTGCAAAGAAACACATGATGCAATTGTATTTTTTCTTGGACCTCCAATTATGTCCTAAAAATCATGAAACATAGTGATAGTTTAACAACCCTAGCTAAGCTAACATGCTAGTTTTTTTGCTTATAAGCCACTCAAAAACAAATATGAAGAGATTGAAGATCAAGCTAGGGACGTACTTAGTTGTAATGTGAGCTGTATCACACTCAGGAGAGGTTTGGATTCAGAGATGAGTTGAGATGGGTTGACATGATTTGTGAATAGTAGAATAAAAATTGAATTATTTATTATATTTTGTATGAAAATTTGGAAAAGTTGTTTTGGGATTTGAAAAAGTTGAATTGTTTATTATATTTTGTGTGAGAATTTAAAAAAATTATAATGATGAGATGAGATGAGTTGAGGTGGGTTTTGAATCCAAACCTCTCCTCAATAGTTTTTTTCCGTCATTAGTGAGGATTTTTAATAAATTATAGCGTCTCGCCTCTTTTATAAAATTTAAATTAATTAAAGAAGTACTGCATTATAGTATATAGTTTATACCATGCTAATTAAACTCTTTAATTGCACTTTTTTCAAAATAAAAATGCTTAGTGCACCAAACATTTATGTTTCAACAATCATGCTATCTTTCTTTCTTAAATAAAAAATTAGGGTATCTTTTTTTTTCCAATTTTTATATCGTGAGAAAATTAATAATATTTCTATTGTAGATTAAACCCTAATCTATTGGTTCATGACCTACCAAAAGGTTTCAAATAGTGGACAATTCGACGACACCGCGCGTATCTATGATCTTCGTTTGTTTTCTAACAGGCTGCCACGGGCCCACGAGTATTACCCTTAAACGACAGTTTTTCTAATAACGTGAGAGCCGATCGATCGAGAGCAATTAATCTGACATCATCGACGAGAGACGCTCCATCTCGGAAGAGAAGGGTTTTCTTTTCTTTTTTCTATTCTTTTTTTAAGATTAAGATCAGACTAGTGGACCAACGTGTGAGGCATTAAGGATTTGACTAATAATACATATTCTAAACATCGATAACGTACATATTTTGGTCGAATTCCATGACTCTAGTTAGGGGTGTAATCGGTCCGGTTCGGTCCGGTTTTAGATAAAATCTAGGACCGAACCGGTATGTATCGGTTTTATATTTTTCAAAACCGATTACGTACCGGTTACCCTCCTAAACCGGTACTTCCGGTTTTACCGGTTTCCGGTCCGGTTCGGTCCAGTTTTCTGATTTTTTTAAAATATAAGTTTCATAATTTGTCATTAAAAATTTGTTTATAAAAAAAAAACTGATTTTAAAAAAAAAATTTTATACTTTTATTAATATATTAGACTATATAATAGTGTTAATATTAGATTATTGGTATAGGTATAAGTTATATATTAGTATTAGTTATAAACTTTTAGTGATTTCGTATTAACATTTTATGTAATAATTTATAAATTATAATAAGAAATTATTTCATATATGAATATATATAATTATATATATTATATATAAAAATTTCACATAAAAATTTATAATTATACATTATATATAAAACTTATATATATTAATATTTAATATATATAAAATATTTTATATAAAACTTATATGTAAAAATATTATTTTTTATTTTTTTTAATCAACCGGTCCGGTCCGATTCGGTTCAAAAAATTCCGGAACCGGCCGGTTTTTACATTTTAAAAACCGGTTCCAGACCAAACCGGTTTTCCGGTTTGAGTTTACACCCCTAATCCTGGCTAGAGCGGCCGGCCATTCCAATCCTATAAAAAATATACAAATCAAATTATATAACGTAGATAATACATAGTATAAAAACTTTTAAATAGAATTATTAGTCTCTTTCCTTGTAAATGAGTTTTTGTAAAAGAGTAATTCAACATATAACCGTGAAGTGTATAAACGCTGCATAATCGTTTTGAAAAAGAGTGAGATCCACTATTAAAAAATTAATTATTTTCATATGAGTCTCATGTAGTTTTATTCACTTTTTTCAAAACGATTACGCGACGGTTGCACAATTCACGGTTGCAAATATATTTTATCTTTGTGAAATATCAAATTATCATAAATTAAGATTTTTAAACAAAGATTTAAGAGGTATTGACTGTTGACATACTCATGTCCACTTTGTTTAGAAAGAAAATTAATGTTGGGGATATAAGTCAATGTTTCTTTGTTGGGTTTGGAGTTGAAGAATTTTCTGTTAAAAAAAAACTCAGCCTCGATCGATCGAAGTTCCGAATTATAAATGAGTAGAAAAGTTTAAAATCTTTTGGGCAACCAAAATTAGGTAGAAAATAATACATTACAAGAAAACGATAAGACCCAATTCCTTTTTTTTTTATATATAAAATAATTTAAAAAAATAATACAATTTTAGAAAAATACTCTCATAGCATAATTATATAAAGACAAATATTGTATGTATATTGTTGCTCTACATTGAATAGCTTTGCTCGTCTTCAAGGTCATGCATCTCACACTTTTTAGGTGCAGTTTAGATAGTGAATTGAGATGAGATGAGTTGAGATGAGAGTTGAAATTAAAGTTAAATAAAATATTGTTAGAATATTATTTTTTTAATATTATTATCATTTTGAGATTTGAAAAAGTTGAATTGTTTATTATATTTTATGTAATAATTTGAAAAAATTATAATGATGAGACAAAATAAGATGAAATACTTCTGTATCCAAACGAAATCTTACTTTTGCTGACGGTGTGAGAATTACACATATTCTTTTGCCACGGGATCGTAGTCGACCTTTAGAATAGCAACTTCAAGATAAAATACAGTCACTTCAATCACCATAGCCTTCATTCATGGGATTATAATCCCCTTCTCATATTGTACAAAAATCACCACTTTGTGAAACTTCCCCTTAACAAGAAATGATACGAAACATTTATTTATTTTCGGTGTCCATTTTATTTTATATTTTTTTAGTTTATGAAATGGTACTTTTCGGGATCACCAATTCCTTTTTAATGTATCTTTCAATTGTAATACATGGAGCTTGATTAGGAAAAAAAACAAGATCCTTTGCCGTAATTTGGATCTCAAATTCATCTCAACTCATCTCATTATTATAATTTTATCAAATTTTTACATAAAATATAATAAAAAATTTAATTTTTTCAAATTCTAAAATAATAATAATAATATTAAAAAATAATATTTTAGTCAATTTCTAACTTTCAACTCAACTCGATTCAATTCAACGTCTAAACGAAACCATTCTAGAACCTGGGGTTTGCCAAAGAAACTCTGCTTCGTCTCTGTCGGACTCATCGTGCGTCAGACAGTGTGATTGATATGGTTTAGTCCATTGCTGTAACTTTCTATAGACAAACCGTCTGAGAGACTATGACAGATTTAACAAACTTCACATTCTGTCTAAAATTGAGTAGAGGACACACTTTATAGACAAAAACCCAAGCGACTGTATTTTTTTTTTTTTTAACATAAAACAAAGAAAATAACATAAAACGTAAAAGATACATAGAAAAATAGCGAATTACAGCTTGAAAAGCTGTAGATCCACATTTTCAACTTTAGAGGAAATAAAATATGCAAACACCAAGACTGTAGTAGCGCGTGGACGTCAGGTCTGAAGAAATCAATGGCCCTAGTCCCAGAGAAGCCACGCGTGACGGCGAGCTCGCACTTTGGGTCGTGCGTGTGGCTCACGCGACATCCCGTTCGACGAGATTCTTCGTCCGTCTAAAGGATCGGCAGCTTGGGAATCTTGCGGTGGGGCGCGTGGTGGTTGCCTGATTCCGGAGAACAACAAATCTACATTTCACCCTAATGTGAACGAAACAACAAACAAAACCAGAAAAATAAAATAAAAACTAGAGATAAGAGGGAGGAGGGAGGAGGGCTCCTCTTGTCTGAGTTTTTTGAGGGCGACTGTGTAGAGAGAAAAGGGAGAGAGAGAGAATAGACAAATTAACATAGCTTAACGCAGTATATTACATTGTAAAATTATTTTTATTGTGCCTATAAAAAAAACTATTTTTATTGTAAAATAGATCTAATGTATCATATAAAATCATGTCAATTTATAGATTTACTTTTATATAATTTTTTTATAACTATAGTACTCTCTTCAAAATAACAAATACATAAATACTCACCTGTTTAGTCATGTGTATTATGTATTAGGATTAATAAATCTTCAGGGTTTTTGGGTGATCGCCCTCACCTATAATAGAGACGAGAAACAGTATTTGCAGTCATAGAGTGTGTAAGCGACACGCACTCATTTTGAAAAACAAATGAGTATATAGAATCCACATAAAAAAATAGTTTTTTTAATAGTTGATCACACTCTTTTCTAAAAGGAATGCGTGACGCTTACACAACCTATAACTATATCTGGCATTACTCAATAGAGACAATATAATGCATCCATCAAAAACAAATTAGTATTACCATGCCCCATCAAAGCATAACAACTATATGTGAAAACATTATCGCCATAACCATCACCCCAAATTAACTATGAAAATAGAATGGGTGGTCTTAATACATAAAAGAAAACTCATCATACTTTGTAAAAAAAAAAAATGATCATGAACGCTCACTGTTTCATCTCATTTGATTCATGAAGTACAATGACCAAAATAATCGTGGTAGCAAGCATTCCCTATCGAGCCACGTTCAACCTTAAAAGTTAAATTATTGAGTTAATTGTTTCTTTACATTTAGGGTAGTGATAGGTTACTACTCTCTTACTATCCATTTATTACTTATAGTGTATTAGAAGTTTTTTATTTTTTTATCATTTTCTTTTAAGTATTTTTTTAACATCCTTAATCATTAAGAAAAAATTAAAAAATTATATAATTTTACTAATAGTCACTTCCTTAACCATTAAACAAAATTAAAAATTAAAAACAAATCAAATAAAAAAATAGTAATAAATAAGTAATAGGAATGTAGTAACTCTATCATTACATTTATTTTAATTCTTTTTATCCTATTACATAACCTAACCTTGTATTGTTAGATCTAGATTTAGACACACGATCGCTCATTGATTTCTTGGGCTAGCTAGTATCGACAATATCATTTGTCATAAATACCAATTGGTTAATATAGCACGATTAATGTTTAATACTACTGTCATGCAAGCATCACGCATTTATTTTAAAAAAGAATAAGATCTACTATTAAAAAAATAAATTTTTTCTTATAAAGTTTATATTTATTTTTCAAAATACAAAAATTTACGATACATACACATTCTATGACTACATATATCATTTTTTATATATATCGCGGTTATGCCAATCCTAGAGCTAAGTGGCTTATCAATTCATTGGATTATAGTAATCTATCGAAAGATTTTGGTTTCGTTTGGATTTAAAAATGAGATGAGATGAATTGAAATGGTTTATAAATTATAGTAAAATTTATGAATTGAAATTCAAAAGAGTAATGCTAGAGAGAAGCCACTATAGTAGTGTACATTTTGTACTCAATGCGTGACTGCTTCTAGTTGATTGTTTCCAATACTCAAATGTGTAGTCTAGATGATGCCACATCATGTATACAAAATGGATGCTCTCAATAGTGACTTCTATCTATATTTATTCAATTTATAAATAAGAAAAAATCTTCTTCACACTTTACTATTTATCACACACTCAACACACTTAGTGTATTGAGTTTAAAAAAAAAAAATTTGAGTGCATGGTGTGTGGAGAGTGTAGGTAGATATGTAGAATTGCTCTATAAATAATAGTGAATAACAGTGACAACCAATCCAAACCGGCTCTTTCTCTGTTTGCGCAAGCCTCCTGTCTTCCCCCCCCCCCATTGGCAAATATGTTTGGAAAAATATTTACATCTGCCCCACACCGGCACACACTCAACGTATTGAGTATAAAAAAAAAAAAAATGATGTGAAGTGTGCGCAGGTGTGGGGCAGATGTAAAGCATTTCCCAATATGTTTACACCCACCTGTAGAGGCGCGTAAGGGAGAGATAATCTTGGTGAGGTAGAAATACGACGACGACGACGATGATGATGAGATAATTACATTAAAATAAAAGAAAGGAAAAGGAAAACCAAAACATTGTGACAAACCTAACCGTTAATTAAAGTGGGGAATTGTTTTTGTCTTTTTGACGTGCAGGATAGTCTTCCCAATGAAGTAAAGGTTGTTGAAGTTGGCCACATTGAGTGAGGAAGCGGCCAATCCCTCCATCTTTCTCTTTCCTTCTCGTCATGATGATTTCAGAAGCCAAAAGGGTAAAGAATTATAAATCCCACAAAAGGTGAAAGGTGGCAAAGGAAGAAAAGTAAATTCATACAAGCAAGAACACGATTCAAAGTTCTAGTGAGAGAAACTGCTAAAGAAAGGCAGAAGATAGAGGCTTGTGGCACAGGGAGGGTAGAGAGATAGAAGGCTCTTGTCTGCTTTGCTCTTCCTTTCTGTTGAAAAACAGCTTTTTGAAGGGTTTTTGGAAGGTCGGGAGGTTTGCAAGGCACGTACGGTCTCAGTTATCTTAGCCATATTTAATTGTGTAGAGTTTTGGTTTATGTTAATTATGTTATCTGATTATTACGTATGAATTCTTGACGAAATTAATTAAAGCAGGATTTTTAAAAGTGGGCATCTTCTGTTATTGGGATTGGAATCATGTTTCAGTTCTAAGACAGTTCTCTTACTGAATTCCTTGTTTCCTTGGATCCCTTTTGCCCTCTGATGTCGGATGTTCACTCGGAGAATTGTTGTCTTTAAACTCTTAAAATAAGTTTTCTTTACAAGAAAAACAGCTTTTGCACCCCCAAGAAATTCTCTCTCTCTCTCTCTCTCTCTCTCGGCGTTTCGTAATACTTGAATAGTTTTTCATCTTGTCAAAGTGTTTGTTGTTAAGAGATATGATACCTGCACAGATAAATGGGCTCAACCTTGTGGAGATTTCTTGCCTTAATTAAGAAAATGAAAGTCTTTGTTTCCTCTTTGTCTAATTAGATCATTCTGGTTGGCAGTATATGTTTGTTTGTATTTAGATATTGGTAATAATATGGACCTCAAAACTATATACAGATGAACGATGTTGATGTTTTAAACCCACTTCTTTAGTCATATTTTATTTAAAATCCTAGAGGGTGTCTCTGTTACATGATGCAAACATTTGAATCCAATCTGCCAATTCCCATGCCCTCCTTGTTTCTGACTATGAATGAAACTTTTTTTCTTTTGTTTCTTCTGTTCTTTTTTAAGGGAGTTGTTTTTATTCTATTTTATTTCTTTGATCCCCATTTCATAGTTGTTTTTGTATGAGCAAACATTATAAAAGTAAAAGAAAATAAAGTAGTACAAATCACGGCAGCTTAACAATAAAGTTTGGATCTAGAAGTTGAGGTGGGATGGCAATGAATGGGAATGCTTCCAGTCAGGTTGTTGGAAGTGGCCCATCTGGCTATTTAATCACCCCCATTTGGTAGTTAAAACCTGCAGTATAAACCTTGTAGTGGCTAATCTTCTATGCAGTAAATTGTTGAACTAGTTCCTTAGAATTAATTATGCCCGCCTTAAGGCATCCCATACCTTCAAATTTATATCTCTGTTTTTCCTTGTTGATTTGGGTTAAAGGAATAAATATCACCTCAGAATGTTTGCCATCTCAGATCTCTGTGTTTTTCCATGTTAATTAGGAAAGGGATACTAAGCACATCACAAGAAAGGCTTCAGAAGAGGAATTTGAGAAGAAGTCAATAATTTATGGATCATGTGACTTTTGGGTACTTTTGAATAGCCTTAATCCACATTCATAATATTTTATAATCATTAACTTGAACAAGCATACGAATCATATGCTACAATGTTCTCCCGATGCTAATTTTCTTTAGTTGGTTTTGGCCACCCACTTATTTTATTGCCACGTAATACTTAAATAATTTACGAAGATTCAAATATATACACACATACATAAGTAAAGATGTCCTCATACATATCTGGACATGCATGATGCATCCACTGAATTATTTGATTTCACCTTCCTTTACAGGGAGAAACAGTAATGCTAGGAACATGGGAAAGAAAGGCAGTTGGTTTTCTGCGATCAAGAGGGTGTTTGTTCACCATTCTAAGGAAAAACTAGTCAATGTAAGTTAATATCTTACACAGGGTGGGTGCAGCCGTGCAGGGAAGAAACTGAAAATGCATAATGATTACAGTCTTAGAGTTTTAGATTTGGCATAGTAAAAATATATATATAAAAAAAAGATAAATTGTTGGTGAGGCATTGTTAATAAGTAACAACACAGAACAAGTTGCTAAAATTATTTTATTACTTGTCATTCTTGCTTCGAGTTGCTTCCCTTATAAATTTACACCACCGAGTTCCACTTATCTCTTTTGTCTCAAAACAAATAGCAGATATTCTTCGGAACAATACATTTCATTGAAATAGTGCTGTTCAATTAGGGTTTCAGAGTAGTTTTCTGGATTCAGAGAGCAAAGATCACTAACTTCCAGGCTGAAAAATACTAATGCAATGCAAACTGAATGGAACTTCTCTCCATTATTACTTCATAAAATTGCAGGACCAAGAGAAGAAAAGCACAAAAGAAAGGAAGAAGGGTTTTGGAAATCTAAGGCATGGGGAGTCCAATTCATTAATTCCTCTATTCAAAGAGCCAAGCAGCATTGAGAAAATTTTTGGTGATTTTGAAAAAGAGCAACAAAAAGTAACTTTTAGGCCTCCCACGCCTCCTGAGCAACCAAATGCATCCCCATTTGTGCCTCCTATTTCTCCAAGGGTTGCCTCTCCTAGGCTTGCTTCTCCAAGGGTTGCCTCTCCTAGGCTTGCTTCTCCAAGGGTTGCTTCCCCTAGAGCTGCTTCTCCTCAGAGTGTTCGTCAAAAGGAGATTAGCCACAGACCAGAACCAACGCTAAGAAACCACCATGCTTCAGCGACTAAGATCCAAGCAACCTATAGAGGTTATACGGTAAGCATCCATTGTCTCTTGTTTACTGGATAATATCAAAAAAAATTATTCAAGGCTTTGTTGTGTCCCACCACATCTAACAAGCAAATATTGACAATATCAAATAAAGATCCAATACAAATAGCATAATCCATTTTAATTTTTCTTTGTCTGGTAAGCTTTTTCTTGGGCCACATGTGACCACTCAGATGAATATCCTATCAAATAGACGCATCCATTTTATGGAGGCCTCCTGATGTTAAGGGCAATTGTTTTCCAGTATGTCCATAAATGAATCTGTCACAAACTTTATTTTTGGATTGCATTTGACCAGAATTGTTGGCCAAGTGTTCTCACTAAGACTCTAGTTTATACACAAGATTTCCAGATAGCAAAACTGAAAGGCAGCATATCGCTGCTCAACCTTGATTTGAATATAGGGTTCTCTAACATGCCCTGATACTCGGTTGAGGTTAGCTTGATGAAGCAATTGATAGATGTTCATTTGCATTAACTTTAGGTTTGGATGGCTATATCTGATGCAGGACAGATCTAGAGATCCTATGAGGAGAGAGATTTAAATGGGAAACAAAACTAAAAAGGACTCTTCTAGACCTCTTTTGACTGTTCATGTTCTGCATCAACATCAGTCCATAACCAAATTCACCTAACTAGTACTTGTCATACAGGCAAGGAAAAGCTTTAGAGCATTAAAGGGCCTGGTGAGGCTTCAGGGAGTTGTGAAGGGACAGAATGTAAAGCGCCAGACGATGAGCGCCATGAAATACATGCAACTCTTGGTGCGTGTTCAATCTCAGATTCAGACACGGAGGATCCAGATGTTAGAAAACCAAGCTCAGCATCAAGCTCAATCCAGGAATGATAAAGAAGTGGAGGGTACCTTTGACAAATGGAGCCAGGCAGTAAGTTTCCATATGGTTGATTAGTGAATTTGATTTGAGCTATTTACCCGTAATGGTTCCAACCAGTAATGCTCCCCTTCGGCCCGGCGGTGGTGCAACATTGGAGATTTGATTAATATGATCAGAAGTTATAATTTTGTCACAAAAATCAACTCATTATCCCATGTCCATTATGGCTGATCTGTCCATTTTGAAGGCGTGGCTTTAAGTCTGTCTCTTTACCTGGACTTGACGCTGTGATGCATCTTGTCTTTGGATCTTAATCTGGGTCATCTAACAAAGAATTGAAATCTCACCAGTAGACCCAATGATAATTTGATTGTCTAAAGTGGAAAAGAACATACGCTTTGGTGCTTTTTTATGTTATTATTTCTTTTACAAGAAACAAAATTTACAATTGGTGCACTGGTTTAGTCTGAGGCAGGTAACCATGATGACTGGGATGATAGCTCGCTAACAAAGGAGCAGAGAGAGGCAAGATTGCAGAAAAAGGTTGAGGCAGTTGCTAAGAGAGAAAGAGCCATGGCCTATGCATATTCACACCAGGTACTCTATTTACACTAATCTAGCCCAGCTTCAATTGCATCACAAGGGATACTCTCCCCTCCAACAATATACTTTTCAACCAAATCCATTAATGCACCGACAAATCCATGTCACTGGAGGTGTATATTGGTGTAACTACCCACTTTGGCTGCCGGTATTAACAATTTTGGTCTTGTTTACTTCACCATCATCTACCATGTCTTTTGATTTTCATTCCTTCCTTTGTCATAGTTCTCATTCCCATTTTTCTTATCATGCATCATCCTAAGGACATATTCTTGTATATGGTCTAGAACCCAACACGTGCCTTTTTGGTGATCAATAGTTAAGAGCTTTTAGGTAGGACTTAGGATCTACAGAGCCACACTGTTTTAAGAAACATTATAGTACTATTACTTTTTGAATGCCATCATTGTAGAGAGCCCAAAATGACCAGCCAAACAATTTTGAGCTGTTTGAAAGACACTGTTTCTGCACCTCACAAAGTCATGACTTTGTAAACTCAAAAATTCTATTGTTTGAGAATTTCTTCTTCAGAATCAACGAGTCCAAGAAACGTAACATGTATGTTTTGGGTCATGAGTAAACCCAAGCTCGTAATAGGACTCTGCATGCGTATATCCATGCTATTGACCTACACTTTATCCATTAACAACTTCAAAGGCATTTGCTTCCTTCCTTCTCAAAACTAGCTCAAGAGGAAGTTATTACACCAGTTGGTTCATTTTTTTTCTTCAAATTTGAGTTTTGTTCTCTCTATGCCAACAGTTGTGGAAAGCCTCTCCTAAATCAGGTCAAACACCTCTAAAGGATATCAGATCTGGGGGATTTTCACGGTGGTGGAACTGGTTAGAACGTCAGCTGCCTCCAGCAAATCCACCCGAAAGCCATGCAATGAAGAATTTTCAACTTACACCTCCAAGACCGCATTCAGAGCTGAAGCCAAGCCCACTTCCCCAATCAAGTGATTACAAGCAACGTCATTCTGGGTTTGATAATATGGATATTGCCACACCAAAATCCTCAAAATCAACTATAGTCACGACAGGAAAACAGGCTCGAACCCCACCTCCTAATAGAACCTCACTAGGCAACAGCAGCTTGTCAAGGTATTCAAGACCAAGAGCTAGTGGAGCCGATTCCCCTTTTGATCTGCCATTTAAGGATGATGACAGCCTCATGAGCTGCCCACCATTTTCAGTTCCGAACTACATGGCTCCAACATTTTCAGCCAAAGCCAAAGTAAGGGCTGGTAGTAACCCCAAGGAAAGGTTTCCAGGGACTCCGGGCAGCGAGTCTAACAGGCGAATTTCATCACCTTTGACACAAGGCATAGGGTCTTTCAAGTGGAACAAGGGCTCCTTGTTCTCTAACAAGGATTCTAGCTCCCCAAGAATGTTAGACAAAAACCAGTCACTCCAGTCAATAGGGAATTTGAGTGTGGATTCAACAGTTTCTTTACCTGCTGGGGTTGGAAGGAAGCCATTTAACCGATTTGTGTGATTTCGTTTGGTTTATTTTTTACCTTTTATATCCCCCATCGTGGTGTCTATTTTGATTGTGTATTGTGATAGTTTGATTTATATGATACTGAAAAAATATAATAATGAATAAAAATTAGGATGATGGTTTGGATGTAAACAGGATTGGGTTTCTCAAAGGTATTATGACATGTATGTTTTTTTAGGATTTCTGCAGCCTGTTAGTTCTCTGATTGTAATCCCAAAAGCAAGTGCTAATGCTGTGTTAGAAGGGCTTGCTGTGAATATTCCCATTCATGACTATATACAGCAAGGCATTTGGGCAGAACTGAACCTGAAGCATCTTCCACGGTGCAAGCCGTGCAACGCCTCACCATCCTACAAGGAGCTGTGCGCTTTTAATTGCCTCAAGCGAAACAACCAGAAAGATGCGCCGAGGTGAGTGGTCCAAGTTTGCCATATTGTACACCGTTCACAAAATGGAATCTTCATAATTAAGATGCAGAACATTTACAAGCAAAAGAACGACTATCAGACATAATTCTCATTCCGATTTTTGTATGTACCTACGAACCAATGTTCGGTATTTAACCAGGCAACTGGTCAAATCACCATGACATGTAATCGACTAGAGAGAGCACCAATATTCTGTATCCATCTTCTGCAGAAAGACACTTGCAACTTCAAAGGTGGTATGCGTTTGATGATAAATCATTCAGATCCAGTTGGTCCGTAGACAGGCTTCCCTCTCTCCCTTAGCTTGCCCACGGCTTCTTTCATGGCCTCCTTTCTTTTTTTGCAAGCCAAAACTTTTGCCTGGACACCACTCAAACTGGGGTCCCTCCTCTCCTCAGGTGGTGGCAGCGGCGGAGGCCTTCTGGCTGCCGCACTCGCACCTCGATCACTGACATTCAAGCTGAGCACTGCACCAGCTAGGCCCAATGTCACAGCCCTGCAACATGAACCCTTGACATGTCATAGATTTTATAGTTCTATTGTTTACACTTTTACTGAATTTTCTCATTACCAAGCTACAATCTACTCATTGATTTTACATCTCTTACAGAGGAAAATGAGGAATTTACTAATAAGTTCCTCACCAATCATCTTGCTTTTTAAAGAGGTTAAAATATATTTATTTTTTAGCATGCACCCCTGCTTTTGATATGATATCTTATTAGCGAATGTCTGTCAACCCTGTTCAAGTTTCATGAGGAAAATGAAGTTATAACTCATGGATGAAATAATCCATACAGCGGGTTTAAAGAAGATTATTTTAGCCCTTAAATACGACCTTCGCAAACTTAGCTCTAAAACCTGTTCATCCTTCACAGGAAACACTCTTGAGCATTGCATAGAAACATACTAACGTATATACACTTACAAATGTGTTCAGACATAGGTACAACGTCCACATTCTTCGCACAAACACTTGAAAAACAAGCAACTGCAACAGAAAAACGTAAACCAACCTGCGCTGTACAAGTTTATAATCCAGGTCTCCATCACATCCTAGAGATGGGCATTGAGTCTTCTTTCTTGAGGTTGTTGAGATGGGTACCGTTGCAGGAGCAGGTGCCGGGGTTAGTGAGTGGGCCATGACTCTCCTTGTGGACAGGTCTTGCTTGAGTTCAAAGTAAGTTGGATGGTGTTTGTTTCTTCACAAGTAGTAAGAAAAAGCCTATAAATGAAGGAAGTGGATGGTGTTGGGGTAGAGCTTAAGAAGTACTCGTGGACCCTTCTTCCTTCTCTCTGATTTACTTAGCTTCAACATATTTATTGTGTCTCCCCATTATCTATATGATTATTTCTTATGATCTCTGTTTTCGGAGACTGACCCATGTAATTAGGACTGTTCTTGTTACTTCCTATTTATATCCAAAATGTTCAGTAGTTTCAAACTACAAAAAATGAAATTGTTTGGTTCAAACTCAATATCGAAACGAAAAGTATATGCCGATATTCGCAATTGTTGAAGTCCAATGAAAGAATAATAGCCCGGACATCACAATTCACCACACAATGATAAGTTATTCTCATATATAGATCCTCAGATGTTTGAGAAGATGACGAGGAACCGAAGTTACGAACCCAACAGAATTTTACCGAGTACCGAAGCTCCTGTGACAAGACTTCCAACGTCATGTTCACTTGGAGATTCCTCGGACACTTCTGCATGCAATCCACACGACACCACCCACACAAGTAGGAAAGCGTACGACAGACCTCATTAAAATCAGCTTATCGTATAATTCACGACCATTTAAAGAAGTCAGAACATCATACGTTGATTTATCGATGCATGTGGACAAAAGGAGGGGTTTACAACCCTAAAATGCAAATCAGAAATGCTTTTAACTACAAAATAATATCACCATGTCAACTATGTGAGTTGTAAATTTACTTTTGTAACTTTTAACACTTAATAAATAAACAAAAAACAGTTGAGACTTCATTAGATTAGCACTATTATATCAGGAAATCAAATGAACATCAACTTTAAATTACGAACATAACAACGAACACATAGCCTATGACGATCCAACCCAGGGCAGACAATGAAAATCCTATGTTTATATAACTAGACAGTTCAAAGAGAGCTTCCTCAACTATCGCAGTACCTATCAATTTCATAGAAAAACGACTACAAGCAATTGGTTCACCTTATTTCGCAAACATCGTAGCAAAGAACAATCTAAAGGCAGAAATCACTAAAAATCGAAGACGAGCGCAGGGGATGGTCTTGGGGTATCAGAATGACGTAAAAAAAATTAGGAAAATGTCGGATTAAAACATCTTTGTAATCCATGCCCATAATCTAGTTACAATATAGAAAACGACACAATCCAAGCTGCAAAATTGCCCATAAATAGACAAATATCTTCTGAAAAAAGAAGTTTCAAAACATAGATAGGTCCCTCTTTTAAACTGGCAACAGATAATCAAAATCTATGAAACCCTCACTTGCACACTAATCCTACTCATCATCCTCATCATCATCAGCTTCAGCTGAGTTTAATGCATTCAGTCTCTCAATCAGCTTGGCCTTCCGTTCCTCATAAGTAAGCTTCTTCAAGTTGTACCTGTTAAGAACCAGAAATAGGAACCTTCAAAAATATATTTTCTGCTTTAAAAAATCATGATATTCAGTCAAACAAAATTCAAGGTTTTGCAGTTGGGAGTATTGCAAAAGCACAACCAAACAAGGAAATAACTGAGTTTGGTCAGAATACCACCACAAATTTTCCCAAGATGAAGTACACACGTAGAAAAAAGTAATGAAAAGAGGCAACTGCCTCCGTACATATGCAGGTACATATATACACACCAAAAAGCAACAATAAATCAATAACTGTCCCCACCTCTTGTGTTGCTTGGGAGGTTGTTTCTCAACCTTCTTCAAGGAGGGTTCAGCACGAATGGCAGCATGAACTTTCTTGTACAACTCCTCTATGTCATCAGGTTCAATCTCTCTTTTGATATATTCACTGAAGTGAGACTGGTACTTCTCAGGTTCATCTTCCATCAAGGTCTGGTACCAAGTTAAAACGCAAACAATTAAAAAAAAGTATAAGTTAAAAGACAAACAATTAAAATTAATATCAGAGATTGCAAAACGTTCTAAGAAAGGCAATGATCTGCTATAAGAGGCATGGCACAGAACATAAATCCATACCCTCATATACGCAGCAACATGCCCACCATAGATATACTTGTGGTGAACTCCAGCATCGAACTGCTTACTTTCTTTTCCATAACCAGCAAACCTCTTCTCACTATGGGGGATATCAAGACCACCATCCAACGCTCCCTATAGTGATCACCATAGAAAAACTCATGCAATTAATAATTCTAATCATAACAATATATGTAAAAACATAGAGAACTAAGAGGTTATGAAAGACACGTCTGTGATTGACAATACCTTGAGGGCACCAAAAACACGGTTTCCAGTTGTTGTCCTAATAAGACCAACATCAAGGAGAGCACGGAATGGTCTTCTGCTCTCTGCGGGCTCAACTGAGAAATCCTCGCCAGTAGCCTAATAATAAAATACTTATTTACAAAGAAAACTACCACAAAAGCTGAAAACAGATATACATTTAATTCAGGAGGGGACCAAGGGAGATATAGTATATATATGTCAATATACCTCCACATTGCCTTGATACTCCTCATCCATTTCAAGCATTTTCAAGACGCGACGGGCCAAAAGAAGTCCGGTACAGTAAGCTGAATGCATTACCAACATTCAATTATACAAGAAGACTACCATGAGTAACAGACAAAAAAGATAAAGTGTAGTAGAAAAGCTCTTAAAAGAGATACGATAGAAATACCCGCTGCATAGTTAGTAAGGCCAACTTCAAGCCCATAATGCGGCAACTCATGTGAATAAGCAGCAGCAAGAACCAAATCACCAGCAATACTAGCGGAGATAACTTGTGCAGTAATATCCTTGTTGGTCTGGTAACAATGTTAAGGTTTGAAACGCAGAAGAAAAATCCCAAAATGAAACCCTTCTGATTTTAACTCAAGACCAAACATGTTAGCCAATAGCCAGTGTGATCCATAAATCCCATTACTAAGATCTCAGAAGACCACCAAGTGCCAAAATGCACATTACAAAGAATGTACAAGAATGGTAAATTGTCATTCTTTATCAAATTCTATGGCTAACAAAATAGGAAGCAGAAAAACTATAAAGACAGAAGCTCCTTCTAGTGATCACCTAAACAAGAAACAAAGAATTAAAAAAAGATATCGGGACAGGAATAAACATTACTATAGACATATTTTAGGATACAAATCGCACAACAAATCGATATTTAGGAGTATTATACTTGTTCTTGTCCTGATTAATTAAGCGAATCCGGGCCCGGTAGTCAGTCTTCCCCTCTGGAAATATTCAGGAAATCTTACTGTCAGAATAGAAATAACATCAACTTAAGAATTATAACCATGAATCATTAAACACAATGCATACCTCGCCTTCTCTTAAACTTGACTTGAAATCGCTTGAAGTAGGCCTTGGATTTTTGAGCTTTGACAAAGGCCTGTAATGAATAATAAAATTGTTAGAACACTTGTTCCAAATGTAATAAGAGGGCCAACAATGTCAACAAACCGCGTGGTAACAAAATTAGATCCATTTAACTCGTCTTTTGTTTGCATACACACAACTTTTTTCCAGTTACATACATACAAAAAAAAGCTACACGAAGTAATAGACAATCCGTGCCAAAATACCCATAAGACTGAAAGAATAAGTGTAAAAAACCTACAATAATATGATAAAAATGCATAAAATGTAAGGATATAACGGGAGAGAGGTTACCAACTATATCAATTCTTAGAAAAATTGCCAACAATATGCATGCTTCGGAACAGCAATTAACATATTCCTAAGAATTAAAACGAGGCATTTCCAAGATTCGACAATATTCTCCTTTATCCACCTTTTTTCCGGGAGTCAAACAAATTTCCCATACTCAAACCATAAACCCGTGTTTAAAACCCTTCTCAATCAAACAAACGATACCCAACACATAGCTCCCCTCTTTCCATCCCACACTTTCCCAGCAAGTAAACAAACCTTTAGTTCTAAAAAAAATAAAAATAAGTCAAGAAATGGAACCGACTTCTCAGACAAACACGGATTAATCAGCCAAATCAAACCAACTATTCAAGCATAGTGAAAAAAAAGAAGGAACCATAGAGCCTCAGTACGAGAGTCTTACCATTACTAAGACTCGATCTAACTCCAAAGAGTAGAGAGGAGAGGTACAGAGACGGCTCAGCCTTCGTGAGAGAGAGGCCTAATGTAAAAGAGAGATTTAAGCCCTAGAGGCACCTAATGAAGCTCTGAGATAAACGGATGCGATTGATTATATAGGGACTGACGGTTAGGATTGATTTGTTGGGGGGAGATCGCTAGGGTTTTGTGATTTGGGAACTTTATAGCACTTGAGTAGTGGCATTTTCGTGATTTCAAGGATGGCTTGCGATTAAGGTGCGGTACTCGAGCTAGAACAATATCAATGTATTTTTGTTTCCATGGGCTCTATTTTGGGATTGGGCCTCAAGCCCATACGAGCAAGTACTCTTGAGTCTGGACCTCTTATAATAATCTCTTGGCAACTATTGCACTCCAGCAACTTCTACATGTCGAATGCAAAAATGATCCATACTATTTTAAAAAAAGAATTGGCGTTTAGGAAAAGAGAAATAATACTTGCAGTTGTGAGTGTGCAAGCGCCGTGCAGTCACTTTAAAAAAAGTGAATAAATATGGAACCCACATGAAAATAAATTAATTTTTTAATAGTAGACCCCACTCTTTTTCAAAGCGACTGTACGGCGTTTGTGCATTACACGACTGTATGTAGCATTACTCTTTTAAAAAAGTTTCTCAAGATCTCACTATTTCTAAAAGTTATTTACATCCAATGATTCAAATCTTAAATCGGGATCAGTAAGGTTGCGTTTGGATGTGATGTTGAGTTCTCTTTAAATTGTAATGAGTTGAGATAGTGGAGTGAGTTCTGTGGGGGCTCACCTAAGATGAGTTTAAATATGTTTAGACATTAAAATGAGTTTAAATGTATTTATGGGAAATTAAAAAATGTTATTGGTCCCATATCTAAATAGGTGTTGAATTGAGAAAGATTGTGGGTCCCACATGTAAAGAAGTTTTGAGTTGAGATGAGTTTAGTGATTTGAGAGTTGTGTGTTTAAATATTAGAAGATGTCTAACTCTAAACCGAACCCAGCTAAACTGAGTGTAGTCAAAGAACTAAACAAGCCCTAAAACTATGATCTTTACCACTTGAGCCAAGTCATAACAGTTAAAAATAATAATTATTCTTATAAAAGTGCACTTGGGATATTCCTAATAATGATGGGAAAATCTAATAAAAAGATGATATTATATATGCAAAACATGTTATATAATAAATTGGGTAAGTAATCCATTTAATTATAGAGAAAACTATGTGAGAATTGGTAACATTTGTTTGGCTAAATTTTAGCCAAAGCCCTCAAAACCAGCTCACATTCGACAGTTAAAGATGACCAAATCTCAGCTTTGATCTGGTGTTTCAGTTTTCTTTATATTCACCACCCCTGAGCTTCTCTTCTGTGTGGCCAACAATCTCCGTGACAAACTCGACATCTTCATCAAAGAGATATATTGTTGGAAAATATGACGGTTAAAGATAAAAATAAAGTGCCAAAGTTTACCAATGTATGGAGCAACCAGAAGATACAGTCACAGAAGAATTAGTTAGGGTTAAAAAAAATTAGTGAACCGATAATACTGATCAAATCGGTGTGTTCGGTTCGGTTCCGATTCCTAATAATCAAAACTCGTTAGAAACCGGTTTGATCCTGATTTTGATATTTAGAACATCGATTCGAACTAAACTAGACTGGTAGATATACACATATATATTATTTTTTATATTATATTATATAAATTATATGCTGATTACTAAATAATATAACATGAAATTTAATATTATTATTCATATCTATTAATCTTTAAATTTGAATATAACATAAGACTAACATAAAATTAGTCTTATAAATTTTAATATAACATTTGATAATGATATAATATAAATTAATCTTATAATTTTTAATATAACATTTGAATTTTGATATAATATTTAAATTTAAATTTTATGTTAAAATATAACATAAAATGAGAGATATGGGTCAATTACTTGCTACAGTTTTGTTGGAATAAGATTTTGTTTATCCGTAAAATCAAAAAAATCAAACTGGACCGAAACTAGAAAAATCAAAAGTTTTAGTTTCGGTGATGAATCGTCTGGTATCAATTCTTAAATTTTCAAACCGGTTTGATTTTAAAAAATATCCAAAATCAGACCGAATTGGATCAGTTACACCCATAGAATTAGTTGAAGAAAAACACCATTTGGAATAGTACAAAACTATTTTATGTGTAATTAACATATAGTAACGCCAATTAATTATCATTTTTATGCGTACAAAATGTTACCAATATTGCTCAACGTATCCGGTTATTAAGAGAGAAATTTATTGAAATCTGGCTATCAGGGAGCAAATCCACAGTAAAACAGTGTTAAGGATTACACTAAAAATACGATTGTCCATATGCATTTATCCAATGCACTTTGTGCAAAGTATTCATTGGTATTACCATTGAATATCATATGAAAAAATTTCAATAATTAAAAGATCAATAATGTTAGCTATAGTTTTAGAGTATGCAAATTTTGCGAATTTCATTTGAAAAAAAAATGTGAACTCTATTATTAAAATATAAGTTTTTTCATGCGAGTCTCGATTTTGTCAATTTTTCTCAAATAGAGAAGGTAGAATATGTATATCCTAAAAATGTATCTAGCATTAATTATATTAAGGTTCTTTTACAGTGATTTTGTGTTTGACGGAAATGAAATCGCCGCAAAAAGCCTTTAATTCCAGCAATTTTGATGTCATCGCGGACTTTTAACATAAAGTTTTGAAACTGGTATTTTACAACGATTTTTTCACTTTTTTGCGACGGAAAAATTCACCGTAATATTTAAAGACTTGTTGTGACGGAAGTGGTCTGATGCAATTGGTATTTTAATAGTACTAAGTTTCGAAATTGGTCTTTTGCGATGATTTTTTTACTTTTTGTGACGGAAAAAGTCGCCGCAATATTCAAAACTGAAAGAAATGTCATTTTCAGCGATGTAAATTTAGATGCAAAAAGTGAATTTTAAGCACTCGGGCGCCAGAATGCCTAGATCCATCCCTTCACTTTTTCTCATCCCCTCTCTATCTTCCCCCCAATGTCGTTATCCTGCTCTCCCTCGATCTCTACTCTTCACGCCTCCACGCAGCAGCCACTGCACGCCACCGTAGACCCACCGTCACCGTCCACCTCCACCGTCGCCGACCAACCCAGCCATGCCCCTCCCTCGTGACTTCTCTCTCTCCCACAGATATCCCTCTCTGTTCACCCTCAAATTCCTTTCTCCCTCAGGTTCCTAGTGTTGTCGCATCCTCAACCGCCGCACCACCTCCAGCTACCGACGTAGCTACCCCTCAACAGTCCCCAGCCCCTCCACCAAAGCTCTCCCTCTCTCTCATCATCAATATGCTCTCCCCCTCACGAATCTCGCTCAAGCTCCTAGTACAAGTTGTGCGCCGCCTTCATCCACGGCACAGCACCACCACAAGTTAGCCCTCCACACGGCCGCAAGGCCACCCCCATGGTCCACCGCCTCCCTTCAACACCGTAAGCCAACCCAGAATAGAGCAACCCTCTGCTTTTGTTTGCCAGCATATAGAAAAGTAGCTTTTATCTCCAATTAAAGGAAATTCTTTGCGCCTTGATGGTGGGTTTGGTAGATAGTTGTGAATATAACTCATAAATCTATGAAGTTGTTTTAGTTTCTCGGATGTTTATATTCATTGTTAGATTCAGTAGGATTGATATATAATTTTTGTTTTTTTTCCTGTTTACGAATTATAGGTATATATGTTGAATTTGAAGGTCGAAGGAATTGCATTTCCATTTTTGTCTGACCTTGTCACAGCAGCTGTGAATCTCAGCCCTTAAATTTTTGTATAACTCCTATTTCCATAGCTCCTAGATTATAAGCTTACTTGATTAAATGGTGCTATGCTTGAATATATAGATAGATTTAATGTATGTATCGTATGTGTTGGTATGTGATTGGATTATGTGAAGTTGTGAAGTGATGGGGATCATTGTGCAGTTGTGATGTGGTTGGAGTTTTTTTGCAGTTTTTTTCTTTTTCAATTTGTTTCTTCTTTGGCAAGAGTGATACAATTGGTGAAGAACTTCTCGTTTTATATATACGTCATTAAACCAGTTCTGAACTCATATAGAAAAATTGTGGCAGATTCATCAACCTCTGGTTAGTGCTGAGCATGACTTTATTTTGTGCAATGTGGCTACCAGAAATTTGAAATTATTGGGACATTTGGGTTAGTGACGGTGCTAACACTTGTGGGCTTTATTTGTGGGGCTTGACAAACATTTTTATACAGCACTAACCCTAAAAGCTTGTTTTAGTGGAGTTAGACCTTATAATATCATATCAAAAACCGAGTGATTGTGAGAATTTTGATAACTATAAAACATATATGTATTTTTTTTTTCTTTCAAAAAACTTTATTAGAAACTACATTTGAAGAAAGGTTGCGTTGTTACTTGTTTGCTTGGTATGACACCAAGGCTTCTGAAGTGTAACTGTTAGTAGCACTCTACTTTTTCAATAATCGTGAGCCACTGGATACAAAACAGAGGTGGTTGTGATTGGCCTTTTATAGTTTACGATTATGATTATAGTTTATATGTTTTGTTTAGCCCTTTATTTTCTCTAAAATTCTTTCATTGGTATACATTAAAAGTCAATTGGATGCAGTGTTCTTGTAAGGCATATTGAAATATAATGTGAATTTGTATTTTTTTATATAGAATGTTTTAGTACCTTTATTATTATTATTATTATTATTATTATTATTATTATTATTATTTTTGTTTATCAAAGACCATTTCCAGCGACTTAGTGTCGCGGGAAATTATTTTTTTCGTCGTATGAGTATTTCCAGTGACAAGAAATAGCCGGAAATAGTTTTTGTGGCGATAATAAAATTGCCGGTAATAACATTGATATTTCTTGTACAACAATATTTGCGGCGATTAAATATGATCGATGCAAAAGGTTCGGATCATTTGCAGAGATTTCCTTATCATTTGCGACAAAAATTATACGTTGAAATTAAGTTTTCCCAACAATAGTTTGAGGAATATGTGATGTCCATTTACGGCGAAATTTTGGGTTATTGCAGGGGAAAAAAATCGCTGGAAATAATCATTTTTTGCGACGATTTTTTAGTTTCGTTATTTTTTTACAAAAGTGAATAGATAATACCAACTAATATGCAGCGAATTAAAAATCGACGAAAATGCTCAAATGCGGTGATTTCAAACTCTTTTTGCGATGAAACTGAGTGCTAAAAAAGGTTATTTTTTTGGTAGTGAGGCATTGTTTGTGAAACAAGGTATTCTAAGGTATTAATTAGATATTCTCAATATTACTAAAACACAAAATGCTTTTCAATTTAAAATTTTTAACTTTTTCATTTAATAATTACCTAGTCATTACAATTTTTCTAAATTTTCAAACAAAATACAAAAAAATAATACAATTTTTTCAAATTTCAAAACAAAAATTATATCCAAACAATTATTTAACTTTATAATATTTTTATTCAACTTTTTCTCTATTTTTTCAAAACCTAATAAAATATTTTAACTCAAACAATTTCACTATTATTCAAAAATCATTTTACTATTATTCACAAATATTCTAACATATCCTAAACGTAGAAGCCAACCCATTCACGACCGACATGATGTGTTTTTCTATTTTTTAGATCAGAATATCCCCCATTCACAATCTTAATATAGTACTTGATCATGATATACTTCACAAATTAAAGATATCAATTCAAGAGAAGTAAACTATGATTTCCCCAACTTATATACATTAAAATTCACTAATTAATCGAACCAATCACTAAAAAAAGGTGGCGAATTCTAGAAGGAAGAAAGAATAATACTATTCGATTCGTCTGATGAAATAAGTCCGTTGATGTCAAGCAGTTGCCAAGTTTGACAAAATATGTTTTGATTCTTGCATCATTCGAGAAGAGAGAAAAAAAAGACATAAAGCAAATTTGACTGTAAAAATCAAAGATATACTACACAGTTGATAAAGAAAAAAACAAAAAAAATTGTGTGGTGTGTGGCGTAGGGATGATGAGTAAAATTTTTCTTAATACTTTATTTGGCAAAAAAAAAAAAGTAAATACGGTATTATCTGCACCCGTTTATCAATAGATCCAGTGAGCTCACCGGCAATCTCTAAGAACAAGATGATCAAATATAGTAGTGTTTCGATAGTACGAAATAAACAATAATCTGATTTTTTAAATAATGTTTTTCACATTTAGAAAATTGTTTATAAGAAACCTTATATAGATATGGCTCCAATCAAGATTCAATTAGGACTTAGAAAAATTTCAAAAACAAGATCTTGTACATTCTCTTGAAAACAAGTCTCATGATGTGTCTATCAAACCCGAGATCGCAATGTCGCTCAACCGAGGGACCATCGAATATCGATCGAGCACTTGGCAATATTGTTAGACTTTTGGCTATATATCATGTAGTGTAGTGAATCTCATCGTGAAGAAGTGTACATTTTTATTTATTTATTTATGAATCTACTTTTTATAATAAATAACATGCACAAAATTTACACATCTAAAACTGTCGTAGCAGCACGAGTGGAGGCATTGAGCAGTATACTTCTACTCATTTTCAATCAAGTGACACAAGATCAATTGTTGAAAAATGGTTTGGGCGTCGAATGAACTTGGAAGGGATATTCAGCTCCGAAGGGATAGCTCATGTGTTAGAGGACCCAAGTCTTGAGCTTCAAGAATCGGAGTTAGTCTGCAAGCCCAGGGATGCAACCTATAACAGATGCGTGGAGGATCATGTAGTGAACAAATAATGCCTTCGTTTGATCAGGAAGGTTATCCTACCAATTTATTCGAGGGTTATCCAATATAGAGTCTAAGATCAGTCATTATCATCACCTTCATATTTCTATAAATAACACTTAAATGTAATGTATTTGGCATTCGTTCATATGCTTATATTGAGACAATTTCTCTCTAATTTAGGCATTGAAATCCCACTGGACACACCATACCGTTATCTCCTCTGTTGCAGGTCATCCGTGTAGTTAGTAGTGTGAAACATGTCCTTAACCGAACTAATAACCTTCCCTTATTTAAATTGCTACCAACATCAACTTTGGCTACAATGAGTTGTTGACAAGGCAGATCGAAACAGCTCCCGCAATCTGGAATGTGTTTTTTTTCAATTTTGACAATGTAGGCGCGATAATTAATGTCGAAAAGTCTCGACAACCTATATATCTATCTACCTTGGCATGCCGGCATGGGAGTTTCCATTTTATATTCATTAACTACTAATGTTTCTATTCACCTATTTCTCTAGTCAATATGGAGATATAATTATTTTAGTTATAAATTTTTTTTTATAAAAATAAATTTATAAATTAATTTAATTTGATATAATACATTAAATCATAAAACACTACAAGAAAAATGGACTTTTGTGACCATTTAATTGTAGCGAAAAGATTATTTGTGACCAAAACAGACTCATTTTAGCTGTAAATAGTCATTTCGTTAGAATTAAATGACCACAAATAAGCAGTTTTCTTGTAATGAAATTATTTTTATTATAACGTAAATTTAATATATTATATAAAATCGTATCAATTTATAAATTTATTTTTATAACCTCTTTTTTCAATTCGGAAGTGTATTACTTCTCATGCAAATGCAAAGAAAATCATGAGTGAAAACTCGTGTGTCATGCACTCCACGGTGGCACTACCTCCGTATAGTACACCACTGAACTGTCAGACATGATGATCTATAAATAGCACTGCCCATCTCAATGCATTTCATACAGTTTTTGCCTTGCAGCCCTCGAGCCAATTCCTAGCTTTTGAGAAAATTAAGAAATTTATAACCATGACCGTCCAAACACAGACCAAGATTCCGGTTGTTGATTTCTCTGACGAGAACCTGAAACCTGGTACAACTTCATGGCTGAAAGTTCGCAACGATGTTTGCCGTGCACTCGAGGAGTACGGCTGTTTTGCAGCAGAACTCGGCAACAAATTTCCTCTGGAGCTTCACGAGGCTATCTTTGGTGCAGCACAGGAGTTGTTTGATTTCCCCACAGAAACCAAAGAGAAAGTTACCTCTGAAAAGCTTTTCCATGGCTATGTCGCGAGTCCTCTCCGCGAACGCATGATGATCGATAACGCAACCTCTCCGGAAGTGATTCGAAAGTTGACGAATATCTTCTGGCCCAACGGAAATGATCATGTCCGGTAATAATTTAGTCCCCCCATCTGTTTCATTCTCGGATTTGCATCGTGTAACATGACTATCTTTTTCATTTTGATTAGTGAGAGTGCTGATGCATACGTGAAGAAGATGACAGAATTGGATGAGATGGTGACGAGAATGGTATTTGAAAACTATGGTGCAGAAAAATACTATGATTCTCACTTGGAGCTTACTTCTCGCACTCTCTCGCTTTTAAGATACAAAAAACATCAGAAGGACGGGAACAATGAAGGGATTAAAACCCATACGGACAAGCACTTCACCACCATACTCCATCAAAATCTAGTGAGGGGTTTGGAGGTAAAAACTAAGGATGGTGAATGGATCGGCTTCGATCCATCGCCTTCATCCTTTCTATTCTTGGCTGGTGATGCTCTCCAGGTATGCTTTCCTAGAACGCACCATCTCCGTCACTTAAATGACAATATTTGATTTGTAAGATTCAAGATTTTAAACTTATCTTTCAAATCAAATTACGCCGTCTTAGAATAGCAGCCAAAAATTGAGTGATGTTTTGGTATTTTTTTAGTATTGATAATGGGTTTCAGATGATAAAAGTAGAGTACTGATGATGACTAATTAATAAAGTTTTGTAAATGAGCAAGGTATGGAGCAACGACAGAATAGAAGCAAGCTTGCATAGAGTAATGTTGGTGGAAAATGAGGAGAGATACTCATTGGGGACGTTTGCATTCCATGAGGGGACGATACACGTGCCAGAAGAATTGGTTGATGAGAAACACCCTTTACAGTACAACCCCTTTAACAATCGTGAATATGCCAAAGCACAAGTTGCTCTCATTCAGAAAGAAATTTCACTCAAATCCTTCTGTGGTGTTAACTGTTAATTCAAGTACTAGTACTGTAGTACTAGTCCTGTTGGCTGGCTGTTCAAGTGTGTTTGTATGGTAGTACTATGGTGATGCTTCTGTTGTAAGAGAATTGCATATAAGATGTGATGCAAAAGGCTACTTTTCACGTTGTAATCTGAACGTGTAAGAATAATAATAATTAATATAAAGAATAAACAATGCCTTTTGTGAAATTAGTACTGCATGTCCCAAAAATTTAAGTTTATGATAAGATGTAGATTTAATTATTTGTATTATATTCTTAACACTCTCTCACGTATGTGTCAAACTCTTCATCAATGAATAAGTCCAACATGTAGAATATCTAATTAAATGAGTAGAGTGTTGAGTCAATGTTCGAACTCAAAACATTTGCTTTGATATTATGTAAAATTATGACTTGTCTTAAAAGTTTAAACTTATGAAAAGAGGTAAATTCTTTTAAGGTCTCTCGTATTCTATTATTCGATTTCTGTTAAATTTATTTGTGGCATGTATTTTCTATTACTTTTATCCATACATTTAATCAAGATCAATTATAACCACACAACAATTGGAGACTTTTTTCCAGTCTCCAATTAAGCTAGGCATTGAAAATTGACTAGTGCTAGCTAGGGGTGTAATCGGTTCGGTTTTTGATAAAATTTAGAACCGAACCGGTATGTACCAGTTTTACATTTTTCAAAATCGATTACGCACCGATTACCTTCCTAAACCGGTATCTCCGGTTTTACCAGTTTTCGGTTCAGTCTGGTCAGGTTTTCTGGCTTTTTACTAAAAAAATCCATATACACAAACTATCAAACACACATATAAAACACACAATCTGTTTTATAATGCAATCCATATTCACAAACTATCAAACACACACACACAGAGACATATACACTGACACACACAAACACACATATAAATTCAAATGTTCAGTTATCTTCAGAAGTTTCAAATGTTCCAATACACTGACACACACACACATACATATACATATAAACAAACACACACAGACACACAAAAACACATATAAATTCAAAAAAGTTAATCCATATACACAAACACAGGTTTCTAGTTCATGCATATGGAGAGGGGGGATTGCAGAAGCTTCAATTCCCATCAACAATAAACTGCACTTTCAGGTAATTTCATAATCACAAAACCCTAATAATACAAACACAATCACAAAACCCTAATGATTCATATAACTTGAATTAATTTCAAATAACTTAAATAAGTGAAATGAAAAAAATAATGGAGAAAAATTACCGTGAGGAATCGAAGAAAGAGAGACGTGAGGTGAGGCCGTAAGCCCGTGCATGGAGGTTCGACGACGACAGTGATTCCGTGAGCTCACGGTATGTGCAATGGACGGTGAGGGGAGGTAGAGAGACGGAGAGTGAGGTAAAGAGATGGAGAGTGAGGTATATAATATATTAGACTATTAGTATAGTTATATATTAGTATTAGTTATAAACTTATATATTAGTATAGGTATATAAATTATTAGACTATATAATAGTATTAATATTAGACTATTAGTATAGTTATATATTAGTATTAGTTATAAACTATATATAAATATAGCTATATAATATATGATCAATTAAATTTTCATTTTTAAAATTAAACTTTTATTTCATAATAACATTATCTTATATATAATTATATTAATAGCATATGATCAAACAAATTACAAATGTTCACATTTAAGATGAATATTTTATGTTATAATTTATAAATTATAATATGAAATTATTTCATATATGATATATAATTATATATATTATATATAAAAATTTCACATTTAATTATACATTATATATAAAACTTATATATATATATGTAAAATATTTTGTATAATTTTAGTTTTGTATAAAACTTATATATAAAATATTAATTTATATATATATATTTTATCAACTGGTCTAGTCCAGTTCGGTCCCGAAAATCTTAAAACCGGAACTGGACCGGTTCCGACCGGTTTGCACATTACAAGAACCAATCCCGGACCGGACCGATCTGGACCTGTTTTTTTGTTTAAATTTACACCCCTAGTATTGGCTCGAAGGTGCTATTAAAGGAGATCTAAAACTAGTCAAATTAGGCTTCGTTTGCTTCCTAAAATCATCTCAACTCATCATTACAATTTTTTCAAATTCCAATACAAAATATAATAAACAATTCAACTTTTTCAAATCTCAAAATAATAATAATATTAAAAAATAATATTCTAATAATATTTTATCATCTAAACTCAACTCAACTCAACTCAGTTTAACATCCAAACACAGCCTTAAACACTATTGAACGAAGGAACTTACAAAAACCACAAGAGGTCTAATGCGTGCAATCCATATTCTATTCCCCAAGTGCATATAGCTATCATCGATGAAGCCAAAACTTAGGATAATGGACTATGATCATGACATTACAACTTATTAAGATATTTATGGTACAGAATTTATAGCCATTAAAGGAGACCATTCCTTGGGTCTTTGAGTCTCTGACTCCCCCTCTCTCTGTTTGATATTTTTTTTTAGTTTAAATTTTGTTTTTAATTTTCTGTTTTGTTTATCAATTTTGTTATTTTTTAAAATTTCTCTTACTTTTTTTTTTATCTCATTTATTACATTTTTTTAAATCTTTTTCAAGTGCTTTAATTTTTAGAAATTTAGTTTAACTTTTTTTTTTTATCAAAGACTTCTTTGTTTTTTTCTAAATTTCTTTATGTGTTTTTATCTTTTATTATGTGATTTTTTTAAAAATTTATAACTTTATTATATTTTTTAAACGTTTTTATTGAGTTTTAGAACTTTTAGCTTTTATTAATTCTCCAGTGATTTTTTTTTTTAGTTTTTAAATATATTTGCCAAGTTTTTTTTGCTTATTTAAATTTGTTATTGTTGCTTAGAAATTTTGTAATTTGTTTGACACGTTGTCTCATAATTGGTATTAATGTGCTTTGACAAATGGATCAATTTGAAATTTAACTAGGTATTATAAGGAAGAATATTGCTACATTCACAAAGAGATTTTTTAAAAATAAATTCACAAACTGACGTAGTTTTATATGATACATTAAATCTGCTTTAAAATAAAAATAAATTTACAATATAACGTACCATATCAAGCCACGTCAGTTTGTGACTTTACTTTTATGAAATTCATTTGTGTTTAAAGCATTTATTGCTAGATATAGTATGTGATACCCCATATGATAAGGATAATGGTAGGTGATGTATGAGATCTCACATTGTTTAGGAAGTGGAAGTTCTTGCTCTTTATAAAATTCTAATAAGGCTCCAATTGTGATATCCCATATGATAAGAAAAATTGTAGGTGGTAAATGAGATCCCACATTGTTTGGGAAAAAAAAGTTATTGCTCTTTATAAGGTTCAAATGAGACTCCAATTGTATCATTGACTTGTCATTTTAGAATATAGGTCATGTGGTTTAGGTCTTCCATTGGGGCATTACAAATGGTATCAGAGCTTATCCCAACCAGAAATGTGGAACTTGAGTCGTGCCACCTACAACGGACAGGCCCAACGAGGACATCGGAAATTTAAGGGAGGAGATTGTTTTACCCCATATGATAAGGAAAATGGTAGGTGGTGAATGAGATCCCACAATGCTTAGGAAGAAAAAGTTATTGCTCTTTATAAGGATCCAATAAGACTCCAACTGTATCATTAACTAGTCATTTCAGAGTATAGGTCATGTGGTTTGGGTCTTCCATTGTGGCGTTACAAATAGTATCAGAGCCAATCTCAACCAGAAATGTGGGATTTGAGCCGCGCTACATGGATAGGCCCAACGAGGACATCGGGAATTTAAGGGGGGTAAATTGTGATACCTCATGTGATAAGGAAAATTGTAGGTGGTGAATGAGATCCCACATTGTTTGGGAAGAAAAGTTCTTGCTCTTTATAAGGTTCCAATGGGATTCCAATTGTATCATTGATTAGTCCTTTTTGAGTATAGGCCATGTGGTTTGGGTCTTCCATTGTGATGTTACAAATGATATCAGAGCCTATTCCAATTAGAAATGTGGGATTTGAGCCGTGCCACCTACAACGGACAGGCTCAATGAGGACATCGGGAATTTAAGGGAGAGATTATGATACCCCATATGATAAAGAAAAGTGTAGGTGGTGAATGAGATCTCACATTGTTTGGGAAGAAAAACTTCTTGCTCTTTGTAAGGTTCCAATGAGATTTCGATTGTTTCATTTACTAATCCTTTTGGAGTATAAATCATGTAGTTTGGATCTTCTATTATGGCGTTACATACTCCTAGAGTATGCAAATCTCATGTACTTCCTTTAAAAAATAATGAGCCCACCATTAAAAAATAAATTTTTAATATAATTTCTAGATTTACCCACTTTTTTTTTAAAAAAAAGTATGGGTTACACATTATGATTGTACAAATCAAATCTCTTTCTCTATACAAAAAGAAATTATCTAAGTTGTATATTTAACACACTTGCCACACCTCCACGTTGGCTCTTGTAAGTTTTCCATTTTACCCTTGTTTATAATATAGCAGCTGAGAATGAAAATGATTACACATATAAGATGAGGTGATAAATCTATTAATAATAATGAGATAATTTATGAATAATAATAAAATGGTTTGAGTTAAGATTTTTATAGAGTTTTGAGAAATGAAAGAGAAAATGTTTAATAAAAAAATTATAAAGTTAAAAGAGAATTAAAATATAATTTCTTAATATAATTTCTGTTTTGAGATTTGAAAAAGTTAAATTATTTTTTGTGTTTTGTTTGGAAGTTTGAGAAAGTGATTAGGTAATAATTATATGAAAAAGTTGAAAAAAAATGTTTGTATTTTAATGGTGTTTTGATGTTGAGATGAGATGATTTGAAAAGTTTGTGAAACCAAACCAGGCCTAAGAGTTATTCTATTATTAAATCAATGTGTAAAGTAACTCATCTATATCTCTTAAATGATAATATTTGATTTATAAGATTTAAATTTTAAAATTTAAAATTTATTTTTCAAATCAAATTGTGCTACATAAACATTTTATTAGATGTATTTTATATACTGACTTGAGAATAAAAGAGTAATGATACTCATCATCTCATCATTTTATGATGTAGTATTAAATGATTGTAAATTATTTATTATGTTTCACTTGTGAGTCTATCATTTAATGTCACATTAAAAAATATTGAGAGGACGATGATAGAAAAGATGATAAATAAATTTGTCGAGAATAGAATAACTAAAACAATTAAAACTAGGTATCTAATAGTGGCACCAGCGAGGTTCCCCGAATCCCCGACGCACGTCCCTTTGATATTCCGTGAGGTCCGGCATCTCCTTTGTCTCTCTCTATTTCAGGATTTTGAAGATCTTATAAATAAGAAAAAAACAATGAATTTGCATCTGGTGGGTATGAAGTTCAGGCTTATAAATGAAAACTTCCTAGCATAGCATGAGTTGCGGTGATTGGGTGGCAATGAAAATTGATTTCTAGGGGATCGGTTCTTACAAATAAATGACTATTACAAGGTGGAAACATGTGTTGATGGCATTGTGTCAAAAATAATGAAATCGCAAAGCACATGAACACCGAAAAAAAGGAACCAAGTAAGCTGATATGAGAAACAAGAGGCTGATGGTCTGATGACATATAGCCCGGTTCTTCAAATGAAAAATTTGGGTTCGAACTCAAAAAAAGAAAAAGAAAAAGTAAGCTGATCTGGAAATGTGAGAACTATCATCTCATACATCACACACTAACATATGATTTGTTATTTTTATCATTCTATTTAAACACACACATATTAATGTGAAAATATGTGTGTTTAAATAGAAAGATAAAAATGATAAATAACATGTTGGTGTGCGGTGTAGGGATGATAAATATCATTTCTTAGATTACCTAGAAATGCAAAGATAGCTTTTAGGCATTATTTAGGACTTGTTTGGGGTTGCGGTAGGAGTTTTAAAAAGTGCTAATATAGTTTTAAAAGCTCTTTAATAAAAAAAAATAGGTTGTTTCGGTGTTACATATTAAAATACTTTTAATCTCCAATAAGCTAAAAAGTAAGTTTGAGGAAAAACATCAATTTTTCCAGAAAATGCGAAATGTAATTCAAATTTTAAAAAAATTATCAATAGATAAAAATATCTATACAACTTACAAATAATTACAACTCTCAAAATTTTAAAAATATGATCATAATTTTTAAAAATTTAAATAATCGTCATTTGTTTTAATTTGTTTCCAAACAAACGTAACGTGTTTGAAAGTACTTTAAACATATGATTACTACACAGTAAATAATTTTTTAATAGTAGAACTTATTATTTAAGTTATAAGTTATAAGTCTTAAAACTATAAACTATATTTTTCACCGTAATCTCAAACATACATTTAGACTTAGAAAAATTTTACTCATCATTCCTATACTATACACATACTTTTATTTTTATTTTTTTTCTTTAATATATGTATGGTAAAGGATAATGAGTAAAATAATTCCGATGAAAAAGTTGAAATAAACAAGTTGCTCCTCATTTTCTTCTATTTTGAGTTTTAAAACCACGTGACCACCAAATGGGCGAGTGTGTAGGATGTGTTAAAGTAAGAGGTTGCAAGAACTCATACGGAAATCTTATTAGTAATTTAACAACAACAAAAATTATTATCACTATAAAAAGATATTATAAAAATAAATTTATAAATGAAATAATTTTATATGATATGTTAAATTTATTTTATGATAAAAATAACTTTACGATCGTATTATATCAAGTTACATACTGCTAAACATTTCTGGATACTCAAGTCCACAAGTTTCAATTTTTTGCTGTGGTTGCTATGGATAACTTATGGTTCTATAGAAATCAGATTGTGCATGACTCTCTAAATCTTTCTATAGAATAATTTGTTGTTACATGGGATTTTAAAGAAAAAAATGAAGGGGTAGAAAAAATATGGACCCCCCTCGAATAAGTACTCTATTTCTTTTGATGTGGTGGTAAGATCAAATGGAAGCACATCAGTTGCAGTTTGCATATCACATACTGGGGAGACAATTTTCATAGTGGCAGATCAAATAGGAAGCTGCAATCCAAATCTAGGCGAGGCAATGGCAGCATTCTTAGGAGTTAAAGAAGCATATTCAAGGCATTTATTGAACATCACAATTGAAGGAGACTCTCAAAGAACAATATCAGCATTGACAGTCACAAGAAACTCAAGACTGGATTGTAGAAGGTACCATAAGAGACACAAGATTGCTACTGGACAATTTCTTGAACTGAGAAGCAAACAAAATATATCGTTCTCAGAATCGATGCGCGCATGCCATTGCGCAATGGGTTGCTTCTAATAATTTCATTGAAAACATTCCTCTAACTAAAGTTCCGCAGTATTTATTGAATTTTCATAGTAAAAAAGACTCACATGTTGTCATTTCTACTTTCTTATAGTAGTTTGCAATGTTTGAACTGATACATTTTTTTTTCTTGACAAGTTCTTCATTATAAAGTACTGGGAAGAGAATCATCATAGTTTAGAGAGTAAAATATTACAAATTGGGGCTCCTTTCCGCTATGAAATTTCAACAGTGGAGGGGGGATGTGGAGAGAGACAAGTTTCCATATTGATGGTTGGAAGCAGTCCATTGCGCTAGTTCATGCGCATATCGATTTTGAGATCGATAAATTTTTCTTACATGCTAATTTGAAAAATGATTGAAGCAGACATCTTGAGTCTAATGAAATGCTTTGAATTTCCTAATCAATTCTAAAATTATGATCTGATATAGCATCAATCACTTGGGAGTCCCCTTCAATTTGATTCATTCATGTTTGCGCCTCTTCGATGCCTTCTAACGAAGTTGTTGATACATTTATCTCTTTATGTTAATGAAAGTTTTTTTCTGAGGAAAAAAAAACGTTCGTAACCGAAAAAGCAATAGGAAAAGCTACAACTGGGAAAACGACGACGTCCACTTAAATTTATATGGGGTTTGATATATACCTGAAACAGGCCCCAAATTATGGTACCCCCGTCGCCTTCGCCAACGAAGAAAAAGAGATCCTCTAGGGTTTACCACGCAAGTCTCCACCAAGTAAACTCTCCCTCGCTCTTTCTGGGAATCCTTGTTCCATTTACTAGTTTTATTCTATAAAATGATAGCTGTGCTGGGAATTTTTCCTAGCGCTGAATGTGTTGTCTTTCGGTTTGTTTTCCTTCAATCTCAATAGCCGAACTCGAATTAGCTTATTATTTCATTCCTTGCCTTAAATTTGGTTTGGGATGTTTATATTCTTTGGAAATCGGATTAACTTTTGTTGTTGCGTTTGAGTTTCATTTCCGTGATGTTGTAATGTGTTAGTGGTCCACTTGGTTGCTGAGGGAGTGTTTCGCCGATGGAAACACATAAAATTGTTGGATATGAGGCTTTAATTATTCGGTTTCTGCTGGGTAACTTAGGGGTTATCTTGAACAGGGAAAAATGAAGTGGAAATAGAAATTTCTAATTACATAGTTGTAAATCCTATTTATGCACGATGAGCCATTCTTCCTCTCTTTTTTTTTTTTTTTTTTTTTAAATTTTTTTAATTCACTTGTTTATTTCTGATCTAGGTCGAAAGAGGACTTATTTCACTCAGTATTTTGCCATCTGCAGTTTTTTTTTTCATTTTTTTACGAATAATATGAAATTATGTCATGGTGTAAAAAATTAGACAATGTTGAAGCTGGTGCCTTCAAATGAACACCCATAATGTTGTGCCAGATAAAGCTTATTTTAGGTTATGCAAAATTTAGGGGTTCTTATATTCGAATTGGGCACTTGATCAGTTTATAAAGTTGAATGTTGTGCCAGAGACTGGGTCTTGGGATTATCATGAGTATAGGGAGTATTAGTGTGAACAAGAAAGTATGAAGCAAGAGACACTGTTCTTGGATTGTTTGAATACACCAACCATATTTAAATCAAACCATTAATGGAGCATATGAAATCCCGTATTTAATAATTGTGATATTTCCTATCCCATCCTTTTAAGTCTTGTTGAATGAACAAACATGATTTTTTTTTTCTTTTTTGCTAATGATGAAACGATTAACCACAATACATTTGTAAACTAGTTTTTTTTTAAGTAGTTGAAATTTTTATTGAACCCAAGGGGCATAGCCCAATGACAGTGGCTATATACATGAGAAACATCTAATTAGGAATAGAAAAAGATACAAGGAAATCGTGGGAGCTGCCTAAAGAAGCAAAGTATTGAAAAAAAAGTTTTAAGCTCTTCCATCATCTGTTCACGGTCCTAAAATTTTTTTACTATTCATTTCCCTACAAAGATAGCACTGTAACAGATAGAAGCCATATTCCACGGTACTGCAATTTGAGGGGTGTATATAGCTCTCTCTAGTTTATAAAGAGATCTACTGTTTTTCTAGGCATATCCCAAGCCAGCCAACACTACCAAAGAAGTCATTCCACAATGCTCTGACAACCTCACGATGGAGTAAAAAGGTGGTCTACATATTTTTTTGCTCCTTTTTCACATTCAACATTAATCAATTGCAATGATATGACATTTCCTTAGGTTATCAATGGTGAGGATAATTTCCTAAGGAGACTGTCCAAACTAAAAAGGCTGCTCTTAAAGGTGTTTTAGTCTATTAAATATTCCTGTAAGGAAAATAGTTTCTATCCTGAGGTATGAGAACCTGATAAAAAGAATGGAAAATAAACTTTCTTCCTTGGAAGGGCCCAAGGCTGTCTTATCTAAAGCTTCAAGACTTGATCTGGTAGAGTACATGAGATTGAAAACTTCTGCGAATGCATCGACTTCCCAATCAGAAGCCACTCTGAAAAAAATGACATTCCAGTGAGGGGAGTCACTAGAAATCCCAATAATCTGGCCACTGAAGCTTGCTGTACACGTATGCTATTATATGCCTCTGTGAAAGCTACTTGAGTGCCCTGTCACTGCACCATTAGTTGTGCCATTTGTGAATTAGTACCCGATATAAATGAGTAATTTTTATGTGTGGATATGAGTGTGTTTTTTTCTTTTCTTTCGTTCTTTCTGAAATGGTTATAAAGAGGTATGATTTAGTTAGAATGGATTTCATATGTAAACCTCCAACCTCGTGCATTGTAATATGAGTTTGTATTCATCTTGGTCATTAAAAAGGAGTTATTAATATTTGAATCAAATATCTACCTAGTCCTGTCTCACCTCTTTATCACATTCTACTTATACTTTATGGTGTTAGGTTCTATTTCTCTTTGGCAATTTTTATAAGATTTATGAAGTTCTATTTTTCTTCAATCCTTGTCTTAAATAAAGAAGGAAGATAACCAATGCGTGTATTAGGTGAGGTCTTAGGTTCAAATCATACCACACAGATCTGAATTTCTGTATGTAAAGATCATATACTTTTAATATTTTTTATTGCATGCACCAATCAATGTTTAACATGCCATTTTTTTGTGTTAACTTTGATTGAAGCATGTGATCAAACCTGAATGGTTTTTGCCTATATTGAATGAGTGATTGTCAATTGTTTTCATATTGTGGGTTAACATAGTACATGGACGAAAATGATAGTCTTCGTTCATTTTTTTTTTGCAAGTGATATTGTCTTTGTTCATAATTAATTGAGACACTGCAGTGTAGTTGTAAAAAGTATTGGCTGTGATAGTATAACTCTTCGCCTCCAAAAAAGAAAGTGTAGGTCGGAGCACATTTCGTTTCTTTCTTTCTATTTATGCAGTGGTTTAGGTTGGTCGATTGAGGACTTCTTTTTAACATTTATGCTGGGGGGGAGGGGATCACCGTAATTTTTTTTTCCAGTTTTCAGGTTCTGAATTAACTGATGAGGAGTTCTGAAATTCCATATTCAGCTCTTCATCCTGCTTGTTTTACATGGATGGCTAATTTGTTTAGTTTTTATCTCAGGATTAGCTCCATAGAGATTAGGTTGTCACCTGTTAAAGAAAGCAGGAAGAGATGGAAGTTATTCCAGCATGGGGTGAGAATGCTTTGTCTACGGCTGGCCCAAGACCAATGGAATGGTCTACTGTCCCGTATGGTGGTCCGCAAGCACCTGGGCCAAACGGGAAACAGCGGACTTCAAGTTTGGAATCGCCAATCATGTTGCTGATGGGTCACCAGAGCACCATCTACACTATGAAGTTCAATCCAGTGGGAACAGTGGTTGCATCTGGATCTCATGACAGAGAAATCTTTTTGTGGAACGTACATGGGGATTGCAAGAACTTCATGGTTTTAAAAGGACACAAGAATGCAGTTTTGGATCTTCACTGGACTGGTGATGGATCCCAGATAATATCTGCCAGTCCTGACAAAACCCTGAGGGCATGGGATGTTGAAACAGGGAAACAGATAAAGAAAATGGCAGAGCACTCATCATTTGTGAATTCATGTTGCCCTTCTCGAAGGGGACCGCCACTCGTTGTTAGTGGATCCGATGATGGAACTGCCAAACTGTGGGACATGCGGCAGAGGGGTGCAATCCAAACATTTCCAGATAAATATCAAATCACAGCTGTCAGTTTCTCAGATGCATCTGACAAGATCTTCACAGGTGGTATTGACAATGACATAAAGGTATGGGACTTGCGCAAGGGTGAAGTGACAATGACTCTTCAAGGGCATCAAGATATGATAACAGGTATGCAGCTGAGTCCCGATGGCTCCTATCTTCTTACAAATGGTATGGACTGCAAGCTCTGCATATGGGATATGCGTCCATACGCACCACAAAATCGATGTGTGAAGGTATTGGAAGGGCACCAACACAACTTCGAAAAGAACTTGTTGAAATGTGGTTGGTCACCTGATGGAAGCAAAGTCACGGCAGGGAGTTCAGATCGGATGGTTTACATATGGGATACAACTTCTCGACGCATCTTGTATAAGCTCCCCGGCCACACTGGATCAGTTAATGAGTGCGTCTTCCATCCCAGTGAACCTATTGTTGGATCTTGCAGTAGCGATAAACAGATTTATCTGGGGGAGGTTTAGGAATTATATAAAGAACCTGCAACGTACCTGACTGTTTTGAAAAACCTATATGGTTATCTCTTTAAGAGCCCATACAAAGACTTTCGAAGAGGTTGCATCTCTGCTGTAGTTCCTGAGTTTTGATGTTGGTATCTTAATTGGCAATGTAAAAGATTATGTTTTTCCATTTTGGAATATCGTTCCCACCTTTATTCTGGCATCTGCAAATAGATGTTATTATAGAAAATCCACAGACGGCCTCTGCTTAAGACCGGTGTAATCAGTGGGAATCTAAGATCAGAAGGCAATGGCCCCAGCCATTTTTTTTTATTTTTTAATCTTCATACAAGTCTCATTTCTTCTTATACTTGCAGGGTATAGGGCTTCAAATCTCTTCCAGAAATCTTACCAAAAGAGCCATGCACCTTTCGTCTTGTCTTCTGACTTCAACCAATGAATTTTGTTTAAGTGCCCGGCATTGACCGACTCCGTACGTCTATCGATTTGAAAAAAAAGGAAACGCACTTTCACAATCTCTCGGTCTATTTAGCATTATTTTTAAAATTAATATTTTCATCTCTAATTTGTTGAATATTATTTTAAAAAGAGTGGTGCTAATTAATAACACGAATGGAGGGAATTAATAAGGCATAGAACATTGAGTTTTCTTGGCCTATATAATATATATATAAGTACAAGATGACCCTAGCATTGTATTGATAGTGTAAAATGTACTTCTCTTTTTTTTTTCCTTAAGTTTTCTCAAACATTTTTTAAATTCCTTCAAATTTGGAAAAAAAATCACAAATTCATTAAAAAAACATATCATTAATCATTAAATAAAAAATAATAATAAGACAAAATCGGTGACTTTGAGAGTCACTTTTCTTGATGGCCCAAACATTTTTAATAGAAAATAATTTACACACAATACTTTACACAACTATGTTTTAAATAATGAGTATTTTTATAAAACATCTTATAAAAGTAATATCATTTTACAAAAATACCCTCATCTTATAACATTATTGTGAAATGTATTGTGAAAATATGTTGTGTATACCATTACTTTTTTCTTTTTAATATATAATTCCTTGTTTCGGTCCGTACGTACCCTAATAATCTCGATCCGTTTAAAAGGTATTCTACTACTTCAATTGTCTTAAGTTTGGATAGTGTGCAAATGTGCAAGATTTGTGTTTGTTTTGGCTTAAAATTAATTAGGTTATTTTTAGTATTTTAAGGCTTTAGGATGAAAAATATCTTTAGTTAGCTTCACATTATCTATAGACAATATTTTTTAAAGAAAGATTATATACATACGTACAATTAATTCTTGTCACAACTTTTTACACAATGAGGATTATTTTATAAAATAACTTATAAAAGTAACATAGTTTTATGAAAGAAAAATGATAAATTTACAACTATTTTATAATTCTATATGAAATGAAGTGTAATTTTATAATATTAAAATTTATTTTTAATGAAGTGACATGATTTCATTAATTGTTTGGAAATGAGTTATAAAATTGTTATGAAAGAGTTGTATGTATATTTACTTTTTATAGAAATAACCTCTATTTAAAATATGAGAAATTCTATTTGCAGTCCCCACTTGGGGACTGCATGTGCAGGTCCCTTATTAAATGAGAAAAAGCATCATTTCATGAAGGATAGTTTTGTAATCTAAAAAAAATTTAAAGATAAAATTGCCTAGGCTTGTATTGCAGTCCCCAAATGAGGACTGTATCTAGCATTGCTCTTAAAATATTAGTTGTATAAAGAGTTTAAATTCAGAAGATGGGAAAAAAAAACAAGGAAAATGATTCTCCCACTTAGAGATGCTAACGAGAGAATATATCTGTTCTTTTTTTTTTTACTTAATGATTAAGTAAATATTTTTTTTAATGTGTTTGTAATTTCTTTTACAAAATGTTTAAGGAGATTTAAAAAATTATTTGAATAAAAAACAAAAAAAATAAAAGTACAATTTATACGATGGTATAATGCAGGAATCACCTTTCTCGATAACCCAAAAATTGTCCAAGAAATTAATACTGATATTTAGGTGGGATTTGGATAGTGAGATGAGATAAGATAGTTTTAAATGAAAATTGAAAGTTGAATAAAATATTATTAGAAAATATTATTAGAAAATATTGTTAGAATATATTTTTTAATATTATTATTGTTTTAGAATTTGAAAATGTTGAATTGTTTATTATATTTTATTTAAAAATTTGTAAAACTTATAATGATAAGATAAGATGAGATGAGATGAGATGAATTGATATGCATGATTTGATTATCACTTAACAATTCGTTTGCAATTATAGATTAAAATAATATATTTTTTAAAAATTTAAGTTTGACTTTTGTTTTCATTTGATGTTGTTAGATTTTTTAAAATATTATTTTATTAAGAGTACTTGTAAAGTAATTGTGATTGGGTAGAAGGGTGCGATATAGTAGTGTCGTTTCCTGATAATATTCTGATCATTATCATCCGAGTCCTTGAGTCCTAATCCTTAGAGGAGACATGACCGGATTGACTGATCAGAACGCAGGTTTACATTAGGGTTTATATATATCCCTTCTCCCTGTCTCTCTGATCTATCTCTCTCTCAGTTTTGTGCTTTTATATATATATATATATTTGTCATAGGCTAAGGTCGTGCAGGGCTAGAATGAAGAAATCAAGAGGCTCACAGGACACTAGCACGGAGGCCGTTTGTTATCTCAACCAAGCACCCGCCAGAAACATGATGGACATAACAGATCTTCCGGAGGATCTTCTCATCAAAATTCTCAGTCGTGTTCCTGCTGAAACTTTGCACCAGTCTGCGAGGTACGTTTGCAAAACTTGGGCTAATGCAATACGTGATCCCGTTTTCGTAAGGAACCAAGTGCTACATGCAAAACCTGGGCTCTTCGTTTCGAACGCAAAACCTAGGCAACTTGTACGACAAGATTGTCACATAGACAACTGTTGGTTCTTCGAGTACAAAAACGGAAAATTCAAACTGACAGATTATGAACGCGAGTTTGCTGGGGAAATCTTGGGTAGTTCTGGGGGAGTGGCGCTATTCAAACCCAGAAATAATCTCTTCTTCGGTACTTTATATGTTGCAAATCCTCTTACCGGGAAAGTCATGAAACTCCCTCGCCCAGTCGGAAATCTTTGTGCTTTTGACCGGTTCAGCAGCATTGCTTTCATCCCTGAAACCGGGGAGCTCAAGGTAATAAACCCTCGTCTGGACTCGACGGGGAAATATCATTGGGGGATAGCAACTGTGGGCGTAGGTATGTCATGGAGAAGAATAGATAGACATAATTCTCAAGAAGGAACGCCATCATCGTTCGATGATCCATTTCTGTATCTGCAGCGGCCGATTTGCGTTGGTGGGTTTCTGTATTCCGTATCTAAGTGTTTGGGTTGCAACCAAGAGGAGTTCTGCTCTATTCACGCCATTGACATTCGTGATGAAACCACTCGCTGCATTCAGATTCCAAAAGAATTAATGGGACTTTATGAGGGAAGCCGGCTTATGGCCATGGGGAATTACTTATGTTATATAGGCTATGAGGTTCGAGTTTCTGCAGTATACTACAACGTATGGATATTGAAGGACTTGGATCAGAATGAATGGGCTAAACTTTACAGCAATATCGATGTAGGTTTGGAAAAAGACGAAGCTCAGACTTCGATACCTATTGGTTGGACGGAGAATGAGCAAGAATTGCTGTTCTGTGTTAATAAAATAAACTATGTTAAATCTCATAGAGCAGGAGCTGCAGCAGTAGCAGCATCAAATTCTGTAATGATCTTGGCTTACAATGTGAAAACACAAAAGAGAGAGAAACTTCCATTAATAGATCAAGCCTCCCGCCACAAGATACAGGTTCACATCAACAGCCTTCTTTCGTGGCCAAGCAAGCATTAATTCTGAACGTGACATCGATCGTTTTTCTTATTGTAATTAATTATAGGGCTTTTTTCCATTCTCATTCATACGTCTGTCTCAATATGTTTTTTTTATTTTTTAAATTTGGTTTCTCCATTTTTTTGCACTATTGCTTTTGCTGAACTTGGTAATGGTTTGTGTGTGTGGTACGTAACTTTTACTGGGCACCATGAGTGAGTACTAAGGCGATCGAACGCCAGACAACGCATGCATGAGATCAGTGTCATATCATGAGCCACACATAGATTGGAGTGCTGATCATCTAGCTAGAGTACTGCTGGAGGTTCTTCTCTTGTGATGGCTATATATATATATATATATATGGAGTGATGAACAGCTAGCGTTTAACCCTTTATAGAAAGAGGTGTTTAACTCATAATCACTACCACGTACGACTACACGATGTGAAATATATAGTATTTTTCAATATCATGATCAAGATCATAACAGATCAATATTATTGTCTCAAATGATCTTAAAAAGAGGTGTTTAATTGAAATTACTACTCCTAAAAAATATATATATAGGATTAACAGCTAATTATCTAGCCATTTAGTAAAAGAATGAATATTTTTTTAAAAAGAAAATACACCTATTATAGGTACCTATTATTATCAAGAACAAGTTGAGAACATTAATTAATGGTAAAGCTAGCCATACGTTCCCAAGGAGCCTTTATGAGTTGATTTTCTTACTTGAAGAATTAGCATATATGTGCAATGATCAGTTATTGCCTAATATATTCTAAAATGAACATGCAAAAAGGAAATGAATTCCGATCCAATTTAGCAGAGTCGATCTTAATTACGCACATTTTCAACAAACACAGTGCCAAAGATGCTCACAATGTCTAATATATGGACCCGATCGACATACATGGGATTAGCCTAAAATTGAATACAATTGGCTAAAATAAGACATAAACACGAGAAAATCATGCTTATTAAGTTGGAGCATAAGTTGAAGTTACCCAAATTTGGCAATAACTGTCTACAAGTAAGTCAACAACCTGCTGATCTGTTTGCAGAACACAACCGTAGTAGTGACACTTTTTTTTTTTACACCAAATCATGTACTGAAGTAGCATCTAATTAATCACAATTTCTGATAAGCTGTCCACAAAACCAGCTCCACATTGCCTCTGCTTGCCACAGCATTGCTCCCCTGACTGCTTGCAACACTCTCTGATCTTTGCAATCATAGAAGCATCAGTGACAATAGATATCTCCAGGCCAGCAGTGGTAGAGGCAGTATTAATAATGGTTGCACCCTGTGCTACACCACATCCGCTGCAGCATTTCCTTTGCTGAGATTGAGCTTCACTGTTTTGGGGATAACAAACTTCACTAGTTTCTGCTATGTCTTCAAAATTGTCATACTTGCAATTGATTTCTGTACAGTTAGAGCAACCTTTGCCAGTTGATGCAACATTATTGCATGGTTCCAATTCATGTCTAGGCAATAGGCAAGTACACGCATCATTGTCCAATTCAACTCCATCAGAATGACCACAATTTCTCACGTTATTTGGGCCTTTATCACCACATCCATCACTGCACTGCTTTACCGTTTGGAATTTGTTGTTGCCTCCTCCTTGTCTGCCAACCAAGTTTGTTATTTGGTGTTTCCCCAGTAAGTTAACACCGAGAAGTCCAGAGTCTGTAGGATTGCTTACACTTGGAGACTCCACATAATGAATGACTTTCTTACAGCATCTGCATCTGTCTTTGCATTTCTTTGCCTCAGGGATATGATAACCTCCATCATAAGTACCTTTCCCACCAACAGCAGTTGTGCTTTTCTCCTTCAGAGATGAGGTCGTAGTGAAAGTGCCATAGCTGGATCTTGCAAAGCCTTCATGAGATTTTGATGTCTCTTGCAATAGTAGCATGCTGTTCAAAATTACGATCAAGCATGTCCCAACATCAGTGAGAACTGCTGCCCAAATCAGCGGATAACCCGCAAAGGCCAAAGCTAGGATAGCACCTTTAGTACTGATGGATATAATGACATTCTCAATGAGTTTCCTAAGCGTTCTTCTTGCAAGTTGAATGGCTTTTGGTATCTTTCGGATGTCGTTTGACATCAGAATTACATGCCCTGTCTCCATTGCGAGTGCTGAACCTGAAATTCCCATTGAGATGCCAACATCGGCTGTAGCTAATGCAGGAGCATCATTCATGCCATCCCCAATCATGACTGTTGGACCTTCCTTCTTATAGTCCTCGATTATCCGTGCCTTGTCTGCAGGTAGAAGCTCTGAGTGGATAACATCGAGAGCATGGTTGAGCTGCATAGAAAGTTTATACATTGTATGAAAAAAGTCTTTTCAAATCATTTGGAAACTCATGCTACAAAAAAATTGGCAGGATAAATTAAAGCAACAAACATGGCTACATGGAAAGTTGTTGAGCGCAAAAGGGTTGTGAGTTTTGAATTTTGGTGAGGTTGAACGGATTGAGAACTGACCGAATTCATAAATGATTTCAGAAACCTTACATATTATCCATTGACAGGCCATGCTGAAGGCTATTTGGTAGAAAGTGGTTAACCCGATTCTTATGTAATTGGAAACCCATCAATATTCCTTTTGTGCAGAAACATATAAAGAAGAACAATAACACCAAGACATGATTAGATTTGGTTGATTGGTAACGTATTTTCAACCTGATCTTGTGCAAGCATGGCTGCAGTATGACTATCGCCTGTAAGCATGACAGATTTAATCCCCAACGACGTCATCTCTTCAATTGCCTCCATGGCCCCAGATCGACAACTATCAGAGAGGCTGAATATTCCAACTAGAGTTGTTCCAGAGTATATATAACCATCTGTATTTCCTTTCATCTTATGAGATTCTACTGTAATGCAGAACAAGGATAAAATCATCAGTAACGACTGGAATTGCAGGAAATAAGTTTTGAACAAAGAAAGACAAATGATTCTACCTGTCCCATGCCCAGATCTTAAACCAATTCTCCTGTTTCCAATATAGATATCATGCCGGTCAATTTTCCCGAACACTCCTTCACCAGGAAAGTTTTGAAAGTCTTCCACATTCTCAGGCTTTGGCTCAATGGAGTGTAATCGTGCATAGTCAACAAGTGCAGCTGCCATTGGGTGACTTGATTTACTCTCAATGCTTGAAACCCTGTGCAATTTTCATAACTGTTTTTACTTTTTCTTATTCAAAAACCACATATCGTTGTCTTTCTTCTTCTTTTTTTCTTTGTGAGTTCATATATGAAAAAGTCACCAAAGAATAAATTTTTTACCAGTGGAGCAATGTGCTCAAGCTAACATCGTCATTAATAGCCTGGAAATCCATCACTACAAACTCTCCCCTTGTTATTGTCCCAGTTTTGTCAAAAGCTGCAATCTTAACCCTTGCAAGAATTTCAAGATAATCTCCACCTTTGAATAGAAGTCCATTTGTTGCAGCCTTTGAAAGTGCACAAAAAATTGCAACAGGTGTAGAGAGGATAAGTGCACATGGACACGTACTTACAAGCACTACTATTGCGAGATGAAACCATCTATTTTCGTTAGGAAGTCTGAGTGCGGCCGGAATCACAGCAAGGGCACATGATATTAGCATAACTACTGCAAAATTACATAGGAAAATGTGTGAAAAAGAAATATTAGTGAACTATAGCATGTACATATACTTTTTTTCTCTGTACGTAAAGCATCAAACTGCAAAGGGAAATATCTTGAGGATCTTTTATCATGAGCTTTTGAGGTTGTGTAGCTTCATACAACACTCGAACTTCTTTACAATTTCTAGCAAAAAAATCTACGGCTTCTGATTTACTTCCCAAGAAGCAGGCAGCACCTAGTTTCACGAAGATGAATGACTACTCTGTTTAATTATGTCTATATGCTGTTTAATTCATGAAAATATTTTTTTTTTTGTGCTTTCAGAAAAATCATCTTTGTTTTCCCTTGTAAATGAAATTATATTAGACAATGATACACTGATGTTCTTCACCTTTCCTGGGCATCTGCATCCCACCAAAGAAATCATTCAAGTCTCAATTCAAAAGGGGGTGATAGCATTTTGCATAGATGACAGCGACTAACCGGGAATATAGTACTTTGCACAATTGTCTATGAATCTCTGAGTTTTAGACTTCTTGTTGTGGGCCTCTTCCACTAGCTTTGCCATTCTTGCCACAACAGAGTCTTTTGCTAAAGCTGTAGTTTTTAAATTAATATAACCTGAAAGAGAAAAAAAAAAGAAAAAGAAAAGAAAAGAAAACAAGTTCCAAACTATAAGCAGAAAACATTCCAATTTGTTCTTTTAACTAAAATATGAATAATGAAAGGTAGGATGGTCAACCATTTATGTTGATAGTGCCAGCTAAAACAGGTGAATTCAATTCTTTGGTGACAGGAAATGATTCTCCAGTCAGCATCTTTTCATCAACTTCACATTTCCCCTCCACAACAACTCCATCTAGGGGAATAACATTGCCAGCTTTGACTGCAAGGACTGTGTCCAACTCAACAGCATTGACATCAACATGTTCTCCAGTTTCAGCTATTGTGGCTTTTTGAGGAGCCATGCTCATTAAAGATGACATTGTAGCCATAGCCTATGAGGTGCATTGTTGAAATTAAGGACATAAACTTGTTAAACCAATGCAGAAATTGAGGGTAACATGAATTTATAACATTTTTTTTTTATAAGTAAACGATATTATTAATAAGGATAGGTATAGCCCAAGTACACAACTTTGAACAATCAACAATATTCATAAACAGGAAGTCCCAGAGGGATTGTTGTTATCAGGGTATCATAGGAACTTAAGCTCCAGAGCTCATTTATATTATCAGTGTGATATAGGAACTATGGGCCTCAAGAAGTCTTTAAGCGATAAATAGATGCCTTGTTCAAAGTTCTAGCTTTTTCCTTTGCGGATTTTTTTCCTCTTTGTTATGATAACCCTTCTTTTTGTCCTTAAATAGTAATATAGTACCCAAAGCTTAAATCTATATTACCCAAAAAATTTCAGTTGTAGCATTACTTCAAACTTTTTTGATAAGCCAATCCCCTAATAAATGGATGAAACCAACAGCTAAATTATTCAAAATATGTTGAGAGATAGTATACTAAAGCCAAAATCATTTATGCTGCTAAACCTTTGGGTCACATGGTTGAATTCCAGTAATATTAGGATTCAATTCACAATAAGGAATTAAATTTAGAATATAGTTGGCACTCTCATGTAGAAAGATCTAATGAAGCAGTTAAGACTTGAAGTGCTGCGAGTGTCCGTGATGGCACAAAGCAAATGCAGCAAATACTATATCTGTGGCCTCCATGTCAGGAGTTTATTATCCTATCAATACTTGGACATAGTTTGAGGCATGCTCGAAAATGTTGATTGGCATCAATTGGTTTTTTTAATACCAGGCGGTGATGTGGTTTTATGATTAAGTGACCACCAGAAACACACAACAAAAGCAAGGAAGTGAGATGGGGATTTACAGGTGATCCAACAAAGACAATATTTTCTTCTCCTTTGTTAAAAGCTGACTGTGTTCGTGTGTTCAGATGCTGTTACTATGGTACTTTTGTGCGTAACTGCGTGATGGATGGGCAAAAAGAACTTTTCAGATATGTAGTTTTGGTATGTGCTTCTCAAGGTAGCTTGATTAGCTAACCTTTATTATACGTGAAACAAAGAACAGAGATAGGCCATTTAATTAGCAGGTCATGTTAATTAACTGTGTGTATGTGAGTGAAAAGAGAGAGAGAATTGGTAGCAGACCTTGTAACTTGCTCTTGACTCAAGCCACTGAGCAATGGAGTACAGAAAGACAACAGTACCAGCTTCCCAATAATCTTGTAGAGCAAGCGTCCCCACCACTAGAAAGCATCAAAGATGTAATGTAAGACATGTTACTATGTAGTTCTTTCTTACAATCTCTTTTTATTTGCTTCTTTCTTTCTTTGTTCTTGACTTTTCCCAGTCTGTTGCACCGAATGCAGCATTAAGTATGATACTTAAAGCCGAATTATCTTAAGCTAAGGCTGCAAATTTGCATCACTCATAATGATACCTATTCAACCTTAAAATATAACATTTCTAAATTCTAGGCCACCGAATGGCTGTTTAAAGTTCATCCTAAAGATTCATCTTTCAGAATATGATGAAGAATTGACATATTGGTTTAGGTAAACATTCACATCCTTGATTGAGCCAATCTCTCTCTCTCTCCCCTGTTTTATTATATTTCAATGATTGGATTATACATAGTTATACTATAAGGCATAAGAAAATCAAATCTAGTTTCCTTAAACCATTACCTGCCATGAGAACAAGAATGTTGATGTTGAGAGTAAGGTTTCGGATGGATGCTATGCTTCTCAATACGAGTGTGGGGAGGCCAACAATAACCGCAGCAAGAGCCAACCATCCCAATGGATGATAAATATACTTCAAAAAGGACAGTGCAAGTAATAAGCCACAAACCATTGTAGATGGGGCTGGCCATCTGTTCTGGAAATTGCTCTCTTCCTGTGGTCTAACAGTAGCTTCTAGCCTTGCTTTATTCAGTGCGTCAACTGACATTATACGTAAAAATAAAAAAAAAATAAAAAAAAAACCTACACATATTAGGTACAAACATGCTGTCATAGCTGTCAGCCTGTCACTCAGCTGCCTCAGTGGTGTGTGGTAGCACCTTGCACATATGCTAACCATAAGACTTGTATGCATGAGAAAGGCATGCAATGCACTGGATGTGTGCTTTGAGTTGGAGCTCAAAACCACTCAGCAAGTGGTGCTACCTAGTGTGGATTGGTCACTGGTTCTGGCTTGAAGGGCTGACTCGAGTGAAACTTTGGTAGGATGTGCTGCATGGATTTGGCTGACTGTGCATGGATTTTTGCAAGTTTGGCTGCTGGGTGTTGGTGGTGATGATGCTGTTGGGATGAGCAAGGAGAACTGGGGAGGTGGCAATGGCTCAGGCTAAGCTCTCCTCTCATATGTGCGGTCCAAGGGCTGGAATGAACAGTGATGGGCTTCTCAAAAGAAACTAGACACCAAGGGCATTGAATAGAAAGCCTTGCTGGCTGGCTGGATCGACTAGCAGGCAGAAGAAGAGTGGATAAGTGACCTGTTTGCCTTGCCATATAACTCAAGGCAATGATCAAGGGCTGCAATGTGCTGAGATGTTAGGTTAATAACTCACTGACATGAGGCTGCGATTTTGAAGGCAGAAGCCCTCTGCATGCGCTGGGCTGATGGCTTGTTGCAGTGATACTATAGTACTGAAATCTGTTAACTTGCAGCGAGCAATGGGCCAAAGTAGCAAGCACGCATGCCAGTCCTTTGAGGCTAGCATGCTAACAGCTCGAGCATCAGTGAGGGTTCATGGAATTAGAGAGAATTCTGGGAAAGCAGAGCGAAGAGAGAGTACAGTGTGTCCTCTTTGTTGAGCTATGGTGTATCTTTTTGAACCAAGAAACAAATTATCATCCGTACTATACATTTAAACTTTCTAAGTTGTTATCATCAAGAGAAGTTATAATAGCTAATCCACAGCAAAACTAACATGCTTGGGCTGTGTTTTCGCCTTATCATTTTACATCAGAGACATGCCGGTGGACAATGGAGATTCCAACACCAACGTCAAGGTAGTAAAGACTTGGTGCTGTGTTTTTCTTTTCTGGTCAATCAAACTATGGTAGCAATGGCATTAGACTAACAGGGTCATCATGCGTAATGATGTCTTCCCAGACTTCATATAAATAGACTGAATACGTTTGGACTGGAACATCCAATCATTTTTTATGTTATCGATTTACAGGGAAAAGGGTAATGCACGTACCGACTTGAATCTCAGATATGAAAACAGTGTCATGGACAACAATTATCGTTTTTGTCGGTAGGATCACTGAAATTTCTTTGACCCCATTGAGCGATTTCAGAATCCTCTCAACCAATGTTACCTCTGATGCACAGCAAAGACCCAACACCTCAAAGTAGCTTTTCTTCAAGTTTTCAGCCATATTTCTATCTGTTACTTCCACAGAAAGAAGAAGACGAAGAGGAGAATATATTAGTCTGGTACTGAACTAACAAATTGAACCAAAAACAAAAAAGGAAAAAGAAAAACAGAGACAGAGAGAGGTTTAAAAATAAGTATTCGACGAAAGAGTTCTCAAACATGCGGAAGGGGAAAGAACAGAGAAAAAAGAAAGAACCTTTTGAAGCGGAAGAAGATGAATTGCGGGAGTTTTTGGAGTTTGACTTGGTGCCTCTCTGTTGAGTTTGACTTGGGGCTTCCATCTTTTTAAATATATTATCCAGGATAGCTTGGAGACGCAACGTTCATTGTTTTTTTGGTGCTTTTGTTTAAAATCTTTGTCATGTTGCAGGGGCAGTTTAATCCATGACAGAACAACTTGCAAAAAGATATTCTAATTTTATAAATCAATTTGACATTGTTTTGTTTTGAATAACTTTGTGACCTTCCTACTATTTATTTTTTAGTATTTTTTTAAACTGCTGCTGCCGAATGGAGTGGCTCATGGACCTCACGCACATGATGAAGGGATGATCTGCAGATTAGGAATAATGGATCGGCAGGCTTACAGATTCGCGAAGCAATGCTTGGGGGCTGTGAGCTGGGGGACGGTGAAAGATCAGAGGATTAGCTTCCGGGCAAAAATGGAGGAAAATAAGAGACAACAAATAAGTACACAATTGGATAATAAGCCAGAGATCACCCCAGGAACCAAAAAAAAACCAATCAAAAGTGGGTCAAATTCAAAGGGTCCGAAAAATGATTCGATTTTAGTGAACATTTTGAATCATTCATTAAACCGTTGACTGATTGAAACCGATATTAGACCGATTTATCCGATTCCAACCTATTCAAAATTGTATTTATTTTTAAATTGTCTAACAATGACTTTTTTCTTTTAATTTCATGTATACAAATATAATAAAACTAAACATATATTAACTTTTTTATTATTGTATTCAATAAGAATTACAGACAATTTGATAGATAACACATGTAGTTCTTTATTTTTTTAGTTGAACAAAAAATTAAGAAGATGATTGATAATTTTCTCTAAAACTTATGGTTGTGCATAAAATACTACATTTGCCTTGTGTTTATAACTTAATGGTTTTATCTTTTTCGTATATAAGACAAAAATATCAACAATTGAGGTTAAATACATAAATTACATATTTATTGAAACTATTTAGATTCATATTATATTTTTATTGAAACTAATTTATATTTTATACTATTTTATACATGATATAAAATGCTTAAAATGTATCAAATATGATTTTTAATACTTTTTATAAATATTGAAATATCTTATTCAAAATTTTCATGTCACCCAATTCAATTTGTTGAATCGCCCGATTTATTGAATCAGTTTTTACTTGATTTCCATTTTTCGAGCCTTGAATTCAAAGGAGAAGGTGAGTAAGAGAAGCTCAAATTCAAAGCCGGATAGGAAGACGAGAGAGCCAAGAAAAGTCGGAGCTTCTCCTTTCCTCTAGAGCTAAACAAAAATCCAAAAATTTGATTTCGACTTTGACAAAACGAAGTGGGGCTCGGATTGGTTTTTTAGTTTTTCAGTCAAAGTTGGAGGTGTTGCCAAACCAACTCCAACTTTATGCTCTAACTCCAACTTCGAATCCGATTATGATATTGTACATATATTATGGAAAATTTTATACACTACACTATCATCTCACTTTCATTCCACTATGTAAGATGTGACATATGGTGATAAATATATCACATCTTACATAGTGAGATGAAATTCAATAATATACTAGTATAAGCTAATTATTATAAAATAATATACTTATACTATAATATAAATAGATTAATAATAGTTTAATATACGTAAATGTTATAGTATTAGCACCATACATAATTAAGTATAAAAATAAGTTAGATACTAGTATTGAAATAAGTATAACATAATAAGTTAATAACATATAATACTAATTTATTAAAATATAATAACATTTAATTAGGCACTAGAAAATCTAGTATACAAATAAATTAGACACTGATATAAAAATAACTAATAAGTCTAGTATAATAAGTTAATAATACATAATACTAATTTATAAAAGTATGATAACATGTAATTAAACTGTAGAAATAAGTCTAGTATAGAATTAAGTTATAAATAAATTAGACACTTGCAACTGATATGGGTAGTAGCTGAATTTTAAACCTTTGATTTTTTTATTTTGTTATTGGGCTCCTATTATATTTATTATCAATACTTTTTTATAATTAAATATTTACTATAAATATTGATGTGGAATGACCATTAACATGAACATCTTATTGTTCTTGTTCAAAGAGTTTTGATTATGTTTTTAATAAACTTAATTTGAAAGTCTACAAAAATGTAATGTTTAAAAATGAACTAAGTATGAAGTTAAAAAAAAAGTCCAAATTAAACTTTGCTCTGACGAGTCAGAGTCCAAGTATTGTTAGAATATTATTTTTTAATATTATTCTTGTTTTGTAATTTGAAAAAAAATTGAATTGTTTATTATATTTTGTATAAAAATTTGAAAAAATTGTAATAATAAGATGAGATGAGATGAAATATTTTCCGAATCCAAATAGAGCCCAAGAGTGTGGACTCTATTTTTTTAAAAGATGGACGCGGGACTTTTAACATTCTAGAAGTGAACTATCATTTCTTGTATATATTTATATAAACTTTTCATTATTTGGTGAAATAATGGAAAATGAAACGTAGAGTCCATTTGAACTTGTTTCCAAAGAACAATGAAATCAGACCTAAATTGAAAGAAACATGTGAGATTTTTGTCTCCACCAGTTCAGTTGGACCAACTGCTGTCAATTCGATATAACCAGTCGCTGCTCTTATGCTCTTTTGTCACCCATTGGTTCTTCTTAGACGCGAAAAGTATCGTATGGATGAAAAAAATAGACTTTTTCATATAAATATATGGATACCATATTTATTTATATTTTTTAAATAGAATATGCGATATTTGTGCTTACATTTTAAATGAAATATATGTATGCTACAAAAAAATATGCGGTATTTATATAACTTATGTCATTATAAATCATATTTTAAAATCTTAAGACGTATTTTGGATGTTGATTTAATCTAAAAAATCTTTTATAATTTAGAGATAGACGTTATACTCGTAAAACTATTTATGATAAATAAAAATGTTAGAGGATATAGACATTGTATTTTATTTATAACCGTGAATTGTACAACCGTCGCGTAATCGCTTTGAAAAAAGTGAATAAAACATGAGACCCATATGAAAAAAATAAATTTTTTAATAATGAATCCCACTCTTTTTTAAAACGATTACGCGACGTTTACGCACTTCATGGTTGTATGTAGAATTACTCGAGTAGAGTAATGTTAGAGACAATTTATGTATATTTAAGTCTCGTATATTTATTTTAAAAAATTAAAATCTATTATTAAAAAATAACTTTTTATATAGATGTTAAATTTATCATTTTTTTAAAAAAAAACAATCTATAAAATTTACGTATCCTAAAACTATAAATATTATTTCTACGTGATTTTTCATTTTGTTTTAGCAACGAATATTCAAAGCATGGTTTATAGTAGTATATAATGTTTTAAAAATTAAAAATAATCCACTGAGACTCTCTCACCGAAACGAATCAAGACTCTTTCACTACTACCAAAATCATCTTTGAGTTCTGCGGTGTCCATTCGTCGTCGTCGTCTTCTTCTTCTTCTTCTTCTCAAGTCTCAACAAGAGACGTCAAGGAAGACACCCTCTCGAAGAAAAGCAAAAAGTGTTGACAAACAATGGCTGCTGCTTCAGCTGCTCTGATCAATCCGCTGACACCCTCTCTTTGCAACTCCAAATCTGAGATCTTTGCGGACTCTTCTCGGACTTTGAAACAAGCCTGGGTGGGCCAGGCTATATCTTTGAGGCTGAGGAACAAGAATTTTGGCAGCAGAAGGCTGCCTTCAGGTTGCTCTGTCGTGTGCAAGGCCGTGTCTGTGAAGCCCCCAACAGAGATCGAAGGTCTCAACATTGCCGAGAATGTTACTCAGGTCAGATAAAAACCCATTTCTTCTTATTCTTGAAGATAAATTTGAGAATTATCTGATTCTGAGATGTATGTTACTAATGTGAATAATTATGTTGCTTTTAGGAACTATTAGTAGGAATTGTGTGGTGGATTGTTTCTCCTTTATTGGCGTTTGAGCGTTTGAGTTGGAGAATTTCGATTGGTTCCTGCTGATTAGTGAACGTTTTAGAGTTGTTGGATACGTCATTCGTGTTCTTTATTGCATATTTCATTGTAATTATAGTTGGTTGTTCTGATTTACTTAACAAGAGAATTATAATTGGTTGTTCTTGTTATTCGGAAATTTCAATATTGATGTAAATGTCATTCAAGTCCGCCAATTTATTATTTTTGTTAATTTTTAGAATATGAAGTGCGTCATTTGATTTGTTGAGAATATGAATGGGAATTGGCAGATATTTCATGCATGGCATTTGAAAAAGTAATTGGAAGGAACTTATATATTTATATAATATCGTTGAATCTTAGTATTATTTTGTGGTTTTTTTTTAATAAGTATAGTATTATTTTGTGGCTATTGATAAGGTGAACTGTTACTGTAAATTATTGTAGCAAAGTCTGGGGGTGAATTTACTGGCGAATGAGGATGAAAACTACTGCTTTTTAAAATCATTTTGAGTTAGTTGTTATGTTGACCAGTAAAAAGAGTGAGTTCTTATGTTACTTTATTGAGTTCTTGGTGAGAATAATTGATGATTTCTGAAATAATTGATGAGATAATGATGTGGGTTGATATTTTTTTTAAGTTATTTTTGAAAATATGATGAGAATGTAGTTTTACTCGTTATTTATTTATTTTTCATTTTTATTTTTTATAAGTAAACGAAATTATTGATAACAATAGGCAAAGCCCAAGTACACAAGATGTTATACAAGAGACAAAAACCTATCTAGGTCACAGAAGTGAGAACAAGAAAATCATGTAAATTAAGACCATTAAAATCTATAGCTATGACCCATAGAAATAAAGTACGGAAAAATAAAGATTGAAGCTCCTCTAGAGTCTGCTCCTTATCTTCAAATGTCCGATCGTTACTCTCTCGCCATATGCACCACATAACGCAGATAGGGATCATCTTCCACACGGCTTTGATTTGTGTAGCACCTCCCAGAAATGTCCAGCTGGCCAATAACTCAACCACTGTGGTAGACATTACCCAATTTAATTCTACTTGGTTGAGCACTTCGATCCACAAGGCTCTAGCTATCTCACAATGTAGCAAGAGATGATCCATTGACTCTGTGATACCCCATATGATATGAGTAAGGGTAGGTGGTGTATGAGATCCCACATTGCTTGGGAAGGAGAAGTTCTTGCTCTTTATAAGGTTCCAATGGGGCTCCAATTGTATCATTGACTAGTCCTTTTGTGGAGTATAGGCCATGTGGTTTGGGCCTTCTATTGGGGCGTTACAGACTCGCCGGCTTTCTTGCACATACAACACCAATCTAAGATAACAACCCGGCACTCAGATCATCGGTTGTCAGAATCTTGCTTAGAGCAGCTGTCCAAGTGTAGAAAAGTGCTTTGGGAGGGGCCTTATTCCTCCAAATACTTCCGTGTTTGCAATCAACCACTGATTTCCATAAGGCTTCCGATTCTATACTATATCTCCATAGCCACTTCCCAAGTACGGCCCTATTGAAAATTCTCATATTTTTTTTATCCCCTATCCACTAGAAGAAATTGGTCTGCACACCTTGTCTCAACTGACTAAATGGAACTTGAATTCGTCCCCTATCCCGCTCCATAAGAAATCACAATGGAGTTTTCAATCTTTTTCGCCACAAGCTGGACTTGGGAATAGAGACAGAAAATAAGTTGGTAAGTTAGAAAGAGTACTATTGATTAGAGAGTCACCCGGCCTACTTTCGACAAATAACATCTCTTCCACCCTGCCAATCTTCGTTCTATCTTCTCAATGATTGAATCCCAAATAGAAAGAGCCCGTGAGGCTGCCCCCAACGGCAATCCCAAGTATTTTTATAGAAGAGAGGCGACCTTACACCCAAGTGTACTGGCTAGATGTCGAGTGTTGCTGACATTCCTGATCGGCACTAGCTCTAATTTATCAAAGTTCACTCTCAAGCCTGACGCTACTTTGAAGCATAATAAGAGTGCCTTCAGTGCCCTGAGCTGATCTTGATCTGCCTCGCACCTCGCAGAAAATTAACGTGTCATTTGCAAATAAAATGTGAGAAATAGATAGACAGCCCCTATTGCGGCCACCTACTGAAAATCCAGTCACAAAACAATTTCTAACCACTGCCAAAAACATCGGACCAAGGGCCTCCATAATAACAACAAAGATAAGTGGGGACAGCGGATCTCCTTGTCTCAGGCCACGCGAACTGCTAAAGAAACCAGCTGAGCTGCCATTAATCAGAATTGAGAACTTTGCCGTAGAGATGCGTCATCTAATCCATGTACACCATTTCTCCCCAAAACCACATCTCTCCAACAAACGAGAAGGAAGCCCCAGTTTACATGGTCATATGTATTTTCCATGTCTAGCTTACAAATAATCCCTGCAATCCCAAATTTTAATCTGCAATCCAGACATTCATTGGCTATAAGGATTGAATCCTGAATTTGACGACCCCTTACAAATGTATTTTGCAGCTTCGTGATTATCTTGCCTAAAACCTCTCCTAACCTGTTTGCAAGCACCTTTGAGATAATTTTGTATACCCCATTTATGAGGCTAATGGGCCTATAATCTTTCACCTCTGAAGCTCTGCTCACAATGTTGAATATCCTTTACCTTTTGAAGCACCCAGTCAAACACATTGAACTTGTATGGTAACTCACAGTTCAGAGGAAAAGGCTCCCCATCTCCCAAAGCCCACTATACATTCGAAGACATCCCCTTCTCTGCCCCCCCCCAAACAGATTTTTGGCCTCCCATTCGACCACAATACCCTCAGTGATCTCCACATCATTGCCAAAGAAAGGAGTTGTTAATGGTGTATCAAGAACCATCACCACCTCACCTCCACCATGGTAAGGCATCTGAAAAAGCCCCACGTCACTTTCCTTATTGAACTTCCTTATTGAACTTCCTTATTGAACTCCATGCTCAACTCGCCTTCTCCTTCCGACATCATCTCAAGATGCTCCTCAGGATGAATTAAGGCCTTCGCCGGAGGAGGTAGAGGTTCCAGTGTGCCTATCGACAATTTCTGGCCACGCTGGATCGGAAAAGGGGCTTTTGACGGCATGATCTCCTTTGTATCCTTGTTTAGTAGCGACGCCAGCGTCTCCAACACCATCGCCGGCTTTTCTGGGCCACCGTCAATGGTCCCACCTCAGGCCGTCGTGCTTCCGCAGGTTTCTCCAGCACAAGTGCGATAATTACGTTGTTGGTGGGCCGATATGTTCCTCCGTTGCGTATCCTCCATACGGGCTGAGACTTGGGCTTGGGCCCTGTTGTGTGAGGCCTAGCCCTAACATTATTACCGAAGTCCACGTGATGTAAGTTGCCTAAAGTGGCTGGAACCCTGATGTAACGGGCCAAGGCCCTTGTTAAGTGGGTCAGCTCCCACAGACAAACCCCTGCTAGGTCCATCTCTTGCCGAGCCCATCTCTACTCTTATAAGCCAATACACTTTGGATTGTAGTGAAATCAGTTGAGACTTTAAGTCCAGCAAAGAGGTGAGAACCTCCACTCCTGCCACGACTCCTAAGGGTCTGCCACCACCACCCTGTCTTTGTACTGGGTGAAGCTCTCTATAAGAGACGTGTCCCATACCTTGCTTTGCAGCAGTACCACTCTGCTGTCGTCCCCTATATGCAGAACACTAGGTTGCTCCACCATCAATGCCTCCCTAAAGGAGCGAAGCTGCGGCTGAGCCTTCAACTCCTTTGGCTTCAGAGTTCCTTCCTTGTGAGTGGTCTTCCCATTGTTAATAAATTCCCATAGAGCCTCCCCCCATCCTCTTCCACCCTCTACCCTCCTCAGGAACGAAAATAAAGTTCCTCCTACCACCACCGCGATGTAACGACCTCGAATATTCGAACACCGTTGCGCAATAAAGCTGCAGCTGCCTTCCCTGACTGTGGTGAAATAGTCTCTTTTTTCATCCTTCATGCAGGCTTCCACGGCCTTAGCCAACCATTGCACTGTTGGAGGACCCAAAACCACCCTTGACACCACCCTCCAGCTTCTTTATGTAATAACCAGACAACGCCCCTCCTTCACAAATGAAAAAGCTTTTGATTCTATTACAATATCTTTTGAAAACACCATTCCGAGAACACATCAGCACCCAGAAAAACTCAAGACACTCTGTCACAGACCACTCAAATACAGCGGTGAAAATAAGAGGTTTTCCATCGTCACGGGAAAAAGAGAAAAATCGTACTGAGAGAAAAATTCTAACAGGAAATTCCAAAATTTATCAGAAGAAATTTTGGGTCTTTTTAAAATTACCAACTTAGATGTGGGTCTTTTGAATTTTGGGGTACTTTGTGATATTGTTGGTCCAGTTAACTCTTACATTAGTTTCGGATATTCAGCTTCAATGACTATATCACAATGATAAAGGTTGTTTGTGTTTTTATTTTTTATTTTTTTATAGGTGTAATGTGATTATTGATTTTGGTTTTTAACTGGTTCTCAGGCAAATGAGCTCAGCTCAAACATATCTCCTCACCTTGTAAGAATAGGTTGTTGGGTGAAGGCGTGAGTTGGAGACCCAATGGTGAAACTAACCAATCAAAATAGGAAAAAATATAATCTCCTGATGCTAATTGTGTTTTCAAGAATTCATGGGGGCAGGAAGGTGTTGGTACGATACTCTTATATTTGAAAACGAATTCTAGAATATAATAATGTGTGTTGTTAAGAAGAAAGCTTCTTTAAACCTTTAATGTGAAATTTTTTGGATGTACTTTAAAAGCGAATATGTAAACGATGAAGTGGGTCATTTCTTTCATTAATATCTTTTTAGAAAGATAAAAAAGAGCAATAATTTTCACTTAAAAGACATTTTCGTAAAAAATAAAATAAATAAATTAAGATAATAATTTACTGCAGTAAAAATGAAATTTTTAGATTTCTAAAAACTTCATATATATGGATACCTTGTGTTAACTTGACAATGAGGTCCATTCTTGCTATGCTTGAGCTACTTTCAGGGTTAAATCAATCTATGAATAATGTAAGGATCATCAAAATTTGAAGAGCTTTCAATGATTTTTTTGAAGTTATGTTCATTATGCAGATCAGAAACAAAACTATTTTGTGAGTGTCATTATATATCTGCAGAGTAGAATGCTCGTCTTGTTAGTTTCTTTCATGTTTCAAAGTCAGAATTTGGTTTCTCAATTTTTTTTCTTATCGTCTGAGGTCATAAAGAAGTGCTTTTAATGATATTTAGATGTTGGCTTATATGCTACTGTGACCATATCTATTGCTCTGAAATGTTTTTCATGGAACTGAGTATACTTATTTCATGGAACATCCAGAACAAGTGTATTAATATTCTAGGGAATGCCAGCACCTCCAATCATGGCTAGGTTGAGGTGTCTTGACATTATTCAGGCCAATCTTGCCACGAAGCTCTTGTCAACACCTTTACTGCATGATACAGAGCAATGTGGCAGGGATGAACCACAATCTTGTACTGTAAGGTGGTAAAATAAGTTACATTAGTGGCAAGTAATGGCTATTTGTCAAAGTTCAAAACTTCTATTGTTGCTAAAGTATAAAGCCCATTGCCCTCTTTTATTGTATTCATTATATCCATCTATCAAAGCACCAATTGTAGTCATTTAGTTTCTTACTTACATGTTGCATTGATTGCATTGTGACACAGTTAATTGGAAAAACCCCAATGGTTTACCTGAACAACATTGTGAAGGGGTCTGTAGCCAATATTGCTGCCAAGCTTGAGATCATGGAGCCATGTTGTAGTGTCAAGGACAGGTAAGGAAGATAAAAATTCGACTCTAGGTATTAAACTTCTATGAGCATGTTGTAGTGGTGACGAGGTATGAGGACAGAATAGACAGCTTGAATGGCCTACTTTGAGAGTTATTTGGACATATCATTATTAATTACAGCTTTTTGGTATTTTCCTATAAATAGTTGAAGTTTTTTAGGAGTTCCAGGAAGTCCGATTGTCCATATTATCTGATCATGTGGGTTTTCCCCCCAAAATGTAGCTTTCTGACCTAACAGGTGCCCAATTTAGACAGCTAATATTAGTCAGTTATAGTGAATTAGGACCCATATGTTGTATTTAAGGCTCAAAAAGGTGTCTACTTTACTGTGAGAATCATATGATCTGGTCCATTTGAAAGGCTAATATCCTAGTTTTCTGTCCTTGGAACTTAGGATCAGACTTATAGTCACTGGTGTTTAATATTTTAATCAAGCACTCTGAAATTTTGCTGCAGGATTGGTTACAGTATGATAACTGATGCTGAACAAAAGGGACTGATAACACCTGGAAAGGTAAGTAGATACAACTCATGCATTGTTGAGTTTTAATACAACAGAACTACCCTATGGCTTTTGCCGTTTAGAAACTTAGGCTGAAACTTTTCCTTCTTATAAAACAAGGCTCCTTGATTGGCAACCTCAGGAACAATTAACTTGACATTCAATGCTAACTCACCTGCACTATGCAAATTTCGCTTAGTCTCTCTTGCATAGCTTACCGTTTTGAGATAGCTGTTTCCTTTCACATATTTTGTAGAGCATTCTGGTTGAACCTACGAGTGGAAACACAGGCATTGGTCTTGCATTTATTGCAGCTTCAAGAGGATATAGACTCATCTTAACAATGCCAGCATCAATGAGTTTAGAAAGAAGGGTTCTTTTGAAAGCATTTGGGGCTGAGCTTGTATTGACCGAATCAGCAAAGGGAATGAAGGGAGCAGTTCAAAAGGCTGAAGAGATTTTGAAAAGCACACCAAATGCCTACATGCTTCAGCAATTTGACAATCCTGCTAACCCCAAGGTTTGTGATCACGGTACCCGCTCATGACTTGTTACACCTTATAATTATCTTTGAGTATTTGTTTCTATTCTTTCATTGCTTTGTACCGCTACTTTGCGGCCATGGACTCGGTGTATATCGAATACAAAGGTTGAGAAAACTCATGTAACTGGGGAGAGGATGCCAGATATATGCATATATGCTAAATATATTTATGTTGTATATCAAAATCATGGACTTTGTAGTTCTAGCAGGCAAATGCCTTTGGGGATGCATATGATCAACACAGTGGCTGTAGGATCCCTCTAAGAGTTCTCAGTGTGTTGGACTTATGAAATTATTTCAATCACCTTACATCCTATGTATAATATATATTTGCCTATCAAGATTATGGTACTATCTTGCTAGTGTTGCAGGTCTCTATATAGCGTTGCAAAACACCACCTTGCATGGGTAGAATGGTCAAGGGTCCATTCTAGATGGTCACCAGTGATAACTAAGCCACAAACTTCCTGATTACATTTTTCTTGGACAATATTATTTCTTAATCACATAAGGAAGGTGATGCTGATGATGATGATGATGAATGATTATTTACTAATGAAATATGTAATAGTGATGTAAATGATGCCAGACCTGCTCAAAATGGGAGAAAACTATTTGTTTTGGTCAATTATTAGGCAGCCAGGAATATGATACGATTGTTATTTTAGATAAAGTCACTACAGAAAGATCACGCTATTAGGATAATGCTTTGTCCTAAAGATCTTGTATGTAGTTATATAATGTGGCCTTTGATACGGTGAGATATACAATTTAGAAATTGACATTTTGCACGTTCAGATACACTATGAGACAACTGGACCAGAAATCTGGGATGATACACGAGGCAAGGTGGATATATTCATAGCAGGCATTGGAACTGGTGGAACCATTTCTGGTGTTGGCCGGTTCCTCAAACAGAAAAATCCTAAAATAAAGGTAAAAAATTGTCAAACCTATAGGACATTTGTCTTATTTTTTACCAATAAAAAAGATGCATTTATCTTATTTTCACAAGTCATATGGCGGGCATGGAGAGTTCCATGGGTTTTGTGGTATATGGTTGCCTTAATAGCGGAAAAAATGCTTTGAAAGAAAAGGGATGTATTCTTTTACCTGGCTATTTATTTATTCTATTTGAGCATTCTCATTTGACCCATGCTTTATCAGGTAATTGGCATAGAACCTTTAGAAAGCAACATACTCTCAGGTGGAAAACCTGGTAAGACAACAAATAAGCTTTCTGACTATTATCAATTAAATCTAATTATCTTTAATAGTTTCTAATTCTTACTTATTCTACTTATTCTGATATTACCATTCAAATGCAGGTCCACATAAAATTCAAGGAATTGGCGCTGGTTTTGTGCCCAGGAATTTGGATCAAGAACTGGTTGATGAAGTCATAGAGGTCGAGTCTTATTTCTAGAATATGTGGTGCTCCAGTGCTCCTTCAATTCGATTATCTTATGCATTTTTTTTCCAGCTTTATTTGCTAGGGAGGTTTTGGAATCTCCTCAACCCATGGATAGTTGACAACCCCAAGACCATGTGATGGGACTTCTGCTGTTTTGAGCTTTAGAAGTTTTGATTCTGCTAAAATGAAAATTTCTACCAAGAAAAAAATTATGTTAAAATAAAAAAATCTTAATCTTGCATTTCTCTACCATTGTGACTTTTGATTCTTGTTTAAGTGATAACTATTTAAATGGATTCCAGTTTGTTTGGCATGGTAATATTCGTAAATGCTAACTATTAGGTCATGCCTATTTTTATATTACAGATCATAATTGTATTTGCGCCAATCTTTTTGCAATTCTGAATATAATTCTGATTACTGGTAAAAAAATAGTTACATATCATATTGTCAACTGATAATTATCTTTGTTGCTGCTATGCAAGGCAGCTGACAATAGCTTAGATATGGTCATTTTTTGTCAGGAAAATTAAGACTAGATGTGTCTAATAAATCTTATAGAACTTTATTTCTGTACATAAACGTTCAATAACATGATGCATAGGAATTACGGCTTTGCCTATACATGAATATGGGCCACCTTTAGTCATACGCATACATGTTGATTTTCTTTAGTATGTTCTTCTTGCCACTGCAGTATTCAAAAGCAAAAGGAAAAAAAAATGGATAGGAAATCCCATTTAAGCTTAGAGTTTATTGTCTAGTATCTATCACTAATGCAACTTTTTTGTGTGTTTACCATTACTCATTTCTCACATGCTGTGAATTTGGCAGATATCTAGTGAAGAAGCTGTTGAAACTGCAAAGCAGTTAGCACTCCAGGAAGGCTTGTTGGTTAGTGCTTTTTGTTAATCTTTTCAACCAATTAAAATTTCAGATGAAGAGGAAATTGGGACAGTATGCTCTGGTGTAGACATGCGCCCCTCTGCATTCCCTTGGATGCCCTAGGATCTAAAGTTTTTGTTCTAACCAGAAAAAAAGAGAGATGAAACCAGAACAAAAGGATTGAACAGATAGTCTTTCATATTAGGTTTAGTAATCAATTAGATGAACCCTGTACTTCTATCAACCTACCCATAGGTCAGTCGTATTTATTTAATTAGAAAATGACCAACAGAATTTAATATAAATTAAGGTGGCAAATGGTTATTTTTACCCTATTCTGTAGTATCATCCAGTTGTGATAAAATAGCACGTTCTCACTCATAGTGATTGGAAGTGGTGGCATGTTGTCTATGTTTTGAGAGAGAGAGAGAGGTTACGTTCAGGTTTTATTAAAAAATAGGTGTTTGTATCCATGTCTGGGGATGGATATTTATGTGTTAATGTATGTATGCATGTACCTGTATGCTAAATTATTGTTCTTTCCTCACATGGTTTCCTTACTAAGCAGGTGGGGATCTCTTCTGGGGCAGCAGCTGCTGCCGCACTGAAGGTTGGAAAGAGACCTGAGAATGCAGGGAAGCTCATTGCGGTATGTCCCTTTTTTCTAAATGAAACTAGTGGGAAATGTAATCCACTTCAGTGAGCTCCAACATTAGAAAGAAGAAATGAGCCCACTGTGGAAAATTGTAACATCACTTGGGCAATAAAAACCCACTTCTATTGTTAAAGAGTTACATGGAATCCATAAGTTTGCCGGTATTAGGTAACAAGGCATACTAGTGGAACCCTTGGATAAAATTTTTTGAGAAAACAGAGATTGTCCTAAATGATTAATTACTACTGAACCTTGTCTAACAGCATAAGCTATACATGGTCTCCTTTTTTTGGTTACTTCTTTATTTATTTTTGAATTTGGTGGGGGAGGTGGGGATAATGCTCCTATGGTAAGAAAATTGTTGTGAGCTCTTTGATTAATGTCAAGTATAAATCTAAATCAAAGTTTTCATCCAGCATTCTTGCAAGACAGGTTGATCCCTTGTTAATAATATACACACTAGTTTGTGCATGTGCTGGAAGGGTATTGTAGCTAACTTGTCATGGACTAAGTATGTGTGACTATTTGTCCTTTGTCAAAACTCTTGTGCTGGTAAATATCTGGAGTGCATTTGTCAGATACATGATCCGGACACAAATGATGAGAGTGCTCTGATCTATGCTTTGAGTAACATGAAGTTTCAGTGAAGCATGCCATCAAGCAGGATCTTGAATCGTTTAATAATATCTAAATAGGTTCATTTACATTATCGAAAAGATCAGAGTGAAATTGCTATTGTCTATTTCTTCATCAAACACATATGGATGTGTGTCTATAGAGGACTGTCAGATACATATCATAAACATGTTTTTTTCCATCTAAATGGGTTAACAACCATGATTAGCATGCTCACTAATTATTCTTTATCTGCTAGATTTTTTTTTTTTTTTTGGGGGGGGGGATGCAGGTGATTTTAATATGGCTATGTTTAGGCTTTGGTTGTTGCCATGTTGGAGGCACCTTTCACACCAGAAAACATATACTGTAGTTGTTTATCAGAGAACTAGAGTTATGCTTTAGACTTGCATTCAAAGTCCATATGGTTAAACCTTTCTAGATTTGTGCATTTGTATGTTTCTAGCCTTTTGTAGCAACTTGTATGCGTCACCTTCTATTATTTACCATATTTTCTAGACATTTGAAGTGGCTGTCACTGATTGTTTTCATTTTATCCTGTAAGATATAGAACTGAATTTTTTCAACCGAAGATGACCTAAAAGTAATTCCCAACAAAGATGTCCTAGAAGGAATAACAAGTGTAACGATATCCTTTCTGGCTGTTGACCGAAATTAAGCACAGTTGGGATTCCTAGTTGCAATGAGTGTTAGGAAGTGCGGGCATGCATAGGTAGCTTTAATTAAATGCAAAGATGGAAAAATCTTCTCTTCGGGAACCACCACCCAAAGCCATCAGTCAGGTTTCGGGGGCCTGTCTGACTTTCCTAAATAGCATCCCATTTAATTTTTGGTGCCCCATTTCATCTTTGAAAGATTTTGCACTGCTGTTGACATACTTCACTGATAGTTCCATTTTTATTATTCTTTATCAACAATGTATTCTAAATGTAGTACATGTGATTGTTTTGGGGCCAAAAATGGGTCAGTCATATATGAAACTGCTTAGCTCTGTGGGTTCAGGGTTGTTTATATGGCAGCTTGCCAAACCGATAAAGTACTTTTGTGGCTGTAATAGGCTGGCTTATTTTCTTCATTAGTGAAATGTTCTGCGGCCCCGCAATCTAACATGTTTTTCATATGAACTTGTTTCCAAAGAGGGAGAAGTGGTTAACGATTAAAGTACTGTAGTTAACACATCATGAATTGCTCAATTTGTAGTTTAAGCAATTATACTCAGATTCTTTGTTCTCTTCTCGGCACTAGGGTCATGAAGCTATCTAAGTTGTGGGAATATGCTGTTAAAATATTTATTTAGTTGTTCTGAATAACCCTTGTCTTCATTGCCATACCTCTCATCTAATTTGGGAATTCAAAATGCTTGTAGGTTGTGTTTCCCAGCTTTGGCGAACGATATCTGTCCACTGTTCTTTTCCAGTCGATCAGGGAAGAATGTGAGAAAATGCAACCCGAGCCTTGAATCATTTTTTTTTCTATGTATCTTCACATTTGCCCTTATCATCCGTAGTGTGCACCATAGATGTGATCTGAGTCTTAACAACTGTGACTGGTTTGCTCCTCTATGAATGGTAATTGCCTAGAAATTGTGTACCCCAGTGGATGGTGTGCTTGAATCTCTTCTTCTAGTCAATTACTTTGGTTCTCAATGCACAGAATAAAAGTCCCCATTTTTCTAAGTATGATACTCTGCTACTACTTGCAGCCTTTAAAGTTGCAACATTGTTGTAGTCCTCACCATTGAATAAATTACACTGCTCCAGCATGATATGAAAACACGTGAAAGTAATTTTTGAAACTTGGTGAGAATTTATAGTTATGGCCAACGAGAAAACAATGGGAAAGAACTTGAAAAGTGGATGAAGTGACCATCTTCCTTCTTTTTCTCGCATGAAGTAAACAAATGGTGGATCAGGGTGGTTAATCGTACTTGAGTTTTTACATTTATAAATTGAGGTAAACTTTCGCAACATTAAATATTTGAGAAGAAAAACTCATAATTACATATTTCTATAAAAAAGAACCTATCTCCTTCTCTCTAGAAAGTGAACCCCTCTCCTTCTCTCTAGAAAGAGAAGCTCTTCCTTCTTTATAAAAAGTCCAAATCACTCTGATTGCTTCTGCCGGAGAGGAGGGTGAGAGCTGTGTGAATATGCTTTCCACCCTCCTCTCCATCTCCATTTCATTTCCACTACCATTGTGTGAATATGCTTCCATGGTAGTGTTTTTTTTTCTCTCCTCCCCTTTACTGGTTCGGTTTTCGTAAGATCTACTGCACTCTGGTTACCATCAGCCGACATGCGCCCCACCACGCAACCATACTACTGCCGATCTACTGGGACGATGCTGAACCGTGCCAAAAATCTTAACGTGTAACCCTTACGCACGGCTTGTTTCCACGCATAGTCTTTACGTGCCGCCGCACCTCGACGACTTCGTCGGCCACACGCGCCGTACCAGCATATTTCCCACCTCACCTCCCAACCATCGGTGCGTAGCCTCTATGCGCTACTACAGAGGCGTGGGAAGACAAATAATCCTCCGCAAATTAGTCCATCCGATGCTGGTCTTTTTACTATGTTATCGATTTTCCTAACCGATGATCTTGAATAAGAGACTACAACTCTCTCCAAAAAATATCTCAAGATAAAAAATGCAATGCACCAACAGCTTACACCGTCTCCAACAGTGGCTTACTTAGAAACTATATTTTAAGATGGCGCTCTTATTGTAGGGCATGAGTGGGGACTAAGAAATTGGTCCCAAGACCCATTTTATTTTCCTTTATTCTATTACTTTTGTATTGTGATTATTGTACTGGGGTGTTTATTGAGAAACCTCACCCCCTCCTCATATATCATCTTTTCATTTTCTAATAAAATTCGCTTGCTTAAAAAAAAATTATACTGTGCCACATGACAGCTAAATGAAGAGTGGTACATTGCATACTAGACTGACACGTTGCAATCTATTCAATAGTTTTCTAAATGAAAATTGAAAATTGAAAATTGATGGAAGTATTTGATTGTGGATTTTTTATTCTCGAGTATTAATATTGCAAAAGTGAAATGTGTCCCCTATTTCTAAAAACGTGAAAATATAAATACTGATTTAAAATTGAGATGAAAAATCAATGAATAGTAGTGAAATAATTTGAATTAAGATATTTTAAGTTACGTTTAGATAATGAGGTTATCTCAAATATTCTGTGAATAGTAATGAAAAAATATAATGAAATATTGAATAGTAATGAATAATAATGAAAACTAATAACAAAATAATGAATAATAGTAAAATATTTTGAGCTAGACATAGATCATAATACTCCACTACCCAAACTAATCCTTAGAGTATTAATAGTTAACTAGGTATGGTTAAAATTTAGCTAAGATTTGACTAACTTGCTTAAAATGCATCCACATCAAACTCAAGGTATATAAAGAAATTTTAACTTTCAAGTTATTGATTGGCCGAATGTAACTAGTCCAAATCAGTGTTTTAAATTTCGTACCGTACCGGCCGGTACGGCCGAAAATTTTTCGTTTCGGCCGTCCGGCCGGTACAGGTACTATATTTGTTCCGTACCGGCTAAAATACTGGCCGGCGGCCATACCGGACTAAATTTAGGCCTGTACCGGCCTATATTTCGACCTCTGTTTTTTTTTTTCATTTTTTCAAACTACAAACTTATTTTTTAACCCCTAATTCAGACTAGACTATTTATAATTTTTATATATATGTATTTATATATAATTTATTTATATATAGATTATTATTTTGGAATATAATTTTTATATATATTTATATATATAATTTATTTATATATCGACTATCCCGAAACATTATCCCGAAACGGTACCGAAATATTTCGTTACAGTGCCTTGACCGGTACGACGTCCGGTACGATATTCAAAACATTGGTCCCAATTGCTGGCCAAATCATTTTTTTCACAATAAAATATTCTTCCCACTTAAGACCATTATTCCCGCCAATGGCGTACCTACATAGGGGTAGGGGGCCATGGCCCCCCCAAAGTTTGAAAAAAAAATATGTATTAATCTTTTTATGATTTAATAGGATTATATTATTTTATATTGTGTTGGTTTCCTCTTTAAAAAATTATCTTAGCATCTTTTATAAAATTATTTTGATCTTATAAATTATTTTGACTCAAAAATATAATAAAAAATATTTTATTATAGTTTTAACTTTGCTCGGCCCCCTACAACAAATTTCTGGTTCCGCCACCTGACTGCCGCGCTCAGCCTTTTTCTCCACGAAACAGCTTCTCAAGCATTAATACATGAAACTCGAACACAGATCTGTTGGCGTTGCTGAACTCTCCCCAAAACAGCTTGTCTGCCATCGTCGACCTCCACGAACACTGGCGCCGCCGAACTCTCCTCTTTTTTTTTGGTTCTTTTGTTCATGCAAAGGAGAGTCACAGAATTCTATTAATCACAAGAATGCTTTCTTGTGCTTCCCAACCTCCATACAAATTTCAGAAAAGCTTTGATAAAATTTCAGATGATTCCTTCCTTCCCTTCTCCCCCACTAACAGACTAACATGTAAAAAGACTAAACTAACCTTCTAACAAACATAATATCTCTACCCAAAACACACAGTTTTATCAAAGTAAAATACTAGAATTAGCACTACAAAACTGTGTTGTTTCAGTCATCCCCAAATGACACCGTCACAGTCAAGTTCATAACATGTTTCTATTTGGGTTTTTCTTTTGGGTTGTTGATTTTTGCAGCTTCTGAACACATATTGGAGTAATGTTTATATGATTTCGATTGTTGTTTCCAGCTTCTTTTGGTTCTTTTGGACTGTTTTTCTTTTGGGTTGCTGTTTCGAGTTTCGATTCAGCTTTTGGTTATTGATTTGAGATCTCTTTTTGGTTGAAATATGAGATTTGCTGCTCCTAATCGCGTTTCCTTCCTCTATTATGCTAATTTTTTCTGAAAGTAGCACTAGAAGGGTATATGTTTTATGCTTGTAATTATGAAAGCAACACTGTAAGTATCCATTGTTATTTGCCAACAAAGTGTTTGTGTAAATGTGAAAGAAAGGCTAAGCTTCTTCACTGCTATTTCTTGCCCATTTGGTAATTCACCCTGACAAAATAAATAGGCACCCACGATCAATTTGTATCTTCCATTCAGCAAAGACTTACAGATTAGGAGCAGCTGACCCACGTTGCCTAACCTAAACGTATCTTCAACACCATTTGTCACCCTCTTTCTTCGGTCGGCAATCATCTTTGAATACGCCTGACAAAATAGAAGAAAATCTAGAACTATTTCTTAACTGTTCTTTTTTCTTTTTCCATTTCAGTTTCTATTTCAGGTGTAGGGCGAGTTGACACTCGATTATGTGTGTTTTTTGTCAATTATTCATCTTCAATGATCATATTATGTAAAATTGCGCATGCCATCATAATATCATTGGGTGTTTCAATGTGGAAAAACTATGCAAATCCATGAACTATAGCAAATCGTGCTTGAAGCACACCAAAAGTACGCTCCACATTCTTGCGGACTCTTGGGCGGCAACAAAATATTTTTTCTTGTTTTCTTGGAGAGCTGAGATGGTTTTAATAAATGTTGCCCATTGCGGATAAATGTTATCATCAAGATAGTACCTCATTACATAGTTATGACCATTAATTGAATAATTGACAGTTGGAGTACGCCCTTGAGTAATGTCAGAAAATATAAATGATATATCAAGTATATTTATATGATTATGAGACTTGGGTAATCCAAACAACGCTTGCCAAACTCTTAATCGTAAGAAGCCACTCTTCTAAAACAATTGTTGGTTCGTAGATATGACCAGAGTACATACCATGCCAAGTAGTTGGACAGTTCTTCCAATTCCAATGCATACAATCGATGCTCCCTAACATACTTGGAAATCCACATTTCTCACCAACTGTGAGTAATCTAGCAATGTCATCATTGTTGGGTTTCCTTAAGTACTCTTCATAAAAAATTGAAACAACTAATTTGACAAAAAAAATTAGGCTTCTTAATGCAGTAGTCTCTTCAATCTTTAAGTATTCATCTATAAAATCAGTCGTGACACCATATGCAAGCATCCTCAGAGCAGCTGCAATCTTTTGAAGGGAAGAAAAATCAAGCTTTCAAAACCATCTCTCGTCTTTGGACAAAATAAGGTTTATGGGCTTCTATCGCAACTTGGATACGAAGAAATAGAGAACGACTCATTCGAAACTTCATTCAAAATTATTTATGAGGATAGATTGGAGGATCAACAAAATAGTCCAAAAAATATTTTGGTGAGCTTGAAATCGATCGCACCTAATGAATTTACGTGATTTTTTAGAAGAAGCAAGTGAGTTTGATCATTCTTCTACCAGAACAAGTTGTCTCGTTATATCAAACTCTTCATCAGAATCTGAATCGATAAGTGTCATTTGTGGAAAAGTGAACGATCCATTGAGAGAAAATGAAAAAAAAAATGATTTCACCGAGAAACTTGAGTTGAAATGAATAAAATTGTTAAGAAAGTGTTATATTTTATAGTAGAATAATATAACTGTTGGAGAAATATAGCTGTTAAAAAAAATATATCCATTGGAAAAATATATCCGTTGGAAGAATATGACCATTGTAAAAAAAAAAAAACTGTTAAAAATTTATATCCGTTGGAATAATATGAAAGTTAGAAAATTAATGCGCACTTTTTTAATAATGAATAAATATTTCAATTATTATAAGAATTCAAATAAATGAAAATGTCAAAATCAATATTTTAATAGAATAGTGATAGATTTAGAGAGTTTGTTATTTGATGTTGTTCAAAAGTGGTTAGCTAAATTAGAAAAAGTGAATTTCCTAGTCTAATTCTGGCTAACGAATGGTTAGGTCACTACTAATGCTCTTATGGGGTTTTGAAAAAGGAGAGAGAAAAAACTGAATAAAATATTATAATTTTTGTTTTAGGATTTGAGAAAGTTAAATTATTTTTTGTGTTTTGTTTGAAAATTTGAAAAAATTATAAAAATTAGACAATGATTAGATGAAAAAGATTAAGATAATTTGAAATTGAAATAGATCTATATATATATTTGAGTGATGTTTAAATATTGAGTCGAGCCATTAGTCTTTTTAAAAGGCAAAACAAATGCATGCTTAGCTTCTTTATAAGGTGTTTCCCAATTGAATAATTAAGTTTTTCATGTGTATTTCATATTTATTTCTTTTTTTAAAATAAATGCACGACACAAACCTTAATGTATGAACACAGAACATCAATGCTCAATGACAACAACTGTAAAACATATATAAATATGAATAATAATACTATGCAGTCTCATTTTGCCCTCTTGACCGCTCATGCATTTAATTTTTTTTATAGTTTTTTTTTTATTTACTGATTAAGGAAGTGACTATTAGTGTATTGATACTTTTTTATTTTTATTTTTTTAAAATGTTTAAAAACTTTTAAAAAATATATGAATAAGAAAAATTAAAAAAATTAAAAAAGAAAATTTTACCTAGGAGACATACCCAGTGATCACTGCTGGGCGGCATCCTAATAGCACTCTATAATATATGGCATCTACTCTATCAAAATGAGGACACGAAATAAGAAAAAGAAAAGGAGTAGTATGGGAACATGAGTACTTTATAAGGGTGATTAATTAATTGGGAAAAAAAAAGGAAAAAAAAAGAAAGAAAAAAAGCAATTTCTTTGATTATTAAAGATAGAGATTAGATAAAGAAATTGAGGACACCGGCCCTAAATTTGTTCGATCCCCTCAAAAGTATTGTAGGGAAATGAAGCGTGCATGCATGCATGAGAAGTCAACTGTTTTCGACCATATTATTCCAACGCGGTAGTCCAACATGCATGAATCGATCTTGGGTCATTTTCAGCGGTCGGTCGTGTTTGATGTTTTGTAGGAATTGTATGTTCAAATATTATTTTCTTGATTTCCCCCTCAATTTTCTTTGATTGTCTCATTATAAATATCACGTGATCGATTAGACAAATAAAAGAATGAGAAATGGAAATTAAGCAAATGAATGTTTTGGTCCTGCATGTATTTCTTTGACCGATCAAACACTACTCAACAAATGATATTTGTTGACGAGTTATTTGTGATAAGAGTTTTGCTATATACAAGCAAGTTTGCGTACTAATCTGCGTATTAATGTTGTTGTCTTCATTTTCTAAATTCAAATTAGCATTGTTTTCAGTAAAATTTACTTTCTAACCAATCATATTGAATGAGTGCGCGTATTAGTGCGCAGAAGCACTTACAATTAGATTTTTCCTTGTGATAAAAATGATTGTTTGTAATAAGTATAGAATCATTTTAATATAAAATAGTCATTTTCGTATGAAGTAATTGGCAGTAATATTAAACAATTTTCTTGTAATGAAAATACACCGTTGAACAATTTGTTTGGTTTGGATACATAAAATCATCTCATCTCATCTCATCTCATCATTACAATTATTTTAAACTCTCATATAAAATATAATTAACAATTTAACTTTTTCAAATCTCAAAATAAAAATTATATTAAAAAATTATATTCTAACAATATTTTATTTAATTTTCAACAAAACATCTCTTTTCATCTCATCTGAACTGCACAACCAAACGAAATAGAACAACGTTTTATTGACTAAAAATTAGGTACTACAGTACCATCTATGGTTGGATAAGTAGGATCGATAAGAAAAGAAAAGTCCTAGCTACTTGCAATAGGGCATGGGTAAGGGGGCCTACTCTTGTAGACGACTATTGTGTACAAAGTCTCCCTTATGAGTTTTTATATATAGCTGATGAATGGGAGGTTTAGATATACAAATCAAATTCACCATGCTGGTTATAGAATATTAGAGAAGAATATAATGATCCTATTAGGGTCAAAACAAGTCGAGTTCTAGTGAATAATGAATGAATTATAAACTCCATTCATCTAATTTTTATTCGAATATGAGTTGAATTTAAACTTATCAATTATCATTTAGTTGCATCTTATGTTCACGAATAGCTCATTAATTTTTTTAACTAGTTCGAACCTAACGGCAATATTTAATTTGACAAAATATACTATTTATGTTATATTTAATAACTTTTTACAAATTTGGATAAACACACTTTATGTTTTTGTAGAATTTTTTTTTATTATATATAATTATACATATAATCAAGGATTATATTATTAGGAATCAAGGTTTCAAAATACAACACATATCATATCATGAACATGATTTCTCTTATATTCTTAAATTCTTTTATATGAAATATATTGTTTAATAAAGTATCAAAATCTTGTATTCATGAAAAGTTTATTTAATAATAGAACAAAACTCAATTCAATTTTAACGGAATCCCGAATGATTTCTCAAATAATTTTGTATGTTTAATTACGACCCCTAAACAAAATATAACTAACAGTGATTTATGAGATCAGCAAGCATGCAAATACGAACTTAGGATCGATTTAGGAATATCAAGATAAAGTCGCACAAATTAGGTATGCGAGGAGAATGAGATGATATGAGAATTTTGTGAATAGTAGTAAAATGATTTGTGAATAGGAATGAGATAGTTTGATTTAAGTATTTTTTTTAGATTTGGGAAAGGAGAGAAAAAAATTGAATAAAAAATAAATAATATAATTTTTATTTTGTATCTGAAAAAGTTTAATTATTTTTTATTTTTTGTTTAAAAATCTGGAAAAGTTGTAATGATTAGTTTGAAAAAATTATAATAATTTAGTTGAAAGTGTTTGTATTTAAGATGAGATGGGATGAGATGAGATGAAAATGATTTCCAAACATATCCTTAAGTCGGAAGGAAAATTCATGGAGCTAGGTTTGAATATATATGAAAATTTTAAGAAGCATTCACAATAAATAATACAATTAATTCAGTTAGTTCATTAATTTTAGGCCTGCACACCGAACCGTCCAAGCTAGATTTGGGCTCAACCCGACCCGACCCGCAGGGAAAGCTAAACCATCTTAACCCGGACCGACTTGTAAAATTCGGGTTGGGTTGAAACCCGTTCTCCTCCTCCTCGTTCGTTCTACCATACACATTGAAAGGCAACAAGACCCATTCTGGATCTCATGTCGTAGCTTTAGCGGAAGGAAGAAGAAGAAGGACCCTGCTATAGCATAGAGAAAGAATAGAGAAAGGGAAATCGAAATAGAGGAACGAACCTATGTTTTAATACAAAAATGTATGTTTTAATTCTACCATTTCATTGTTCCTTCACAACCACTCCGATTCCATCAACCAAGCTCCATGCTGAAGAAATCTCTCTTCCTCCGAGAGCAACAAGCTTGACTCGTTACTCGAGCAACACGATGCCGCATCTTGACCCGAGCTAGGGCTGGAGTACCGGCGCTCCTCCGTCGCCTCTGTGCTGACCGCAAGGCATCTACGTCTCAACTTCACAAATGATGACGAAGAGCACTTCAATTCCTCGGCGCGGAGCTTCCTCCTCTTAGTGGTGGTTGCTGAGCTCGCGGCTGCTGCCGCCATGGACAGAGATGCTTGAGCTTTGGTCCTTATGCCCACCTGTGCCACCTCCATCACTGCAATATATGAGATTCCTCTATGGGTTGCTAGGCGTTGTTCTTTTTCTATGGGTGATCGGTTTCAACCGATGTTAGGGGTAATAAACCCGATAATGGGTTTGACCCACTGAACCTAATTTTAGTCAGGTGGGCCCATGTTGGGCCTTTCGGATTGATCGGGCCAGGCCCTTTTATGCATAATTTGTTCATACTTTATATGCTTTTGTATCGCATTTATACTAATGAGTAATGATAGGTACAAATTAATTTTAAAATAGACAAAATTTGTAGACTTTTTATAGAAAGTGAGTCGTACTGAAAAAGAATAGATTTTTCTATACTTTTTATGATGTGGTCTATTTTTTAAAACAGAACTATACGAAATTTATCTATTTAAAATTTGTACAAATCATTCCTCAAACAATTAAAGTGCATTCATGCATGTTAAGGCCCCGGCAGGCACCCAAGAGAAAGAAATGCATCTCTAATAATAAATAAGATTTATAAATCATGCACATATATGAACATGACACACGAGATTAATTAAAGAAAAGACAGGAACAAGCTCGCGCGATCGATGGATAGAAAAATCAAGAAAAACTTTCTCTTGGATTTTTTTAAATTAAGGTGATAATCGGAGATAGGAATTCGATTTTTGGACATCCGATCCTTTACCCATCAAACTACAAAACTGTTGACAAATCTCTTAAAATCTTAGCAAACGACTAGAATACCAAAACGTTATATATATATATATATATAGAAGCTGGAATTAAAGTCGTCATTAAAAACGTGTATATATTATCTAATGTTAGATTAATTAAATTGAATAATGTTGGTAATGGGTAAATCCCATGAACAAGTGGTGTCCACATGGGTGGGGAAGTTATTTGTTAACTCCCCACCACTATCACAACTCAAGGGAAGTTATTTAACTTCCACATATTTAGGGAAGTTAATTAACTTCCAGGCATGTCTCTTTTAAGATAAGAAGACGTACATCATTTGTGTGTGTGAAAAAGAGTCCTATAAGAAGACAGAAAAACTCTCATCTCTCTCTTCATTTTTTCTTAGAGAAACCATCTAGATCTCTTGATCTTGAAGTGTGAAATTTTCTAGGAGACTCTAGTAGCCTCCTAAACAACGTAGAAGTGCAAACAACGAAGTGACGTGGCCTGTAAGACGAGCAAAGATTCGACCTTGTGGAAATAATTCGATTTAACCCTATTTAACAAATACAAAAGTTAGATTCGTAACACGTGATTATAAGAAAAATGCTCTATCAAAATGAGCCTATATATTTTCTTTACAAATAGTCATTTTCCTTGCCACTAACTCGTTGTAAATAATTTTTTTCTTATAGTGACAATATTATATGTTTGCATATCAAAAAAAAAAAAAAAAAACTTTAGATTTAAATATTTTTGTTTTTAATTTACATTTAATATAGGTAAAAACTAAAAAGGTTTTATTTCGATTATGCTATGTATTAATTATATTAAATACTAAAAAGGCTTCATATAAATTAATTAGTATTTAATATAATTAATACATTTAATTTCGATTATGCTATTACATTTAATTACTGATCCAAACTGCATATATAATTAATTAATAGTTGAAATATCGGTATCATGCACTAATTGAAATGTCACCTGTCCACACGCCGAAGACAAAACAATGCATGCTAGCTTTTTTTTGTTGAATCTTTTTTCCTCCCTAATTAGCGCTTTATTTTCCACGCTAATTAATTTAAACATGCACAATGCTTTATATATATTAATGGGAAATCTTTAGGACCAGTCGGGCTGCTATTAGCCAAATAACAACCTGTCAATCACATAATAACACGTAAGACTTCCACTACGCTTATCATGAAGCAGCACTACATCAGAAAAGGGCAAGTTCTTCTGCACGATTTCCATCCCCTTACCCCTCGCACCCCCTCAAAGTTGATTTTAGCCCCAAGAATTGCACCCGAAGGAACCCCCCTTCGTCCAAGCTCAACCCAAAGGAACTCCTCCACGAATCACACCCGAAGGAACCCCCTTCGTCCAAGCTCAACCCGAAGAACCTCCCCATGAATCACACTGGAAGGAACCACCCCCCCCCCCCTCCTCTGTCCAAGCTCAACCCATCGGCGTCGGCCCCCTTCAGAACCCCCCTTCGTCTAAGCTCAGCCCTTTCATCTTTTTTCTAGTGGAATTTGGACTCACATGCTATATTTATTAGCAGCATGTTGAGACATTTGAAAAAGAGCTCATAATGACTTCAAATTTGGGCAGACTCTGGTTTGGACAGAGAAATTTTGACAAAATTGTTGTATATTAATTATGAGTAATTGTACAGTGGGTGAGGGTTCATTTCGTTTACATGTATTAGAAGGGTGTGAATATTGATGCTTGTGTCTCCTGTCGAAGAGGTGGGATGGAAGCTCTGTTGTCTATTCTATATGAGGGAATTAAAGAAAAGCATATCACCTACAGTGCCTGCTCTGTAAAAGTTAGGTGTATATATTCCTTAAATATGAGATGGCGCTCTGCTACATATTGATTAGTGCATTTGTTTCAAAATGTTACCTTGTGTTTTTAGTTGGTTGATTCACTGCACTTTCTTGGTTTTGCTAACATTGTTCCAAAGATGACAACTCTCTCTCTCACTCACTCTCACATGCAGTTTGCCATTGCAACTCCAATAAGCAAATGTTGGGAATAGCTTAGAAAGCTAGAGGAGGTATGGTTGTTGCATGTAATAATTTCTGGGTTGAAAAATATATGTCGTCAGGGTCCCAAGGATTTCAACTCACTTGTTACAGTGCGAATGAGGGTGGCTGCTACGTAAAGGGAGTATGACAATCTGGAAAGGAGGTTGAGGACCAGCTTCATATATATATATATATATATATATATATATATATATATATATATATATATATATATGGGAAATCCTTAGGTCTAGTCGGACTGAGATTGGGGCGGTGCAAAGAGAGGCAGCGAGGAAGAGAAGGGTGGTGCGATTTATAGAGGGGAGCATACATATGACCTTGATTCTCTATGGTGGAGCGTATTTCTCTTACAGTGTATTTTCTTACATGGCTTGAGTTGAATAGAGGGCTGCTTTTGTGGGATTTACAGTCCGACTACTAGGAAGCGTTTCTGTATATTAATTGTTAGATGACGACGTTGGAGAAATTAAAGCTAGACAAACAAATGACTATAAACATTCCTTAATTAGTCTTAACTAAGGAATATAATTAAGAAGCACATAAAACTATAGACAAAAAATATATAATTTCAAAATAATTGAAGGGGCTGGCCACTGGCCAGGATTCAGATCAGTCGATATTAATATTCAACGGCACTCACAACCGTACATTACTTGTATAATAGTCAAAATAAATGCTCTATCGGGTCTTCAAGAACTAGAAGAAGGTTTAGGTAGGTAGGTACTATACGTAATTGACAGTGGGCCAATTTTTTCTAAAAATTACTATAACAAAAATAGATTTTTATGATTAATTTATTACGATCCAAAGAATTTTTCGTAATCAATTTTAATTACAAATAGTCATTTTGTTAGAATTAATTAGTCACAAATAAACAGTTTTTTTGCAGTGAAATCAAAACGAAATTCAACTGCTCGTTGCCTTCTAAATTTTAATATTAATTACATTGCATATGTTATTAATAAAAGATACAGTCATGTAAATTTTATATTTAATTATTTTTTTATGCGCAACACATACGCAGTAATCTATAATTACAAATATCATTTATTTTATCCACCTTGGCGTGCATGCACTTGCCTTATTTTATCTCCATATGGCATGTTGCACCTCTCTCACTCCGATCCCCACGCACACGTACACAACTATATATACACATATATAGAAACATAGACACAGATCGAAGTACCACCGAATCGGACAGTTTCTCTTCAGAAAAATTAATGAAGTTCTCCGCCAAGGAATCAGAGGTCCCATTTTCATCTCATTCCATGATGATCTCTTCAACCCGCAGGTAAACTCTCTCTCTCTCTCTCTCTCTCTCTCTCTCTCTCTCAAGCGCACACTCTTTTTATCATTCTTAATTTAATATTGGTATTGAAGGTGGTGGTCAAAGGAAACGGTGGCAGTCGTGACCGGAGCGAACAAGGGAATTGGGTTTGCGTTTGCGAAGAGGTTGGCAAAAGAAGGACTGACTGTAATCTTAACAGCCAGAGACTTTGAGAGGGGTCGCAGAGCAGCCCAGGAACTCAGCGCCCAAGGACTCCATGTTCACTTCTTAAAGCTCGACGTATCTGATCCTTCTTCCATTAACACCTTCGTATCATTATTCCGGATGAAATTTGGAGCGCTAGATATCCTCGTAAGTTGCCAGCTAGCTAGTATATATATTTTCCTTTTATTTAATTAATTCCCTATATATATACATATTATATATATATGGGAAAATTCCAGTATCAGTTTGAATATAAGTTTTAAAGATTAGAAAAAAAAAGAATATAAGTTTTAACAAAAAAATAGAAAAAAAAAAGAATATAAGTTGCTTGCATTTATAAATGTGTTTTTGAATCATGAAAAAAGAAAAATTAGGAAGGATTCATGACCATATATAATTGATTAGTTTAAGAGAGGTATGGATTTAAAATTCATTCAAATGCATCATATCTAATTATTATAATTTTTATATAAAATATAATAAATCTTTTAAATTTTAAAATAAAAATAATATATTAATAATATTTTATTTTATTTTTATTTTTTATTTTATCTCATAATATCACAACTTACTGTTGAATATTATTTTGTTGGAGACTGAGCCGTTTTGTTTGAAATTAATGCATTATATATAACTTTTTCTTGATTGTGATTGATATATATCTTAGATGCCTACTTGACTTAATATCACGTACTGACTTTTAAGATAATTTTTTTTTTCTAAGCGGACTTTTAAGATAATTTTTTTTTTTTGAATGACTTTTAAGATAATTAATCTCACAATCTTAAATTTTCAACTCGATCCGACGCGTTTCCTAGTAAATGTTTTTGTCATATTTGGCATCGTTAATAAATAAATATTGATATGTATTGTCTTAGATTAGGTTTGACTAATAAGTTTAGATGAGATGAGTTGAATAAAATATTATTAGACTATTATTTTTTAATATCATTATTATTTTAAGATTTAAAAAAATTAAATTATTTATTATATTTTGTGTGAGAATTTATGAAAATTATAATGATAAGATAAAATGAGAGAGTTCAAAGCCTCTCTCAATCCAAACCGAGCCTGATGTGCAAGTGATTTTAAGTTTTTAAGCATTCAATTTTATTTTCTTTTTTTCAAAAAAAATATAAGAAATTTATATATTTGAAAATTGTATAAATCATTTACCTTTATATATAGTAGTTAAAGAGGGTATGATAAAATATCTTTAGAAAATATTGATATGTCATTAATTGTACGTTATATATACATTATAAATTAACTGCATAGCATTATAAGTAGCTAAGTTAAGGTCTTGAAAGCCAACCTAACAATTAAATTAGTAATTTCATTTTTTTTTTTAATTAGCTAGCTACAATTTTTAATCGTCGTTAATTTTGTTTTGTTCTGTACTTTTTCCTTCAACAAGCAGCAGCAAGTACCACATGATGATGATCATGATTATCAACCTTTTGCTTAACTATTATATATACATATATGAGTAATGTTAGAGATAAGTCACTGTAGCAGTACACATTTTGCACTTATTGCGTAGTTACTTCTAGTTGATTGTTCCCAACACTTATTTAGAGAGATGTGTGGTCTAGATGATGCCACATCATGTGTACAAAATGAATGCTCCTAATAGTGGCTTCTATCTATATTTATTCTATATATATATATATATATACTCGATCTTCTGTTTATTTTTCGGTGCGAAGTCATGATCGGATCAGCCACATGCATGCATGTACTAGCTAGAGGGAGCCATGCATATATCAGCTAGCCATGCATGCATATCATTTTGGTTCTTCAATTAATTTAGTTTCTATAATTAGTTCGTGATTTTCTAATTATTGGAGTAGCAGTAGTACTACTTCATGTGTCTGCATGCATGCTTATATGGCAATTAAATTTTATTCCCCAAATAATAATAATAAGTTAATTAAAGTACAGGTGAACAATGCTGCAGTGTCATTCAATGAGCTAAACGAGAACTCAGTGAAGCGTGCAGAAACAGTGATCAAAACCAATTTTTATGGAGCCAAGTTGCTTACTCAAGCTCTCTTGCCCATGTTTCGTCCCTCTCCATCGCCTAATTCCAACTCATCTCGGATTCTTAATATTAGCTCCAGACTTGGCTCCCTAAACGTAAGTACGTAAGAGATTTATAATTTTTTTTCTTTTATTTAAGATATATAGATATGAGTAATGTTAAATACAATCGTGGAATATGTAAACGTCGCGCAATCCTTTTGAAAAAGAGATAGATTCACTATTAAAAAATTAATTTTTCTCATATGAGTGATCTCGTACATATTTAATTACTCATTTTTTTCAAATGGATTGCGCAGCCAGAGCTTACGCACTCTGTGACTGCAAATATTATTTCACTATTTATATATATAGTACTATTATTTTCTTAACCTCCAATATATATTACTATATACTATTTCTTATAGCTAATGAATTCCAAATTAATTATTAATGCATATATATATATATATATATATTCATGCAATGCAGAAGCTGAAAAACCCTAAGATAAAAAATATACTGCAAAGTGAAAACTTGATGGAGCAGGACATTGAGGGTGTGGTAAGTTCGTTTCTTGAGCATGTGAAGAAGGGAACGTGGGAGAGTGAAGGATGGCCAGAATTGTGGACAGACTACGCAGTATCAAAGCTTGCACTAAATGCATACACAAGGGTTTTGGCCAAGCGTTTGGAGGGAAGCAATATAAGTGTGAATTGCTTTTGTCCTGGCTTCACTCAGACATCTATGACTCGCGGGAAGGGCACGCATACCGCCGATGATGCTGCCAATGTCGGAGCAAGGCTTCTCCTCCTTCCACCTGAGGAGCTACCAACTGGAAAATTTTTTTTGGGAGGCAGTACTAGTACTAGTGTTGTTAATTCTAAACTCTAAACGATTGATTGATTATTGGGCATGCATCTAAAATATAACATGATTCAAATCCCAGCAAACTATGTATGACGCTAATATTAATTATTGCTTGTTGATTTATTTCACTATTTATAAGTAGTTGTTAGTTTTTTTTTTTTTTTTTTAATTTTCCGTATGGGTATATTAATCATATTGTACTGATATCATGCATGAATAAATGGATCTATTGATTTATACACACATGTAATATGCACGTGTATTTTAGGAACAGCTTGTTCTATATGATCACTTCTCTTTCCTTTTCATGATGATCAGTTGCTTGCGGGATGAAATGGTACTTCGTAAAGGTTAGAAATTGATCACAGTATAAAAGAGGGCAGTTCAATAGTACTGTTAGGAGATCAAGAATGAACACATTTTCTAATAATATTTTTGCAATCCCGACTGATCAAGTTGATCTTGATGTTCGCTAACAATATTGATTTTTAGTCCTAAATGATGATTGGGTACTGCTAGGGGGGGTTGAGAATTAATGAAATGCATGCCCTCGCCACGCGGTGACAAGTACCCAAATATTACAAGAATAATGGAAAAATAATTATAATAAAATACCACCCCATACCTATTAAATACAAATCGAACCGAATCATCAACAGGTTAGACGGTTAGGTTGGATATATTAGCGTACAGTAAATATCATTAAGTCAGTATGGGTTAATAACTTCTCAAACCAAACCAATGATGTCGGATTTAATAAGATTGAAATCTCCAAAACCACCACCATTGAAAATCAACCCTTAAACAACAATGTCATTAAAAGTCATCAAGCGACTGTTGTGGACCACATCACAGTAATTACTTGATAAAGCTTGATAAAGTTTACAAGTGGTAGGCAGCGGGGCCCCACTGCCCTGCCCCGTTCGACCCACCCTTGATCGCTTGGGCGGGGCACAGATGCGGGGGCGGGTGGCCCCACCTACATCTGGGGCGTCCAGCAGAGGCAGGGGACGAATGGAGACCAATCCCGCTCCGGTTTTCCCCCGCCCCGCCCCGCCCCTCATATATGTTATATATTATTATTGATATATAATTATATATATATATAAAACCCTGCCCTGCTTTCTTAACCTTTCTCACTTCTCTCTCTGTCACACACTCTCTCTCTTTCATCTCTATCGCAGTCCATCCGTCCATCGTACGCTTACGTCGTCGCCGTCCATCTGCATCTCCGTCGTCGAAGATAAGTCAGCTTGAGCCCTGAATCCAAAGCTTTAATTTTTTTTTTTTTTTTTGAGTTATGGAGATTGGAGGATGGTTGGGATTAAATGGATGATGGGATTGGGTCTTTGTGAATTGTGTGCTGTGGAAATTTGATTGTGCATATGTTTTGAATCTTTGATGTTGTGATTTTGTGTAATTTTTTGTTAGGGTTTTGGATTGGACCATATTCAATATATATTATATAATAAGACATTAATTAATTTATTTCCTTAATTTGTTATCATGAAAAAATATTATTAAAATGTTGAGAAGTATATAAGTATGTGAAATAAGGAAGATAGAGATCTTTGAATATATAATGGCTTGTTGTGAGACTTGTTTTGACGGTTACAATTGATAATGTCTCGGCTAACGATGTCGCCTTGGGATATCTTAAAACTTATCTTAGAGAGACAAATAAGATAATTTTGGGTGGTGATTGTTTGCATGTTAGATGTGCTACACATATTTTGAATTTAATTGTGACTGATGATTTGAAAGATGTTGATGACTCAGTTGCACGAGTCAGAATGGCTATGAGATTTGTGAGATATTTTCCTGTTAGATTGGAGAAATTCAAGGTTATTGCGAAGAATGCGGGCATAACATCCAAAAATGGTCTTTGTACTGATATTCCTACAAGATGGAACTCAACCTTCTTGATGTTGGAGGCGGTCCAAGAATATATGGCAGCTTTTAAATTATTGGGTGATGAAAACGTTCAATTTGTCAAATATTTTGATAAGCAAGGGAGATTAGGAAAGCCTATTGATGAATCATTGGGAGGTGGTTGTTATTTTTGTAAATTTTTTTAGGCTTTTCTACGAGGTTACATTGAGACTATTTGGTTATTTGTACCCTACATTCAATGATTTCTGTCAACAAATATGTAAGGTGAAATATGAATTGGATAAAATGTGTAGGGGTGACCATATTAGGATGCGGGAGATGATATTGATGACGAGGGTCAAATATAACAAGTATTGGGGGGTTTAAGTAGGCTAAGTATTTTATTATATGTGGTTGTTGCTCTTGACCCCTAGATCAAGATTGATGGCATGATATATGGTTTGGGACTTGCACACGAGGCCGCATGGGTTGAGCTTATTGGGACAATAGTTAGAGAAACTCTCGATAAATTGTTTGATGAGTTTACCATGATCAGGGGTGGTAATGCACCTACACCTACACCTATCCCACCGCCTCCTCCAGAAGCCTGGGCGGGAAAAAAACGTAGGTTGGTGTGGGGTGAGAGTCTCTCACAAAACCCCCGACTATTCCATCAATCTACAGAGGCGAAGTCGGAGATAGACTAATATTTGGTAGGGGATCTTCTCCCATATACAGCAAGATTTGATATATTAGCATGGTGAAAAACCAATGCCGTGAAATATCCCGTCCTTTGAGAGATAGCTCGCAGTATTTTGGTCATCTTTATTAGCACCGTTGCCTGAGAGTCAGCCTTTAGTACCGGATGGCGCATATTGAATCCATTTCAGAGTTATTTGTCTGCTACCACTGTGGAGGCATTGATTTGCATATAGAATTGGATCAAATAGACGGAAATTCATGTTCCGAATGTTCTCGACTTTAAAGAGGCCGAGAGGAGAAAGGTGTTGATTAGCCTGAATCTGATAATCGTTGATGTTTTCACTATTAGAGTTGATTGATTATTATCATCTTCTTTATTTTGAAGAATAATGGATAGATAACTTAAAGACCTAATTTTTTCTCTCTCTCTTATCTTTAATTTTTTGCTCGGCTACCAAAATCCTAGCCCTTTGTTTGGTTTCTGAGAAAACATTTCTGGCAACTATTTCTTTGGTTAGAAAAAGAAAATATTTCAGCCTTTAGAATCGAAAATAGAACGATAATAATTGTAACTTTTTCCTCAGCGAACTAAAATTGGAATTCTTATATATTGAGAAACTTTAGTAATGTTGATTCATGTTGTATTGTTCCGAGCATTATAAATTGAGTGTGGTTTCAATGCCCGTGCAGCTTCTATGTTGTTTATGAAAATCACGAGGTAATGAGTTTCTATGTGGTCCAATTATTATTATTATTTTTTTTTATGTCAGGGAACCTCTCGAAGGCAGCGCCTTCGGACCTACCCCTGCAGAGTAAACCTCGGTCCCGTGTACCGTACTCTCAAAAGTTTCCCTACACGGAACTAGTTAAATCGCTAGCTTTTCACCAAAAAATGTGGCCCCAAAGGATTGTTTGCACCCATGAGGTGTTGAACCTTGGACTTTAAAGGAAGTGATACTCCAAGACCAAGGCCTTCCACTTATTCTTAGGAACAATGAGTTCATTTTATTTCGAGACAATAGATTAAGTCCCTTTCTACTGACTAGAGTTTGATGTTCTTATGTTATTGACATCTGTGCCACCATGTAGTTGTACCAAATACAAAGAAGCTCTAAATATCAATCTTTATTAAAAAATAATATTAAAATGATTGACAGATAATGAAAAATAAAAAATAATTTTTCGATCATATAATACAACAAGATAATAGTTCATAGAATGATGAACAGCATTACTTATTTTTATTTTTTATTATATAATCCAGCGAGTGTCTGAAGCTGAATACTATCTGCCTTTTGGACAGTGGACTGATCCTAAGAAATTCTATGAGATTGCAGGCTGGAAGAGTAATTGCTTTTGAGTTTTTGTTGGCAAATACATGGATAGGCTCTCAGGATATATATAGGAGCTTTGCACCCAAGACCAAGAATCTTGTAGTTGCCGGAGGCTTGACAGCATTTGTCCTTGGTGTGTACTCCTACACCATGAGAGCTGTCGGAGGTACAGATGAATTACAGATGGCCATAGACAAATTTGAAGAGCAGAAAAGCAAGCAGTAAAGAGGCTGAGATGGGCTGAGCCTGAAACAAGCATGCCATCAAAGGTTTTATTCTTGCAAGTAGTGTCATTATAATGTGACTTTTGTGAAAGAGATCATCTGAGTCCGTTGCTTTGATTTAATACATGGAATCAGAGATTTAAATCTTAAAACAGTTGAATGCTTAGTTTTGTGGTTCATCTGATATTTCCATCGTTTCTTTTTTGCACTTGTTTGTGCATCTTGATATGATCAGCATGATAAGAGGGGGAATGAGTACACGAATGCATCTGCATTAGATTCGAGATCTTGGAAACTGATAGTCAGAGAATGATGATCTTGAGGCTTTCCATGCCATTTGTGTATGGTTTTACAACAGAGATATGAGATCAACAAAACCGAAGAAAAAATCGATGCATTTGGCCTGATAGCACCTCCATCCATTAATTGAAAACTACGAACACGAGAAACCTCAGATACCTGAGACCTATCCTGACATGATTTTCAGTTTAATCAGCTTCAAGTGATCTTATTATTGAACAAGAAATTCCAAATTTCTCTTTATACAATAAAAGCTCTTTCTTTCTCAACCAATGAATACAATAATTTGAGCCCACAAAAACCAATGAACTAGAACTCACAGCGCCAGGCATACAATAATATGTCTGAGCTACAAGCCAGTTTTCATGAACTTCCATCGTTTCATCAGTCATCATTCAGAATTTCAAGTCACCTATATGTAATTATTCTCCTACACCTACAGGATGATTCGATTTGTCACCAAAACTGTCACTTAGCAGTGATACTTCAACTTCTTGAGTATCACAAAATTAAGGTTTTGTTCGTTTCACTCGATCACTGAGAAAAAAAGGAGGCCTTCAACTTTGCAGCAAGATGCGGCAGCATCTTGATGCCGTCCTGGGTTGACTGATCAACACAGGTCTCCAAATCATTCAGAGCATCTGGTTTCTTTTGGAGCTTAGCTGCTTCAAACTTGTCTTGGCAGACCATCAGCGACCTTTTCATCATTTCCTGCATCCAAAATACCAAATTCTCAACACTAGTTTTATCCTAGCATGGAGTAATTACTTCAGCAAGGGTCAGGAAAATTAAGGATGCAAAGAAAAATATGGATATTGACTTCTACCAATGCACACAAAACACGCACATTGTGCGACGTCATTGTGTTCTTCTGCCACCAGTTCTTGATGCAATTGAATTGTTTGATAAAAAACGTGCAGGAAATTCATGAAAAATTACCTTGTTCGATAATAAAAGTATTAGAAAAATGAAGTGCATTGAATAAAGCAATGAGGCTAGAAATGATCAGATCTCATTGTGCACATTTAAACTACAGTAATAAAGTTTAAGCTCCATCAAAAGCAATCACAGAAAATCTAAAGCTCAATTCAGTTCTTTGGAAAAAAAATTCGGGCAAAGCAATGCTAAGAGCAGCCAGCAGCAACTAGAGCATCTCCTCTGAAGGCCGAGGGCAGGTTGATCACACTTTTTGTGGAAATGATCATGTTTAATTTCTTTTCTTCATCGTGTGTAAATCATCGTGCCTTTCCTGCAACATGTCCTAAAACAAGCTTCTCTATCCAAATCTAAAGTTGTTTTAAGGACCATGTTCTATCGGTGAAAATTCGATAATTTACCTAATCCATGTGAATGGAGACGCATTATACGGACCTGGCATTTAACCGGGTAAGAGATATGTTGCATTTGCACTTTCTCTTGTGAAAAAAAAGGATACGTTGTGTTTCCACGGATTCATCATCATTAAAAAAAATCCAGGGGAGTAAAGCCCTCTGAAACAAATGGAATCAGTGACAGAAACTAAATGACAGAAACAAATGAGAACAGAGAAAATCAAAAATAAAAAGAAAGGAAATCAGCCTACTTGAAAGTTAGCCATCTCGTCCTCAAGCATATGTTGAGATCTAACAACTGGAACACTGCAATTTTCTACACAATCGCTAATCTCATCATAGCTTCTTTCCCTATCAAAGCACTCATATGCACATTTGAAATACGCTTGCTGCAGACAATCATCATTCAGAAATTCATTGTAAGAAAGTCTAAAGCTAAAGAACAGAATAATTCAAGATAAAGAATGGCTTGAAGATATAATTGTTTCTCCATCCTGTCGCTAAGAAAGCGTGAGAAAGGGAAAATTTGAAATTTGAAACTTGAACCTGATAAAGCCTGAAGCTTCATGCTCCATTCAAAATTAAGAAACATCGATTATATGACCTTGTTCAATTAAGAAATTTGGAAAAAATATAAGATTTTGAAACAATAAATAAATAAAGACTGTTTCATTTGTACAACGCTTGCATTTACAAAAACTGAAAATTAGTAAGCTTTTATACCGATCCCCTACCTAAGCCAAACAGTTCTTCTGGGAACACTTTGGAAAGGGTTCTAATTTCTCAAGTCCAAAAGAACAACATTTAAGACTTCAAGTTCCAAATAATATACTTCCCCTAAATCTTTCTCAGCAACCAAACAGAGCTAAAATATCAGAATAACAGTCTTAACAACGCAGAAAGGTAAATAAGCACATGCAGAGGAATTATACATATCCACAGAGAGAGAGAGAGAGAGAGAGAGAGAGAGAGAGAGAGAGCCTGAAGAGTGAACTTGACATGGTCTTGGACAGGAGAAAAATGTTCTTCAGCGGCTAAGTTGACTTGGTGGAGTTTCTGTCGAATTTTCTCCGCAACAATTCGCTCTTCGGCTGCTGCCATACGATCCATGTCTCTCTTACTTTTTCTACGGGGTTCAGGGTTTTTGTGACAGTCCTACAGCCTGCCTCTTGAGTCTTGTCTGGGTGTAAGATCTGGCAGTGTGTAGATCACATTTAAAGGGTATCATACATACAACACATTTTCACAATATATTTTACAATAATGTTATAAGATAAAAGTATTTTTATAAAGTAATATTATTTTTTTATAATATATTTTATAAAATTACTCCTCATTTAACATATTATTGTAAAATATGTTATGAAAAATGTTTTGTATAAATCATTTTCCTTTAATAAAATACTTATATGTAGAGGTGTAATTGGTCCAATCTAGTCCGGGAAAGGTCATTGACCAAAAATTTTAGTCTATCATTTTTGTCAGATCGAACTATTAGCTATCAGTCCGATCGGTCCATTCTGTCCATGAAATTTTTTTTTCATTTTTTCTTTTTTAACAAAAAAAATTAATACAAAAATTAATTTAGTAAAATTAAAATTATGTGATCTCTTTAATATTTTATATATGTTTAATAAATATTAAATAATTTCATTGTATATATGGTCAATAGGGGTGGGCTCCAACTCCGACAAAGTTGGAATGCCCAACTCTAACCAAAGTCGGAGACAAAGTTGAGCTCTGACTCTGACTCCAAATAGGAGCGGATTCTGACTCCGATTGGAGTTGCCGGAGTCGGAGCCCAACTCAGAGCTAGGCTTTTTTTTTTCAATTTTCTTACCACTTTCCTGGCATCCAAACAACACCCAAAGATTCCAAACAACACACAAAATACGAAGAAAAAAAAAACATCAAAGACGAGATCAAGATTCAAGGGTTGAATCGAAAAGGCTTTCCCAACATCCAAATGACATCAAGGGATGAATCTAAATGAAGCTTCGCAGAAGAGATGAGATCCACAGTGGGTAGAGACGAGATCCAAAAGGAAGCTTGTAGAAGAAAGAAAATGAAGGCTTTGTTACGAAGCTGTTGTCGAAAAAAAAATCATTTCTCTTGATCAAGGCTTTTCCATGATCTCGTGTCTTCATTTCTCTTACTTTTCCTTGAGGTTAGATGATTTGTAAAAGAAGAAGAAAGCAGAGAAAGAGATGAGACTAAACTGAGAAAGAGACTGAGTAGAATGAAATAGGAGTTAGGGTTAGTGAAAAGAAAATGATAAATATATATTAAGAGAAAAATGGCATCGTTTGAGAAAGTAAAAGAAAAGGAAGAAGAAGAGAGATCGGTGTTGTGGGCGTGGGGCTCGAATGCATAGGGTTTTAAAATTTTATATCTTGGGCCAACTATTAAGCTATTCAGCAATCCATCACATATGTTACAAATTAAAATATATGAACTACATTAATCGAAGTCGCTACTATGGAGTCCTGTCCAACTCCGAACTCTGACTATTTTTCACCCTCTAACTCCAACTCCGATTTCAAACTCCGAATTTTTCAACTTTGGAGTGGATGTCAGTTGGAGTCCAAGTGGCCGGAGTTTTTACCCATCCCTAATGGTCAATGGTGATCTCTTTGATAAAAATTACATAATTAATTTATATAACTACTATATAAAACAATATATTATATATATTAATTAAAAATATAGATACACATTCGGTCGATCTCTGTCCGATCCAGTTCAAAAAAATCACACCCCGAGATTGACCAATAAGACTATTGATCCGGTCGATTTTTTCTGTCCAGATCGATAGACTTACACCCCTACTTACATGATATAATTTGATTTGAAAGATAAATTTTAAAATTTAAATCTTATTAATCAAATCTTATGTGAATTTTACACGTTGACTTGATAATAAAATAATTAGTTACAATATATATATGTATATATTTATTTTGCAACTCATATTTTTTATTTTTGTTTTTAAATTTCATATTTTTTAAGACATCTTGTTTTCAAATATTTTTTTTATAAGTGATCTATTCATCTTTAACTGTTATATTTAAAGTAAGAAAAATTTTACTGAGTAGCCTTACACCATACACCAGACACCCACACACCTAGTGGGAAAAAATAAATAAAAATCAACATCATTAAATGTTTTGTGTAAGAGTTTTGTTACTCATCATCCTCATAGACCATACATCATATTTATTTTTATTTATTTTTATTTATTTTTAATTTTTTTTTTAGTTTTACTTTTCTTAAACTAATTAAATTATTCTATTTATTATCCATATAACACATATTTTATAAGAGGAAAAATTATGTATGTTGTTTGACGTGGGAATTATGAGCATAATTTTTCTTTGTGCAAAACATATGACTAGAAAAACTCTTAAAAAAAATTAAAATCATTAACACTCATGCCAAATTAGGGTTAGGGCTACTTCCGAGGCCCATAAAGGCACACCAAACTTTCGATACTTCCACCGTTCCACGGCCGGCTTCTCCACTTTCTTCCCTGTCCTGGTTTCCAGGTTCTCCAACTTCTTCCTCTTCTATTTTTATTTTATTTTTGTGTATTTTTGGGAAAAACGCGAATTAGCACTTAGCAGAGCAAGGGCGTCGATACCAAATAGCGCAAATTGCATTGAAGGTTGGCGATATAGGAGTGAACACATATAAGCGATTTTCCGTGCCTATCAAATCTTCCCTTTTTTTGGCTTTGATTATGGCCTCGTACAAGTCGCTATATCTGTAAATTCTGAATCTTATTGCGTGTCGATTTTTTTATTCTTTATTTTTGTATCGTGCTTACCATTTACTCTGTTTATTTGCTGGTTTTTTCTATAAATGAACAAGCTGTGCAAAAAACCGCTTCTTGTCAAATGTGAACATATTATATGATGATGATCAACTGATCAGCTATGTAGCTTGTAACTGTAAGCATAAATTGTAGGTATGAGTAAAATGATGCACAGATTGAAACTAACCAGTTTGCATTGCGGAGATATCTTCTGATTGACAAACAGAAGGGGATGGTATTAACCAGAAACTTTTCCTTTTAGTGACTATTTATTAAGACGGTCAATTTGCAGTCACAAGGTGTCTTTTATCTGTAAGATTTAGGATCCATCTAATAGATGCACTCTTAAGTCTTAACAGCTCATTGTTAGCTTTAATTTTGAATCCTTTAAAAGCAATTTCTTTTTTCTTTTTTTTATAAGTAATAAGAGATTTTATTAAAGCAAGCAAATAGGCGTAGCCCAAGTACACTAGAAGTATACAAGCTGAAACACCAAAGTACAAGCTAGGAACTAGGAGCTAAGAGCTAAGAAAAGCTGAAAGAAAAACATTCATATTATCCCTGTTCAATCCAAGAACTTTTGCCGATAGACAGAGAGTTTGAAAGAGAAACTCTCTGAATTCTACCAATGATCATTCTCTATCATCAAAACACTATCCATTCCTTCCCAGCCATAGGCACCACATCAAGCATAAAGGAATCATCTTCCAAATAGCAGCAATGCGATGAGAACCCATAAACCATTCCAGCAAGCCAAGAGGTTCACCTCCCTCTTGGGCATCACCGAAGCAATACCTGATTTGCTGAAAATCTCATCCTAAAATGTCTTAGCCACATCACAATGCAGAAACAAATTGTCAACTGATTCACCATCTTTCTTACACAAATAACACCGGTCAAGACAGATTATACCGTGTTTTCTCAAATTATCAATAGTCAAAATCTTCCCAAGAGACACCAACCAACAGAAGAAAGCAACTTTACTGGGCACCTTTGATCTCCAAATACACTTCCAAGGGAATTGATTGACACAATGACAAGTCAGTGATTTATAATAAGAGCTGACAGTAAAAATGGAATTTCCTGCGTGTTGCCACACCAATCTGTCTTCCCCTCCCTGCACAATTTTCATATCATAATGCCTACTGAAGAAAGCTGAAACAACGGGCACTTCCGAATCATATAAGTTTCTAATGAAACTCACATTCCATTGAGGGAAATTGTTAGATAAAAATACAGAATCAGCTTCTGTGACTTCTTTGTCCCATGCAATCCTAAAAAGAGAAGGAAATGCATTCTTAAGCACCAAATCCTCGCACCAAAGATCATGCTAAAAACGAATTCTCTGTCCACCACCTACCTTAAGTGAAACATGATTAAGGAATTCCCCCAGCCATTCTGGATATATTTTTTCAAGCCCACACTGTACACACTTCTAACCTCGTTAGAACACCAACTCTCCCAAGCCCTCCCATATTGAGCATCGATAATGTTTCTCCACAATGCCTCTCTCTCTTTAAAAGCAATTTCATTGTATAGTTATCATAATTTCAATAGAATAAAAAACTATTTCTTCTCACTTAGTGACATCTTATTCACTTGTGAATCTGATACCGATTAGGGTTGGGAGTAACCGGGATTGAGTCAATTAAGGTTAACCTAAATTTGACCCAATTATTAAACGGATCAATGGGTTGACCCAGTTAGCCAAAAGAAAAAAGATTTGGGTCATTTGGTTTAGTCACTCGGGTTGACCTGTGGTCTGATTCATAATTTTAGTTAGAAGTTGAATTTTAAATTGGAAAATGTAGCATTTATTTTAAAGCTTTCCCTAAGTTTTTCTTCTATAGTCTTTGCCTTTTTATCCAATTATAGGACTAATCGAAAATATGTAAATATTTTAACATTTTTATTTATTTTTAGATAGATTATGATTGGTTGACTCAACTCCACACGACTCGGATAGATGAATGGGTTATATGGGTCTTGTTGTGGTCAACCTGTGAAATAGTTGCTTCGGGTTTAGGTTGATGTGTTTGACCCATGTAATTATTTGGGTTTGATCCCAACACGGCCCAATATGATTGACAGCCCTACTTGGATCTGAACTTAAATGAACAAATACAGACTTAACACAATTTGACTACTTGAGGATGGAATTTTATAATCATACATGATGTGAAATAATAGAAATGGGAGGTTCAATAGAGGCAAATTTATTTTAGAGAAGATTGGAAGAAATGCTCAAGTTTATTTTACTTTCTATTTTTGCAAGTAATACAATTTTTCTTTCTTTAGGTTTTTAGACCGCTCTTTTACGTTCTATTGTTTTTTAGTTAGTATTTTTCTCTTACTGGTGGGTGTGCCTTGTAGACTACGATTGAAATGCAGTCGGACATATCTCTTGTCAATGTTCATGTAACTTGTATTAGAAATGACTCTTTTATGTGATTTCTACTTTTTGGGTTGGTTCATTTTAGTTAACTTGAAATATTAACTACAATGGATTTCACTCAGAAAGAAACAGGAAAGTCTACACAACCAAAGATCATATCTGATACAAGTTATAAGACTTGAAAAAAGACATGTTTTACTGTATAGTATTCATGGTTTGTAAAGCACATTTAACAATAAAAGAGTAAAGATACTACACTTACACAATCAGAAAGGAAAAGCCTTGATATTAAAAGGGAGAAAAAAAGGGAGGTCTAAAGTTGTTACATCACAACATTCATATCACATCCTTGGAATTGTGTTTGCATTGAGTTTTAGTGACCTAATTTTCTCCGGTTGAGAATCGGGTAATCTTTTTTATTTAAACACTTTCTACAATTTGGAGAGATATAAATACATGATGTGGATTTAATTACATCAATGTTGGATATGACACTATTCATGGATATCATTTAATGTTTTGAGATCAACAGATTGTGTGTATCTCTCTTCGAATTGTAGAAAGTGTTTGAATCAAAAAATTTAAGAGGATTACTATTGTTCTTTTTTATTTTCTAGAGGAAATTGATTGGTACACGAGAGTTATGCACGGGATGTGTATAGGATGTATAATTTTTTTTACTGTTTATGTATTGTTCATGAATTGATGAATATTTTGTGAACAGTGCATGAACAGTAAAAAATTTTAAACATTCCCATGTACACCCTATGTATTACCTTCTGTGGATGCATCATTACACTCCTGTATGTCGCTTGTAGTCAAAGTTCGGGCAGTTGAAGTCTCTCAAGCTCAGATGGAAACTCATAAGAGTTGGGTTCAATTTGATTTATAGAAAATCTGACTCGAGCTTGACTTGGAATCCGGGTTGTAATCGAGTTGAATGCTCGATCAAGCTAACTTAACTTGAGAATTTTTTAAGTTGATATAAATTAAATGAATTGAAATTGCAACTTCAACATTAAAATCATACTAACACAGCATTGCAATTTATACAGATAATTAGTATATGTATGCACACTTGATTCTTGCATGTATATAACGTATTTTTATTTATATGTGTATTACAATGCATACTAATGAGATTGCAATTGAATATTAATATAGTCGATTTGTGTTTTATTTAAGGTGTATTGTTTATTAATCAATCGTAATTTCATATTTATGCATGTGCTCATTTACCTAAAAAGAATTATGCCCAAACTCTTTTACTTAACAACTCAAGCGTGAGTCATGTTAATCAAGTTGAACTTGAGCTGCCTGTACAAATTACACCTCTAACTGATGTGACACGCCTGCCACCAGAAGCACCTATCCCATGCTTATTTGAAAATTTTTGTCTGCCTAGTTGGTTGTTGTCTTGATTGTTCGTGATCATGAAAAGAAAAGGATGCTTCTTGATCTGGGCCAATTGAAACCTATAGCTTTTGATGGCGTGTGAGGTTATTCACTGAAACCTGGCTATTCACAAGGTAAATTACAACGGCCTACTAGGGCTGTACAAAAAATCGAAAAACCGACATAGACCGACTCAGACCAGCCGCCGGAGCTCAGAACCGGTGGAGAACCGGTCGGCGTGCGGCAACAAATAGAGAAAACTGATATCGGCCGGTTCGGTGTCGGTTCAAACCAAATTCAAACCGCTGAACTGGCCGACTAAATAAACTATTTTTTTTTTATATATATTTTGTACTTAAAACGACGTTGTTCTACTTAAGTTTAAGTGAAACGGCGTCGTTTTAAGCCTTAGTTGTGTTTTAAACACAACTTATACGACGGGCGTCGTTTAATTATAACGATTTAAAAAAAAAATTAAGTAGAACGACGCCATTTCGTTTAAACCAAACGGCGTCGTTTCAAAATAGCTTCGTCTTCTTCCTCGTGTCTTCTTCCTCGCGTTTTTACCAGCTCTCATCTCTCTCTCTCTCTCTCTCTCTCTCTCTCTCTCTCTGCAACATTCTCTCTCTCTACTCTCTCAGAGGAAGCTCGGTCCGGGAACCGACCGTGAACCGACAGAGAAATGAAGCAACGGTTTTGGCCGGTGTTTCTCCTCCCCGTCGATCGGTTTCGGCCGGTTTTCTCCCCCGCAAATTAACTTTTCAGTCGGCGTCGGTTTTGCCCAAAAACCGAACCGAAGGGGTCGGTTTTCACCCCTGCGGCCTACGTTCATGAATAACAAAGGAGAAGAAGAGTGAGGAGATGCAGGTAGCTACAATAATTTTGGTATAAATTTGCAGTTTTCAGATGCTATGAAGTTTGGTGGTTAGCTGACCTGATTGAGTTTTCAATCTAAGGTCAATTTTCTGCTCCGTGGTTGCTTGCTGATTTCTTTTGTATATTTATATATGGAAGTACAGGTTGCAGCAGTTTTAGGAAGTATGTTACACGATGATTCGAGCAAATACCATATAGGCTTTAACGTCTTAAAATGTAATGGTATGGATTTATTTTATTAATGGCAAATTTTACCTCATTTAGCCTGTTTAGTTTACCAAATACACCGTAGTTGGATGTAGACAACCGAAAATACCAAGTGCAGCCTTTTTGGGCTTTTTGTATAAAGAAGCCCCCCCCATTGCTTAACTCCAAGTGCAACGTAAAACTAGACTTTTGAGACGCACCAAAAGTTATTCAAAGTACTTTTCATGGCCTTAAGAGGGATTGGCATGGCTCTGGCCTTGGTCCTATATAGCATGCTGTTGGCTAGATCTGCTGCTCAATCTGGCTGCATCAGTGTGCTCCTTGGCATGTCTCCATGCCTTAACTACATCACTGGGAGCTCCTCAACCCCATCTTCTTCCTGCTGCTCACAGCTTGCGAGTGTTGTAAAATCCCAGCCACAATGCCTTTGTACAGCGCTTAATGGTGGTGGTGCAGCATTGGGCATTACAATCAACCGGACGCTTGTTCTTGCACTCCCGGGTGCTTGCAATGTGCAAACTCCACCCATCAGCCGGTGCAATGGTAAAGTTGAAACCAAGACTATTTTCTGATTTCATTAAAATATCAAACTGCATAAATTGAGCATTTTGCTTAAGCTTACTTTTCGGCAGCTGCTAAAGGACCGGCATCATCCCCTGTGGCTGCCCCAGTTGGTTCACCAGAAGGGGCACCTAGGACCTCTTCAAATGAACCTTCAAACTCTTCAACTAGCTCATCAGAACCAGGTACCGCTTTGAAATATGCAACAAATCGTTCCTAAATCAATGATGTATCACCAAGGACCAATTCTGATTCACTGATTGTTTCAACTGTTACCTTCATATCACATCCCATATGAGTGAATAAAAGATGTGAATATTGTTTAATAATTTAGTGATTTTCTCTCAAATACAAATTTATCCAATTGAAAGCATGATCTGTAAATAAATAGCTGTTTAAGATGGGTTATATCCTAGAAATCAGATAATATATCGTCTTGGACATCTCATGTGAGTGGTTGCAGGAGCTGGATCTAAAACAGTTCCAATGACCGGTGCAAGCTCTTCCAACGGTGCTGTTGTAGAAAGGCCTCTTCAACTCGTCCTTCTTTCCATCTTCATGGCCGCATATAGTTCACTTTGCTGCAGCTTCTGAGTTTTCTTTGGGATTTCTTGGAGAGTTAATTACTACTATTCGAGTGCTTTTACTGCCTTTAATGTATTATCTTATACGTACTTTGGTTAACTAAAGCATCTTTCTCCAAGACTTTGGTTTGCCGTGCAGTTAAAGACCGACCTTTATACCTTCCGTGTAATCCTTCTCAGTACAATATATTCCAGTGTTTCTATAGCTATGAATGGTGTTTCTCTACTTTTAAGACTTGGTTTCCCGTGTATATTAGCCTGGATTGTTTTTGCATAAGATGAGTCGAGTAGTGTTGTAAAAACTAAATTAAACAATTTAATTTTTTCAAATTACAAAATAAAAAGAATATTAAAAAAATATATTCTAATAATATTTTATTCAATTTTTAACTTTAATCTTAATTCATCTCATTTCATAAAATAAATTTAAAAATTGAATAAAATATTGTTAGAATATATTTTTTTAATATTATTTTTGTTTTGTGATTTGAAAAAGTTGAATTGTTTATATTATTTTGTGTAGAAATTTGAAAAAGTTGTAATGATTAGATGAGATGAGATGAGTTGAGATGAGTTGATCTTATCTCATTTTATCTTATCTAATCATTATAACTTTCTCAAACTTTCAAACAAAATATAATAAACAATTCAATTTTTTCAAATTTTAAAATAAAAATTATATTAAAAAATTATATTCTACTAATATTTTATTCAACTCTCATTTCATTTCATCGCAACTCAACTCACTATCCAAACTTTCCAAGAACAAAGTTATCGTTTTGGGTAAAAGGATAATTCAAAGAGTTACGCTATAGAGTAATGTTAGATACAATCTTAAAGTGTGTAAGTGTCACACATTTTTTTTGAAAAAAGTTAACAAATCTAGAGTAACGTGAAAAAATTAATTTTTTAATGGTGGGCAGATAGTGCATAAGGTTTGCACACTCTAAGACTGTATCTAACATTGTTATAGACTATATATTACACGACATAGTAATATATAATATCTTTCTAATCCAAACTTTTGGAGATTGGCACACCTCTAAGCAACATGTTCAATATGTATTCCAAAAAAGAACCCCACTAGTTGGTATGGAGCATTCTCTCTTATACGAATGCAAAGCGTGCACCAACATCACCAAGAATTCTCCTGGTTTTATTTCTAAAGAAAAAGAATACCCAGGACTCTCTCAGCCCAATAATGTAGTTTAAATTATGTCGGAAATGAGCGAAGACCAAAACGACAGATCTGAGAATGTAGTTTAAAGAACTCACGCCAACAGATATAGACAGAAAAAGTAAAAGAGTAATATTATATATATCACACCACCATTCCATTTTCATCTCACTATGTAAGATGTGGCACATTTATCATCTATCCAATGGTGATAAATGTGTCACATTTTATAGTATCAAATGATTAGAAAATTATTTGTTATTTATTATTTATTTACCGGTTATTTTATGCTACATCAAGAGTAATAAAAGAATAATAATTAAAACGATGATGAATATTATTTTTCATCGCTCCTCTTACATATTAATAAATGACAATGGATTATGCTACTCGGCTACCACTTTCCCACCATTTGGCATTTTCTTTTTCTATTTTATATTTCTATTTGTGTTTTTACTTTCGTAATTGTTTCTGAATAATAAGTGATTCTTCTTCATAAACAATTTGAAAAATAATTGTTTTTTTTTTAAAAAAAAATTACAGCAGTCACCATTTAAAAAGGTGGGTTGAATAGCATTTTCATCGAAGATATGTCTGGGGACAAATACAAATGATGGAGTTGTTGGTAGGCTTCCTGGAAAGATGTAAAAATCATCAGTAAAAGCAATCCTTACAAGCAAAGTGAATTTTCTTAGCTGAAGGATGTCATTATCAAGGAAGCATGTACAAGATGGACTTGCTATCACCACCTAAGTGAAGTAATCTCGTACTATTTCACTATTATTCATAAATCATCTGAAATCATTTTAACATCCAAATATAAGCTAATAGTTCTTTCCTATGCCACGTCACCATATATCCCTATTATTTAAAGATTAGAATTGTCTGCTACCTATCTGCACCAGTTCAGATTCTCTACTTCTAAAAGCCAGTTGAAAGAAAATTTAAAAGTCATAAACGCGTTATGCTTTCGTCTTATTGCTAGAAGTTTCTCAACGTGGAACGTGGACTCTCTCCTCCTTGCCAAATATTGCACAAATTGGTCACCCACATAGCCGACCTTCAAAAACTAATAAATTTTCCTTATGCATCAAGCTACATAAAAGTTCCCAAAGTCTCCAGTTTTGAACTTTGAACAAGAAGCTGGATCGAGCTAGCTAGGTAGGCTGCAGCCAAAGTGACGAGAACCCGTTAGAGAGTAGGAGAAAGTTGTTCACCCACATAACCCAAGTTCTCTCTTTTGTCTCTTTCTGTTTTGATTTCCCTATAAAGGGCCATGCATACATCCATCCTCTTCCCCCCACCAAACTAAGCATACCCGAGTGGCACAAGATCTTTTTAGCATTTACAGGTATTTTTTCAGCACATATTTTAGAACATCTCAATGGCGCAAGGAAAGTTTGAGATGGGTGTGGTCCTAGTCCTAGTCCTAGTGACCATGCTCTGGGCAGGAGCTGAGGCTCAGTCGAGCTGTACAAATGTGATAATCAGCTTGTCACCATGCCTAAACTACATTACCGGCAACTCCTCCACCCCATCTTCAGGATGCTGCTCGCAGCTCGCCACCGTAGTCCGTTCGCAGCCGCAGTGCTTGTGTGAGGTCATTAATGGTGGTGGCTCGTCGCTGGGGATCAACGTCAACCGAACTCAGGCTCTAGCCCTTCCTGGTGCTTGTAATGTTCAGACTCCACCCCTTAGCCGCTGTAACGGTATGATTCCATATCAAAATCTTCTCTGAACAACTGTATTGAAAAAAGCAATAATGTCATGTTTTCGTCTCTTCTAACTTGCACTTTCGTGAATATGAGCAGCTGCTTCTCCAGCCGACTCCCCCGCAGGAACACCAGACTCTTCAAACACAGTTCCTTCAGGTACAAAATGCTGCATTGTTTATTCAGCTGAATGCAAAATTGTTGCTATTTGTCACATGCTGAACAATGCAGACCAGATTTTGGGTTTAATAAAATCAAATCTTTACAGGGACCTTAAGATATATGTGGCAATAGAACAAGTTTTGTTTATCATTTTGCCTATCAACGAAGCCTCAAAGTTAAAAGGACTGATTTAGTTGCTTATTTTGTTCATTGGTTTAATCATGTTCATGTTGATGTTCACATGAGCAGGAGGAGGATCTAAAACTGTCCCATCGACAGGCGACGATTCATCAGCTGGAAGTTCCATCAAGTTGTCGATTTCGCATCTCTTCTTCCTTCTTTGTGCTGCAGCATTTGCTTCATCCTTCACCACATAAGAATTTTGTCCTGTGCTAGTCTGCCTTTCACAGCACACGATGCCTACATATTATTGTGATTATTATTGTATTCTACAGTACTTTATTCAGTTCCCTTAGTTTGGGGGGTTTGGGTATACGTTTTTTTTTTTTGGTGACCTCTTCAGGGTTAATATTGTTTTGTATTACTGAGGAGACATCTAGATCTCTTCCCTTCTCAATAAAGATGATTGCTGGCTTATGATCTATCCACTGGGCACGGGTGACCATACAATCTCAAGTTGGGTTTAAACAATAATTAAAGTCAGTAATAAGAAAGTGTAAACCTGACCAAAACTAGAGGCAAGAATTCGTACGAGTTCTTCACAGAAAACACTAAGCAAAATAATTGATAATCTACTTGTTTGAGTAAGAAGCCTTCTCTAAACACAAGTATTACACAAAAGTGGGAAACAGAGGCTATGCCATCTTGCAGGGCCAACAAGCAAACATTTAGGTGAGAAGAGAATTTTTTTGTTATTTATTATTATTTTTTTTTTTATGGGAACTTTTTGTGAGTGGAAGGGTGGAAGGGAGGCAAGGCCAAGGTCTAAAAAACTATTTTTTTCCCGACTAATCAACTTTTTTTAAGAGATTATGCCTGAGTTTATTGTTATGCCCTCGCTTTTGGCAGAGAAGGAGAAATACCTTTTGCAGTAAAAAAGAAATTCAGTGTCACAACCGAACTCTCATTTGACTAATCACCTAGACATGCCTATCCCCAATACAAATCAAACATCTGGCTTAATCCATCTGACTACTGTAGGCAGCAGTTATGCTTTTCTAATCAAGGACCAAAGACTGCATACAATCTTCCTAGTCAATCAGTTGGTCAGTTTTAAGGAACTGAGTTCTATTTCAGACTGCTCAAATTATATTAATTTTCCATGGAGTACAGAATGTGAAACCCAGATCATAGAGTTGATTTATCTGAACTTTGGGCCTCGCCAGAGAAGGAAAAGAACAGAGCAGGGTGAAGTATCAACCATAGGCATAGCTTTTGATCAGTCCAAAAGAGGAATGCATTTTAATAATATACAGAAATAAGCAACCACCAAACTGCGTATAACTTGTTTTTGAAGCTTGTGCATCTGTCAGCCCTAGCTCTGATCTCAGTGTACATGAATCCCACAATTGACAAGCATAATCAAATAAAGCTGTGAGTGAGGCTAAGCTGATCAAGAAAACTTGCACAGGAGCTAGGCTTTAGCTTATCTCATTCAAATATCACAACTATAATCCAAAGTTGCATTGAGTAGGTCAAAGAGCTCAAAAAATTCAGATATATTGTTCAGCTACTTGAATGAGCATCTAATGAAGCCAAGAAAGTTGCATTGAGTACGAGGGTAAAAAAGCTCTCAAACTCTAGGAAGTCAGTGAGCATCAAGAATGGCCTTCGTGACAGTACAAATTCTTCTATTCTGTCCCACACCTCCAGAGCTGCAGTTCTGTTCTCGCTAGTATGCGTTTCCACTAGAATTGGGTGGGGGTGCGCCGGGCCGATGCAGTAGTGCAAAGCAAAGGCGACGCTCGAGAGCCCCAGTAGCAAGCTACTGTGATGGGCACTCCCCCTAAAAAAATTAATTTAATATCGTGTGACCCGATGGGCCACGTATCAGATATTAAACTGATAAGAACAGATACTACACTTGATCTTAGCCAAAAGGCCGAGAAAGGTATGATTATTACGTTAACTCTTGCCCTCTTTTATCGTCCCACTCGTGAAGGTGCTCCTGCAGTGCTAGCAATGTGGGACAAGACTGCGAGCCCATGTACACTGTACAGCAGTGTACTGATTGATAATTTGATATTGCACACAACTTCTTGAGCAAAGGTTTTGCATTTGAGTTGAACTTCGATGTGGCAGATGGGATGCATGAAAGAGAAATGCTTTGTTTATACATAAATCTTGTATAAGAATGTTTACATACTGACATTATCTATTAGATTGTCAAACTTTTTTTATTGTAAGATAGATTTAACGTATTACATTAAACCAATTCAACATAAAAACTTCATTCTCTTCATGAATCGAACCATGTAAGGCTTTTGACTACATTACAGATTCATCATTTGTGTATATTTGCTAAATGATTGATGTGATATTTGCAGCTTAATTGGCTGACCAGAGAACGAACTATTTGCAGCAATATTGAAAGGTATAAGTTGCTACCAATACAAAAATGAATACTTAACACATTAGCTACAGTACTACAAGAGTCGATACACACAACGTCTAGTATCCATCGTTTATGGTTAGGACTATTGAGTATCTAATCTCATTCGCTTTTTTAACTTTCATCTCTCAGTGTCAGTATCGGCCTAACAGAGTGCTTTTTTTGTGTTCTTTACGATCTCTACGCATTTTACCGCTCCACTAAAAATTTCCTCAAAGATAGATGGATTTCAATGAGTCAACTACGACATAGAAGTGTTCCCGTTTTCAAGATGATGATAGATTGTGGCTTCTGGGATGTGTATAACTTATCTAGAGCTACATATTTGTACGATCTATATAATCTATATATACCAACACAATTTTTAAAGCATGAGATTTTGTTCTTATGAAATTACATCGTTCACTCTCCACTGTATTGGTGCTATCAAATCAGGTCATCTATTTCCAAATCAGGTTATCTATTGCAAGTAGATTTTTCCAATATTCAATAATGTCTGTTTCTAGTCCATCTACGGACAAAATTTTCAGCTTGTCAATAAGGGCAAGTTGCATCCTGGAATGAGAATAGCCAACTTGTCTGTAGCTGGCTGGTTCAATGCACCCAGGACCAGCTTCTCAATGAGGAATACCATAATTGACGAGGTCTATGGTCGTCGTCCTGTGATAGTCTTGGCCTCCATGCAAGTTTCCTCCACCACATGCCTAGCTCCTTTATATATCTGTGTAATCGAAATAAAACAACAGAAAATTGCCGGGTTCAATGGATTCCTCACGAATTTCGCTCCGGCCATTCGAGCTCTCCAACGTCGACGACTTCCTAAAATGGGCCAGCGATGATAGAGTAACGCGCTATCTTAGATGGAACACCATCACCTCTAGGGAAGAAGCATTAACATACATTGAGAAGGTTGCAATACCCTGTTAGATATTTTAACATGAACATTAATAAATGGATCTTTGATTTTCTATGATCCACAATAATAAACAACAGCAGTAAAATACGTACATTTCTCCATCTATTTGATGAAGAAATAAATCTGGCTATGAGAGAAGGATCACCCTAGCAACTTGGCCTCACTAGTGTCTCCCGATGGCTAGAGGCACTCTAATGTTGTAGGTGATAATCCTTTAACCCCTCAGTGCTATTTATAGATTTCTGACCATCATGAAATCTAAGTCTTTGAGTTTGACTATGATTAGAGATCAAGAGTTAATCTTATCTCTTAGGAGTTTCAATCCCATTATAACTCTAACAACTATTTAAAACTCTATCAGATATGGGTGAGTGGGACATAGAGTTCAAATAGAACTCTTACATTCTCCCACTTGGCCCATATGCCCATAAATGATATTTTCCGTTCATGAGTTTATTACAGGAAATTAACCATACTGCGCAAATTCATTTCCTGAAATTTTTCATAGCTTAATTTACATTTCATGAGTTTCGTAATATCAATGTCAAACTAGATACTAATGCGAGTCATGGCGGTCCTCTGTTATATAATCAACAAATTCCCTTCCATGTACCACAACATCAGTAACTTAATTTAACATGATCTTTGATTGGGATAATTAAGGCTAATGCTATAATGCCTTGGGTTCCAATTCATGTCTATTGTTGACATTATCTTATCATCATTCATCCACATCATTTAATGTACATATAAAGTGGAAAGACAAGAAAACAGAAACAACCATAATAGATATCATTCAATTTCCAATAACAAAATACTCATCATATCAATGGTCTCTTTCACATATTCACATCATGGGTATAAGCATATGACCCATCTTTTCAACATGTCCCTTAAAGTATAATCATTAACACACTATTGTTATGGACATATTTGTTTCTGTATTTTCTCCTTAACACTTATGTATTTAAATTTTCATTAAATACTTATCATTCAGAGAAAAATATTCTGAAAAATTCTTGCAATACTTTCTTAGCGGCTTGGCTATAAGTCGACAATTCCAAGTTCTAAGATAAATTTCCTCAGTCAGATACCATACATTGTGGCCTCAAAACATACCACAAACTTAGTCCCTATTGCACATGAAGTAGTAAGAGATTTGTCTCATAAAATAACTCTACTAGATAGCAAAATACATAACCATAATTGTATTTTTCATCATTAGAGTAATTTTACAAAATAGGGTCTGAATATACAGTTACTTTAAGAGTATCAGTTCTTTTTAAAGCAACAATATAGTCTTTAATTTCTTGCAAATAATATTGCACTATTTTCACAACTTTATGGTCAAACATCATTGGGTTACTTTGGCAACAACCAATAATGTCAACTGAAAAACTGACCTTCAACCTTATACAAGTTTGTGCAATCATCAGATTTATTATAACAATCATATGCAAAATTTCCTTAACAACCTAATCATTTCGAGGACAATGTAAAATACTGAGCATGTCACATTTTATTTTTAAAGTTCCTTAGAGACATAACTTTAATACAATACTACAAATCATAATTCATACTTGCTAAAAGACATATACATGCATGATCATAAATACAAATATACTCCCACTGACTTATGGGTATATACATTAACAATATTTTTCTTAATTCCAAAACAATATTGGTATTATCAAATTTCATATACCAATTTTTCAAAAAAATCAGTTACCTCTTTTAACTAATCCTTTTATTCGCTTCTTGTAGACTTCAGACTTTCATTCTACAATTGTTTTCACATCTCTTTGATGTAACTCTAGACCATAATGAGCTACTCATGTCATAGTGATTCTTAATGAGTTCATTCAAGTTTATTAGAAATCGCTTTCTAATCAATGCTCATTTCTGAGTGAAATTCTTAATTATAAGTCTGACTTTATAATATTTTTCTAGCACTCACTACTTCAATCCAATTTGATGATTTTTACCTTTCTACCTAGCTGCATTTCCTCTCCATGAGAAGTGCTTCAAGAATTACTAATGGCTTGAGACTTCTCATGTAGCAAATAGATATATCTATACCATGAAAATCATCCATGAAAGTAATGAAATATTTATATCTATCAAACATTATAGAGAAAAGATTTATATGCGTCTATATGCATTATTTCAAGAAACTTTATATTCCTTGTACCATATTTTCTTGATATGTTTGATTTGCTTCCCTTTTATACAAATCAATACACATCCTAAGATTAGAAAACCTAAATGCGGAAAATATTTTATTTACTAATCTCTACAACTCTTCTTGGAGATATTCTCCAAACTTTTATGTCACAAATTATGTTTCAAACTCTCTGCCATAAATTGTAAAAAGTTTCATAAATCATTTTTCATTTGATTCCAATACATGCCTCACAAGTAAAACTTTAAACAAAAACGCTAATACGAAGGCATGACAAATAAAAAATTTTATTGGAAGGAAAAATGGAACAAACATAAATGGCATTTTGAAACAATTTGAACATTTGAACATTTGTACTCGAGTTTAATCTAAAGAACATGTATAAGATCTGATTCGAAATTTATACAGACAGAATACATATGAACATTTACATTCAAGTTCAATATAAAAAGAATGTATAAATATGTACAAGATCGGATTCAAAATTTATACAGAAAAGCGGTTCACTCTTCCATTCGAATCATGTCTCATGCTTACGACACCTAAACCTTCATGTGTCATTGTTTCTTTCAAACGTCAATGGACACAGTTCTTATATTTTCATCACCATCATTTCCCTCATTTCCTAAAAGATACAAATGATTTTTCATACAAATTAGCAAAATAAATTTGTATCTAGCTAGCAATCATGCAACCAACTTTTTCATATCTCATTAATTAATGAAATAATAATGCATCTGAAGTAAACCATTATGTACAAAATTAAGAAATTCATATAGTTTGATATATATTAATTAATCCAATATTCTAAAAAATTGTACTTTTCTGACCCTTATCACTATTCTCAATAATAATTGATGTTAAGACTTAAAAAGGATAAACCAGGGTCTAAAACTCGTAGTATAAATTTGACTTGCTCATCTTTCTCTATACTAGAGTCAATTCCGTATAGAAAATATTGTAAAATATTCGTATACTTACTGCAAGAAAAGCATTTTAATCACATTAATGCTTTGAGTTTGACACTCAGAAACAATATTCAGAATTTAATCAATTATGGATGAACTAATAGTGTCATCAAGACCCTCCTTTGGGAGTAGATCTTAATACACAAAGTGTTCTCACCAGTATTAAATTATGTGGATGAACTAGTTGTATCATCAGAATTCTCCTTTGGGAGTAAACTCTGGCATACATAGTGTTCCTTCCAACTTTAAATTATATGGATGAACTAGCTGTATCACCAGAATTCTCCTTTGAGAGTAATCTCTGGCATACATAGTGTTCCTTCCAACTTTAAATTATATGAATGAACTAGCTGTATCACCAAAATTCTCCTTTGGGAGTAATCTCTGGCATACATAGTGTTCCTTCCAACTTTAAATTATATGAATGAACAATCTGTATCACCAGAATTCTCCTTTGGGAGTAAATTCTGGCATACAAATTGTTCACCCCAACTTTTACTTTAATGAATGAACTAGTAATGTCATCAAAACTCTCCTTTGGGAATAGATATTGACACACAAATTGTTCACTCCAACTTTATCCACCTTACTATAGAGTTTAATGATTTTTCACCAAAATTAAGAAAATCTTGTACCTTTAGGCAACCAATCTTTTCTTTAATTTTGATGTAAATCATTTGCCCCATATTAGATAAACAAATATACATGGCATGATAACATGAGCCAAAATAAACAATTCATACATGTATTTAATAATAATATGTACAAAAGATTTAATACATGTATTTAACAATAACAACATGCATATGACATTTAATAAAATTTAATACATGTATTTAACAATAACAACATGCATATGACATTTAATAAAATTTAATACATGTATTTAATAATAATAACATGCATAAAATTTAATTTAATACCTGTATATACTAATAATAACATGTATAGAAAATTTAATAAACTTTAATACATGTTTTTAACAATAATAACATGCATATAAAGGGAAATTAAAATTTCAGATTTTTTTTTTTTTAATAATAACACTGCGGCGGCAACTGGACTTTAGAGCCCTCTGTGCTGCCGCTACATAGACGTCGTGGAGGAGGTTCTCAGCCTCCTCCCAGCGTCGATGGTCCTTTACCCATGATGGGTTTCACAATCGGACAGGGCAGCGCCGATTCGGGACTACATAGCTCCTCTGCGCCGCTTCTTTACCTACACGGTGACAAGGCCACCATACGCCGCATGCTGCCGACACAGCAACGGCTCCACCATCATACATTCACGGCGGTTTCTCAACCCCTTTACCTAACACAGATACAATATAACTTTTTCCCCAATGCGCAATCAACGTAAACAATACACAGAGAAAGCATGGAATAAAACCAAAATAAAGTTGATATACAATACGACAAAGGAAGAGATAGATGCATTGGAAACCGAATACATTAATGAATGTGTATCGCTTAGATTTTTGATAAACAAACAATAAAATTGAGTATATCGTAATTTCCCTTTCAGATAAAGAAGTCAAATCTTTTATTCATTGTATGCTTTATTGAGATCATAAAAAATCTATCAAACTATAGCTCTTATACCACATGTTAGATATTTTAACATGAACATTAATAAATGGATCTTTGATTTTCTATGATCCACAATAATAAACAACAGCAGTAAAATACGTACATTTCTCCATCTATTTGATGAAGAAATAAATCTGGCTATGAGAGAATGATCACCCTAGCAACTTGGCCTCACTAATGTCTCCCGATGGCTAGAGGCACTCTAATGTTGTAGGTGAGAACCCTTTAACCCCTCAGTGCTATTTATAGATTTCTGACCATCATGAAATCTAAGTCTTTGAGTTTGACTATGATTAGAGATCAAGAGTTAATCTTATCTCTTAGGAGTTTCAATCCCATTATAACTCTAATAACTATTTAAAACTCTATCAGATATGGGTGAGTGGGACATAGAGTTCAAATAGAACTCTTACATACCCCACCCATGGCGTCGGTCTATATGTTTGGATGACCGTTCGGTTGGCTACATGTCAATCAGGCCAGAATCCGGTGATGATAGATGCAGAGCGCATGTTAGCTATGCGGTGGGCACGGATTACTGGGGGCAAGGGATAGTCACCATAGCATTGAAGATGGCCCTCTCTGGGGTGTTCAAAGAGTTCCCAGATTTGTTGAGGATTGAGGCTTTGGTAGAGGTAGAAAATAAAGGGTCTCAAAGGGTGTGCTAGAAAAGGTTGGATTTCTAAAAGAAGGGTTGTTAAGGAAGTATGGGTTTTGCAAAGGAGAGATCAGGGACATGTTTATCTACAGCTTCTTAGTAACAGATATATCATATGAATTGAGAGCCTAGGAAAAGAAAAGAGGAAGAAGAAGATAATATCATGCGACTTGTGAGTGATATGTTGTAACCAGTACCCTTGATCTCAAGATAATATACTGCATCTGCCTGTTTAGATTATTGTTCCACTAATTAAGAATCTAGTCAATGGCGATAAGCTATACCTATGCCAACACTGAAATAATTCCAGAAATATATACCAGGTCCCCAACATGACAACAGTGTTCAACATTAGTTCAACATCATAGTCTGATAGACCTGTGAGTTTGGGATAGAAAATACTTTAATCACAGGGGATTACACAAAAGTGAACCCACAAACTACATGTCTTGATATGATACGTCAGATTGTAAAGTTAATTTTTTTATAAAATAAATCTAACGGATCTCATGAAATCACGTCAATTTGTGTAATCTTTTTGTAATTCTCGGGATATTCTCGTTGCCCATATTGAAAAAGAATATAGACAATAAAACACATTTTCCCGGAAGCTGTTCCATATCCATATATATATATATAACCCTTTAAAGCAGAGATGCATGCTGGTATTCCTAACTTTATTTTGAGATCTTCTTGTGTGAAGCTCGTTTGCAACTGATTGATCATTGATTTTCTTTCCTTTGAGTTTGGTTTTATTGTCTCTGAGGTTCGGACGAAAAGTACACCCGAATGCCAAGTATGCCATATTAAAAAAAAAGAAAAGAAAGTAAGACAGCGTAGTCCCACATAGAGAAAGATAGAGATGGGCACGAAAGAAGATCGATATAAAACAAAGCAGTTGTTAGAGATGAAACTCATACCTTTCTCGGCCTTTTGGCTAAGATCAAGTGTAGTATCTGTTCTTATCAGTTTAATATCTGATACGTGGCCCATCGGGTCACACGATATTAAATTAATTTTTTTAGGGGGAGTGCCCATCACAGTAGCTTGCTACTGGGGCTCTCGAGCGTCGCCTTTGCGTTGCACTACTGCATCGGCCCGGCGCACCCCCACCCAATTCAATAGTCTAAACATTCATTTTAGTCGTGTGGTTGAATGCTAAATTTATTTTGGCATGTGGAAGACAAGAAAAAGAGTCCACTTTTGATCTGTTTAAGAGGTTCAAAGTTTTTAAGCTGGTGGTTTGCTTTGCAATCCCCTTGCCTACTGGTATTGAAGCCCTAAATATATAGGTAAGCGAAATAGGAACCCAATTGACTAGGCAAATTGCGCCTGAACCATGAGGTGGAGGATAACCTTGTTCTTGTATATAAGTCCATGCCATCGTCTCTCGTCTTGCTGAGAGACTTTATAAGAAAAGAGGTAAGCAAGGAAAGACCTACTTCAAAAGTGGTCAAAGGTGTGTTAGCCTTTTGTGTCTACCAAACAATGACCCACAAGAAGGTACCTGGAAATAAGGTTATACAAAAGGAGATTTGGGCTCATTGCTCTTCTCAGTGTCAATTCTGCGTTACTTGGCAATGGTGAATGAGTGGTGGGTTTATATTAAATCATAGGTTAGGAATTTTCTATGCAAGTATAGATAAGAGTTGCTACTGCATAATGCTCTGCTTATAGCTGCCCTCGTTGACTACGTTTTCAACAGCAAGAACAATGCGTCCCAGCTGCGTCCTTTTTGGTGTTGTATCATTCTCTATAAATCACTTTTTTTATAAGAAATCATTTTATTAGAAACGAATGTACAGGCGAAGCCAATGTATAAAGGAAATATATAAAATAAAACACCTAAATAAATTCTAAGAAACAGAAAGCGGCGACAAAAAATCATGACAGAAGCTCCGTTAATCACTATAGCAGAATCATTCTCTCCAAAGTCCAAATCATGTGGAGACACTACAGTTTTCCGTTTTCAACAACTGATTTTTTCATTGAAAATAGCGTCCTCAGCCATTTGCGACAAGCAGTCATATGGCCAAACTGTGATGCGAATGCTCTATTTTTCGACATCATTGCATTTTTTTTTCCTCTTATATTTGTTTTCCTTTCAAAATAGCATGACAAATATATAAGAGCGGACACATTCAACCAAATTTCAAGAGTATAATGACGCATATGCTCGATCCACTTGATCCATGCCCACTCTGTCACTCCTGCATCATGTGTCCAGTGTGCTCCATACTTCAGGCAATATGCCCCGCCAAAGTGAGAATCTTGACATGCTTTTTCTTCCTCAGCTCATGCGGGACAGGCCCAAAAACTCTGGTCCCAATCGGTTGGCCTTGCTTGTCGACAAGCACCACAGCATTGTCATCAAACTTCACCTCACTGCCATCACAGCGGCCGCGTTGCATTGCAGCACGTACAACCACGCCATATACAACCTTTCCCTTCTTTACTTTTCCATTTGGATGGGCTTCCTTGACTGATGCAACTATTGTGTCTCCCAGTCTTGCACCTTTCTTCCCCTTTAAAGCTTGTATGCACATCACCTTTTTAGCCCCGGAGTTGTCCACAACTTTGAGAACCGTTCGCATCTGAATGAAAGTCCTTTGCTGCTGTAAAATTGCACATAACAAAAATTAAGGTTATTTCCAAAAGAGGTAATGACAGAGAATCTTTAATTATTTGGTTTAGCAAATTGGACTAACATTCGTTGCAGCTTATTAGGGGTGCTTTTGTACCCACCAAGAAAATGTAGGTAATTTTGATAACTTCCACTCAGCCTTCCTAAGAGAGAGAGTTAAAACAGTTCTTCCTTCCAAGAGGAACCAAAACTGGCACAGGCTTGATTGATAATCTATTCCTCCCTCCCCCGCGGAATCCCACACTGAACTGAGGGTTTCCATGTGCTATGATCTCCACAGAGTCAAAAAGTTTGATTGATGCATCTCACATATTTTTGACAACATTGTTAAAAAGAAAGCGGGGTCTGAAGAAATTCCTTGTAAACTGAAAGCAACCACGTGATCATGCCTCTTCTAAACAATTAAGGTTGGCAATAGCACGTAGTCTTCACCATTTAGCCCATCAGAAGTTGCTCTCTGTCCATTATTTTCGATAACTATATATTTAAGTAAATAAAAATGATCATCATCATAATGATAACCAAAACAGCAAAGGAGAAAAACACTGACCTGTGATAAGGAATGGCTGCAAGTTATCCCATTCAATGTGCCAAGTAAACTAGACAAGTTGTTGTTGAGGCCACCCAACAATGAACGACCCACTAGTAGTTTTTGTTAATTTTTCCCCAGTACATGAAATAAGGCGCAGTGAGTTGATCAGATAAAAAAATATCAATACAACAAAACTATAAATTAATGACTGTGTCTGCCAACCAAGAACATAAACATGTTTTTGTTTCTTTTTTTTTAACCTTTTTTTTATAACTAGAAATTATTGATCATGTTTGCCAACCAAGAACCCAAATATGTTTTTCATAATTTTTTTTTTCAAGTCTCAGCACAAACAAGTTTTAAACCTAGAATAATGTCTCACCTCCCAACAAATTTTGTCTAATCATTAGCGAACCCCATTGAAAAGATGTTTGAAATGAAAAAATATGAGATGTGTTTTTGGTGTTTTTGAAAAAGTTGAGGTCCATTTTACAAACACAAACACAAAACAAACCTAAAAATCTTTCTCAAATTTCTTAAAATTTTTGTTACATAAACATTCTCAATGTTTTTGTATTGAATGCATGCAGTTCACACATATTCCAAAACATGCATCGCACAAATCTGGAATGTGCAAACAAAATATAGCCAGGAAAGTGAACGAAGCATAGTTCAAAAAAATTGCGTTTAGATATCCCAGTTAAAAGTGCCGTGTGCTTAGCAAGCATACAGGTTATGGCTAAACCAGTTGTACCTCCTAGTGATTAAACCTAATTATCCTATTCCTTGACACTTTCAATCAGTTAAACTATCTTACACTTTGAACTAGATTGAAACATTTCAGAGTACTAATGAAATTATGCCATCTCATGATCTATTTTACATCCTAGTGGAACACAATCCTTATTTTTTTTTCTTCCTCAATTGCCATTGTGTCCTTGTGGAGAGTACATATCAGAGAAATCACCAACACACTTTACCAGTCCTAAATCTCCCAAATCTTCAACTAGGGTTTCAAATAGATGATGTGGCATCACTTTATTCATTTATTTATTTTATCAGTAAACTAAATTTTATTGATCATAAGAATAGGCAAGAGCCCAAGTATGCGGGACATACACAAGAGCAATGCCTGATATGGCATCACTTTATTGGTTTGCAAAAAATGTGTAATATAACTTTTCAAAACTAAAGAGATAAAATATAATTAGGAGATAAGTATAAGCTTTAAAAATTAACTCTTCTAAATCCATCATAATTACTCATACTGAAAAGCTTCTAGAATCATGACACTGGAATTTTGACAGTCATGAATTATTCTTACCACTTCCTCTCATTATAGTGTAGTCCCGCAATCAAAAAACTGTTATTGGATCAGATGGTATTCAGGACTCAGATTAACAAGTACATGTGCATGTTGATTTCTTCTATGTACTCAAACATGAGATGCACACAAAGGCATTAGATGATCACAAGATATGGGTTGTGGTCTGATACTTGTTTCACGCCTTGCAATACCCCAAATGAAGTATAGGAGGGTAGTAAATGAGGAAGGTACACCATTTCAAGGACTAGTAGCAGGAAATAAAATTTACTTAATCGCACAAACGGCATGACATCAATGAAACTCACACTAACCCCATGACTGCGATGGTTTACAACAAATGAAGGTAACAGAAGGTGCACAAGGTACGGGTTATAGCAGCATATATCAGTGACTAAAACGTGGAAACGAATTATAGCAGTAGCCAGTAGATATTAGTAACGGAAACTTGAGAACGAATTATAGAAGTCAAACTAAATGGCGAAACCTATCAGGCACCTACTAAACTGTAAAATCGCATACCGAGAGACCATTTTGAAGCAAATCCCGCAGCCATCTGTATCAAATTATACCGACATAAAAGAACATTCAATTAAAATGCTTGCCAATCGAAACAAATGTGGCGACAGTATTGTCCCGTTTGGATGACTAGAAAAGGCAATGAAGGAAATTGAGAGATTGAGAAATAGAAGGAGAATGCTAACCTGAACTACGAATCTACGATCTGGGAAGAATGGGGAGGGCGTAGTAAGCTGGAAATCGTGGAAAACCCCTAAATGAAGGTTTAAGTTAGACCGGAAAGTGGAAACGGCGAGGTTTTGGTGGGGTTTTTTATTTTTTTCATCTTTCTTCACCTTAAGATGAAATTAGATGTAAGATGAATAAAAATATTATAAAATTAAAATATTATTATAATATAATTTTTTAATATAATTTTTATTTAAAAATTTAAAAATTGAATTGTTTATTACATTTTATTTGAAAGTTTAAAAAAATTATAATGATTAAATAAAATAAATTGCGATAATTTCTAAAAATAAATGAGAACTAAGGATAGGCTTGGATTCAAAACCCACCTCAACTCATCTCAATTAATTTCATCTCATCATTACAACTTTTTCAAATTTCCACACAAAATATTATAAACAATTCAACTTTTTCAAATTCTAAAACAACTTTCACAAATTCTCACACCAAATATAATAAGTAATTCAACTTTTACTTTACTATTCACAAATTATTTCAACTCATCTCTAAATCCAAACATCTTCTAAGTCGTTTACTATGCTACTACCAAGATTTTTTCTTTTAGGAATGATTTGTATATTTTTAAAATACTGTGCATGTTTATTCTTTTAAAAAAGTTTGATAAATTTAGAATTCAAATAAAAAATAAATTTTTTTATAATGAGTTTTTTTAAATAAACACGAGATTTACATATTCTAAAATTATATTAGTATTATTTTTATTTATTAAAATTATATTAGTATTACTTTTATTTATCATACTTCATGAAATCAAAATAAAATAAAATAAAAGTTAAAAAGTTAGATTTTTGCCTCGACTCCTATCAAAATATCGTTTACTCTCTAATTTAAAAGCTAAATCCATGACTTATTAATATTAAACATGTCTAATTTGTTTTTACAGATAGATAAAATAAAATATTATTAGAATATATTTTTTTAATGTTATTATTATTTTAAAATTTGAAAGAGTTGAATTATTTATTTTATTTTATTTATAAATTTAAAAAAATTATAATAATAAGATAAAAATTATGAATTGGAATTCTATTAAACTTTTATTAGCATGTTAAAATGAGGAAGGTAAGTTCCTTTAAACGGCTCGACCTTGCACTTGGAATACTTACTCCTATTTATTGGGTATGCTCCTACTTATTTGATACGTCTTTCATGCTTTTTTATCCTATCATTTTGCTCTCTGAAAATTATTATTAGGATAATCAGTTCTCTTATATACAGTCAATTTTATATAGTGATAGACCCACATTGTATTTGGGGGGCATGGCCCCCCAAAACTTCTTGAAATCATAAAATACCCCCTAAATTTTGTACATAATTCTAACAATATAGAAAATGGCCCCCCCCAAAAATTCATAATCTCCATATGCTTTTTAAAATTTTTCAAAATTTCAATATACGTATAAATGTCTCTCTCCAATTTTTTTTATAGTCCCAAAATTTTGTTTAATTTCTATAAATTATCTATTTTCAAGGATGTGGCTTCTCCAAAATTAAAATTAAAATTAAAACTAAGTTTAGGATAAATAATAAATTTATTAACATGAATCCTAAAGTTTTTGTTATATAATATTGAGTTTCTTAATATGGATTACAAAGTGAAAATATAAGAAAAATTATTTAAGGTCAATGATTTATATAAAAAATAGTTTGTAGTTATGTTTTTATGATTTTTCAATCTCTTTTTAATTTACATAAGAGAAATTATGTTTGCAATCTTAAGATTATGTGCAAGCCTAGCCCACTCCCTTTGAAAAAAGTAAGTAAATGTATGACCCACATGAAAAAAATCATTTATTAATGGTGGACCCCACTTTTTTTTTCAAAGGGAGTGCGTAGAGCTTGTGTGCCTTAAAACTGTATTTAATATTACTATTTACATAAATGTGTCACACAGTAGAAAAATCGGCCCCCCCGACACAATTGTTGATTCCGCCACTGCTTTTACATATTCATTGCGCACTCCATTGATATGATTGGCCAAAACAGTTATTTTGAGTAATGCTAGATACAGTCATGTGTTGTGCAAATGCTGCACACTCATTCTGAAAATACGTGGGGTTCACCATTAAAAAATTAGTTTTTTTATATAGATATCATATTTACTCATTTTTTTCAAAATGAGAGCGTGGCACTTGCGCACTCTATGACTACAATTATTATTTCTCTATTTTATATCAAAAAAAGTAATGTAGCTAAACACATTAGTGGAGTGCGTAAAGAATACGTAAAAGTGATTGCACATAGAGTTTTTGAGGTAATATCGAGAACTTGATTATTCCAATGCGTGAGAGCCTAGGTTTGGATTCAGAGATGAGATAAGATGGTTTTAGATGAAAGTTGAAAAAAATATTGTTAGAATATTATTTTTTAATATTATTATTGTTTTGGAATTTGAAAATTTTAAATTGGGATTTTAAAAATTTTGAATTATTTATTATATTTTATAAACATTTTCTCAATCGGAACCTTATAATGTGTCTTATATGGAATAGTGGACTACGTTTTCATTGAAGTTGGTATAAATATTTTTTGCAGTATTAAATAAATAATAAAAGTCTATTCTCAAATTAATTTGTATAGTATATTATCTACATCATTTAAATCGTAAGATTTAATTTATAAGATTTAAATTTTAATTTTTTTTTACAAAATCAAATTATATTATATAAACACTTTATTAATATGTTATCCACATTAATTATATTCAACAGTCCTACACCACACATTTACTTTTATTTTATATCTTTTTTTTTTCTCTCAACAAGTGTATATTGCAGGATTGCTAAGTAGAATAACTCATTTATAAATAAAATTTTCAAATAATAAACATTATAATATATATTTTATATTTCTATTTCTCTATTTTGTAATATTTTCAAATTCAAATAAAAACATAAAAGAGATCTTGATCAGAGTATCGAGATTTGATTATACCCTAAAAGTAAGAAGTAGTGCTACATATACTTATAATTTTATGTATAAGATTTATTTTATCAATTTTCTTTTTAAATTAAATTTTAAATTTTATAAATTTTAACATATCAATAAATTACATCACATTTTGTTATGTAAATAAAAATTATAAATAAAAATAACATTTTTATTATACAAGATTCGGACTTCCCCACAGAAGACAAATTATTGGAGAGGAGATGGTACCAGTTAATGATACGGTGGGGTTGTTAGCAGTTAAACTCTATGAAAAAGACATCAAGGGGTCCTCCCTCCCCTCCTACTTTAATGGGCCTACCTCCATTCGGTTTTGAATGTGGTTGCGACGCCCACCAACTCCTGCCGATTTTTGGTGAGGAGTAATGTTATATATAGTCGTGAAATGTGTAAACGTCGTGTAATCGTTTTGAAAAAGAGTAGGGTCTAGTATTAAAAAATTAATTTCTTTTCATGTGGATCTTATATTTATTCATTTTTTTTCAAAACGACTGTACGGCGTTTGTACACTCACGACTGCAAGTATCATTTCTCTTTGTTGTGAAAGTCATGTCTCCGTGGCACCCAAGGTATTATTGTTTGGATTGACATCACCTCTCAATTTATCTTATCTTATTTAATTATTATAATTTTATTAAATTTTCACACAAAATACAATAAACAATTCAACTTTTTTAAATCTCAAAATAAAAATAATATTTTATTCAACTTTCATTTCATCTCATCACAACTTACTATTCAAATCTCAAAACCGACTGATAATACATAAATAGAAGAGTAATAAATACTAATGCTAGATAGTTTTATGATGCGCATGTTATGCAAATTTTTTTTAAGAAAAAGAATGTCTATTATTAAAAAATAATTTTTTCATATGGTATAAGATTTATCTATTTTTTTTTTAAAGAGAATGTACAGGATTTACATACTCTAGAATGTAGGATATATAAGTACTGCTGATTGAGTTTGCATGAGTCATATCATGATGAGAGCCAAAGCATGAGTCATATGATGAGAGCCAAACGAGTATTTTGCTGTGTTTGCATCTTCATATTAGCAAGCTTTTCCCGCAAACTTCATTTAATTAATTCAAGTATCCAGACATGATGACTTTTATCCAGTATTCAAACTTATTTATCTTATATATAACTTTGACGTAAATTTATAAATTTATGTAACTTGACGTAGTAGTCAATGACAGTTAGACTCTCATACGTCATACGTCATACGTCATACGTCATACGTCAAATTATAAAATTATTTTTATTGTAAAATAAATTTAACGTATTATATGAAATCATATTAATTAATAATTTTATTTTATAAAATTTATTTACGACTGTATTAATAATTTCTCCAAACTTTTATCTTCGAGCTCATGCAGTAACCGTTATATTCGACATTTTTTGGTTTTATTCAGGACAATGATACCCTTCCAATTGCTTAACATACAACCAAGACAATAAAATTATTTTGTAAAATTATAAAATATATTTTATCACTTTTTTATTATTTTTTTTAACTTTTTTTTATTATCAAATTGTAAACTGGCAGTCAACAAGCAGGAAGGCCATCGTTATTCTTTCATGATGCTGAAGACATGACTTGATTATGTTAGTTAGAGTATTGGTTAGCTTCATCAAAAGTCTAGCTAAATGTAAAATATGATAAATTTTATTAAAATATAGTTGTATTAAATTAGCCAAAGAGATAAGTATGAAGCTTTAAGTTACAATAAATGTATGAGTTTCTTCAAATTTGAAGGGTTACTATTCACTCATCAAATCTATTTTTTATTCACTTTTAATCTCTAAAAGTATTTTTTATTCACGTTTAATCTCTTGTAATAATAATATAAGAATCAAATTAAATTATTCATTAATATATAATTAGTGTAATTGTAAAATATAAAAAAAATAAAAATATTTTTATTAAAAAAATAATATTATATTATTATTTTAATGAATTCAATGACTAATTCAATATAAAGTTATGGTTAGGGAGATTTTAAATTTATAAAAATTACGTATTTTTGATTAAATTTTAAAAATAATTTTGATGAAGGCAGTACTTATGCCTTAAAGTGCGTGGTGTCTACTCGATCTACTGGTCTTAATCAATTCTTTCGATCGTGCTGCATGCATGGGTCCTAATTATCCTATTATCGTCAAAATTATCTTAATCAATGCTGACGTGGATACAAGCAAATGACCAATCAAATCAGTGCAAACCCTAGGCCAGGCTGGCTGGCCTACCCTTTGAATTATGACAATTGACAATACTATTAGTCATGTGGACATACATCCTCTCTCCCAATCCCCAATTATCTTCCTGAGGCATGGAAGAGACACCACAGCACCATCACAAAAAAGTTATACAAAGACACTCCATAAAAGGAAATAATGGATATCCCACCTATATATATTTAGAGTAAACCTACCCTTATCGCTCCCATTTTTGTCGGGAGTTATCACTATATTTTTTTTTATTTAGTAATTAAATAAGTATTTTTTAATTATATTATGATTTTTTTATTTTTTTAAATATTTTATAGTATTAAAAAAATATATGTACAAAAAAATAAAATAAAAAAATACAACATTTTACACTAACGGTATCTCCTAGCAGGACTGGGAGCGGTGGCCGTAGAGTTACCCATATATTTATAGCATATATAGGTTTGAGTCGGTCTACTCTGTCGTCCAGAATAGTCCGCTCCACTTGACCGATAATGCATTTTACAACCTTTTTTTTTGAATTTTCTATTCACATTTTTTTAATATATTTATTTTAAAAAATAACAAAAATACACCAATACACTTAAAATCACTTCCTTAATCATTAAGTAAAAATAAAAAATAATTTCTTTTTTCCTGAGTGGTCAAGTTGAGCGGTCACATTTGGTGGGCAAACTAGCTTTTTCCATATAGGTTTACATGACTTCAGATATATATATAGTCTTAAATTATAGTTATAGCGTAGTATTAATTAGGTTAAATTGATGCCACGTCTGTGGGAAGACATAACACTATATATATATATATATATATATGTATCTTAAATTATAAAAATAAATTCGCTTCTCTATGATAAAGATCGCTTATTAAAGAAATCACGATTAACTATTCATGAATAGGTTTGTTCAACCGGGTCGGATTTTTTTCCGGGCCCGCGGTTACGGGTTCTGTCCCGAAACAAATTCGGGCCAGTACCCGCATAAAAAAATCTGGATACATCCAGTTCGGATATCGGGTTTTAAACCCGAAACCCAGATTTACAACCCAGTACCGAGATTTTTTTCAAATCCATTTAAAGCAACTAAACGGATATAAACTCAAAAGGAAAATGTATATTATGTCCAATAAATCATCAATTTTATGTTTTTTTTTCTCTCTCTTCTCCACATGATTTTTTATTGGTAGTCAAAGAACATGTAGGTTTTAATTTTAAAAATTAAATAAATAGAGTTTGAATGTTGTATCAATATTCATAATATGTAGGCTTTGATTAAAAAAAAAATCCCGGAAGTCGAAACCCGGGTTTCGGGTTAAAAACCAATTTCAATCCGGGTTCCAGCCCAGATTTGACCTGAGCTAACTCGGTTCGGGTTCCGGCCCAATTTTAAAATCCAGGTTCCCAAACCAAAATCCAGATGAATAGTCATACTCGTAAATATTGCATTATTGTCTTTCTTACAAGGGAGCATCTTATATCGTGTTGCTTTTTAACTTATAATAGGTATGTTGGTTAGGTGAAATATCATATCCCTAAGACGAACTGTACGTGTCCTCATTATATTGTCATTAATGTTTGAATTAAGCTGCATATTTAATTTGTTTTTATTAAGAATATTCCTGCAGGTATATATCCCTTGCACGCCATCTTCGTAATTAGTACCCATATAGATTAATTAATTAATTAATTAATTATACATTATTAAAAGGGATATCATATTTGTTTGTCTTTATTGCAAAATATATCATAGATTAATATTGAATAATCAAATATTAATGCTGCACTTTCAATCTCTCTAGTTATTATTAGGTCATTGTCTTCGTTTTTTCAAACGATTACATGAGTGTATGTGTATATATATATATATATATATATATATGGTCCAATCCTTTGAAAGAAGTGCAATTTTCTAACCAAGTGACATGTTTTCAATGTCGACATAGCACATTACTTAATTAGCTGGATGCATGCTGACATGACAAAAATCACTATAGTTTTCTTGGGTTGCTCAAGTTTTGAATCAGTGATTATTCGTGGACCAAATTAAGCCACTAACAAACTAGAGGACCATGATCATGATGATCAATATATCAATATAAGAATATGTCCATCATGGGACGTTACTCCAATTAAATTAGGATAACTGTTGCAAGTTGATTAGCTAAATCATCATGTATTGCTCTCTTTATTTGATGCATTTTTATATATTTTCTGGCTGGTGGGGGCATTTGTTTTGAGTAATAATACTCATACACAACACATTCCACAATATATATTATAAAATAATAATATTTTTGTTAAATGATGTTAATTTTATAAAGTATTTTGTAAAAATATTCATCATTTTAAAATATTGTAAAAAATTACGTGCATTTATATTTTTCTTAAACAAGCATATAAAATACTTGGTCATAAAATGACGTTTGCTGCTTAATAGGAGTTGTGATAAGTCGTGGGTTTTCCAGCATATATCGTGCATGTCATGGGTCCCGTGAAACAATTCTATTTGGTACTATGAGATTTACTATGCAACTGTTACTATTTACTCTCGCACTCTACACTTATAATTTTTTTTATAGGATGTGGGTGTTTTTTTTTTAAATATAGGAGTGTTTTCATAAGACGTGAGATGTGAAATAATGAATAGTGACTGATGAGAAAGATTTTTCAATATCTAATATCTTTATATACAGTGACGGAACTATGAAGGAGCTGGGGGACATGGCCCCCACAAAAGTTTGAAAAAGAAATAATACATATTAATTTTTTATGATTTAATTGGATGATATTAATCTTATTTTGTGTTGGCCCCCTCTACAAAATTATTTTAATCTTATAGATTAATTACTTATAAGTGTAATTTTCAAAAAATTAAAATGATTTAAAAATAAAATAAATAAAATACATCTCACATAAAATAAAATAATCTAATAACATGATGACATGTTTTTACTATCAATAAAAATAGAAAAAGGAAGTCGGATGGTTATCTTCACCTCTTCCCATTACCACTTACAATTCTGCAGTTTCTAACTTTATACTGCTAAAAAAAAATTCTCTTGTTCTTATCATCTGCCAAAAGGTAAAAAATGGGAACTTTTGATCATGTGCGCAATTACGTGTTGTTTTGAAGCAAATTTTTGGTGTAGACTGTAGCTCTTCTACAAGCAATAGTAACAATAACATTGTAATAGCCTAGCTGCCTACATACATAGTGATAGTTCCGCCACTGCATACACGGTTTGACTTTTCTCTATTTTTTTTGTTCTATTTTTTTCGATTTTCTTCTTCTTTCATATATATATATAATTGTATTGAATCTATTGATGCAATGTTTTTAAAGTTTTTTTTTTCACTTTTCCTCTTCTTTCATGTATTGATGCAGTTGTATTTTTATTTATAATTTTTCTTTTTCTTTTTGAAATAGATTAATTACTATTTAGCTTGGCTTATATATAATTATGTCTATTGAATGGTTATTTATTTTGTATTTAAAAATTAAGTTTAAATTCATGTTTCACGAGTAATTAAATTCATTTATATCTAATTTTATTTTACATGTTTCAATTTGATTTTAAATTTAGGTTTATGAATTATGTTAAAATTAAAAACTACCAACTCATGAATGGTATAAAAATAAAATAAAAAATATTTTATTATTATTTTAGTATCCCGGTTCGGCCACTGTATATATACTATTTGAAGTGATATTTCGGGAAATATGGCTGCCATATTTAAAGGGGTGTAAATCGGTCGGTCCGGTTGGTCCATTCGGTCTGACTTTTTTTTAAATCAATTAATAAAAATTTTTATTTAAAATATTAAATTAAATTAAGTTATTTATTAATGTGGATTATGTAACAAATTCAATAAAAAATATTTTATATGGTTAATGATAATAAATTAAATGAAAATTACATTATTAATTTATATAATTACTATATAATTAACTAATTAATATTATATATTAGTTAATTCATAGATTATTAACAAGTGTTAATAACATATTTAAAATTTTATATTGTTAATAGTGATAGGTTAGATGAAGATATATATAAAATATTGTTAATTTATAGAATATTAACAAGTATTAATAACATATTTAAAATTTTATATTGTTAATTGTACAATTATTATATAAATAATATATATAATATTTTATTTTATTTTATTTTTTATTTTTTATTCGGTCGGTCCGGTCCGATCCGATCCGAGAAATCTCCACCCCAGGACCAGGCCGAAGACCGAAATTTTCCTATATATTGGACCGAAACCGACCATGCATTTGGTAGGTCCGGTCCGGTTCGGTCGGTCCGGTCGGTTTCTCCGGTCCGGACCGACCGGTTTACACCCCTAGTCATATATATACAATAAAAAACAATAAATTTAACCATTTTTTTGGACATAAAATCAAGTATTTGAAATATATTTGGATCCGATGCTTCTTGTTTGTGCGTGTTTGCGAGAATGATGAATTTCCATGCAGTTACGTGCGTCAGAATTTTAGTTTCTTCTGAAGTCTGGACAAAACAATGGAACAGAGAGGGTTACAGTCCAAACTGCTCAGACTAATCGGGTCGGGTCTAGAATGGTTTAGTTGCCATCATACATCATTGTTGGCACTCCTTTCTAGGGATGTACAAAGGAGAATGAAATTTGTTGAAGTATGAAATCCTTCAAAATTGATAGAGAACCGATCGATTGGTAGTATATGTCAAGGATACGTTACCAACGTAATCCTCGGCTTGATCTATTGTCCTTAATCTTAGGAGATTTATTTGTACAGATCAATTCTTTCCATTTCTATTGTAATACGTCTTTATACCTTGATTTGTAATTATTCCAATTGACAATATATATATAGAAGAAATACTCACCACGATTGTGGTGGTGACTTTACTCAAACATTCACATGGTATTAGCAGCCCGCATGGATTAACCTCCATCGATCCCTCTTGCTTCCATGGCTGCTGAAAACACCTCACCCACTTTTCTCCCCTTCAACACCATGATTCACATGGTAACCATCAAACTATCCTCCTCCAATTATCTCCTATGGAAAAGTCAGCTTGTTCCTCTACTTGAAAGCCAAGAACTACTCTGACATGTGGATGGAACTCTTGCACCTCCTCCACGGTTTGACCCTATTGGCTCTCAGACGCCAAACATCAAACACTTGGCGTGGAAGAATACTGACCAGTGACTCTTGAGCCTCTTGCTCTCCTCCCTCATGGAGGAAGCCATGGCCGAGGTTGTGGGCCTCTCCACCTCACAGGAAGTCTGGCTAGCCCTCGAAAATACCTTTAGTCACAGATCAAAAGCCAGCGAAATTCATCTCAAGGACGATTTACAGTTGATGAAACGAGGGACGTGTTCGGTAATCGAATACGCTTGGGCATTCAAGGCCCTTTGCGATCAACAACATGCCATCGGAAGACCTGTCGACGACACTGATAAAGTTCATTGGTTCCTCCAAGGACTGGGTTCGGAGTTCACCAGCTTTTCCACCGCCCAAATGGCTCAAACTCCCCTGCCTTCCTTCACTGATCTAGTCTCCAAGGCTGAAAGTTTCGACCTTTTCCAGAAGTCCCTTGAATCTTCTGGTTCTTCACCTGCCGCTTTCACCGCCACAAATCGCGGCCATCATCACTCTAATTCCAGACATCCTACTCGCCATCAACAGGGACGAGGATCCTCTTCAAACAGTGGAAATGGCCGTTCCCACCATGGGTCGGGACACGGTCCACCGCGCTGCCAAATCTGTCGGCAGGAAGGGCACTATGCTGACAAGTGCAACTAGAGGTATGCACGGGGAGGAGATGATGTTGGCAACACAGCCCATCTCGCTGAGGCCTTTAACGCCTCCTGTTCTCTTCATAGGCAGGAGCCCAGTGATTGGTACCTAGACACACATCGGACCTTTCCCACTTGGATCACGCAAGTAATTATACGGGTAAGGATCATGTAATTGTTGGGAATGGTGCTTCCCTACCCATTGCCCATACTGGTACACTCTCTCCTACCCCAACACTTAATTTATTGGATGTCCTAGTTGTTCCTCATCTAACCAAAAATCTCATGTCAATTAGTAAATTAACATCTGATTTTCATCTCTCTGTTACATTTACTAATAACCTATAACCTTTACTCTATGCAGAATCTTCAAACGGGAAGGGTGGTGGCAACCGGTAAAAGAGATGGTGGCTTATATGTGCTGGAGCGCAGAAATTTCGCTTTTATTTCTGTTCTTAAAAATAAGGCTCTTCATGCCTCATATGACTTATGGCATGCTCGTCTAGGACATGTGAGCCATTATGTTATTTCTTTTTTAAATAAAAATGGTCATCTCTATTTTACCTCATTATTGCCTTCTCCATCATTATGTGCCACATGTCAAATTGCAAAAAATCATCGCTTGCCTTACTCTTGTAATGAACGTCGTTCGTCTCATGTGTTGGATCTTATTCATTGCGATATTTGGGGTCCTTCCCCAGTCAAGTCAAATTTGAGATTTATTTATTATGTGTTATTCATTGATGATTATTGCCATTTCATTTGATTTTATCCTTTGAAATTAAAATCTGAATTTTATGACCTTTTTATTCATTTTCAAAAATTTGTGGAAAATCAACATTTCACCTGTATAAAAAATTTTCAAAGTGATGGTGGTGCTGAGTTTACAAGCAATCGCTTCAAAGCGCACCTTAGCACCTCGGGTATTCACCATCAACTCTCTTACCCATATACGCCCACCCAAAATGGCCGCACTGAACGAAAACATCGACATGTGACCGAAACAGGACTGGCACTCCTTTTCCATTCCCATCTTTCTCCTCGTTTTTGGGTTGACTCCTTCAGCATTGCAGCATACATCATCAACCGTTTGCCCACACCGCTTCTTGGAGGTATGTCTCCCTTTGAACTTCTCTACGGTTCCTCACCAAATTATGAGAATTTTCATCATTTTGGTTGTCGTGTTTATCCTTGTTTACGTGATTATATGTCTCACAAATTTTCTCCTCGCAGCATCCCTTGCATTTTTCTAGGATACAACCCTTCCCATAAAGGATTTCGCTGCCTTGATCCCACTACCTCTAAGTTTTATATCACCCGCCATGCCCAATTTGATGAAAACCACTTTCCCTCCAGAGATAGCTCTCAGGCTCAGCCCCTTCCTCACTTCATTTTTCGAATTTCCTTGAACCAAGCATGCCAAATACCAACCCCCTCCACTATCTCCTTTGCACCATTCTCTGCATATTACTCCATCCAGGTCTAACCCGTGTGTTATTTGTGCTGACCCAATGGACGAGTCCTTGCATGTTACTGACTCTCTTGCAGGCCCCTCTTCACTGCCTCAGGAGCCTCGCCCATCTCATATTGATTTTGATGTTACTCTTGCTCCGGCTCCTCCGTTGGGTTCTCATCCTATGCTCACACGAGCTAAAGCTAGCATTTTCAAGACTTGTCATCTGGCAAACCTCAGTGTTTTGGGATCCTCTGGACTTCTCTCTGCTCTTCTTGCCTTTACTGAGTCTAAAGGATTCAAGTCTGCTGTTAAGAATCCTGCATGGCTTGCGACTATGGATGAAGAAGTTCAAGCTTTACAACACAATCGCACTGAGTCATTCAAGTCTGCTGTTAAGAATCCTGCATGGCTTGCGACTATGGATGAAGAAGTTCAAGCTTTACAACACAATCGCACTTGGGTTCTGGTCCCTCGACCTACCAACACCAATATTGTCGATTTCAAATGGGTGTTTCGGACCAAATACCTGCCTGATGGATTCATTGAGCGCCTCAAGGCTCGTCTTGTGGCCAAAGGCTATACTCAGGTACCTAGTCTTGATTACACTGACATTTTCAGTCCTGTTATTAAGGCTACTACTGTTCGTGTTGTGCTCTCTCTTGCTGTCATCTATAGGTGGCCCCTCCGCCAACTTGATGTGAAAAATGCATTTCTCAATGGCACTCTCACTGGAAATATCTATATAGAACAGCCCCTGGGTACATTGATCCTCGGTACCCGAATCATGTCTGTCAGTTGAAGAAAGCTCTCTATGGCCTCAAACAAGCACCTTGTGCCTGGTTTCAGCGTTTTAGTTCCTTTCTTCTCACTCTTGGGTTTTCTTGTAGCCGTGCAGATACTTCTCTCTTTATTTTTCATCAGCAGTCTGATACTATCTATCTGCTTCTGTATGTTGATGATATTATTATTACTGGCAGCAACTCTTCTCTTCTTGACAGCTTCGCTCGCAAGCTTAATTCTGAGTTTGCCACCAAGGACTTGGGGTCTCTTAGCTACTTTCTTGGTCTGGAAGCTACTTACACTACTAATGGTCTCTTCATCAGTCAGCTGAAATATGCCCGGTATATTCTGACTCGAGCACAGTTACTTGATAGCAAGCCTGTTCCCACTCCTATGGTCGTCTCTTAGCATCTGACTGGCGATGGTCCTGCCTTTTCGGACCCCACTCTCTACAGATCTCTAGTCGGTGCCCTTCAGTACTTAACCATCACTCGCCCTGACATTGCTGATGCTGTTAGCTCTGTCAGTCAGTTTTTGCATGCCCCTACTACAGATCATTTTCTTGCTGTCAAGCGCATCCTACGTTATGTCAAGGGCAAACTTCACTTTGGTCTTACTTTTCGCCCTTCTGCTACCTCTGGTGCCCTCATTGCTTACTCTGATGTTGATTGGGTTGGCTGTCCCGACACTCGCCGTTCCACCTCTGGCTACTCTATTTATTTTGGTGATAATCTGGTTTCTTAGAGTGCTAAGAAGCAACCCATAGTTTCCCGTTCTAGCTGTGAGTCTGAGTCTCGCACTCTTGCAACTACTGACGCTGAACTTCTTTGGCTCACCCATCTACTTCATGATCTCAAGGTTCCCATTTCACCAACGCCTATTCTCTTATGTGACAACAAAAGTGCGATCTTCTTAAGCTCCAATCCCGTTTTCCATAAACGGGCAAAACATGTTGAATTAAATTATCATTTTCTTCGGGAACTTGTTGTTGCTGGCAAACTTCGCACTCAATATGTGCCCTCTCATCTACAGGTTGCCGACCTCTTCACCAAAAGTGTTTCTCGCCCCCTCTTCGAATTCTTTCGTACCAAACTTTATGTCCGTTCAAATCCGACGCTCAGCTTGCCGGGGGGGGGGGGGTGTCAAGGATACATTACCAATGTAATCCTCGGCTTGATCTATTGTCCTTAATCTTAGGAGATTTATTTGTACAGATCAATTCTTTCCATTTCTATTGTAATACGTCTTTATACCTTGATTTGTAATTATTCCAATTGACAATATATATAGAAGAAATACTCACCACGATTGTGGTGGTGACTTTACTCAAACATTCACATAATAAATAAGTTAAAACTAACATAAGATGGTTCAGTTTGAATCTGGTTCAAACCGTTGAATCGACCGATTATATATATATATAAAATGAAACGGCGTTATTTTATACTTACTGTTTAGAAAATAATTTAGAATGAAATGATGTCGTTTGGTATATTCTTCCATTCTTCTTATTCTTATTCTCACTCTCCTCTCTCAATAGTGCATCTCTCTCTTCATTGTCTGCTGCGCATATCTCTCTCTCTCTCATCACACCAAACCATCTCTGAGTTTCAAAGCATTCACGACGCCGAAACAATTGACTTTCCATCTCATTGCGCATTGAAGGGACATCGACAACCGATTGTGATCATGCCAAAATTGACATCACTGGTTTTCTCTCACTTTACCGGCCGATTTAGACCCATTTTATACATGAATATAAGTTGTTGGTATGATTCCGGTCCAACACCGAATGGAAACAATCAGTTTTTACTTGATAAAAGATATTTACAATTGTGAATTTTACAACCGCCGCATAGTCATTTTGAAAAAGTGAATAAAATATGAGATTTACATGAAAAAAATTAATTTTTTAATAATAAATTTCACTATTTTTTAAAATGATTATGCGATATTTACGTACTTTATGGTTGTATATAGAATTACTTTTTAAACCCTACTCTTTCCTCTACCGACTTCCCACGTGTTGATGGCACCGTGAAGGAGCAAATGATGAGGTGACGTCGTGACGACACAACGAGGACTGTGGGGACCTAGTCCTGCCCTTCTTTACTGGTGTCTTCCGGGTCGGATCAGGGATAGAGAGTCGGGTTACTTACTCCTGTGGCCATGTTAGGACGTATCCGAGGAGCCCGGTTCGGGGCCTTTGATGACGACGGTACAGCTCCACACTCCAATTTTGGTAAAGAAAAATATGGGGCCCAAACTCCAATGCCACGCAGATCCCTAACCGGCTTGTTCTTCACTACTCAGTACTCACGAGCCACGGCTTGGCTTAGTTTTATTTTTATGTTTTTTTAAAGGATTCGGATACTTGAACGTTCTAGAATTTAATAAATTATTTTTATAATAATATACATAAATCCTTTTAAAATACATAAACTGTTATAATAATTAAAAAAATATCTTAATTATAAAAAAGTTTCACAAGAATATTAGATGTAGTATATTAAAATTTAAAATTATTTTTATTATAAAATAAATCATATGATTTTTATTTTTATAAAATTTATTAATTAAAAAGAAAATAATTAGGAAACCAAGCTGTCAAGAGGCACACAGAATGGTAAGAAAAAATCTTTTTCATACTCTACTATTTATCACATACTCAACACACTTAGTATATTGAATTTAAAATTTAAACAATGCGTAAAAAATTTAAAATACATGAATGTTTGGTAAAAATGTACGCTACTCTCAGATCACTCGTCAAATGTAGGTAATTATATAGAACTGCTCGAATGGGAATCCAGATTTGGTAAAGACACCGGCTCTGTACGCTACTCTCAGATCACTCGTCAGCCTTGAGGCGTACTCATTCATTTTAATATAATATTCTCTGGTTTCTGTGATGCCGAGAGATGGATAGAGCATATCGAGAAAATAATTCCCACTCACAACCGAAAATAGAAATCCCACTCACCCACAGAGGCAGAGGCAGAAGGGGGAGCAGTGGTAAGCAATTCTTGGCATCCAACAACGAGAGATATAAGTGTTATCTGTAAAGTGTAAACTAGGTTGGGTGGTTTTACTACTGATTTCCATGCACACGAATTTACAGGTATCTTAAATGTTTTTTTATAATTTCATATAAAATAGAGGATAATTTTATTAGACTAGAACCCGCTCATTTTGAACGCATAGTTGTTTTGTAACTTTTTTTTTTGTAATTTTTCTATTTATATTTTTTTAATATATTTAAATATTTTTTTTTTTAAAAAATACATCAATACACTTAAAATCACTTCCTTAATCACTAAGTAAAATAAAAAAAATTGTTAAGCGGTCAACTTGAACGGTCAAATTAAGAGGCAAAGTAGATTTTTCTATTTTATTAAGAGTAAATCTATTCATAATCATTTTTCTCATTATCTAATAATGTGGTATTAGATGATTGGAGACTATTTATTATATTTTATTTGTGAACTTATCATTTACATCATAAAATGATGAGAATTTAAATGATGGGCACCATTATTCTTTTATTAAATTAAAATTTATTTTTGATAAAATAACATAATTATCATTATTGATTCTAAAAAGTTGTAAAAGAAATGTATGTCTTTAAAGCAACCAAACCACACCCTCACCAAAGCATACACACACTCACACAAACTCTCTCCGTCTGCGCGTGTGTTTATGTCCATCCCTCTGGCGGTGATCACTCTCACGCTTCAGGCCTGGTTTATAACATAATCTATGCATATTCGGTTTAGAGGAATGCTGGGCAGCCGGAAGTCACAACACACTCTTCAGAAATTTTTCGTGACACTCTTCAGAAATTTTTCGTGTTGAGGATGTAGGCTGAGCAAATATTTTTCCTTCGGTTTATTATCCGTGGGTCTTGTCTGCTTCTCAGGCTCTAAAATCTTTTCGGTGATAGAACATCATAGAAGCCGTTTTATCTGCAATAGCAGCAGGGTTGCATAAGAACAAAAGGATAAAAAAAAGTAGAAAATAAAAGCTAGCCAATAAAGGGAACAAAAATACAAAACCTTCTTTGTTATTGCTGTCTGGTGAATGCCCGTCTGGTCCTTCTGATCATGACCGGTGAGGGTCTCTTTGCATGTCCATTGTGAGCCTGAGTGATTCTTGCTGAACAAAACAGAGAGAAAGGGATAGCGATAACTTCGGGGAAAAAGTCCCTTTCTTAGTTTTCATTATTTGGGTTTCTGACTCTTCAGAAAATGGAGGTCACGGAGGTTTAGCAAGGGCAGGTTTCATGGAGCCTCTTTTGGTAGTTCCGGTTTCTGGGTTTTCTCAGAATGGTGGATTTGACTGTACTACCATTCTATTCTCCTATTATCTCTGATTTTTTATACAAATATCACAACTTTCTTCAGGGTGTCCCAACGTGCATGTCTCTCTCTACCTAAATTTAGAGGAGGAAATTTTTAGATTTGGGTCATCTTTCCAATGTTTGCAGTTGTACTATAAGATTCTGAGGTATGCTGAGGAAGAGGTCAAGAGCAACAAGCAGCAAGCAGGCTCTAATGGCATACTCTATTCCATCCCCTACAGACAGTTACAGAAAACCCGCTTCATCTCTCCTCATTTCTCCAAGTTTGTTCACTCCCAAATCGTTATCTGAAACCGAGGCTGTGATGAGCCCAACTTCCATACTCGATAACAAGCCATTCTCTGGTCTCAGAAAACCCCTTTGGTCCGAAACAAGCACCCCCAGAAACCCAGAAACTGAAACAAAACGCCTCTGGGACAATTTGGATTCCAAAGGCATTGGCCTAGCCATTGTGGATGCTCTGAATGAAGAAACGTCTGATCCCAAACCATCCAAACTTGAAAGCCGAACGGTTCTCTTTGGTTCCCAGCTTAAGATTCAGATTCCTCATCCACCAAATTCGGTTCTTTCGCCGGCTGAATCGCCCAAATCTCCGGCCGATTTCGGCATCAAAACGAGGAATTGTCAACTGAGTTATTTTTCTTCCGGCTTTTCTCAGTCACCGGCGAAGAAATCGGCATTCGGCACTGGGTATTCGGGTCTTGAGACTCCAAGTTCTTCCCGGGTTATCACAGGGTGTCTTTCTGCAAGTGAAATGGAGCTCTCAGAGGACTATACTTGTGTGATATCCCATGGGCCTAACCCCAAAACCACTCATATTTTTGAGGACTGCATTGTTGAGAGCTCCTTTACGGCGGTTGGGTTCTCTTCCAAAAGAGAAAACGGGTTTTTAACTAACCAGTCGTCCAGCTATCCCCCTGAAAATTTTCTCAGCTTCTGTTATTCATGCAAGAAGAATCTTGATCATGGAAAGGACATTTACATGTACAGGTTGGTCTGATTTCCTTTATTTGTGAGAAAATTAGCTGTTTAGATAATCTTGGATTATTGGATATGCAATTTTGAAAGTTTTGGATCAATGCTCGCATGGCGGTTTCTTTCTTGTGTAAGCTTCAATTATGCCGCATGCTATCGAAAATGTACACATGTGATTAGAATATATATATAAGATTCATATTTTGACATGCTAGAGGGGGGGTATAAATTATATTGTAGGATTGACCTTGATTTGAACATTTACAATTGTGTATCGTAGATTTGTTTTGTATGTTGTTTCGAGTTTCTGTTCTGTCTTTGATGGTTGACACCAGGGTAATCGACCTAGCTTGCATGTTTCATTGGACTAATCTTGTTTCTGATATATATACACACAAGCATGTTTGGTGGGCTTTGGTCATCAGACCAAACCTGGTGTAGAACTACGAATCTAATTTATCTATTCTCTTTCAGGGGTGAGAAATCTTTCTGCAGCAGCGAATGCCGCCAGCAGCAGATACTTCTAGAGGAGGAGGGAATGGATAAATAGGAACCTGATGATGATCATGGGACTTGTTCCTGGGTAGCCACCTGAATCTCCATTCTTGTTTGTTCCAACTTCCAAAGAATCATGAAAGAAAATGCCCCAACTTCCATGAGGGTAGTCGATGTATGATCAGTTCTCCATAACAAAGGCAAGGACAGTTCTTGAGTTTCCTGGAAATTGAAACTGTTCTGGTGTTACCTCTCGTATTTTTCTCGTGTTTGCAATAACTTCTTGATACTCTTCTTGTAAGGAAGACTGAAAAGGCTTTAGATATTGTAGAGTTGATTTTGTTGAATTTTGATAAATAGGTGATGCTGTTGGGTTTGTACACAAATTTTTTTAATCTTTTCTTGGTTTGTGATGATATTATGTATGCCTAAAGATCACAACATTACTTTTGTTGATCCTAATTCAATCACCTAATAACTAAGCACATAGAATCAATGCAACCCTCTGGGTAACTCCACACACTTCTAACGTTAAGCCCTTCACAAGTCTCCAACTCCCCCCGATGACTTTCTCCGTACCTCTTCATATTCCTCCAAACCCATCTGTTTGAGATGAGATAAGATGAGATGAAAGTTAAAAAAATATTGTTAGAATATTATTTTTTATTATTATTATCATTATTTGAAAAAATTGAATTGAGATTTGAAAAAGTTGAATTGTTTATTATATTTTGTATGGAAATTTAAAAAAGTTGTAATTATGAGATAAGATGAAATGAGATGAGATGTAACACTTTCCGAATCCAAATAGGGTTTTGACTGTTTGAAATTTCATCTCATCTCATCTGTGTAACTAAACGAGGCCTTAGTCTTACCTACTAACTCTTTCAAAAAATTTCAGTACAAACCTTAGATCATCTCTTTCTAAAATACTCATACTCCCGATTTCTACGGAAGCAAATCAAGAGCATGGGAATTGAACTACCCAAGTGCTAGTGAAATTCAAAATATAACTAAGTTTTATATAAATGACCTGCATTGGACTAGCTAAAAATTTTTAGTTTAGACTTTGAGCTACAATAACTCTAAAAGAATTTCAAAGTTGAAGAGTCACTATTCACCATTTCCAAAGTTGAAGAGTCACTATTCACTCGTCAAATCCATATTTTATTTACAAATAATCAACAAGACTTTATTAATTTTTTTTTAAAGTTTTAATTAGTAAACAAGACTATATTATGTTGGATAATTAGGTTGATATAAAAAATAGTTAGAAAATAATAATTTTAAGTAAAAAGTAAATTATTAATTAATATATAGAATGTATTTGTAAAATATAAAAAAATTATTATTAAAATACATAATATTATATTATTAACTCTGGATGGATAATTCAATATAGATTAATATCTTCAATGATTTTAGTTTTAGTCAAAACTTTAACTTTTAGTCAAATTTTAGACTTGACAATGACTAGACGATTGCCAATACTCAGGGACAATAAACATCTCCATATTTGCCGTCCAGCAACATATCAACTTGGCTGAGAAAATCCTGTACTCTGTGTGACACAAGATGATCTTGGTCTCGCTACTGAGGATTCAAAGCCTTTCAAAATATGGAAAAATATTTACATCTGTCCCACACCGGCACACACTCAACATATTGAGTGTAAAAAAAAAAAGAAAAAAAAAAGATGTGAAGTGTGTGCCGGTGTGGGGTAGATGTATAGCATTTCCCATTATGAGGACTCCTTGAGAGAATCGAGTTGTACTGCAGTCCTGATACGTGTCGATGCACCAGTCACGCGCCTCAGAGTCTGAGACTGCCTCAGGCCTTTTTCTGTTCTTTTTTTGCCCCTTTTTTTTTTTTTAACATGCTGAAGATTCGATCTTGGTTCTCTTTTTAATAGCGAGAAACCAAGCCTTTTTTCTTTTTTAAAGGAACGTAATATCATCTTTTTATAGGGGTGTTTCAGTGCTAATTTGGATTCAGAAATTAAATAAAATAATTTTGGATAAAAGATAAAAATTAAAAAAATTATTATTTTAAAATTAAAAAAATTAAATTAAAATTAAAAAAAATTAAATTATTTATTATATTTTATATAAAAATTTATATAAATTATAATAATAATAATAAAAATGAGATGAAATACTTTTTCAATACAAAATAATCTTAATAGTTTCGTTGAAGTGTGCCTCTAAACTCAAACTCAAACGTCTAGTTATTTTAATTTAAATGAAAAATGAGAAACACACGTTTTTAATGATAAAAAAATCTTCACAACCTCTTAAAACTCTACATTTCACATTATTTTTAATTTTTATTATTTTTTTATTAAATATTTATTATATAAATAATGAATAAAAAATTTAAAATAATTTAAAAAGAATAAACTCAAAATTTTTTTTTTTAAAAAATATTAAAAATTTAAAAAAGTGTAGAGTGGGTAGAGGTTGTGTAACAAAGTTCTTTTAATACCTATTTTACCCTCCTCCAAACAAGATTCTTTGTCCCTCATCTCCTTCTCCCCTCCTCTCTCTGATTCGATGGCAACCCATAGCCCTCGTCGCCGGGGCTAACAGAAGGATTCTACAGAGACCACTTCGGATGCTTCCCGAAAGGGACATGTCCGTAGCCCTTACTATTCCGGCTCCACCGCCGTCTCACGGGCGGGACGAGGACAACGACCCCCTTTTAGATTCCGGAAATGGTAAAGTTTTCCATACATTAAATATATGGCACGGTTATGGAAATTGTCTGGTTGTTGAGCAATAGAATCGGGAAAAAGAAACGAAAGTTGGAATATCGAATTGAGGTTGGGAGTGCAGTGGGGATCATATGGTTTGGTTTGTACTTTTATTTTCGTGATTTCTAGGCATCCAGAAGAGGAATTTTAAGTTTCAATATGATGATCATGATGCAAGTGAATCTGATTGGTGATTTGATTGGGACTACGCAATGGCAATAATCGCCCAAGTGTCTAACTATTGCATAAGATTATGGTTTAAATGTTGAATTACTGGCCGTCATCCTTCAAGTTAGAAAATTTCTTCATGGAATTGCTTAGAAAGAAATAAGAACGAATATGTTGTGAGGATTCTGGTGTTTTAACTTTTAAGGTAAAAGTGAGCTTAGAAACTTAAATCTGAATTATAACTTAACTGGGGGTTAAACTGGGGGTCTTTAATTCGGCGCCTTTAATTATTGGGTGCTTTTACTCAGTCAGCCCCATGATTTTTCCCCCTCAGAGTCACCACTAGTGCAACTGCACTTTTATTTTTCCTTTTTATTTCAAACATTTTTTAAACATCTTTGAACATTTAAAAAAAATATACAAATTTACTAGTAGCTACTTCCTTAACCATTAAGAAAAAAATAAAAAAAATAAAAAAAAATACACGAGCGGTCAAAATGAGGGGCAAAATCATGGGGCTAAATATTATTATCGTTAATTATTTATTTTATCTTGTTCTTTTGGTTTATAACTTAGATAAACATTCATTTGAGTTAGAGCTCAATGGTTTATTAAATTTATTTGTATTTCCCCCCTTTCCATTGGAGGCATATTAGGCCATATGGGATCAGCAATGGGATTCCTCCCTATTCTTTGAAGTGGATGAGATCAAAGTTTTATTGTATGTGAACAAGAGACTTCACGATTTGGGCTAGCTGCTGCTTTTAATATTCAAGAAACTTAATTCGAACATTCGCGTGCCATTTGTGCTGATTTGAATTTTGAGTTAATTATGTCAGGGGAGTCTTTGACTGAAAATTCTTGGTTATCTTCAAGTTTTCAGATTGCTTACAGGTTAAAGTTACATTTTGTCTCGGGTAGAGGGGCTCTTTGACAAACACTTTTCGTTTTCTTCAAGCTTTGAAGAATCTAGCTTGGAGAATGGAATGGAGCTTTTGTTGAATTAAAGACTTGTGCCAATTGAGTTTGAGGGATCCTTGTTTAGAATTTTTGCTTTCTTTCTAGCTTTGAGGAAGTAATCCTATGCAGGAGTGACACCTTTTGATTTATTTCCTTCTCGAGAGACTCATACCAAGGTGTTCTAAGGACATAAATTTGGCTTCAGTCTCTCTCTTCCACCAATATATCTTGCTCCTCCGTTGTGACTTTTGAACTCTTGAACAAATGTACTTTGGTTCTGTGATGTGATTCCCTTAATCCTACAATCACTAACCTTTGTCTATTAATGCTTTTTCTGTGTGTTTGATCCAGATGCAGGAAAAGAGGATATGTTGATAACAGATATGGATGGAGAGGCGTCCACTTCTACTAAAACTGCTCCCTGTGAGAGCAAATATCTAAATGCTGTCAAATGCTTTGGGGTGGATCTGTCCCCAGATACTGTCGCGGTTGCTATGGTATATTTTGTACAAGGCGTCTTAGGGCTTGCAAGGCTTGCTGTCAATTTTTACTTAAAGGATGATTTGCATCTTGATCCTGCTGAGGTATATGATTTTAATTGGTTCTGTTGATTGTCGTGTGAGTTTTAGGTTAGATATATATGTATTTTAAAGGATGATTTGCATCTTGACCCTTTTCCTTCCTTCAATGGTATAATTTTGAAGAGGAAGTTGGGACCCTTTTCTAACGGTCCAATATCTCAACTAATGTCATCAATATACTTTCTGCTTATGCAGAATTTTGTTTGAAAGATTAGGGATTCATCTTTACGATAAGCGAATCAGTTAGATTTCATGTTATATCTGGAAGGCTGACAAATTATATGTTGTTGACTAGACAGCTGTCATATCTGGTTTTTCAGCATTACCATGGCTTATCAAACCACTATATGGGTTTATTAGGTGCGAGTTTATTTACTATCTGCCCCCAAATTTCCTCCCCATGATTAAGTATAGATACTTTCATTTCTGAACCTCATTCAAAGATTTTTTTGGTCACTGCAGTGATTCTGTCCCACTTTTTGGTTACCGAAGAAGATCATACCTTATTTTATCAGGACTTCTTGGTGCGTTCTCATGGAGTTTGATGGCCACCTATGTTGACAGCAAGTACGATGCTGCTATCTGCATACTTCTAGGATCACTATCTGTAGCCTTCTCTGATGTTGTAAGTATCACTTGTAAATTATATTACTTACGTTATTACTTATGACTTGATTGTTATGGAAGCTATATATATCCTATGTGCTGCAACCCAGGTGTTTTCACACACTTGCTATCAATGGCAGAAGCCAAGGCTTTCCATATATAAATTTGTAACGAGATATGATTTTGCGTCTTGAATGCCCAAATATATCACGCCCCACTTTCAAAGTAAGCACCTATAGTTGCTATTGATAGGAGGCAACCCCATATCCTCGTAGAACAAAGGTGGAGCTTGTCCTGAGATCAAGTGTAATAACTTCTTTTTTTTTTTTTTTTTTAATCAGTGACATCATGTGTAATAACTAATAGAATTGGAAGAAGTAACTGCCTTGAGAGCTACGACCATCCTCCCACCCTCTGAATGGCCAAGAAGGCATGAATTGTTATGTTGCTAGATGACTTATTAGAACATATCCGAAATTGATGGCTGGGCTTGATGCCTAAAGACTATTAATGACAAAACTATCTAGTTGGCTTCCCTTTACAAGGTCCATCTGTGGAGGGTTTTGACAGCCTATGTTGATGATGGGGAGTAAATTTTGTTTGCTTGTTTTAAAAAATGCATCTTTGGTGTTTTGTCTTCTTGGTTTCTGTGGCTTCCATTTACAAGGTCCATCTTTGTTGGATTTTGACAGCCTATGTTGATGGTGGGGAGTAAATTTAGTTTGCTTGTTTTCAAAAATGCATCTTTGGTGTTTGTCTTCTTGGTTTCTGTGGCATACTTCACAAATTGTCAAAAACTGAAGTATGTTGTAGGTTGTAGGTTGTAGATTCCATGGTCGTAGAAAGGGCTCGTGGTGAGTCACAAAGCATGTCTGGGTCTCTCCAGTCATTGTGTTGGGGATCCTCAGCTATTGGTGGAATTGTGAGCTCCTACTTTAGTGGCTCCCTGGTGGATGCTTATGGTGTAAGGTACCTAAGGTTTTTGTATGGATGTAATGCCCTCCCACTGATAATCATTTGAAATAGTCATTTTGGTTACAATTGTCACGTTTCAGGTATGTTTTTGGTATCACAGCTTTGCTACCACTGATTACTTCTGCAGTTGCTGTCCTTGTAAAAGAACAGCCTGTTCATCTAGCAAGAGGGCAACATCTTTCTTCTACCAGCCTTGATTTTCTTGAAAGTTCAAAACAGAACATTACTCAATTGTGGGATGCTGTCAAGCAGCCCAATGTTCTTCTTCCTACATTATTTATATTTCTCTGGCAGGCAACACCACACTCAGACTCTGCTATGTTTTACTTCACGTATGTCCAATGTGAATGCTTTTCATGGGCGCTCCTAACTTTTTAAATTAATTTTTAGCGTCTACCTTAAATATGCAACATTTGTCACAGCACAAATAAACTCGGCTTCACCCCAGAATTTTTGGGGCGTGTCAAGCTTGTTACTTCAGTGGCATCACTGCTTGGTGTTGGACTGTATAATGGATTTCTGAAGAATGTTCAGTTGCGGAAGATTTTTCTTGTAACAACAGTTATTGGATCAGCTCTTGGAATGACTCAGGTTTTAACATTGACTCCCTTTTAAGGCTATTTATAATGATAACAGTGGCTCTGGATTGAGAGTGCTTACTGCCTGATGGTCATTCTTATCTCCTATTTCTGGTTGTTCATCAGGTTTTCCTTGTAACGGGATTCAATCGGAAGTTTGGTATAAGTGATGAGTGGTTTGCAATAGGGGATTCTCTGATTTTAACAGTTCTTGCTCAGGTGTACATTTAACCTTACCTTCTTACTTCTCTGCACATTCATTAGGAGTTGTTTCTTGACTTTTGCTGTGACACTGATGTGGTTAATATGATTATTTGGGTTTCAATTCCTATTGCATGGATGCCACTGTCTCCAGAGCACAGTGGCACTGTGCATAATGGTTGGAGAATTGCTTTGATCGCATTCCAGTGACTGCTTACTAAGAAGCTGTTTTAGTTCTGTTGAAGAAACATTCCATGCATTTTTAGGTTTAAAGAAAGCCATAGTAAAACCATCTGCGCTCAGTGTTCTCTGACTAATTACACTTTTTACCATTTTGAGGACCTCGTTCTCTTCAAATAGACTGTCAAGCCCTTGGTCATTTTTTCAAGATAGTTCATCTTATCTAGATACTATTAACAAGATACCATTTATGTTTGTTATGATTGATCTAATAATGACTACTTGGATTTCCTGATATGTGCTCTTTAACTATTTTATTGCTTTTTTTTTTTTTTTTTTGCAGGGAGTTTATCCTGCTACCAATTCTGTTATGAAATTAATTACTAATTTTCTTGCAGGCTTCCTTCATGCCTGTTCTTGTGCTGGCAGCAAGATTATGTCCAGAGGGAATGGAAGCCACACTTTTTGCAACACTCATGTCCATATCAAATGGAGGAAGCATTCTTGGGGGGCTAATAGGTGCTGGTCTGACCCAGCTCTTTGGTGTTACTAAAGATAGATTTGATAACTTGGCGTCTTTGATAATCCTTTGTAATCTGAGCTCTTTGTTGCCTTTGCCACTTCTTGGCCTCCTTCCACGGGATAATGATGATGCCAATGAGGAAAGTGAAGATATTGAGATGAAGTCTAACTGAGTTTTGATTGTCCGCCTTATTCTCCGTCAGTTTCCTTTGAGCCCTTGGCAAAACTGCAAAAAACTTTTTGATCTACTGTTGCTCGAGAGAGAGCGTTTGTAGATATTACGATCTTTGTTATGCTATTTTGTGTTGGAAATGAAATTTCAAAGTTAATTTCTGTTCTAGTGGCTTTGAGAAGGGTTTTTCTTGCAGCAAGTTCATCCCATTGCTGGATCATCAATGGGATGATCAAGGTTTCTTATTCTGCCGGGTGCTGTTCTTTCTATTCAAGAGTAAGTTTGCTATTTCCTTTCCTTTTTCCCCGGAGAAATTGATAATTTTGTTGAGCTTCGTTTGCACAAGGTCTTTTGCATTTGAGCAAAGATTTACGTACGAGGAAAATACACAGGAAGAAAAAACAGGGGGCATGAACGGTGTTCAGGTCCTTGACTCGAGCTTTTGTTTTGTTCTTGTTGTTTTCGAAGAGTTTCTTGAGCTGTGTCTAGGTCCTGCAGGGTCCATGGTTCTAGTATTGTTTGCATGGGTGGGCCTTACCCCATGGCTACTTCAGTTCTCACTAAACAAAAAGCTACTTAATTTCTTCTTCTTCTTATTTTCGGGAAACGTTACATATTAGTATTTCTCATCTCGTTACAGAAATTGTGAACGTGAAGAAAGACATCTGAGTGGAGGGGTCCAAATATTATTGAAAGAGTTCTGTTATATACAATCATTTTTGCGTATTCCTTACGCATTCCACTGATATGATTGGCCAAAACAGTTATTTTACATTAAAAAAAAGCAGTGCATCCAATCACAGTAATGAAATGCAGAAAGAGTACGCAAAAGTGACAACAAAGTTTTTGATAAAGAAATATTAATATTTTGAATTTTTATAAATATTATGAGCCTCAGAATAAGGATTGAGGTTTTCCATTCTCCAAATAAAATTGCTCCATCAGTTTTTTCATTATAAGTGAAATACACTCACCCACACAATTAAAAATACAACCTTATAATTTTTTTTTTAAGTGATTGGTAGCTGCCCACCCCTTTGGGTCTCTGGACCACCCTTTGGGCTGCCCACCGAACCAAATATATGGGCCGGCCACTCTTGGGGTTGCTAGAACCACCCCACGCTGGGACGGCCAGATCGGTCCTAACATGCCGTGGGGTGGTTGGCTACCACTTTTAAGTGATGTTTGGCTACCACTAGTTGGGTGGCGTTGCCCCCTCGAGGGAGGCGACCAAAGGTAGTTGGTGGTTGTGGTTAAAAGTGGTTTAGGATTAGAATATAATTTGAAATCTTAAAATTTGAGGTTGATATTTAAGGATTTTAGAATGTGAAAATAATTGAATGCAGTAACATAAAAAGAAGAGAAAGTTGAAACTGGTTAACATGGGAACTTGAGAAGCAACAGAAGGATGTAGCCTTCTCTGAGCAGATGACCAACGTAAGGGACATGTGATGAGAATAGGTGATTGTGCAGTCCACATGGCGGGGGCCTTGGAAGTGGCTATCCCCAAAGCTGTGTAATGTCAATTGTCATGTGTTCCGGTCCAAAATTCTCAATTTCCAACAATATTTCCAAAAAAGGGTATACCCCACATTCCCGCTTTGAACTCTTGGAGCCTCCCCGCACATGCACATGCACATGCACATGCACATGCACATGCAACATTGTGTTGGTTTTCCCTTCACCCACGGATTTCAAACCCCCGTTCACACTCCTTTTTTTTTTTTTTTTTGGAGACTACATTAAGATGGTAATATGCCTGAGGTGATGAGACAGAATATTTTTCATCAATTTTTTTTTTTTTGAAGTCTCAAATTCTCTATTCATTTCCTTAAAGATAATGTTGCATAGAATGGCCTGAGCAAGAGGTGCTAAGGCAAGCCAACCTTACCAATTAAGTGACTTGGTTTAGATTGTGAGAAAAGATGAGATGATTTTAAATTAAAGTTAAAAATTGAATAAAATATTGTTAGAATATTATTTTTTAATATTATTATTGTTTTGAGATTTAGTTGAATTGAGATTTGAAAATGTTAAATTGTTTATTATATTTTGTGTGGAAATTTAGAAAAATTGTAATTATGAGACAATACGAGATATGATGAAACACTCTCTGAATCCAAATGAGCTCGATACATAGTTCATAAAGCAAAATGGCGACATCTTCTTAAAAGCTTTTTATATGGGGGGAGTTGGTGTTAAGATATAAAATAAATAATAAAATCTAATTCTTCTCATTAGTTTAAGCTTTTGGGATGAGTGGTGATTTTATATGATATTAGAGCAAAGGTCTTGAGTTTGAATCATGACTCTACACTTTACCATATTTAATTAAATATTTCACGCATAAGTTTTTTGGACAAGTTAGTGATTTTATAGTTGGGAGCTGAATATGTTGTTGAGTCCCAAATGATTGAAGCTGATTTAATGAGAAAAAGGTCAACAATTCCTTCTGATAATAATTGACACCATACCCTATACAATAAAATCCAGCAAAAATACTCTGCAGAAACCAATACATTAATCACATATTGCTTTCAATTTATATTTATATATTGAATTGTGTGACAGGAACTGTTGCTACATATCAATGGGCGGGCCATGCTAGCTGCTAATAAAGGTGTTCTTATTTGCAGTTGTGCGCATTTGCCATATGCAGTGGCAACACCCTTTTAATTTGATTGCCCCCCTTCTTGGCTTCTATCAATTATTTTTATCAGAGAACAGATCAGAGATATATATATATATATATATATATATATATATATATATAGCAATGATGATCCATGATATTTTATATGGCTGAAATCTACCAAATGGTTCCCTTTACTTCCATTTTCCCATAACTTTAAGCAGAAAATCTCAAGGCTTATTAAAGATGAGATGCAAGCGCCGAATGATTGATTGAGAGAGGAGATTGGTTGAGGGGCGGGGAGAAGAAAATATTACAGACTGCATGTGGGATGCCATGTGAAAAGTGCATCAATTTTTTGAACAAACTCCATTAATACTATTATTGTTAAAACATACTTCAAATATCATAATGGAGGAACCGAACAAGATGCCACGTGAGAAATCATTGACCCTAACTGAAAAATGGATAGAGATCTAAAAGTTATGTTGGAATTTTTAAGATATAAAATAAATAATAAAATCTACATCTTTTTATCAGTTTAATTTTTGGAACAAGTGGTGATTTCACATGGTATTAGAGTAGAGGTCCTGAGTTCGAACCATGACTCTACACTTTACTTCATTTAATTAAGTATTCAACGTGTTGGACAATTCATTGAGGAGGAGTCTGGCACACATATGAGGGAGAGTGTTAAGATATAAAATAAATAATAAAATCTATATTTTTCCATCGATTTAAACTTTTGAGACAAGTGATGATTTCACTGGAATAATTATGCAAGTGAAGTTAAAAACAAATTATTGGTATTATTTTTATATATAATTATTATCACGATATAGAGCTACTTGTCTCAACATGTGAGGAGTCTGATAAGTCTGAGAAGCCAGACTTGAAATGAGTTTCTGGAGTTCAGTACACTTATCAAAGAATTGTTCTCCGAGAGTTGATTTTCTTGATCATAGCAGTTTGGAAATCTTACGGGAATGAAACATCTAAACATACTAATCTCAGTTCTGTAGAGAGATTAATGCAATCATTAAGGCTTGTTTGTATTTAGAAAGTGTTTTATCATATCTCATCTCATTTCATTATTGTAACTTTCTTAATTTTCATACAAAATATACTAAACAATTTAATTTTTTCAAATCGTAATTCAACTTTTTTAAATCTCAAAATAATAATAATATTAAAAAATAATATTTTTTTTAACTTTTATCTAAAATCATCTCATCTCATCACTCTGTCCACGATCGATAAGGAGAGAATAGAGATTTATGACAGGAATATGTCGGCCAAATATCCAGTACTGGTAAACGTAGTATCATTGTAGCAGGACTATACCCACAAAGATTATAGGATATTAGTCTTTGGACCAGCTTTCACACCTCTCCGACATGCAGCAAAAGGGAACAGCAAACCATTGTGGCCACTTAAGTTGCCGGACATCCACCGGGCAACCATTCACATAACAAGATGGATGATTTGACTCGACTTTACGACGTGGCTGATACTAGGACATGGCGATGGAACTCTTCAACCTGAGGTGCTCCACATCCTTGGCCATGATGGCTCTTGTCTGCATGTGAACCTTCAAGTTTGAACATAGTCAACATGTTCATAATACATTCTGAACATACTGTAATGCTACATTAATCTAGTAAAATCCAAATAGGAAGGGAAGACAAACTCTAGATAACTTGCGTCTTGAGCTTACGATTTGTCTGTTTTACTTTGAAAGAGAACATCATCATGAGAACTCGTCACAGTTCAATGCGCTTGTTAATGCTATAGAAAACCTACTTTTTGGGGCCATAATGGCATTGTCAAAGCGGTAATAATTATCAGATAAAAGTATAGTCAAAATGTTATGCATCAAATCGAGAAGGTTTTGTTCAGAAAATAGGTTGAGTCTAGTCAACCAACAATCAAAATGGGTCCTGTTAACTAGCATACAGGTTTAATTGGTTGGTAGATATTAAACCTGTTGGTGGAAAAGTGGCTAAAGAGAGCTTAGGAATAGACCGGCCTGTACCGTAGTGTTAATTAAAGTAGTGTTAAAGATGTGTGTAGCCTATGGCTTGGATTACTTGAGGCTGTAAGAAAAAAGGGGAAGGGGGTTTAAGCTATAATTAATGAAGTATGAGATGGGCTTCTCTGCATTTTCTTGGTTATCAATAAAACCTCTATATATTTCCAAGATTGCTCGATTGAGCGGTACTCGTGATTGAATTTTGATGGGGAGATGTGTTTGTATGCACGTTTGCATGTGTTTGTTTGTTTTCTTCATTCAATCTTGACTACAGTCAATAGGCATGGCCCAGCTATTTGAGTAGAAGTTGTCTAAAGGATCTAGCAAATCAGCATAAATGATGAATAATCAATGTTAGGTCAATTTCTCACTATTAATTGACAGTTTAAAAAGGTAATAATGTTTAGATGATCAGTTGGTTAATATTGATAAGGAAGCTGCATGTTCATAACAATAAAAAAAAAAGAGTTGTTGAAGCTTCTACCAATAAAAATACCATTTTAACCTGTAGTAAAAAACCATTCAAATGGTCAATTGATGCTAATAAAACAGACGGCCAATGGTAATAGACCATGCGTGATGTGTCCCAATCCAAGAAGCCTCATGCCAAATTAAGTCCTTTTTTCCCCTCAGGAACACATGCATGACCAGAGATGCAGGGCGGCTAAACCAACCACAAAATTAAAAAAAGTTGGAAAATTTTATGAATCCCCATCCTTCAATAATTGATTGGTTTCCCTGTCAATGATGTTAAGACACTTTTAATTGTATATATTGTGCACTTACGACTGTAACTATCATTTCTCGTAAAACAAAATCTTGAGGGAAAGGATGCAGGCGGGGATTGGACAAACTTAAGCAGCGACATCTATCGCATATGGGTGGTGTTTTATGTCAATGCATGTCTGTTTCTCATTTGCTAGGGCAAACAACTTAATTCACGTATGCAATTTGACTAGCTAGGAGTAGTAATCACATGAACAAGAATCATACCTTCTCTTTTCTTTTGAAATAAGAAAAATGGTTGGTTCCTCATAATATGCCAAAAAGTGGTTTGCATTATTGCAAGACTGCATGGAAATCAATCTCAATATATGGTCAAGTTGTCAATTTTCTTGTTGTGTCACATTCACCTTTTTTTCGACCAGGAGATCATGTTGTAAAAAGCTTCGGATCTCACAGCAATAATATATATATAGATGTTTGTGTATTTTTTTTTTATAGGGGTATCTAAAACTATTTGTCCCAACTAATAATATGTGGAATATTGTGCATTCTTATTGTTAAAAAATATGATATAAATAATTAAATCTACGTATTCTCGTCAGTTTAAGTTTTTGGGATCAATGACGATTTCACGTGATATTAGAGCAGAGATCTTGAACTTGAATCTCGACTCTGCACTTTATCTCATATAATTAAATATTCTACGTATTGGGTCTACTAATTGAGGGGAGTACTCTAACCCACATGTGAGGGGTTATGTTAAAAAATAAAAAAATAAAATCTCTCAATCTTCCAAAATTTTGAAAAAAAAAAAAAACATTAATTGTCGATGAAAACAATAATCCCTCTCCGTTTGATCTAATATTCGGCTGTTGAACCACCCAGGCCATTTGGTCAATGAAGCATCACTTAATTTGATGGTGACTCTATTCAAATATATATAAGCTTCATCTACACCATCAAAGTCAATTGGGCAACTCTCCATTATTATTAATTAACCAAATAAGCCCCCCCCAATGAGATTTGTGTTCATTGTCTCTATTCATGAGGAGATGAGATTTATGTGATCTCTCTTGGATGAACATCACACCCACAATTTATTTATTTATTATTATTATTATTTTGTGACTAATTTCAAATTAACCAATCTATTAATCGTGCCACTTCGTTACAAAATAATTTTAATTTTATATAACTGTTTTTCGTTTTAAATAGAGTTGCATGTAAAATATTTATAAATTAATCGAAAATTTACCATTTTCTTTATGTTTTTTTAATATGGTTGTTTCTTAAAGGTAAGAACATTGTTATCGTAATATTCAAATCCTCACAAAACTTTCTACGCACCTTTTCATTTCAAAAAAAGGCAAAAAGAAAAAAAAAAACCTAACCATTAGGCTATATATAAAGTAATAGCTAGGCTGCGGTCCAGCAATGTCCATGCCGCTAGCATAAATTTGTATTTGTATTTATATTTATATTTTTTTTATTTCATATTTTTAAAAAATAAAAAATATATATCAATATATTAAAATTTATTTTTTTATAAATTTTTTTTAAATACATGAATAATTAAAATTAGAGGACAAATCAGACGATATATTTGTATTTTGAACAATGCTAGTTACAGTCTCCATTTGGAAACTACAATACAAGTCTAGGCTATTTTAATTTTAAAATTTTTTAAAATTATAAAATTATCCCTCTTAAAATTATATTTTTTCTCATTTAATAAAGGGTACGTATATACCGCCTCTAAGTAAGAATTATAAATAAAATTTCTCTTACATTTTCTATAAAGGAAAGCCAAAGGCAAGACAACTGACAGGTCAATTCAACTATGTTAACCGAAAGTAACTGTCAATCAACTAAAAAACTACCATAAAGAAAAGAAACAATTAACAGTTCAGATTAAATTAAGAGAAGAGAGAGAGAGAGTATAATAAAATAAATTCCATAAGAGAAAAATAGAATTATTTATATAGTATACAAGACTTACTGTTTATGTGATTTGACAATTTGTCTAAGTTCACGGGACTAGAGGAAATCTTATTTCAGATGGTAACAAAAAGGTACGACACTTGTTAATATAAAATACAAGTAAACCCTAATCCAACAAATCGGATTGGATTTAGAGCAAAAAACGGGTCAAAGATTTTTCCTCCCAGCCTAAAGTTCACCAAAAAAAATTATAATGACTTTTTATAGAATCAGGTCATCAACCAAGCCGTCCACAGACAAAACCAAACTCCACACCTAAAAAGGGCCCAACAACTAATTCTTACGTGAAAGAGAAGCTCATCCCTCTGAATCTCTATTACTATATATCCAGGACTAGGGTGGAGAAGTTTTGGTTCAGACCGGAAAAATCGACCGAACCGATTGGATTGGACCGGATTGAAATTGTGAGTGATCGGTTTCGGTCTCACAGATGGTGGACCGAATGGGTTTCGGTCCAGTCCTAGGGTCTGTGATTTTTGGATTGGACCGGACCAAAACTGACTGAATTTGTACATATATTTTTAAAATACTTTTATATATATATTATATTATTTTATATAGTAATTATATAAGTTAATTATGTAATTTTCATCTAATCTATTATCATTGACCATATAAAATGTTAAATAATATACGCTATTAATTAATAATGTATTATAAATCATATGATAATTTATGTCATTATATGTAGATACATTCATACATACTCTACTATTTACAATTAATTAAAGTAATTAGATAATTTTTTTTAACTACCTAAGTTGCAAGCAAGTATGAATAATCTATGTACAATCAAATTTTTTGATATTCATTAACCAAATATAAAATGTAGGACATTATTGATAATTATGCATACTAAAGAGTAAAGTCTAAGTTAATAAGTAGTAACTATCAACATCATAAATATAATTATAGTGAAATATTTTTTTTAATGAGTTAGCTACATAATTCACATTAATAATTCACTTAATTTTAATTTTAGTAATTTAAATAACTTTTTTATTAATTTATTTAAAAAAATGAAACAAAATAACAAAATAATTTGATTGGACCAGATCGGAGCAATAGCTACTAGTCTAGTCCAGTACTAGAGTTGATTGTTCCGGTCTGGTTCGGGAAAATGCATCATCCCCGAACCGGACCGATTTACATCCCTAGGCTAAGACATTAATATTTTATGATAAGCATACAAGATTCTTTAAATTTTTTTTCTCAGCTATTTCTCTCATTTTTTTTATTCTTTTAAGAGAGATTTTGAAAAGAAAAATGATAAACCTAATCTATAATTATTTTACAACTCTATTTAAAATGAATGGTAATTATATAAAATTAAAAATATTTTTTAATGAAGCGATATAATTACATTAATTAATTTAAAATAATTATAAAAGAGTTATAATTGTATTATTCTTTTGAAATTTAGATCTTTGCAATTATTTCATCTTGGAATGCACCCGCCCACTTCAAAGCTTTCTGAAGTCCAACTCTACCGTTATGATTAATATCCTCTCACTTTTATTGGCCCAATTTGCTAGAATTACTTCTTTAATTGATGTTTTTTTTTTCATTTCTTTAAAGTTTAACCTTAAAAAAAAAATAACCTTCATTGGTAAATTGAAATGTTTGTTGGGATCTATCTCCCTGGTTAGAACCTATTTCTTATCTTAACATGTCTAAAAAAAAAAGAGGCAGGAAGGGCCCCTCCGGCCACTTTTGTCTCATTCTCTACTGCCCCATGTCCCTTCGAACATGGAGGAAATCATGGCGGATTCAATCTTCTTCTCTCTCACCAAAATTCCCAACCATAAAAGCTCTCGCACAAACCCAAACACTTCCTAGTTCTTGAAGCAACAAAAGCCATCATGCCAAGTGAGAAACCCCAGCCAAAAAGAAACCCACTTGATCTATCCTATCATTGTAATCAAATCCAACAAGAAAAGCAGCCATAATTTGCACTTCCTTTTCCTCAATTCCTACCCTTCCATCCCAACTCAAACCAAGCAAAATAATAAGAAAAAAGAAAGAAATCATGGAGATTGAATCAGTCAAGTGCGAGTGTTGTGGCCTCAAAGAAGATTGCACCCAAGACTACATAACCGAAGTCAAGGCCAAATTTGATGGAAAATGGCTTTGTGGGTTGTGCTCAGAAGCTGTAAGAGATGAAGTTAGCAGAGGAAAAAAGCCATTTGGAATGGAAGAAGCTGTGAAAGCTCACATGTCATTCTGTGGTAAATCGAAATCTAACCCAGCTGTTCGAGTTGCAGATGGGATGAGGCAGATGCTAAGGAGAAGGTCAGGGGATTTATCATCTTCTCCATCTTCTGGTAAGAAGTATTCAAGATCAGCAAGTACTACTTCACAAGTACTTACCGATGCATCTTCTTTTTCAATGTACTAATTTCGAATGAAAGGCGGGGGGCTGTCTTAGAATAATATTGATAAGCATATAAGATAGCCTTTCATGGAAAACTCTCAACTTGTCTTGTACAGTGGATATTATTTCAAATGGAGGCTGCTTCTTGGTTTCCCAAGTTCTTGAATTGATGTTTCTCTGTTTTTCTCTTCTTTTTCCTAGCTAAAAAAGGGCAAAAAACTTCAAGGGAAAAATCCTAACTCCATAAACAAACCAACATGAAATAATAACAAACCTTTTCTATTCTCTAGGATAGAAAGAAAAAATTCTAAACACTCTTTGGTTGGTTTTCACCAGTTCTTCAAGAAAACTTCAGCCATTGGTGCAAGTAGCTGTTTTTTTTTTTTTCCTTTACAAATTTGCCTTCATTTTCCTCAAGTCGTTGGAATTGGAAACTAGAACTACTGGAATTGAATGTGCAAAAATGAGCTCTCTGGTTTCTGGATGCCGAAGATATTTTTCAATCGACTTGGATCACAGCTCGCTAAAGGCTTGATTTGGATGTTGAGACGAGTTGAGTTTTTTATGAATAATAGTGGGTTGAGATAGTGGAGCTCATCTAAGATGAGTTTTGATGTGTTTGGATGTTAAAATGAGTTTATATGTATTTAAAAGAAGTTGAAAAAAGTTGTGGATCACGCGTATAAAGAGGTGTTGAGTTGAAAAAAGTTATAGATCTCACGTATAAAGAGGTTGTAAATTGAGATAAATTTAATAATTTGAGAGTTGAGTGTTTGGATGTTAGACTTAACTTAAAATTAGACGGTCTAAATTCCAAAGTGATTCTAAGTATATTATAAAGGATAAAATCAATAACAAATCTCGATTTCCTAATATTTAAATGCAGCAGCAAGGGGTCAACTTCCCACTCCACCATAAAGGACAATTTCAACATTATTATGCCCTAAGCTTCTAGCAGTTTAAGTTAAAATATTAATGTTCCCACTACAATTAGTGGTTGGCACAGAAAACCATCTTTATTTTCTTGATAAGATGCAAATGATCAAGTATATTTAGTTTCTGTATTGCAACCCTTGGTCTTCAGACTATCAATCAACTTCTTCATGTTTGAGCTACCCTACAAAGATCTCTCCATTTTGCCAAGAAAAACTTAGCTTAGACTTGTTTAGATGTTGAGTTTTTTTTATGAATAGTAGTGAGTTGAGATGGTAGAGTGAGTTTTATAAGACCCACTTAAGATAAATTTAGATATATTTATAGGAAGTTAAAAAATGTTGTGAGTCATGCGTGTAAAAATATGTTGAGCTGAAAAAGTTATGGGTTTCAAGTGTAAAGAAATTTTGAATTGAGATAAGTTTAATGATTTGAGAGTTAAATATTTAAATGTTAAACTCAATTTAAAATTAAACTAAATTAAATTGATCTCAATTCAATCTAAATTACAAACAAAGCCTTAATCTCTTTGATCGAGACAACTTTATAACAAGACATCCCAAAGCAGCTAAGCAATTGAGGTTAGAAATGGATTGATTGGTCGGAAACAGAGTTAATTTGAAAGAATCTTCAATAGTATAGATGATCCAAAATGCTTTTAGACATGTACTTATGCTTATTTTTTGACAGAAATTTTTTCTTAAGGTGTCATGTCTCATCAGAATCATAAATGCCCCTTATAGCAGCATCTCATCTTGAATCAGATACCTGAGACATGTCGTAGGAATGCAATAAAAGGCATTCAAGTTTCGTAGAGAGTTGTTCTACTTCTCCTTGTTAGAGCACAGCATCGGTATCAGGGAGGTTTCATCAAAATGATCTGGGGTTAAAATACTGGTATTGGATTGGATATATCATCAAAGCTCAAAATTCTACAATATTTTTATTTTTATCTTTATATTTGAAGACCGCTATTTATTCTCTATTTCTATTATTTTATTACAAAATGTATTTCTTACATTTCTTATAATTCATGCAATGTAATTCTTTCATATTTTCTCTCGAGTGCCTTTTTTACTAATATTACTGCATGGTGGGTGTTGATGTATTTTCTGGCCTTAACAATATGAATGACCCTTTGATTAGTATCAATAATTTAAATATCAAATTAAATTATTAATGTACATATTAGTTTAATTATAAAATATGAAAAAAAATTAAAAATATTATTATTAAAAAAATAATATTATATTATTATTTTGATAAATCTAATGACTAATCCAATCTAGGGTTATGGATAAGGAAGTTTTGAATTTATAGAAAACATGTACTTTTCAATAATTTTGAAGATGAATTTGATGAAACCAATATTAATATTTTTACAAGTCTCAGCCATAAATCCTGAAGAGATGCTACTCATCTTCAGTTGTGGAGTAGCATATATTTTTAGTCTCAGCCATATATTTTTAAAGAGCAATGCTACATATAGTCGTGGAGTGTGCAAGCGTCATGTAGTCGCTTTGAAAAAGAATGGAGTCTATTATAAACAAATTAATTTTCTTTTTATGTAGGTCTCGTATTTATTCACTTTTTTAAAAGTGATTGCCCGACGCTTGCACACTCACGACTGCAACTATCATTTCTCATTTTTAAATTATTTTTTATTTTATTTTATTCTTGTTAAATTAATTGAGTTGTTCTACTTATTATCTATACACCATATATATACTTATTACAGAAAAAATAAAATAAAAATTTAAAAAAATATAGTGTATAATGTATAAAAATGATAAGTAAAATTATTCCATCAGAGAATAATGCTATGTTGTACTAAAAAAAGAAGAAGACAAAACACAGTAAATAGCACTATCGATCACAACACTTGGTAACAATTCTCGATCCTTGTAGCAGGACTCATCCTCGTATGCCTGCGCACTTAGGTAGGTAGGTATTCTTAGTAATGATATTAACAATAATTTTCATAATATTTTTCACAATATATAATATAAACTGAGAATATTTTATAAAGTAATGTTATTTTTATATGATATTTTACAATAATACTCCTCATTTTAAAATATAATTGTGAAATATGTTATAAAAAGTAGAGAAAATCTTAGAAACGGTCGGGCTTTTAATAGTCCAAGAGCAGCCCACCACTAAATAACTGACACCTAGGCTTTCCACCACAGCTATTATGTGGTTGCACTACATCTGATTATTGTGTGTTTCAGAAAAATTTAAGCGGCTCTTGCACCCTTCACACCTCTCTGCCCCTTCGCAAGGCTAGAGCTCGCACCCCCCACGGCACCCACCTCTCGCACAGCTGGAGTTCGCACGGCTTTGTCTCCTCTCAAAACACAGAGGCTCTTGCATGGCACCCCCCTCTCGCACGACTTCGTCTCTGTCTATCTCCAAGCCGAGGACGAAGGATTGGTACTAGCCACTGCCGAAGAAGATGCAACCACCGCCGAACAGAGGTAACCCTCGAACTCCCTCTCTGGTATAGTTTCACCATTTAAATAGAAAACCTTAAAACCATATTTTGTCTGTCATCAATGGTGGTATATCTTGTGTTAGAGATTTTTCCTTCTTAATTGTCACAGTCTGCTTGGAATGTAAATCGATGAAGAAGAAATAAATTACAATGTATGTCGGCCACAGTTCGGGTTAGCACAGAAATTGTTTGATAAAAGCTCTAAGTGGGATAGTGAAGTATGATCCAAAGATGTGCCTTCCTTGACGAAGACAGGGCATTGACGAAGACAAAGAGAGGGGCAGAGAACTGAAAGCCTATTTCTATGTGGGTGCTTAGAATAGTCTCTGTGTGGTGAAGCCTATTTCTCTTATTGTGTTTTTCTTTACGTGGCAACCATTGAATGGAGGGCTGCTTTTGGGCATTTATTAGCCCAACCGTTGCAAAGCGTTTCACTAAAAAGTATTATGTATTTATATTTTTCTTCTTCAATTCTGTCCGGAACACTTAATACATAATTGAATGGAGTAATGATGCGTATAGCTCTAGGGTTTGTAAGTCCTGTAGTCCTGTACGCTCCTTTAAAAATAAAGAAAAACAACTTCATAAAAGTCGAAATATGAAAAAAATAGGTATGCCTAGAATAATCCTAGAGTTGCTAGTAATGGAAGTTGTCTTTCTGGATTGCTCGCGGATACCAACCTTTCTTTCATGATTTTGTTTCTTTCTCTTCCCTTAGCAACGGGAAAGGAATCTTTGAAGGTGAAATGATACGTGAGACTCCAAGTTTTGTGCTAAAGAGCACGGAGGTTCAAGTCTTTTTTAAAGCATAATATTGAGAATATTCATTGAGCGATAAATTCATAAAACACATTGGCATTCGATACTGTTTGATTTGGACAGTTGTTTAGATTATTATGGATCATACATGGACGATAATTGGAGTCGGTAGCTCTCCTAGAGATCCCTCAATGAAGTAGTACCGTAAGGCGAATATGAGACCCACACAAAAAAACTTATTTTTTAATAATAGACCCTTTATTTTTCTAAATTGAGTATACAATACTTACCCACTCTAAAACTATACCAAACATTACTCAAATCAAGTATGTGCTCTTAACCTTCCATCTTTTTAGATTCTTTCAAAGACTGGAGAAGAATGCATGTCCCTATATATCTTCAAACGATGGAGCACCTTTTTGGCTGCATTAGATGTAGCAAGCTAAGTAAGATTTGACTTCTAATTAGGCTTTTAATTTCCCACTTCTTATAAAAATGTAAAGCGATTGTGTGGAGATTCTGATGGTATAGTTTCGAGTACGAAAACTGATGATGACTTCTACAACATGATTAATCAGGTGGTGGATGAGGCTTCTTCCTTCTTCATTTTATTATCCCACTTGTAATAAAATATAAAATCTTCGAGTACTGTTTCTTCAAACTTTCATCGCGCTTGAAGAGGAGAATGTTTACACCCTGAATCGGATGGCTTTATTTGATTGCCAACATATCGTCCCCATCCATACCGCTACTTCTATAATTTTGTATGCATGTCATGAAAGTTCTTTGCATAGTTTCATAATGCTCACTCCACCAACGATTTGAGGTCATATCTGAGTTGAAATTGAATATAAACCATTATAAATGCAAAGACATTTAATCCTCCGAGTAGTCATCTAAAAATATGGTCCTCTATAAATCACCCAAAACAATTATATTCTCAAAAAGTGTTTAAGATTTACAAGTGATAATAGTATTGACTTAATAATCGAAATGCACACATGCTTTACTATATTATCATGGTATTCCTTTTTTATAAGTTAAGAGCATTCACATTTTATTTCCTATAAATTTTCCTAAATTTTAGTTAAAAAACATCATTTCTAAAATTTTATCTTAAATTTACTAATATTTCAAAAACTTCATACATCTCATTTCCTATATTTTCTTTATTCTATTAAAATAATCTCTCTATTCTTTCTTTATTATTTTTTTCTCACACTTCAATTTACAATCTTAACTACTCACACTTTTGTCTTTTTCCTTATGTTGAGCAATATCAACTTGTATGTAAATTTTAAACACGAAGCTATTTTTTATCCCGGGTATGAGAATAGTTTTGAAATTATTACGGTTTTCCAAATAATAAATATTTACCTTTTCCAACAGTATTTTATTTGTTACAGATAAATTAAAAGCAAGATTATGGTTTTTGCCCAGATCTAACGGTGATCGAAATGATTTAAGCTTTAGGCACACCCGAAGGAAACAAATAGATAAATCTGCTTTTTTTCACACGTTAAGATAAATTACACACTTCACAAATTGCGGATTCATTCTCAATAACTGAAATAGTTAATAAAAAGAGAATGTGTACATCCATAATATTTGCTCAATTCTACGTACAAGTATTACTATTGCCCATACACCAGTCCCAAAAGTTCATTACATATACCCACAATAAAATTATATTATAATTACAAGTGCTGAAACTACCCATACATCGGCCCCAAAAGTTTAGTACATTGGCCCCAAGTGCTAGAAATTTTTAAAATAAATTGCCAAAACAAATAACCACGAAATCCAAATTGATGTAATGAAATTGGTTTGTATCTTTTGAAATTCGGGTTTTAATTGGTTAATTGGCTTTTGGCCGTATGCTGTATTTTTGGATCATACCAACAGAAAAACCCGTAAGGCTCCTAGCCAACAAAATTGACCAGTACTGAAATCTATGGAACAAGACTACCAACACATATCAACAAATAAGGCCACCAACAAATAAAAAATAACTCATAGTTTTGGCAACCGAAAAATTGGCACCCCTCATTATCTTCCGTATGAACAGTTATTCAACATGCTTTAATATCACAATAACATACTGGGTACTCATTTTGATGATAGTTTGCTGAGCGTGAGATATTGCTAGTGCTACTACGTTACCCAGACATTGGGTAGTGTTGTATTTTGTTTTGCTTCAAGTTTGTACACAATCAGTGAGCATGGTTCTTATCTTTAGTACAAACTATATTCCAAAGATTTTTACTACAATTTACAAAACCTTGATTGGTCGACAATGTCCTCAATGGTTGCAACAATTGGTTGTCAATATTCATTGGCCATCTGAGTTACTCTGTCATGGAGTTTTTGCCCATTTCCGTTGTCGACACTCAAGTTTCCCTTGTCAAGCCCCCAAACATACCCAAACAATTAACCCAAGAAAGTGGCTTAGGAAATGAATGATAGCACATAGGAAGTGGCAACATCCTCTATGGCTACAACAATCGGTTGCCAGTAGTGATTGGCCGTTACCCCTGCCATGGAGTATGTGTCAAAATTTATGTGTCCCCAATCAACTTTGTTATCATCACAGCCGGGGGATACACAACCAAAATCAAACTAAAGAAGAAAAGCATCCAATGAAAAAAATACCAAAGTAGCATGTCTAAATAGCTTAACAACCTTGATCTAAATTGTTAAGCATGATGAAATATCACAGCATGGATGGTAGCACAACACAACAAGTCAAATAAGTAAATAATCCAACCAAGCAAAGAACTTCACAACAGGAGGTTGATAAAAACAATCAAGATTTTAGGTTGAAACAGAATGGATAAGTCACAGGACAACTTATAAAATAACATGCTAACATTTTAAACACAACTGAACAGCAAAGAGATGAAACTAATCCAACCAATAGAATTGAATATTAAAATAGCAAAAATGGCAAAGTAATACAACCAATAAAACTGAACAGCATGCCTAAATCATAGCAGAACAGCAAATATCACAGAAAAGCACATAAATTACCGAACAGTATTATAAAAATTTAGGGAAGAGGCTCATAATGGTTTTTTTTTTATTCGGGCATAGGTAAGCACATAAGACAAGCTCGAATGGCTGCAAAACGGTTGCTTTTGTGAAACTTTCACAAAAAAATGACCATCTTGGTTACCCTGCCATATCAAGCTCGCCACATTCACAGAAGTTTTGATTTTGCACATTTATTATATTCAATTTAACCATCATCACAACCTAATTACATTACACATATAACCCCAACAACAACCTCTACATATGAACAATTAAAGCTGCAAAGAACAAATCAATGATAGTGAGAAAAAACAAATAAGGAATCAACAACAAGAATCAGAAAGCCAACAATTAGTGAAACCAACTATCACAACAACAAGAGAGCAAAACCAAGTGTTAGCTTGCCCAAACGGAAATTAAAGAAGCAAATGACACAAAATTTGTAATATTGTTTCCTTATTCATTTTTTAACTCTGAATTTAAAAAAAAAAAATTACCAAAGTTTAGAATAAAAAAAAACTTATTCATAGAAAAAAATAACAAGATCACTTGAATAAATTACAGAACATTTATCCAAACAGAAAACAAAATCAGTAGTGTTTTAAAATGGCAAGATCACTGACAGTGATCTTTAGCACATAAATCATGTGAAATTATTCAAGAATCAAATGCCAAGCTCACTTGAATAAATTATAGAGCATTTATCCAAACAGAAATCAAAGAAGCAGTGTTTTGAAATGGCAAGGTCATAGTGATCTTTAGCACATAAAGCATGTGAAATTCTTCATAGAGTCAAATAACAATCTAAATTGAATAAATTACAGAACATGTATCCAAACAAAAAGCTTAAATCATCAATATTTTGAAATGGCAAGGTCACTGACAGTGATCTTCAGCATATAAAGCATGTGAAGCAATTCATAAAATCAAATGGTAAGCTCACTTGAATAAATTACATAACATTTATCCAAACAGAAATCAAAGAAACAATATTTTGAAATGGCAAGGTCACTGATCACAATGAAACTAAGCAGATAAGCATGTGAAAATTTTCATAGAATCAAATGTCAAGCTAGATTGAATAAACCCAAGGAATTACACAAAACATGAATTTCACGAGTAGTAGAATCAAATGGCTAGCTCACAAATTTTACAAAGCACATTAGCATCTTAAATTACATATAGAGTGAAATGGCAAGCTAGATTGAATAAATTACACGGCAATTACACAAAACATAAATCAAACAAGCAGTACAATCAACATGACAAGATAACTGACAGTGAAACAAAGCATATTAGAGTTGCATGTGATATTCTTCATAGAATCAAATGACAAGCTAGATTAAATAAATTACACAAAATTACGCAAAACAGAAATCAAAGAAGCAGTAGAATCAAATAACAAGGTCATTGACAGTGAAACAAACCAGTTGATTATGTGAAATTCGTAATAGAAAGGTATGGCAAGCTAGATTGAATAAATTAGACATAAATCTCACAAAACAAAAATCAAAGAAGCAGTAGAATCAAATTGGTTGGTCACTGACAGTGAAACAAAGCACATAATGTGAAATTCGTAATAGAATCAAATTGCAAGTTAGATTGAATAAATAACACGTAAATTTCACAAAACACAAATCAAAGAAGTAATAGAATCAGATGGGTTGATCACTGACAATGAAACAAAGCATAACCATATCAAATTCGTAGCACACTGAAATGATAAGCTAGACTGAATAGCAGAACACATATATTTCACAAAACACAAATCAAACAAGCAGTAGACAAATCAAATAAGCAGTAGAAACAAATGGGTTGGTTACTGATTTTACAATTTTTTTCCCTAAACCTGTACAAATATTGCCATTTTAGAAACCCTAGAGAAGCATACACAGAAACCATATCGCGATCCTGGCTAGGGTTTTCGAGATCTACCTCAAGATTCAACAATGGAGTTATAGAGATCCAAAATGGTAGAGCTACAAACGAAACCGAGAGAGCATTTCTCTTAGAGCTAACGGCATGAGAGGCAGGGACTGTGTGTGTGAGTTTGTGAGAGAATGAAATGGCTTAATTATCTTGAAAAATGTCGGAGGGGCTGCCGTCAACGGACGAGTGCGAGAGAGAGCTGATAGCAGCTAGGGCGCGAGAGACAGTGAACGTGGGAGGGGAAGAGAGAAAGGGACACACGAAAATAATTAAAAATGCGTTTGGGGATGTACAGTGCTTTCCCATAGATTGGAAACTACTGTAGCATGCGTAAACAAAAATCTTAAAGTAGGGAATCGGATGGGAGCACAAAATCAATTTTTTTCCAAAATGCATCCCAAAATTTGGAGAAGAAGAACGTACAGGGAGCCAGATGCCAGTGCTCTAAGACTATTAATAAAATTATTTGGTACCGTATCATTGACAGCAACATTATGTGCACGATGTCTATATATATTACTTATAAAATTGGATGAATTTGAATTTAAATTTTATAATGTTCAGACAAAAACTCTACGAGATGACAGTAAAAATAATTTTAATAGGTCCCAAAGTCTAAACACTTGGTGGCTATTTGCCAAGCTTGTGGAAGTAAATGGTGAATGAAGTAACAGCCAACAAGCTCCACTTTTCCACCCTAGCCCCGCGGGTGGACCATTGAAGTATTAACATGTAAACAAAGGTCAAAAGTGAAAAATACAAGGCTATTTGAGTCATTTTTGAGAAACCTAACGTTACTCCGCTGCATGACCGTTGGGGTTCAAATTTTGAACGCCTATCTTTCTCACATAAAAGATTCGAACGAAAACAGAAAGACCGACGCGCACACATATGCACAGATTAACATTTTAACGAAGTAGCAACCGAAAGGAGCAAGAAACCATGAAAACGGTGCTTTTAGTATCAACACCTGGAAAATCAAGCACCACCACGGCCATGGAGGACGACCGGTCCGAGAGCCGAGACAGCTGCTACTTTCCCGGGTGCCGGAAAGACGCCAACTGCAACTGTAAGATTTGCTTGGCCAGCATCAATGCCACCCTCGACCTCATGCCCATCAGCGTCCAGAAAAGTTCCCTCACCAAGATCTCTGCTTCTGGGCCCAACGACGTGGAGAGCACTCCGATCTCGTTCAATTATTCGAATATGTCCACGCCAAGGTCGAGTGTAAATCTGGCTCCGGCCCCTCCGGTTCTCAAATCGAATGCAAGATTGGATTTGAACGAGAAGATGGGGAGGAGGGAAAGAGAGCGGGGTTTGAGCGGCCGTTTTATGAGATTGGTATTGGGTTTGAATTTGATTTTCATCGCGGAGTTCGGGCTTTCTCGTGGGATTTCTGGGGTTCTGCGACCCGTGTTGTCACCCGGTATAGTTAAAAATGTTGGTGAAAAATCTTGGGTTGCCCAAGATTTGAAGGGGAAGCTGAGGTTTGTGCAGAGAGAGTTGCAGAGTCTTGTTGATGCGGAGGTGTCAAATTGCAGCAATACTAATTCTGTTTGGAAAATTGACCAGGTGCTACATTTCAAACTCTAGTTAGGAAATTATAAATTCATTCAGCAAATTTGTTTTGATGGTTCTTTTTGGAGAGAAATTGAGGGAACCATTGAATTATTGTTCTGACTTCTAAAATTTCAATGGGAAATCAAATATAATTGAATTTTTCAGGATGGTTTGCTCTTGAATTCGCGTTGTACATTGTACAAGTCTGCAGTGGAGGAGGTGAGCATATGGGGATGGCCTTTGCAGACTGCGGGATTACTCATGACTGAATTTTCTTCCCGGTCATTCACCATTTTATCCGGCAGAGTCACCGAGGTAAAGGCAAAACACTCTTCATATTTGCATAACGACATAATCTCCATTACCACTAGTCTTTTTTTATAAAAAAAAAAACATAAGATTGAGGCTGTTTCATAGCTTAAAAATAAATGGTTTTATTTGCTTTGTGTGCAAAGTGGACCGATGGGAAAGTTGGGTATTTGATTCGGAAGGCAAACACTTCATGGGTGCACCGGAAGTGGAGCGCCTCAGTTGTGCAATTAAATCCTGATACCTGGGTTCTTGAGTACCGGCGGAGCTCAGTATTGGATAACTCCAGATTATTTTTAGCAGCGGTTGAGTTCTTGAAGTATCGGATTTCGAAAATGGTTGGAAGTGTTAAGCAAGAGTTTTGGTTCTTCAGTCATGCTTTAAGAAGCAACCATTTCTCTCTGTTTACAGCAAAATATGACACGAAGATCCCAACTTGAAGAAAGGCAATGGGCATTTCTCGGCAGTGTCAAGTTCTCATTTCTTGTGAGAAGCTTTTCATTTTCGTTCTCTTTTTTGAATTTTTTGTACTGGGATATCAGCCTTTTGCATTGTCTGTTGCCCTACCCGTTCACCAATGCAATCAAGTTAGGTGTTCATTGTTTCTCATGGTTTTGTTTCAATTGCAAGAAACTGATTTTCTTTACATGAACTGCATTTTCCTTTCCTCATGCTGTGCTCCTGATTTCTGCCCAGTATTATGCTCTTATGTCTGTCCCATCATCAAAAAGATCACTCCGGTTTGCACAGATTATAAAGGTCAGCATTTCCAATTAAGATAATAAGAAATTTTTTTGAAGTAGAATTTCCTTCCATTATTACTTTCCTCAAAAGTGGGAAAAACATCGAAATACGTGAATTTCATAATTGATAACTTTCTTTGATGGATTATTTGTGTTGCGGAGTATTTCGCAACCTGCAACCAGAAAATGAAAAGTGCCTCAGTGCCCTTCGATGGCGTTAACGATGATAGCAAAACTGTATGTTGTATCTATTTTGTAACCAGAAATCACCTTTTTGGTACGTACCTCGATTCCCATTTATATGGGTCGGTTATTCTCTCGTATGGTAAGATTTGTTCTTCAGTTTGACTCACTCCATTCCTTGATAGAATGCGGGCTGTTAGGGCCCTGCTTGAGTTTGCATGAGTGAGCATTGTACTGAAAGCCTAGTATCTCGGGTGAGTATCGCGCTGGAGGGTCATTCTCGTGTGAGCATCGTGTTGAAGGGCCATTATTGTGGTCCTGATAGGGGTGTAAACCGGTCATCCCATAGGACAGGTTATCGGTCCGGTCGGTCCATTTGGTCCCTTTTTTTTTTAAAATCAATTAATAAAATTTTTTTATTTAAAATACTAAATTAAATTAAGTGATTTATTAATGTGAATTATGTAACAAACTCAATAAAAAAATATTTTATATGATCAATAATAATAAATTAAATGAAAATTACATTATTATTTATATAATTACTATATAATTAACTAATTGATATTATATATTAGTTAATTCATAGAATATTAACAAGTGTTAATAACATATTTAAAATTTTATATTGTTAATAGTGATAGGGTAGATGAAGATATATATAAAATATTGTTAATTTATAAAATATTAACAAGTATTAATAACATATTTAAAATTTTATATTATTAATTGTATAATTATTATATAAATAATATATATAATATTTTTTTTATTTTTTATTTTTTATTCGGTCGGTCCGGTTCGGTCCGAGAAATCTCCACCCTGGGATCGAACTGAAGATCGAAATTCTCCTATTTATTAGACCAAAACCGACCATGCATTTGGTCGGTCCGGTCAATTTCTCCGGTCCGGACCGAACGGTTTACACCCCTAATTGTGGACAAATATCGTGCTGGAGGGTCATTAATCTCCCATATTGCTCATTACGTCATTAAATTCTCATTAATGGCGGCTGGAAATTGGATTCGAATTTCATACTTTTTTGGCAGATGTGAGTTTGGTGGCCGCTGAATTGACTTGAGCCCATGGGCCCTAATAAAGTAATATTGATTCTAAGGAATATTCGTACTAGCTGTCTCCACATTAAGCCCTTGTTTGGGTACACAGGCGTAAATCGTCCATGTAACAACATCCCGGTGAGACATTTTATCGAACACCAATCTAGCGTCCTTAATCGGCCCACGCGGGGCATTACTGCTAACCAAACCCGTCTGCACAAACAGATCCAACCCGAAACCCAACTTTAACGCGAGCCCATGAATCTTCATCTCATGGACAAAAGCCGAAGCTCTGGACACACAAAAAAAAAAAAAAAAAAAAAAAAAAAAGAAAAAGAAAAAGACCTGATTTTGAGTCCAGACAAGTTCCTGCAAGTATACTAGCGTAATACTAGCGATAATATTTTTGTTTTTTTTTTTTGGGGGGGATAAGGACAAAAGAGGGCTGCACATTTCAGGGAGGATAAAAGGGACATGAGTGAGACATGATGGCTGCACATATCAAAGGGGACAAGAGAGATATTAGGACTGTAAAGTGACAGAGGGTCAGAAAAGAAGACAAAGGGATCACGCAAAGGAGATTTACCAAAGACAGGCTGGCATGTACAGTAGGGGTGAGACATGAGGGCTGCACATGTCAGGGGGACAAAAGAGACGTTGTCCGAGCATCCCTTCTTATAGCCTTGTCTGGGGGGGGGGGGAATATACTAGCCCATAAATTGGGCCCAGCCCATCAGGATATTACTAAAGACAAAAGAGGGCTGCACATGTCAGGGAGGATAAAAGGGACATGAGTGAGACATGAGGGCTGCACATGTCAGGGGGACAAGAGAGATATTAGGGTTGTAAAGTGACAGAGGGTCAGAAGAGAAGGCAAATGGATCACGCAAAAGAGATTTACCAAAGGCAGGCTGGCATGTACAGTAGGGGAGGTCAGACAAGCCTATAAGAAGGGATGCCCGGACAATATTAAAGGGGACTTCTTCTTCTGAACTAATGAAAAAGAGATCATCAGGACGAATGAATCGATGGAAATATACAAAAAGGAAGAGCTCCAACTTTTCTATACAGTGAGATATGAGGATCCATGAGTGATTGTAAACAGATATATATTATATTGGAGACTTCTCTCCACAAACCCCGTGGATGTAGGCATATTACCGAACCACGTAAATCTTGTGTCGTCTCTTTTTATTTTCACAGTACTTATTTTCCATTCACCGCCATAGACGTACGAGCTGCCACCGTATAGCCACACCGGAACACTGTCGGGAGTTCCAAATAATTCACATCGCTACATCGGGAGTGCGAAGTTGCCTAGGCCCGCGAAACACAACGTCAACAATTGAGGTGCCAAAAAAATGCCATTATCTGAATTCTGAACTTTGTTGTCTGTTCCAGTTTGCACAATGTTTTGTAATGTACATGACTTGACGTAGATCTCCCATTGAAACAGATCTTTGCAGGTCTATGATCACTTGAAATTAGCAAATCCTCAGCGGGTACCAAAGACATGATTCATTGAATAGGGTAAAATGCAATAGAGATTCTTCAATATACAGTGCATGCAAGAATTAGTACTTGCTCGTTTGGCAAAAAGGGTAATAAAAAAAAAAAAAAGTGCAAATCAGTAGTCAATAAAACACTATTTGTCCTTGTCCTTGCACCTTCTGTTTCATCTTTTCCCATTTGTCCTCGTGCCTTCAGAGAAACCATGCATCCCGACTGCTTACTCTGCGGTGAACATTGGCATCATGGCAATAATTGACTCCTTTTCTTTGCGTCTCTATTTACGCCTACGGTAGTAAAATGCTAAATCAACTCTTTGAGTTTGTCTCTAGAAGTGGAACCACTAACTTGGTTTTGACAATCTGATTTGGCAATGAGAATTCTCCAAGAATATTGTACCAAGTTAATCATGGCGCCATTTTCTCTGTGCCAATGTAGTAAAATTACTAATAAACTTGTCTAAGGAATCAAACGGCATGAACTCACAAGCCTATTTGCATGGCTATGCAAAAATCTGACTCTGAATCGTCCGAATATTTTTTTTTTCTTTAAATCGGTGTCGCAGTCAGATTTATTTATTTGACCGACTCCGACTCTGACTCTAACTTCATTCTAACTCCGACTCTAAATCTGAATTTGACCTCTAACTCTAACTTTAATAAAAATATGTATTATTTATAAATTGATCATATATACTCATAACAGTCTAGAACTTAGATAGATAAATTCAAAAATATTAATAGACTAATAATCAATATGATAATTATTAAAGAATAATAATAATAATAATAAACTAATAATCAATATATTGTATGTACACACTACACAACATAGTATTGCTATCATGCATATTACATATATTAAAGTAGATGAAATTTGATAGCTGATAGTGAGTTGTACCATGTATAATGTATATATTATAAGACTATTAATTTATTATCTAGATTCTTTTATATTAGTATGTAACTAGATTCTAATATAATATTTGGCTTGTATTTGAGTAGTTGGTTGTGTTTTCTATATGTAATTTATTTAGCAGTGAATGCTTGGATGATGAAAATTAATATCGTTGGACCATGACGGCTCATGGTTGCTCTTACTTATTAGTTATTATTTGGGGCCTTAGGTGTTAACATTGATGAAGCCAAAATTTATGTAGAGGAGGGCAGTAGGATATATAAAAGTTTGTATATAACAAAAATTAAAAGATTACTTAAAGAGTGTGCATAAATATATATATATATATATATATATATATATAAAGAAGTTTCGAGTTTGAATGTAAAATAAAAATATTTAATATGCTAATTGATCTCAATACTCTTTCAAAAAATAAAAATTATTAATTATCACATTCTTTCACAATATAGACTAGCAAATAATTTATAAGAAAGTCGTCATTTATTTTATTTCAAAACCTTATCTCGATAATATTAAAAATTGAAAAAGTTCATTTGATTTATTTTTATTTCTAAATCTAGTCTTAACAATGTTTTTTATTCAAAGTTTTTGGCTTTAAATAATCAAAAAATCTACATTATGATAATCAAAACTAATTTAAGCGTACATGAAAATTTTGGGTTTACATGATGAATCAATGAGCATATGTATGAAAACCCATATGTAAAAGCATGAAACAAGAAAAAAAAAAAGAGCATATGTATGATTTATGGAGCATGAAACATATTTGAGATTAAAGAAATTCATAAACTTGAAACTTGAAAGCCCGCAAAAAATTATTTGTTATATGTAAAGTCTTATTTAAAAATAGACTAAATATGAAGAAAAAGAATCCAAATCCGACTCCGAAATATCAGATCGTAACCTATGTAAGTCGAAGTCGAATTTCCTAGATACTGACTTCGACTCGATCGATTCTCAACCCTACCTGTTTGGACACCCATTGTTGAGGGAAATACTTAACATCTAACAGGCCCGGCCAGAGGCCCATTCATAGACTATGAGCGGCCCATCGGAGAAAACCTTAGTCAACATAGCCCCCAATCCTGTCCCAGCAAGGTACGGCCCAAGGGAACCTACACAAACGGAATGAGCTAGTGCTTCCTTACTGACTCGATTGGTAAGAAAGGTTGGAACTGTCACCCCATACCCGTGCCCGAAAGGGTTACCACATTAAATGCACCAAGAATATCACCGCATTGAACACCCATGTCAAGCCCAGAGGAGATCACCTTATTAAATGTAGTGAGAAGCCCTCTCAATATTTATGCCGATGTCAAGCCGCCAAAAGCAAGGAACACTACAACCCCCCGGACGATATATAAGGAATGAAAAGCAAGCATGAGGGTATGATCTTTCTTCTCCCTTTAGACACACACATACGAATATCTCAAAAGATATCAACTGACTTTGGCATCGAAAGTTTCGGGCATCAGAGGCTTCAGACACCAAAGGTCACTCTATTTGCAGGTGGCATGGAGATCAAAACTAAATAAAAAGGGTATTTCGTTCGTGAGTGGAGAGGAGAAGGAAGTGGGGTTTGCTGTTCTTGTACACTTTGCGTGGACGTGGCTAGTAAGAAAGTTTTGTGAACCAAAATAAAGTCTGCGGGCGGGATGCGCGCAAGGCCGCGTAAACCACAAATTACTCTTTGGACTTTTATAAGCATTACATAAACGTGTGCATTGTCGTGATGATTTGTCCCTTGTCTGGGGTATGCTAGCTAATGGCTAATAACATGCACAAGCAAATCAAAGGGCCCCTCGATATAGTACTACATTAGTATTAAAGCAAAACCATAAGCTTGATTGTCTTTTAGGGGGTGGTTTCTACAAAATTACTAAAAGCAAGACTTTGATACTTTCTTGGAAGGATCATGGCAACTTCACCGCCTGTCATTACATACGTTGGGAACGCAATCCTGCATGTCCTTAAGATCTTCATGAGAACCTTTCAAATCCTGAATGCCACTTTCATACGGTTGATCTGCTACTCTTCATTCTTATGCTATATGATGTGTCTGTGTTTCTCCTTATTCCTAATTAATTCTAGTATTTGTATTGCTCGTCATCACTCGACTGATCAGTAAAAATGTCTATCTTATCTGTGTAATCATACGAGGTTGTACTTGATTCAGGATATTCTTTTGATCTCTCTTCCTCAATAATCTCTGATCCATCAACACGTATGTACGTTGTTTAGAGATAGATCTACATTTCTTTCTATGATCCTTCTCTTTCTGCATGCCTCAGATCATTAGCTGTTATCTGGAATGCTCACATCCATGCAAGTCTTAAATTGCGTGGTCATTGCAAGGCGGTTCAATACAAATTGAAGCTAAGATAAAATTTAAGTTAGTAATTTCATGATTATAATATAATAAAATATAAATTATTACATGAAATATTTTCAAAAATTTCAATAAAATGATATTTTATTTAAAATATTTAAATTTTTTTTTGAATTTATATTTAATACATCAACTTAAAATGAGACCTCAATGTAAATTTTGTACCTCAGTTTAGTAAAATCTTACAAAAGTTATTTAAAAATATAAATATTTCATTGTATTAAATATAAAATTTAGTATTATGTGGCCTTGCATACATTGGAAAATATAAAATTATTTAAAATTTTATTTAATGAAATGATTTTTTTTTTTGAAAATTCTCTTAAAACAATATCTCACTTTTATTTTTGGGATGGGGCAGGGCCTAAATGACGTTACCATTAAGCCGGCCTGTGTCAATGGTCCCTGGTTTCTTAGAAAAAACGTCTTAGAAATGTTGTAAATAGGCATAAATGCTGTAACATTTCATAAATATTGTGGAGTTATCCTTTTATATATCTTGAATATAAGGGATTTGTGTGTGTGTGTGTGTTTTCCTAATTTCGCAGGATTTATTGACCATGCAATTTACTCATGTCTAGACTCCTTTGTTTCCGGCCATAACTAGGTTGGTTTGACGGAGTGGTCGAAGCTGTCATACTAACATCATTGGAACACAACTAATGTTTGTCGGGCACACATCCAAGTTGATCCAACACATAACCCTGTCCTGGACATGGGTAAATCTTTTCAATTTTTATTTCTAATTAAGTCAGGTAGATGACCTATTTTTTTATGTTCTTGTCATGACATGATTTAATATGTACAAAAAAAATGTCTAATTATATATTTTCTTTTTTAAAAAAGCTTTAGTTTATATATATATATATTTTTTAGTAATGCTATATATATTCATAGAGTATGTAAATACTGCACAATCGTTTTGAAAAAAGAGTGGAACTCATTATTAAAAAATTAATTTTTTTCATGTAGATCTCATATTTCCTCACTTTTTTTAAAGAATTGTGCGACGCTTACTACAAATATCTTTTTTTTTTCCTTAAGGTTCACCAAGATGCAGAAATCTGAGTAAGGAGGCCAACAAAAGCAAGCAAGAATATGATTCTTTAAAGAAATTAGGGTCTTGTTGAGAAGAAAAAAAAGGTCCAAACTTGGATGCAGTCAAGAGGACCTATTGAATTGGATTATGAGTCAGGATGTTTAATTAAGATGTTTAATTAATTAAACATTCTTAATTATTTATCTCGACTTACAGTTTATCTTACTCCTAAATCTTCAAAATAACGTGCAGCTAATTAATTCTGAATTGGCCGAAAAAAAAAGTTACAGAACATAATTACCAAAATAGCCCGAAACCTCATAGACAGAAGAATGATAGGATTTATTCTTTAATAAATCGTGTGGTCATGACTTTTCTGATGTTGTTGCACTTATTTTCCGGAGTAATGCTACATGTAGTCGTGAAATGTGTAAGTACCGTGCAGACACTTTAAAAAAGAATGAGATCTACTATTAAAAAACTAATTTCTTTTCATGCGGGTCCTATATTTATTTATTTTTTTCAAAGTAACTGTATAATACTTACACATTCACAATTGCAAGTAACATTTCTCTATTTTCCGAAGGTGCTTAGCTGCTCTTCCATCCACCGTCCGCTCTTGTAAATGAATAAATAAATTTATTTTTTAAGCCTAATATATATTGTTTATATAAAAAGTTATCATATCAGAATATATAAAAAAATATATTGATATTTTGATCATAAAAATTAAATAATATAATGTAATAAAAAACTCTTTCATTAAGTCATTATTCATCAACTCATACCTTAACATCCTATGAAAAACATCAATACATTTTATGAAAAATACATTTACATAAAAAGTAATAGGTATAGAGTCTATAATGTAAATAGTGGCTGATTTGTAGTAAAATTCAATATTAATAATATAATATGAAAAATTCTAAACCAACATTTTTGTACATTTATTTAAAAAATATGTTATTTTATTTTTTTATCAATAATTTTAGACATATTTGTAAGTAAAATATAATAAAATAATAAAATAATATATTTTTAAATGAATATGTAAAATGTAAGACTTATAAATAGCACTGCCCGTATAAAATTGATTGCGAAGCTTGTAAATAAAAGTTTTCAAATAATAAAAAATAAAACAAATAAATAAAAGAGCATGACTTTGTAATTTCCCGCAAGCAAAAGGGCGATTATCTTCTTCCCCTACAGGCTACAGCCGATTCATTCCCCATAACACTGAAGTCTGACGCTGCACAACCCCAAAAAAGGAAGGGAGGTTCCATTAACGACAACCTTTTTTATGTTCCGCCTAGAAAACAGCCTCTGCTTATCTCTTTCCAATTTCCTCTCAGGATTTCCACTTTCCCATACCTTTTTGAGACTCGGAGAATACCCTCTAAGAGGGATTTGTCTTAGGTTTTAGGGTCTGATTTCCATAGCACCCACCCATTTTAGGTTCTACACCAAAAGACACAAAATAATTGAAGACAACAATTCTCCCACCATTCCTTTATGATTCTTCCCCTTCAACCTCACAATCTGATCTTTTCTTTGATTCCCATTCAAAATCGGGTTCCTTTTTTTACAAGGGCATCTTTCTTTTTGCTGGTGGTAGTATTAGTATTAATCTCTAGCGCTCTCTCTTCCACCGCTACCAACGCCAAACCCCTAAAGAAGCAGCATCCCAGAATCAACATGAAGGTCCACCCGATGCCCAGGAAGCGCAACATCACCGTCCAATACGATATGAATGCGAGAGATCCTCTCTCTGAGGCTCAGGCCCTTCTGGGTCTCTCTTCCAAGAAGCTCAGACGCTTGCCACACGTCTTCAGCCGCGTCCTCGAGCTCCCCTTTCGGTCCGACGCCGATGTCTCGGTCGAGGAGAATCCTGATTGCTTCCGATTCATCGCTGAGACCGATAACGATATCCGCAACGTGCGGGCCCACACCGTTGAAATCCATCCCGGGGTAACGAAGATTGTGGTGAGGGAAAGTGGGTCCCTCGAATTGTCCTTGGACGAGCTTGAGCTCGATATGTGGAGATTTCGGCTACCCGAGTCGACCCGGCCCGAGTTGGCAAGCGCGGCCTTTGTCGATGGAGAGCTTATCGTGACGGTGCCCAAGGGCGAGGAGGGAGTGGAGAATGCTGAGGAAAATGGCGTTGGTGGTGGTGGAGACGAGGATGTTTGGAGAGATGGGAATGGTGAGGGCTTTAGAGGAGGTATCGGAGGTAGGCTTGTGCTTGTACAATAATAAGTATTTGGACTTTTTATTTAATTATTGCCTTTCTTAATTGGGTTTTTAGTAGTTTGCAAGTTGTTGTTGAGGTTGTCGGTGGTGTTGGGGATGAGACTGGTTTTCGACTTTTTGTATGCCTACGTTGCTGTTAATTGATGTTGATCTCTCTTCGCCTGATAAGTATGAGGGCATGGGAGATGATCGTTGAATCTCTTTTTAGTTAATTGATGTTGCTTTGGCATGTTTTTTTCACTAACAAGTTTTGAGATCGGATGGTTCTTGGTATATTGTAGGATTAATTGACCTGTCTAGAGAGAGTTCTTGGAAGTTTACATGATATCCTTTATGCATTTGCTTTTGAACATAAAAAGAAACCTTAAGGAATGGAGCGGAGAACATAATTCTGTCCTATCTTCTGTTGCCTGGGTTTCTGAGGTTGGAATTCTGGGTCAAATAGTAGTAATTGGTTGAATAGGTATTTGCACTCGTGGATTCCCAAAAAACAAGATGATATGTTTGAAGTAAGATTTTGTTCTTCTTTACTAAATTTTCTTGATGATCGACTGCAACACTGTCGTCTAGTCCGAATACCTTGGTCAGTGATTCTTGTACTGGCTTAGACTTTTGACATATTTCTGGAGATTTATGGCTGTTTTTACTTGGTAAAAGATGTTCTCTTCTTCCGGTATTCCACCTGTGAGAATACTCGCTTCATAAATCAGTGGCATTATTTCATGTTTTGTGCTGAGAATTGATTCCTCCATTACTCCATGATAATGAATATATGCTTTTTGTCCTCTTACTAAAAATTAATCTAATCTCAGACCTGAACATTTCATTTGCTTTATACTTTCAGTGATGAAATCTAGGCTCTAGCATATCTAGATTTCACCAGCTAACGATAATTTGCATTATCTTACAAAGCATTTGGCCTTTTTTCTTTCTTTTTTCTTAAAAGGAATAGGCTCAATTTTTCCTCTCTTTTGGATCAAATTGACCTGATGAATGATGATCCCCACTATTGATGCCTTTGTTGTGCTTTTGATAGATTTTTTTTTTTTTTTTTTTTCTGCATAGCTTTTGATCCGCAACTTTTAATAGCTTTTGAAGCTAGTAGGTCCACATCCTCTTAGTCTGACACTAAAGATATTCGTCGTCAAGATTAAGATCAAATTTTAAGGTTTTTTTCTAAAATCCTGCTTGACTTGCTAATGCACTTTCTTTGATCATGCCATAAACAATAATCATTTTTCTTTTTTCCATGGAAGTGAATTAACTATTTGTGATAGTTCAACGTTCTGTGACAGTTCTTCCCGATGCTTCGGCGGAGATAATTGTTTAAATATGCTGGGAATGATATTGGAGGAAGAATAAGAACACTGAAAGTTCATTTCGATGCTTCAGCAGGATTCTAGTTAAATACGCTTGGGATGAGATGGAGGAAGGGAAGAATAACTATTTCATTTGATCTGAAGCATGTCATGATGAGTTTCATCATAGTTTGGATGGTATGCTTCAATTTTGGGGCTGAACTTTTCTCTGGAACTGCAAAACCTTTTTCTTTCCGAGAGTTCGGAATCATGGATCTCTTTGGAGGTCTAATTTGCGTTTCCCTTCACAGCTGATGTGAGCCTTGTGAAAACTTTTTTGTTTTTAACAATAGGCGATAGTTTTCAGCACTTCTAACTTGAATTTGACAATTCTTATGCATTCAGTCGCTAACTCAGAAGTGTTGTGTGTACACTCTGCAAGGTAGTTTATTTGTTGCTTACTTGATTGAGACATTCTAATAAGAGCCCTTGATGAACTCCGTTCCTGTACTTCGATGGCCACACATACATAAATTCTTGTTCCTGAGATTGTTTATCAACTCATCACAGACAGTGGGCTTGTTATGTTTCCCAGCAAAATCAAGGGAAACTAATAATGGAGTTTCTGTAATTTCAATGCCTCCTCCTTTATGCATGCGTGTTGAAAGAGTTGCGTTATGAACTATATTACCCTCATCTCATTCCTATCGTACCGTGTCTGTGTAACACCATCAGGCATCCACCAGGATCAAATGGTTTCATGGTAATATTAACATCAGTTCAATACGATGAGAGCGAGACGAAAAGGTATGGCATATAGCATTAATCGAGTTGAAACTTTAATTTAGGTGGCAGCAGATTATTGGGTCTTTTGAGCATCTGAGAATGTAAAAGGTTGAGAGATGCAGACAAACCAGATCGGGAAAGCCAAGTTTTGAAAGGGCTCTCTCTGAAATGAAAATCTGGTTTCACGGTGATTTCATTATCGTGTTCAGTTTTTTTCCCTCGTAATCTACTTTCAACAGAACTACGGTTAGCTACTTCGTTTTATGTACATTGTCGCAGACTTTAGGACCCTTTGAAAACGAATAAAAGAGACGGCCTAGAATCTTTGAATTACGGCCTCCTCCATCGATCTCATCCAGTGAAGGTGGGCACGAATTTATGCTATTGTTTCTGGTAAACCTATTGCCCTGGCGTGGCTCTGCTTTCGTTCAAAAGTTTAGAACAATATCCACTTCTTGCTATGGTAAACCTATCTCCTTACACAGAAAAAGAACCTCTCCCCTTTCTAAATCAGATTACCGGAATCCTAGCTCTTGATATTATAATCCATCAGATGAAGTACATGACACAACCCATATTCCTCATATTCATCGACTCGGGGAATCCGATTCTAAACAAATGTCACAATTACCAAAACTTGTCTTAGACAGACCAACAATGAAGACCTAAAAGAGTTGATGCCCATCGACAGGAAGAAATAAAAAAGCAAGTTGAATTGTCAGAAACAAACCTAGAGATTGGTAAATGTTCATTTCTTTGTTTTTTCTTTTTTTGTTTTTTCTTTTTGGGTAAGTGGCAGATGGGAGAATTGTAAGGTTGGTTTGGATTAAGAGATGAGATGAAATGATTTTAGATAAAAGATGAAAGTTGAAAAAAATATTGTTAGAATATTATATTTTAATATTATTATTATTTTGAGATTTGAAAAAGTTGAATTGTTTATTATATTTTGTGTAAAAATTTGAAAAAATTGTAATGATGAGATGAGATAAAACACTTTCCGAATCCAACAGGGCCTTTCCTCAAAACAACGTGGATGGAAGCAAAATGGCAACCCATTCTCATGTAGTCGATCACTTGACCTACACTATAAGCTGTTTATTGAGAAAAAAAGTTACCACTTACCAGCTCCAATGTAGAAAGCCAAAACATTATAAGAAAGTCCAAGTGATCCTTCAATATGCCCCACTAAATAACTTCACAATACCTTTGTCAATTCTTCCACAGTTTTTCCACTGAACCTCAGCTGTTTGATTTCAGCATCAGGGTAGCTAGTTCTTTACACGGCTAAATTTTTATCCCTTCTGTGTGCTGGGCCAAAGTTTTTCAAAGGCACACGGGCAAATTCTACCAGTATCCCACTGAGACAACATAGAATGCATGTCTGTCTGCAGATATACACGTGAATCAACTCAAAGGATGAACACGGTCCAAGACCAAAATTTGATGAACAGATGTTGAAGTTGAACTGTATGGCACTATGGTTTTAGTTCATTTTCCAAACCAAAGTGTTCCCTCAGGAATCCTTTAGAAGTCCTCCCAAAACCGTTGGCTACTTTTCCCATATCCTTGAATTTCTTGAGTTCCCGTTTTATCTGCTCTACCCTATTCATGACACAGTCCATAAAGCTATCTGGTTCAATAGATGATACACGGCATGACAGACCAGACTTCTCACTCTCGAGTTGCTGATACAGACTAAGAAGATAGTTCTTCTGTGCATGAAGCGTTTCCTCTGCAATTTTATATTCGGACTCCTGTGACTTCTGCAGTGCCAGCAGAACATGGTCAATCTCATCTTCAAGCTTTAGGGACTGTGTCCAAGGGTCAAAATCTACGAGTAAAGTGTGCTCCGAGCTCCTGGTGACATCTAAAGAGTCTTGGCTATTTGGAACTGCCAGGGGAGCATTTCCAAGGCACAAGGCACCTGCTTGTGAACACAAAGTGTCCGAGGCTCAGAAACAGATAGAAAGAACTGGTTTAATAAATATCTATAGTGATAATAGCGTAGTCGAGATTATGGAGTGACTTGTTTCAAAGCAAAACAAAATGGAAGCCATGTCCCTTTTTTTCAAGTTGAGAGAGAGGCATGCATCAGCATCAATCTAATGATTCATCATATTTCTGTCTCTGTGAAGATGATTTTCTGAAAACTCCACATCATGGTGAAATGCAGACAGAAACATTCAATCAGAAAGAAGTTGACAAATCCTCCCATTTCCATAAGAGAGAGATAAGAGATTATGAAAATTGGGTAGCTATTTCTTAAGCTTGCACAACTTGTGCCCAAATGAAAACCGTGATGCAGAGATCTTCAAGTGCACAACCACTGTTAAGTTGGTAGAGTTGGACGATTAATTTCAAGTATTTATAATGGAAAATCACCTTCAGAAATAGCTAAGAAGTTATCATCCACTTTCCAGATACCTTCAAGAGAAGCCCCATTTTTTAGCTGATAAAAACATCAAATGGTTAGACTCACGGTTTTACAAACCTGGGGAAAGTGGGCCAGGATAAAAACTGCAAAGGGAAGAAAGCTAAAACTTTAACACTTAGGTAACGGTTTTACCTTTGCAATGGCCACCTCAAAGCGATGCAACAACCGCATTGCACTGGTTTTCTGTGAACCACGCAAAATGCAGACGCCAACACCTAAAATCTTCTCCACATCATCCCGGAAATCAATAGATGCACATGTTTGTAAAAGCCTTGTAGCATGTGGAACCAGATCAGTTCTAGCATCACAACGACGGCAATAATACTCAGCATCCAATCCAATGCTTCCTCCTACTGTCCCAGCCATGTAACATCGAAGGGCACAATCAATATGAGCAATATGCGCACATATATAACCCTCATCCACCACTGCTTCACATTTGATGTAACTGTAGCCACCATAGTCTAAATTTATAGTCTTGCTGCAGAAGATACAACAACAATCAAGGCAGAATCGAGGTTCACTGCAGCAAAGATCACAGGGCATGGCTGCTAAAGGTGGCTTCTCCAGTGGTTCCAAGATACTGTTGCACATCTTATTCCCAGCCTTGCATCCCACGGTGTCAGTCTGGGAATCAGACACATCATATTCTGGCATCCCTTCAAAAGGTACAGTAAAGAAATGATGCTCCTTCACATGACCTGTAACAGAGCAACATTGTTGGACAAGAAAAAAAAAAGATTCTAGTGTGAAACCGAGGCATAAATAATAGCAATGATATGACTCAGTAGTTTACATCATTCTAAAGATTCAGTTTCAATGCTAAAATGCAATAAGCGTGTCAACATGTTCAAGCTGATGAAATTGTCAATGCTAATTAAACTATCAACTGCAGAATTAAATGAACATAGAGTATGCATCATACCATATGGAACCAGAAACACAAGTTTGCACAAGCAATAAGTCCAAAATAAAATTAACAAAAAAATGGTGGGTTAATTACAGGACCATTTGTTAACGCCGACTTCTTTGCCGGGATCTTCCAGCTGAATGAGGCCAAAAATGCATTAATGTCAGCGCCAGGGAATTTTGTTCGGACAAATTGCTCAACAGAAAGTTTGCTTGCAAAACCATATTTTCCACGCGTTGAGTTCTCGAGATGTCTAAGGCGCCTCGGAAGAAATAGGTACCTGTCCTTATAATATCCAGTAGTGGCAACTCTTTTACCCACCCTCCAACTCCATACATCACCTGGGTTGGGCCAGTTTACAGGAGCATATGGCAAACCCTCACCAGACTCCTCAGGTAAAACCAGCCTCAATAGAGAACCACTTTCCTCTGTCTTGGGTGTGCTTCCATCTCTTTCATCAGGAAAGTCAATCTCCATATATATCTTTCTTCAGCTAGCAGCTGGCAGAAGCTGCTGAACTGCCAAGCTGTCCAATGTCATTAAAAAATCACTATCAGTAAACAAGGAAGAGAAACCTTCAAAACTTCGGAATAGTAAAGCAACTCAAAATGCTCCAAAACTTTCTGGTTCTGACTTACGGTAAAAAAAAAAGGGAGAATTAACGCAACTACTCAGCTTACAATGTAAATAGAGGCAAATTAGTTCGGAAAATACTAAATAATCAGCTTTCCCCTCAAAAAGAAAACAAGCAAAACCCAAAAGATAAGTTCAGTCAAAATTGACCAATCATAACTGCGGTGCCCAAGATTAATGTTTGCGTCATGTACACCACCACAAAAATCCTACTGGTTTTGTTATTTCTAACTACTAAGGCCCATTCTGGCGTCTGATGGGTGATTAAATCAAACCATTAACTTGCATAGGATTTTTTTTTTGTAGTACCTTGCATAGGATTTTATCAATTATCATGAATGAGTCTATATCTCTAAATGACAGCTTTTTACATAATTGGTCGTACAGAAATTCGAAATGCAGCATATCTTGAAATCTCCTCAATTGATCCCACGGTATCAATTTCATGACAGCCTGAATTTTCTTCCATCAACCGGTACAAATTCGTATATTCATTCCTTTAAAATCGCAAGGGATTAAATAGACACATGAAATTTACACAGGATGATCAAATGAGCACGGGTATTACAACAGCACGCACAGGTTCTTTCAATTCACCATACCCTAATCAAAGGGTTTCTTCGTTACTTCTGTAGTGGCAAATGACTGCCACAGTAAACGAGCATAACTCACAGTTGAATTGGAAAGTCCATTGAAAATTGAATCGAGTGAGTAGCGATTACAATTTGCTTTCTTCGGTGTCTTCTCGGAGAATAAAATCAAACAAAAACGATTGATGGATCGGTCCGACCGTCCGATAACTCCCAAAATCCCCCACCCCCCCACCACATAAAAAAGAAAACGTGGTGGGTGTGATCTAAGGCCCCCGTAACACTACATGCATACATTCCAACTATATAAACCCAAACATAGACTGATTCTCATTTTCAACAACGATCTCAAACGAAAAATATAATAGTTGAAACATGAAGAAGAAAGGCTAAAAGCATCACCTGAGACTAACAGTGTTGCTCAGATGCGAACTCAAGGAGAAAACTGGTATCCGATTCGAACAAATCACGTCATCAAGTACGAAAATACTAGGCAACATGAATCAGAAAGTAGTGAGAGAAAGGGAGGGAGAGAGAGAGAGAGAGAGCGCAAACTTTCCGATGTTCAGAAAACAGAATGATGGCTCGATTAGCGGGTACAGAGACGAAGTAGACGAAAGCAACTGGAACTGGAAGACCAAATCCCAACTTAAACCCCAACAGCCAGAGACACGGAGAGTTTATTAAAAAATAAAAAATAAAAACTTTTTAAAAAAAAAATAAAAACAGTTAGAGCGTTATAATTTTTATAAATTCTCATACAAAATATAATAAATAATTTAATTTTTTAAAATTTTATAATAAAAATAATAGTAAGAAATTATATCATCACAATATTTTATTTAATTTTTAATAAAACATCTTAACTGAACTTTCACAACTTCCTTTAAAAATAATTGAACAAATCAAAATATATTCTTTAATGATAAATTTTACATTTTCATAAATTCAGTCTACAAAATTTATATATTCTCAAATTATATCACATTACCCTTTCGATTTGGCCAACTTTTTACATTTTTAATAGATATTCTTTTGGAACATATTTTACCCTATTTTATCTCAATACACCTTTTTTGTCAACATTTTCTATCTTGAGAAAACGTTTACCATTTTTTGCTAATTTAAAGCTTTTTCTAACCCGTTAGATGAATTTTATTTTTTTTTATAGATCCAATCCGATTTTAAGATCTCCACTTAATCAAATAAAGAATTTTATGGGCTTTTTTCAGGGAAGTTTATAGATTCTTTCAGTGGGAGACTTTGATCTTTCTTCCTTTTGGTGAGTGTGTATTTTTTTTTTTTTTCCTTTTTTGATTTAGGGCCTTGAGTGGTGGCCTCGGTGGTTTAAATGAGCATTTTTTTTTTTATTAGAAATAAATTATAACTTATGTTTTAAATTGGGATGTGAAAGATAATTTGATTGTTTATTAATCATATCGCAAAAAGAGTAATAGTTTTAAGGAAAAAAAAATGAAATGGTCCTTTAGTTTGTGTTTTATTTTTAGAATTGAAGAAGAGGACAAAAAATCAACCATTGAAAAAACAGAATAAAAATGGTGGAAGTTGCATCCTATTGTCAAAATAAAAGTAGGTATATATATATATATATATAAACTTTTTCTTCAAATTGAATATCAGGTGGAGTAGGCCTGGAATACCAATTCTTCGTCAGACTCATTGGTTTGGGTCCTTTTGAATACCAATTCCGAATTCTCTGTAAAACCTACTTCATTACCATTAATGTTAAGAGTACTGGTTAAAGGTTGGTCTTTCTTCAGATATATATAAACTACTGTGCCTCCCAATTTGACCGTTCAAGTTGACAGTTTGACAAAAAAAATTTTTTTTTTACTTAGTGATTAAGGAAATGATTTTAAGTGTATTGATATATTTTTTTATTTTTTAAAAATATTTAAATATATTAAAAATGTGAATAGAAAAATAAAAAAAATTACAAAAGTAACTAGTGGTCAAAGTGAGCAGGCTACTCTGGGTAGCAGAGTAGCGGTCTCTATATATATATTTATTATTTATAAAGTTGAGTGATTATGAGTGAAATTTTTTATATATATAAAAAACCATTACCAGATTATTCAACAAGCACCAGTGGTCTAGTGGTAGAATAGTACCCTGCCACGGTACAGACCCGGGTTCGATTCCCGGCTGGTGCAATCCCCTGAAAGAGCAGTGATGAATACTTTGCGCCCCTGTGATGGTTGGGTCCATCACCTTTCATCTGCTCCATCAGATGATAACCCGCGCATCTGAGCTCTTTCTGCTGTCTTTTTTTTTTTCCTTTGAACTGCTCCTCTGATGTTTTTGGATAAAGATTAATACACATGTATCTACTCAAATCTTCTTCTCCAATATAATGCATTCATCGGTGCAGAAAATGGCAGCCTCAGTTGCAAAAGTGGTGTCCCTCAGCCACATATCTACAATTAGAATGCATTAATGTGTATTTTTTTTAATAATGGATAAATATTTAAATTAGAATTAGAATTAGAATTAAAATAAATAAAATTATCAAAATCAATATTTAATAGAATAATGATATATTTAGAGAGTGTTATTTGATATTATATATTGAAAAGTGGCTAGTTAAATTTATAAAAGTGAGTTTACTAGTAATGCTCTGAAAGCTTTATTTATTCCTCTTACATTTGATCAATTAATAGGAAACAAAAATTTTAACATTTTGGTCAGAAAAGCAAAAACCTTGTACGGTTGTACGTAGATGAGGATGTCGAAATGGTTCTGTTGGAGAGAGATAGGAAACTGGACAAGAAAGTCTATACAGATTTGTGATGGTTGGCTAGTTCTAGTATCAAACATCACAAACTCAAAGGGTATGTATAACTCAGTTTTGCCGACTCATTGATCTTATAAATTGGATCTACATGTCACATTATTAATATTATTATTTAATTTATAGTTTATTAAACATCAGTCGGCGTAAATATCTGATCACCTTTAGAAAGAGAGATAGATTAGATTGACTCAGCCGAAAGGAGGGCTACAAAGTTGCCATGTGTAAATGCAAAAGCAGAGTGAATGCCCGATCGAAGTGCCACTATAGCCAACTCGCTTAACTCTGTCGGGCTGCTTTAAGTGCCACGTCTCCTTCACCAGGTTTCCGTTCCCTTCCAAAATTCTAAGGCGCCCGTATATATTCCGTCGCTGCAGTTCCTTCCAAATTGTAGTCTTTTACCAACTTTCTTTAAACTCCAAAGATGAGCCAGGAACAGCAATGGAGGCCTCGCGATGAGAGAGAACAACCCATCATATACGGTGACGTATTTAACGTCTCCGGTGACCTCGCGTCGAATCCCATCGGGCCTCAAGACGCAGCCATGATGCAGTCGGCTGAGCAAACGGTGTTGGGACAGACTCAGAAGGGCGGACCAGCTGCTGCCATGCAATCCGCTGCAACTCGCAACGAGAGAGCCGGTCTTTTCGGTCACCGCGGTCTTAGCGACGTTACTGGCCAGCAAGGCGTCACCGTTACGGAGACCGATGTCCCTGGAAGTCGCATAATAACCGAATCAGTTGCTGGACAAGTAATGCTTTGCAATTTTAAAATTTTTGCGGTTATTGAAGTATGTTATCTTGTTGTGTGCGTGCATGTGTGAGTCTATATTTCTTTTCTTTCTTTTTTTTTTTTTTCCGAATAGGTTGTTTGTCAGTACGTGGAGTCAACAGCAGTGCAACAAGCAGCAGTTGAGGTTATCGAACAGAGTGCAATTACTATAGGGGAGGCACTAGAAGCTGCTGCACAATCAGCAGGAAACAAGCCAGTGGATCAGAGTGACGCGGCGGCAATTACAGCGGCCGAGGTGAGAGTGACCGGCAGTAATGTTATAACACCAGGAGGGCTCGCGGCCACGGCTCAGTCTGCCGCAAATCACAATGCGCTAGTCGATAAGGAGGGCGATAAGATTAAGCTACGCGATGTTTTGACGGTAAAAATTACCTTTCATTTTCTCTTTTGTTGTTTTTAAAGTTGCAACATATATATATATGTATATATATAACATTGGCGGCTGTCTTATATATAAATATGGCCTGCATGTAGGGTGCGACCTCGAAGTTGGCAGGGGACAAGGCAGCAACTCAGGAGGATGCTGAAGGAGTGGTGAGTGCGGAGCTAAGGAACAATCCAATTATGGCAACTCAGCCAGGAGGAGTGGCAGCGTCAGTGGCTGCAGCTGCTAGGCTCAACGAGAGCATTTAAAATGTATGAAACTCCAAAGTTAAGGCTGGCTGCACAGCATAGAATTTCCGGAGTAGAATTTCCAATCAGACTATTTAAGTAGCATAGGATATGTATGCAGTCAAATAGTATGTTTGTGTTGTGCTACTTTTTTTTGTTTTTTTTTTTTTTTGAGTGTTTAATAATGGAAAACACTACTCCCACCTACAAAACATACCGACAAAATCTACCTATTGTTTTTTTTATATATATTGAATGGTTAAGTATTTATTTTTTAATAAATTTGTATTTTTTTTATTTTTAGAAATATTTAAAGTGTTTAAAAAATGTTTGAAAAAAAAAATTACCGCTGGATGAGGATTCTCGGTCTGTGGTATATCATCATCCTTCATAAAAAAGCATGTTCCTAGTATGTATGCTACTTGTTTGAGAATGTCTGTTGTCAGGGTAGCATTCACGAGATGAACTATCATACTAATTTGGTGATTACTGGCTAGTGGCATAAGAGTACTAAATTCAAAAGCAAAAAGTCTATTTGCACCCGGCATGGAAACCCGCCTACCCGTCCCTAATCCCTATACGTGAAAAAATTGAAACGGTGCGTTTTATATTTAACCTAAACAAAAAAATACCAACATTCACGAACAGAGCAAGGTTTGTCTTTTTCATCTACCCACGAACACTCGTAATTTTCTTGACATGACTCGGATATTTTCCTGATAAGCTCTGGATTTTCTGCATCATGTTATCATTGTGCACGCCGTTGGTGGGCGCTGTGGCCTACCTGATGGGTCCCAACATTCCACTTTGTTGAATTCAGGAATGTTTGAGTGAAAGTAAACCCAGACCAAAGCCTCCTGCAATTCTGGATAGTTGTTGAACAAGTTTCCATCTCCATGGAAAAAAGCCTTCAAAACCTGTTCATACAAATCTTACTCTCATGAGAGACTGATTCAACAAAAAATTAGAAATAAAAATTTGAGGGAATTAATAAGAGATTTTTTACCACTGATAGTTCTTTGAAAAAGATGAAGTATCTGAGCCTAGTAAACAAATCCAAGAGAAAATGGCCTCCACTTATATGACAGTGAACATGAAGAGACATCTTTTCCTTCACTTTCTTCCACTATGCTACTACTTCATCTCTTTCTAATCTGTTGTACCACCCTTGAAATTGAAATTTTAAATCCAGTTTTCCATATTTTAGATTCTGAAATATCCAAATAAAGGATTCAAATTATTCTTTCTTTCCTAACTATTCATTTTGGAATCATTTCCATATTAATACTAAAATATAAACCTAGCAATACAAAGAACACGATATACAATAACAGATTAAAAAATACTCTCTAATCCTCTGCTTCCCTCTTTTTTTTCCCCTTTTAAAATATATAATTCCCTTTTTTCAAACTTCACTTTATTTAGCAACAGATACACATCAAGTCTCTCTTCTTCATCTGCGAATAGATCCGTTCTTTCCAAAATAAACAATGCTCATACCCAAAATAAACTTCGGTAAAACGAATAGATTTGTTCTTCACTGCTTTGAGACAACACTCACTGCTTTAAGACAACACTCTATCTCTCTCTCAGATGACACTCTCTCTCTCAAACTACCAGCACTCTCTCTCTCTCTCTCAAACTACCAGCACTCTCTCTCTCTCTCTCAGACGGCGCACTCTCTCTCCCAGACGACACTTTCTCCTTTCTCTTCTTCAGTTGGGTTTCATTTTCCTTCTATTTTTTTTAAATATATCTACTGACGTGGCATTAGAGCACGTCAGTCGATTCTCCCAAAGATGACCATCAGATACCAATTTTTTTTTTTTTTATAAAATCATATACCAACTCTGATGACGCTAAAGTTTAACCTTGAAGAATCTTGAATAAATTCTTGTTTGTTTTCGCAGATGAGATGAGATTAATTAAAATAAAAGTTGAAAATTTAATAAAATATTATTAAAATATATTTTTTAATATTATTTTGTTTTAAAATTTAAAAAAGTTGAATTGTTTATTTTATTTTGTGTAAGAATTTGATAAAGTTGTAACGACGAACATTGAGATCATATGAGAATAGTTGTGAAAACAAACGAGGTGTCACAAATTTTTAAAATCATCTCATCTCACTATCTAAATACAATTCAAACACAAATATTTTTCATTTTAAAATTTTTAAACTTTTTATATATTCATTACTTAATCATTACAACATTTTGAAATTTTCAAACAAAACATAAAAAATAATTTAATTTTTTCAAGTTTTAAAATAAAACTTATATTATAACCCTCTTTTAACTTTATAATTTTTTTTATTCAACTTTTATTCTCTCATTTTTTAAAATTTCATAAAAATCTTTATTCAAACAATTTCACTACTATTTACAAATTATCTCATTATTATTCACAAATTTTTCATCTCATTTTATCTCATCTATTGAACCAAAATGAGATCTTACTCTCTCGCGTATCTTATTTAGGTTCTTGTTGAGTGAACATTGGACTCATTGCGATGAGTTTCTAGTGTCTCGAGTGTTGTTAGTGTGCAATGATCGTGGCCATCCAATGTGAGTGCAAGGAGAGTTGTAGGTTGTGTTCCGCGCGACAATGGTAGACGGACAAGCTGTTAAAGCTCGCTGTTATGCGATGAACTCGTGTGTGGGCATTAGTGATGACATGCTAGCCTTGGTGGTGAATAAGAGGTGAACCTACCATTTTTGCCGTGGTCATCATGGATTCATGAGGCATGCCTGCAGGTTGCATAGGTTTGGTAGATGGATGAGATTTTAATATATTGTATCTTAGAATCTAGATTTTAATCTTTTTTTTATTTGAATGAAAATTGTTATCATTCATTCATCAAGAAACTTACATCCATAACCGGTTACATTCTAGGATGTATCAATATCAAACATGACATCATAATCCAAAATAATGTATTTGGAACTCCACCAGTATACTATTTTCTTTTGTGATTGGTATGGTCTTCATTAATACTGTTGATACTTTCTACAGATAAACGTCCAAGAGACAGCATTCTCTGCCTAAACAGAGACTCAACCTCGCCTTTCATAGAATGAGAGGACTCAACCTCTATAGACAAAAATCCGAGAGACAAACTTTTTTTTAAATTTTAATTAACAATAAGGAAAACCAAAAAGGAAAGCAGTAAGATAGATGCGAAAAAAGACGGATTACAGTTTGGACCAACTCTAGTAGACTTTGGAATCTGTGACAGGGCGTGAAGGCAACACACTTGTCTCTTTTCAGCCACAAAGGTCAGATCTAAAAGATATGGTGATGTCGAGTTCGGTGATCTGGCACGTGTGACGAAAAGAGCTGTCGGAATGGGTGGCGCATGAGGACCACGAGCAGATGTGGGCGGCGCGTAAAGACCTCACGCAATGGTTTTCGCAAAACTACCACTTTCCTCCAAATAATTTGTGGCTTGGGAGACTGCTTGTGCCGCATGTGTCTCTCAGGAGTTGCCGGAAAGTTATAGATATGTTTTTTTCGACCTTGAAGGAAGTAAAATAAAACTAAGCAAAAATAACTACCTTGATAGATAGGGTGAGTGATGGAGGAATGAGAGAAATGGGAGAGAGAAGTGGGCAAAAATAAGATGTAGAGTCCTTGATTTTTTATGAGAGAGAGATAGAGAGAGGGAAGCTGTTATCTTTTATTTTAATTAGAGTTCGAGATATTGTATCTTTGATTTTAGTTTTAATGCAAAGTAGCTAAGAAAAGAAAAAAAAAATTCTATTTGCAGTCCCCACTTGAGGACTGTACGTGCAGACTTTTATTAAATGAGAAAAAACATCATTTTATGAGGGATAGTTTTGTAATTTTAAAAAAATTTAAAGATAAAATTACCTAGACTTGCATTGCAGTCCCCAAATAGGGACTGTACCTAGCATTGCTAAAAGAAAGATCAAAGAATAACGTTTACAATCTAATGATGCTTATATAGATATTATCCATTGAAAATATAATTATAAAGTAATTATTAAGAAAGTTATAGCTAGTATGATTTTTGGATAATAATTTTCACAATTGTTTTTATTGAAACATCTTCTACAATTTAAAAACAAATAAGCACATTATATTTTATAAAATAGCTAAATATAGTCTTAAAATATACAAATTATGCATTTAAAAAAAATTAGGTTCATGATTAAAAATAATTTTCCATGTAGATATATTTATCCACTTTTTTCGAATGCAAAACTTATACACACTAAGATTATAAATATTATTTTTCATTAAATATGATACATATACAATCATTTTTACAATATTTTACATAATCATATTTTAAAATAAAAATGTTTGTATAAAATATTATAAAAAAGAATTGTATCAACTATATATATATAATACGAGAAGTTCTGGACATCAGCCGTGGTTTTTTTTTATTTTTTATTTTTCACCCAATACACTTAGAGTGTGGGGTTGATATGTACTGTAGAGTGATTTATATTTTATAGTATAATATAACCCAAAAAATTGTAGTAAATCCCGAATCGATTGAGAAACTTAAAATAGGATGGACTGAAATTTCCAGCAGAGGGACATTTGGCGGACTTCGCCCACTCTCGCAAGGCGGAGCCAGGAAAAACTCACCGTTCCCTTTGGTCGATTTCCAAAAACTAACATCCTCGAAGAGGTACAATTCTTTCCTCCCATCTCTCACAGGGTTTTTGTCGTTGGGGATTGGTAGATCCGACCCTTCTCTCTCTCTCTTTCTATCTCTGATGGTAGGGTTTTGGAAAGTGCTATTCTGTTTCGAAGATTACTGACTTTAAATAGTTATATTAGCTCCATACGATTTCATTTTTAAGCAGCCAAACGAAGCTATGAAGTGGGATTTTGAGGAAAACGTGGGATTGAATCTATGTATGAAGTGGGGGAAATGGAGTACTTTCCGTATCTTAGTTTCTTAGTATTATAGACAGTTCACAACCTCCCATAAGCTGGTGCGATGATGATGTGCTTCTAACTACTTACAGATTAATACCTGATTTGGACATACTGTACAAATTGAGGCTGGAATTTGAACTTAGGGTGTTGGTAACAGCTAGTTAAATTTGAAAATGAGGTAATAATTTTGGGGAGCAATATATATGTAGTTTACCTCTTCTTTATTAACAGTGTGATCATTTATCAAATAATCTAAGTTAATCTTTTGACACCCATATCTTGCTTGTCATTTGAGGTATTGAATTCCAGCTCCAATTCTTGAACAAGATTTAGTTATTTAAGTAAAAGAAATAAGAAAAAAGGTTTTGAACTTTTGTGTATTGGGACCTTTCCTTGTCTCTGAGTTGTACTAGCTACTATTCAAACTTCAAATATACAAAATTAACTTAAAAAATATATCAGAAATAAAATATTTTATTAAAACTATGTCCAATTCTAAGAAGAATCATAATCTTCCTTCTATTACATTTAGTTTAACTTCCTCAAAATACACTACTGTAATATTAAAGATGGGACGATTTGTGATTACTACCAAAATTTTGAAAGGGTGATATATTTACAAACAGTAGTTAGTTATATGGTTCATACATCAATAGTTGTAGAGTCAATGGTTCCATAAGCTACCTATCTCAAATAGTTGTAGAGTCAATGGGTTCATAAGCTCTCTAACTCATGTGGTTACTCATGAACTTTCCTTCTCATTTGGAAAGAACGAAGGGAAACAAGGTGGATACCAAAGAAGGAACTGCTAACAATGGTTTTCGTTAAAACCTGATTTTTCGTACAATGGGTTGAAATTCAAGTTTCTTGAGATGCCAATCATGTATGAAATTTAGAGGATTAATAAATGTTATTAATTTAGGTTAAATGGAATTAGTAGCTCGAGTAGTGTCTATGTCTCCAAACCTTTCTTAATGGTAGTCAGATTAATCCACTGTTTCTTCTAGAATTTATGGTAGACTTAAGTAATGTAGTGTATTTTGTATGAATTTAGTAGCCATGCAATTGTTCATGTGAGGCTTGTATTTTGATCTTTGAAGCATGTTGTGGCAGAATTCATTTTAGAATTTGAGCATGTTGTTTCTTAGGAGTTAGGGTGAAGTCGTAACAGATTGGCATTGGGATCTAAAGTGTTAGTTGAGTTGAATGTTATATATCTTTGAAATGACTAAAAAAGTCTACTGTACCAAGATCAAAGGATAAACGTTAGTGACATTTGGTTATTATATATCATAGAGTGCAAGTATGAGCTGTTGAGAAATATCAAATTCAAATTATGAATTTCACAAAACGGTATCAATGAAAAGTTTGTTTTTGTCATTTTCGGTTTGAAATCATGTTACTTGTGGAATAAATTTATTAAAATTCATGTCTGATCCTTATCAATTTGAAACACCAGAAGGAAAAATTATTGTGTCACTGGTTTTTCTCAAGGTTGTATTTCCAACCCTGATTGTTGGCAGTGTAATCAATCAGAATTTTCTGTAATGTCTTTGTCCTTCTTATTATGCTACTCTTACATGTACCTCATCTCTATGTTTTTTTAATAAATAGATTTTTATCTGCGAATGTTTTGTTTTTATCCTGATGAATTCTTAAAAAGCTCGGGTCACAAATATTTTTTGTTAGTTTTGCAAAATTAGAAGTAGAATGTGCAGCGCTGTTGCATCATTGGGGGCAACCTTTGCTAATGTGGAACAATATTTCTATCTAATGTCCTTAATCCCTTTTTTTTATTCATTTGTAGAGAGAACAATGGCGAGCAAATCTGAAGATGATCACAATGAACCAGTAAATGAACAAGCGGTTGCAAATAAGTATGCTACTCTGAGGTCTGAACTGAACCAAATTTACTCAAAAATCACTGAACTAGAGATGGAAGTGAGTGAGCACTCATTGGTCATGAATGCTATTCAGCCGCTTGACCCATCTAGGCGTTGCTATCGGATGATTGGTGGTGTTCTAGTGGAGAGAACCATCAGAGAGGTGTTGCCTACTGTCCATCGGAACAAAGAGCGGCTTGAGGAGGTTATATCTAGGCTCAATGAAGCGTTGGAAAAGAAGAAAAAGGAAATTGCTGATTTTGAGACCCAGTACAAAATTAGGATAAGAAAGTCTGATGGTGAGACGAAGGATGACAATGGACGAAAGGAAGGTTCTTCTCAGGGAGTCCTGGTCGGCCCTGCAAGTGGAAGCGAATGATGGGTCTTGCATCTCTTCCCACTTTATTTTCTCGAACTAGATACTAGTTTTGTACCGGACATTAAAGTCTGGGGTCTTTGGTTGATCAGGGCTGATAGTAGACTGTAAACTCTACCAATATTGCTGAATGTGAGTTTTGTGTTCGTTATTTGTGTGAAAATGATATTTGGTAAACTATTGAGCATGAACACAATTATCTTCTATAATTCTGGGCTGGATGACGATGATAATAGTGGAGAATAGTGGATGTTAGCATCAACAGCAGGTATCTGTGTCTTTTGGTTTGGATGTCAATTTGGGCTGGTGTGGGCTTCACTTCTAATCTGAAACGTCGCTCAAGATTTGTCTTTGTATTATTCTAATTCAGACGAGGTTCATTTTCATTTCATTTTTGGTTAAATTTGCGGTACTGCAGCTTTACTAATGTTGATTTGGTCATGGGCTGAAGACAAATAACACGGCATTTAAAAACGTGGAGTGCACTGTCACTTTGCGTGAAAACAAGATCATTTCTGGGTTGCATAATTTTCAGTGAAAATAAAAGACAAAAGTCCTATTCAAATGGACTGAAACAACCATTCCCGAGGAAAATTACGTGGAGCCTGGAAACAGTATCCATGCATACAGATGGCGCCTTTTTGGCACAGAAGCAGCGGATTGCAGAAGTATCCAAACTTTGACAGATGAAGTTGCAGTTGCTAAATGAAGGACCTCCCTATCACTGCCACAACCTGCTGATCTCTGGTAAGGCTGTATCTGTTTTTGGTGTTTTTGAATAATTTGAATTTGATACTGCCATGGAAATGTTAGTTGTACTGCACCTGTTTACAGAGTTATATTCGATGTTATTGCATCTGTACTGTAATGCAACTTTGAATGGGTCCAAACAAAGAAAAGATTGCTCTGCCCAACAAAATCAGATTTGAGTTGATTGATGAACAATCCATAAGCTGACAATCCTCTCACATTTGGACATGTATTGTGGCTGTTTATATTTGCATTATTTCCATTTATTGGATGTCTAGAGGTAACAAATATCATGTTCTCTCCTTCAGTTTGTTTTGAACTAGACTATTGAACCAAACCTCTTTTTGCAACGAAAAATTGATAAACACATTATTTTTCACAACATATGTTTTAAAATGTGGGTATTCTTGTAAAATACCATATAAAAGTAACACCACTTTATAAAAATACCTTCATTTTATATCATGTATTGCGGAAAATATTGTGTGCATATCATTAACCGTCCTTTATTATCTTTAAGAACTTGGAGATTGGATGTAATACTCGATCCTCATCCCATCAAATTGCATAACTTGTTGCCCAAATCTTCTGATCCGCAGTTCAATAATGCAGACATACACTTGAGAAAAAAATGGTCTGCTATTAAGCTTTGACCTAAACCAACTAACTTCACAAATAATTATTAATATTATAGTTGTTGATAAGCTCTCCTTGGATCCTCCTCGTTTGTCTCATTTTTCATATATAATTAATTAAGCATACACTATTTTCTAATTACCATCCCACCTTGTTCTCTGCTATGCATTTTGGGGTTCCCAATGGTTTTGCTCACTGATTTGTAGACCGAATGGAGACTGCACATGACACCTCCCGATTGTTGGGACCTTGTGCAATTTGGGCTTTAAAATGTATAAGACTACATATTATTACGTAACCAATTTGGCACGCTTTTCCCAAATGAAATGGTTGTACTCGAACACATGATTTCACTCAAGTTGAGCAAAATTTCATTGGGTACAGGTTAATATATATGTGAATTGAGCCTTTCCTGAGTCATTTTCATTAATGTTATTTGAAATCATTATAAATATTTAAAACTTCTCCATCTTATCAGAGTAGAAGCAAGTATGCTGTAAGTTACTGGTAATTGTACCATGCCCTCCTGCCAAACAAGGCTCTTCGTGGTTATGTGTGCAAAATGGCCAACCTAAATGCTGCCAGGACCGCTACTATAAAGTCCAAAACCAAGGACAATGAACGAACTTCGGATGTTAATTAATTATTACCATTGGGCATGGGCATGGGCATGGGCATGGCTTTGTCCTCGTCTATTTTTGTCTGCTCAGCCACCATTATTCACTGTTGTGAATCTGCCACAGAACATCCAACGAGAAAACAAAGAAACCACCTAATAGATATAGCTAGCATGCATCGAGACACTGGGCTCGGATAGTGAAAGAAATTTTATCTCATTTTGCCTATAATTGTTCTAAATTTTTAAACAAAATATAATAAATAATTTAATTTTTTAAAATTTTAAAATAATAATAATATTCTAATAATATTTTATTCAACTTTCATCTAAAATCATTTCTTTTTATTTAATTATCAAGTACATTTTTCCGTTGTCTTCGCAGATCAAGCAATATCATCTGCTCTCACCAAGGACAAATTAAGTAGAAAAAACATTAATCGCCTGCATATCCAAATATATCGTTGCATATTCATTTATAATCGCCTGCAAACTATCATAAAAGGAAAAAGTTTGGGAGGGGGACGAATGTTACACCTGCAACTACTGCGAAATATATCGTTGCCGGCGGTTCTTGGACTCCCGGCAGTGATTGGCGGCAGAAAACGTTGGGGATGACGACGACGACAAGATACAGATGACAAGGTCGGCGAAAGCACGAATAATATACCTGTGGGTGTGTTTAGGATTCAGTGTAAGGTAACATAAGAGAAGCTCATGCAAATACTCCCATTCCCTTGTCACGTCGGTGAGATTTCTTGCTTCAGCCATCTCTTGCATTGACCGCCGGAAATCAATGTAAGGATCTAGCGAGTACTTAGGCACTTTGACGCTTCCATTCACCAATGCGTTCTCAGGGTCTTGCCCGGCGTCCAGGGACTCGAAAATGGAGTTGGAGCGGCCAGGGGAGGGGAAGAAGAAGCGGTGGGAGGCGAAGATGGTGGTAAAGTCGGGGGGTGAGTCTGCGCCGTCAGAGTCATCGGAGGAGGAGAAGAAATCAGTGGAGTCTGAAGAGTTAAGGTCGTAAAGGGTGTTGAAGTTTTTGAGGATGATTGAGCACGGAGTTGTGGATTTCATGGGTGAGGGGATTGGATCTTTGTTTGGAGGGGTTTGGATGGGGGGTACGCTTTTGAGTTTGGAGAAGCAGCTGTGGAACTTCTTCCAAAAGTAGTTCGACATTCTTCAGCTCCAGAGAGAGAGAGAGAGAGGAGTACACACGTATATATTATGACTGGGGTGTAACTGGTCCGGTTCGGTCCGATTTTAGATAAAATCTAGCACTGAATTGGTATGTATTGGTTTTGTATTTTTTAAAACTGATTACGCACCGATTACCCTCCTAAACCGGTACTTCCGATTTTACCAGTTTCCGGTCTGGTCCGGTCTGGTCCGGTTTTCTGATTTTTTTAAAATATAAGTTTCACAATTTGTTTACAAAAAAAAAAATTGTTTTATACTTTTATTAATATATTAGATTATATAATAGTATTAATATTAGACTATTGGTATAGTTATAAGTTATATATTAGTATTAGTTAGAAACTATATATTTAATATTAGTATTAGTTATAAACTATATATTTAATATTAGTATTAGTTATAAACTTTTAGTGATTTAGTATTAACATTTTATATAATAATTTATAAATTATAATAAGAAATTATTTCATATATGAATATATAATTATATATAAAAATTTTACATAAAAATTTATAATTATACATAATATATAAAACTTATATATATTAATATATATATATAATATTTTTTTATAAAACTTATATATACAATAATACAAATATTATTTTTTATATATATATTTCTTATCAACGGGTCCGGTCCGGTTCGAAAAATCCTAAACCGGAACCGGACTGGAACCGGCCGATTTTCACATTCTAAGAACCGGTCCCGAACCGGACCGGTTTTACCTGTCCGGACCGATTTTCCAGTTTGAATTTACACTCCTAATTATGAGTTAACCTTCCTGCAGGTACAGTCGATACTCTTCTCTCAACGGCGTCAAATAGTAGCTTGCCACGTAGACTCCACATCAACCTACTGGTAAACCACAATTCAGAGGAAGAAAAAAAACAATTTGTGCGACGTGCGTCCTCATTCCCCTCTCTCTCTCTCTCTCTCTCTGAATCGCCTTTCCAATAAAACATTTGAGGAGCAGTGGACATCGTCGAAAGAAATGCGAGGAGCAGAGGCCACCGTCGGATACCCATCGAAGAGCAGGGCCCTACCGTCGGAAAACCTTCGAGGAGCAGGGGTGGAAATAGACCGAAATCCACGCGATCACTCTCTCTCTCTCAACGGCGTCGAATAGTAGCTCTCTCTCTCTCTCTCTCCCGTAAGTCACCGTAGTTGCAGGTCTTGAATTTCCAGTTCAAAGAGTGATCTTCGTTTCTGAAATTGTGTTTAAAAAACTAATTTCCAGTTCAATAATTTGGACTTGTTTGTTTGAATTTTCTGATTATGATTTTGATAGAAACATGTTGTAATTGATGATGTGAGTATTGTGATGTAATAAGGATTCAGTAGAGTTATGAATGGCAACTGCAAGAATGGAAATGAGAAATGCATGAAAGGTGTTTGATGAAAGGTTTCAAAGAGCCACAAGTTAAAATCACATTCAAACACTATACGATATTGCTGGTGCTTTTTATTCCAAGTCATTGGATGAATTTCTTGCTTTAATTCTGACTATTTTAGTTGAGTTTGAAAATTGAATAAAGGTCAGGTTCATCAATTACTTACTAAACAAATGATTATTTTTATTTACTGAAAGTTTGACCAAACATGATTCAAAATAAAGGAACATTGAATTCTCACAGTTCCCTTCAATTCATTGGCTTGTTTTTCAGAAACAATATGATCAAGGGGCCAGGAATTTTTTCACATTCAGTTTAACATTGTTAAAAACTAGCAATTCAGTCAATGAGGCTGCAAATGGACTGTAACTCAAAAAAAAATGTCACATTCAGTTTACTCATATTTTCTTTCCTTTTAATTTTTTCATTTCAGTACCTTCACTTCAGATCCACTTATTTGGTGTACACATTGATACTTGAGAACCCAGAAAGTTGCATCAGTAGGCATGAGAAACACTCATTCTCTTCATCCATTTATTTTACTTCGTTTTCATGATAAAGACACCTACTTTTAACTCTTTCTTTCCTGTAGTTGGCCCAAGATTATTTGTCAACATTAGATTTTCCTCCTAAGTACTGGTACAACACAACAATTATATGTAGCTTTTGTGCTTCCAAAATTTGTATTCTGTGCTTATCCAATATCTACAGACCTGATGATATATACCAGCCAAATCCATACAGCACTACTATTACTTGGGCAAGCTTTATTGCAGTACCGAAGTCAAGCGATATGAAACACACTGACAGCGGTGCTAGTTCAAGTTCTTGGACTTCAAGAGCAAAAGACCAACCTGTTTTGGAGAGACCAACAAGGGAACATTAAAAGCTTTAATACTGTCATGGTTCTGTATTGTTGTGGTTTGTGTTGTACTTATTTTGTATCTGAACGAGAATCATGTATGTCGGGTTATGCTAAGATCCCATGGTTATTAGCCCGTTTGTAATTAAATTTTGTAGCTCTCCAAAGAGCTACTTTTGGAATGTATCTAGACCATTTTTAAATGTAATGAAAGACTATTGCATTTTGTATCTAGACCATCTTTTGTATTACATTTTGTATAATAAGATGCATTTCTTTACATCTTCTGAACAAGATATTGCACAAGAATATTGCAGTAATATTTTTGCAGTCAACCCAACAAGTAGTCAAATAATTTTCTGCAATCAACCCTACAAGTATTCAAATACATAATAATCGTTGCTACAAGTTCAAATATAAAAAGATGCAGACACTGAAAATATATTCAAAATAATTTGGTGATTTAAATTAATATATACTTCTTCTATAAAACAGATCATGTCAGATTGTTGCTAGAATTCATGTTGCTAATGCTAATGCTAGTTGGAGTACAACTTCGGCAAGCAAGCAAACTAACTAGTCAGCCCTGACCAATATGCATTGTCCATCTGATCATCTCCAAAATACAATGACTCCAAAAACATAAATACATTAAGTTTCACTCCAAATGTCCAATTCTCCAAAATGTTGTAAATTCCTTCAATAGCTCCAAATAAGCCTTTGAATGCACTCTAAGATTTTAGCCATCACCGCAGTCCTCAAATTCTTCACTCTCATTAACTGTAACATTAAAAAAAACAATTACACTCCAATTTAAACAGCATCATCACGTTTTAAGCATCAACTTAAACACCAACCAACCTCATGCTTGAAGCGACGGATCCAAGCTTTGAGATATGTTTCCAGCTGTATTTCCAATATCCCTACATAAAATATAATAAACCATAAAAAAAATATTTAAGTAGTAATTAAAACACAAAATATGAAAAACACAAATTTACATTTTATAAACAAACCTCATTGAAGGACAGTTGTTCATGGCATGACCCTTAGTTGTTTGAAGTGACGGATCCAAGCCTGAAGTCTTGTTCCCAGTTGTATTTCCAAAATCCCTACATAAAAGATAATAAACCATAACCAATTATTTAAGTAGTGATTAAAAGACAAAAAATTAAAACATAAACTTCAAAACTTTATAAACAAACCTCACTGAAGGACAATTGTTCTTAGCATGACTCTCAGTCTTGCAAATGCTACAACGCCTTTTTTACGTGGTTTGAGTTTCTTTCGGGTTTTTTGCTTTCAACGTTTCTGGTCGGCCTTTTGTTGGCACCCGTGGAGGATCCAACAAAATTTGTGTAAAATTTGATACAACTTGTGATCTTAACATTTGTGAATCAGTCAATGACATGTTTCCACCTTCTGCTTTTTCTTTTCTTCAATTTCTTTCATCAAGAGCAACTCCTTGTGGACCCTGTCTAAAGCAAGAGAGAGATGATTACATTTATGTATTGATTGTTATCCAAGTTATGCAATATCATAGAATTGCATCATCAACTTATTTTTTTTCATGGTTTGATCATCTTGTGTCATTACAACTCTATCAGAATTTGGTATGTCAATAATAACCCGGCTCTTAGCATTGATGCATCATCTCTTTAGAATATAATGATGTGGCAACATATCTAATTTTGATTTCCTCCCAAGGACACATAGAATATGCCTACAGAGAATTCCCATAAACTCAAACATATGACATGTACATATTGCCTTCGCTTCTCCACTCTCCAAGGTCACATAATAAGTAGGTTTATCTTTTTCATTCGGTGCGACTCCGTATATCTTACTTTCACCTTCTTTATCAACTTTGGTTGATTTGTACCGTTGGCTATTGAATAACTTATCTTGGAAGATCATGAAAGACTTCCTTATATAGACTGAGGCCGCATCTTCTTCAATTTTCCATAACATTTTCATAATTGCCCGTGTCGATTTTGTTTGCATGTCCTTCTCTTTCTCCTTGAAATAATGTGCATCTAAGGTTTTCTCGTATTGCTACACAAAGTCACTCACCATCGTGCTTGAACAAACATAATCTTTAAAAAATTTATTCATGCTTTCACTCCTTTGAGTTGTTGACATACCGGCAGAAAACGTTGTTCGCAAATAAGCTAGAACCCACTTCTCCCATCGGTTGTAAAGATTTTGCAGCCAATCATTATCTATTAGACCGTACTTCGCTAGTATTGCACTTCATTCATGCTCAAACTCATCCGTCGTTATTGTCTCATGGATACAATGACGAAACTCGTATTGAAAGTCTGGAAACTTGTTATAGATATATGCCAAATGTTCTGAAATTTTTTGTAAAATATGCCATAAACACAACCAATGAGTTGTATTTGGGAGTACCTCACCAATGGCCTTCACCATCGCCTTGTCATCATCAGTAATTATGGTTAAAGGGGCACGCCCAAGCATTGCCTCTTGTCATGTTCTCAATTACCACACATAGGATTCGGCTATTTCATTAACTAATAACGCACAACCAAACATTATAGTTTGGTGATGATGGTTAAATCCTGAAAATGGCACAAATGGCATTTTATAAATATTTGTCAAGTACGTCGCATCAATGTAACAACATCCCAAAAATATTGATATGCTCGCCTTGATCTTGCATCCTCTCAAAAACAGCTGCCCATACATCCATTCTCATCAACTTGCATGGAATACACAAACTCAGGTTCCTTACACTGTCGATCAAGAAAGTAGGCATACAACTTTTGTGCATCTTCTTCTTCAAACAATTTCCTTCTTTTATTTCTCAAATAATTCTTGACGTCCTTACCAATACATCCAATGTTAAAATCACCACCCGATTGTTTACTCAAAACTGACATTATTTTTCTTGTTGGTACACCGGTTCAAAGTCATAATGAGTTTTTTTTTTACACGCGTCACTCCTCTATGTCCACGAAGCAAACTAGTACTTATCGGTGTAAGTAGCTCATGGTTGTGTTCAACGACGAACTTGAATATTGTCCACTTCTCACCATCCTTTTTTATACACATTGTTGCTTTACACCCAATCTTTGTCTCAGTAGGTTCAGGAATTTTTGGTTCTTTTTGTTTCAGACTTTCACGCCGAAATCCCTCCCTTGAGCAAACATACTCTACTAAAATTAGTTTTCTGTCCTCTTTTGATAATCGAGTATGGTTGGTCCTCATTGCAAAACCTTTTCGTCTTGCATACACTTTGTAAAAGGCTTGGGCGTCTTCTACCTCATCGAACTCATTCCCAACAAATGGCTCAAAAAGATCACTACTCAAGCTAGAAATCATATTTACTCCATCTTCATCTCCCACATTATCTCGATCTTCCACATTCACTCGATCTTCCACTCCTCGATCTTCCACATTCACTCCATCTCCGATATCCACTCCCTCTTCTACATTCACTTCATCTCCATCTCCCACATTTGGCACATGTAGCACATTCATATCACATTGTTGTACTCCAATTGTAGCCCCGATACTATCATCTTCAACTCTCGACAGTTTCTACTCATCATTATCTCAACTTCATCACTATCCGAACTTGATAGAAAATCATCCATTAAAACATAAAACAATGACAAAAGTTAAAGTTGACAGAAAATCCTTCAGTTGAAGTTAGGTAATGGTATTTTGCTCAACAGTGAAGGAAAATATGCTGGAGTGGTTTTGTGTAATACTATAAACAAGTTTATGCAATGAACTATGAAATTCTACTAGTTTTGTATGAAAGTCTTAGACAAACTGATCTGTCATCAATTATGATAAGCTACTTAGTCAAACTAATTCCATTCACGTTCTCTTGGCCCTTTCCATTTGTTTATTGTGTTTTGTAAATTAATATATGATCTCTCATTAACCATAACACAAGAGGAAATGGACAATAACAGTTTCAAGTTCTTTGTGCATTCTTTGTTTCCTCCAAATATCAAATACAACATTGTTAATATATGATCTCTCATTAACCTCTTTCTCAAATTTTTCTCTTTCAGAAACTTCAATCTATCTAAATGCAGAACATCAAAATACGACTGAAACACAGGAAGTAAAAAAAAATTAAATATGATCTGAAAACGCAAACCATGTGCGATAGCAGAGCTGCAACTGGCTGAAGGGTGCGACGGGCTGCAACGAGTTGCGACAGCTGAAGGGTGCGATGGGCTGAGACGAGTTGCGATGGGCTGTGGAGGTCTGGGTTGCGACGGCTTGAGACGGGCCTGAGACGAGTTTCGACGGGCTGTGGAGTGCAGAGGACCTGAGACAAGTATCGGCAACATAGTGGGCAGTGGAGATTCGGGAGGAAGTGCAGAGGGGGAAAAGAAATCGTGTATTTGATTTTTGTTAACCTACAGTGTGGTTCATGAAAATTACGTGGGGGTTGCTGACGTGTATAAAATTTATTTGTTGCCGTTGAAAGCTCAAGAACAGCTTACCCGTTCTGAAGAGGAAAATATATATGGAAAGAAAAGAAGAAAAAATGCAATTGCACTAAAGCAGCATTCACAATATATCATGCATGGATCTTTAGCACCTTACAAATATCAATGCTCCAATTTACTATTTTAAATTGCTCACGAAAAATCTTTTAAAAAAGAGTAATGATATACATACAACATATTTTTACAATGGAAAATTTTATACATCATACTATCATCTTACTTTTATCCAACTAAATAAGATGTGGTACATTTATCACCATTAAATGATCATTTATTGCATATTTTACAACAATGTTATAAGATGATAATATTTTTGTAAACTAATGTTATTTTTATAAGATATTTTATAAAAATATCTCTCATTTAAAATATAGTTGTATAAAATATTGTAAAAGATATTGGGTGTAAATCATTTTCCATAAAAAAACTATCTCCAAAGTCCAAACCACATGAATCTTGCCTATGAAACAGTGAATTTAGATTGGAAATCATTGGGTGGTCTCATATAGCTCAGTGAGGTTTACTGCAAAAAACTTACTTGACCGGCACATGATTCAAGGAATTTAAATTGGTTGGCATTATATAACTTATCTTCAGCAATTTCAAATTTCCAAACAATCATTCTTAAAAAGCAACGTCCCCGCAATTTTATATATTTTGTTTCATGCATCAAACTCACACGCTGCGTTTAGAAACGTTGTCCAACTCAATACATGCGTTGTGAAAACCAAGCACCAAATTAGTACACATTCGATCTAGACAACATTCAATCTAGACAAGTAATCTATGATCTCATCTTATCTAATTATTATAATTTTTAAAATTTTTTACACAAAATATAATAAACAATTCAATTTTTTAAATCATAAAATAAAAATAATATTCTAATAATATTTTATTCAATTTTTAACTTTAATCTCATATCATATTATCTCAAATGTGTAACCAAACAAGACTAAATTCTATATATCAAACCTTTTCAAGCATAACACTACGTACCAATGGGTACGGACCGCACAACTAACCCCGTGGATCTACTTGCATGTTTGGAACGAGAGTGCAAGACAAAATTGCAGCCCATGTTATATTTAGGCTCCATTTAGATTTAGAAATTGTTTCATCTTATCTCATCTCATCATTATAATTTTTTCAAATTTTTATATAAAATATAATAAATAATTCAACTTTTTCAAATTTCAATTTAACTTTTTCAAATATCAAAACAATAATAGTATTAATAATATTCTAATAATATTTTTTCAACTTTCATCTAAAATCATCTCATCTGATTATTTCTGAATCCAAATCAGCCCTTAAGTAATGATCTGCATCCATTTTCTTAGGGAAATGATACTTTGTCACATGATCTTGCCTCCTCAAAATTATTGTTTAGATATTTTTTTTTCTTAATGGTTAGAAATGTGGCTATTATTGAAGTGATGTATTTTTTTAAAAATATTTAAAGATGATTAAAAAATATTTGAAAGAAAAGTAAAAAAATATGCAATTGCACTAATAATAAATGAGGAGTGCTACACCCACAAAGGGATTACATAAAAGTAATTCCATAAACTGACATGGCTCCATGTGAGCTGTTAGATCTGAAATACAATAAAAGTAACTTTACAAATTAATAGATCATATCAAATCACGTCAATTTATAAGATTATTTTTATATAATCACTTTATGGTTAGAGTATTTCTCATATAAATTTGAAGGGACAAAATTATGGAATGTGTATAATTTGTGATGTCTCCACAAGTTCTCGTAAAGTGCTCCAACTTGGAAGTGTTTCGACCATGCTTATGGTTTTATTTTATTTTTTATTTTGGTAATTACGGTATGAATATATTTAGGATAGATTTTTCTTTGGGATTGAGTTGGAAGAAATATCTTCCAAATCATTTACAAAAATAACAAGTCTTTATTGAGCATCTGACACACATGCATTTTTAAAAGTCTAATTTAAAAACTCATATGTTCATTTATTAAAAACCACACGTGCTTCTCACATGACAAAGGACAGATATAGTTTTTTTAAATTAGTTGAAAGATGTTTTTTTCAATCCAATTTAGAAAAAATTCTGTAAATATATTTGTAATAAAAAATTGAAAATGTTCAAATATTGAGTTCTCGAATACTAGGATATCAATATCTTTTTATTTATTTATTTATTTTTTTTTTTTTAGGAATAGGAAATCAATATCTTCACCCCAGTATCATACCAAACCCAGTATCATACACGGTGCGGTTTACCGGTTCATCGATTTTTTTTCACCCCTAGAAAGAAGAGACAAAGAGTGGACAATGAGAAAACAAAGAAAAAGAAGATGTCATGGAGAAAACAAGGAAATGGTGGAAAGGAAAAGAAAAATGAGAAATGAGAGAAAAGTAAGTCTAGCACGCAAGCGAGAAGTGGAATAAAGTTGTTATTCCTCATCACTCCCAAGGCCAAGATAAAAATGGATAAAATCGAATGAGAAATGGGACTTTTTCTTGAACTTCTCCAATTTTTTCAACCTAGCGACAAGAGCTCTAGAGACAAAGACATTCTCTAGAAAATAACCCTCCAACCTCTGTTGTACAGAGAGAAATAAAAGACTATGAGAGACTGTAAAATACTTATATTATAGTGGATTTGCCCTCCAAACGACCCGTGTACGTAAGTCCAGTGCCGAACTACTTAAATATGTGTTTCTATTTCCATTTATATTTCCTTCATTTATTTTCTATTTACTACTATGGATGTATGTACAGTCACCATACAGTTGCTCTGGACCGCTATCGAAGGCTCCAAACCACTTTGATTGAGGCACGAAATGTCATTTTAGGCTGGGAATGACTTTTTCTCCTATTCTGGTATATTGTGCAATTTGTTGGCATTAACATTTGGCGCCGTCCGTGTAATCGATTTCTTTTCTACACCGAAAGTGGCAGAATTACGATTTTCCAACGTGCGAAATAATCTTAGAGGAAGCAAATAAATTTTCCCCCAGATAAGTGTTCTTAGTCTTTCTTACTCTAATTTTTATTAACATTGTTACAAAAATTGGGTGAGTAAACATTTCCTCACCCAAAAGGTTAAGAATATTGTGTATTTGGGTGCATAATGCACAAAACACTTCAATCTCCAATTGTGAACAAAGTTTCCCGGCCATGTAAGATCAAGTGTACTGTCCATTTAAGTTCACAGTACTGTGGCACGCAAAGTGCACATGTACCGTGTGTAGGGTCATGCACCCACTCTGCATGGCATGGACAGTGCCATGCACAGGGGCACTATGAGTGCACGTTATTGTGCACCCAGGAGGCCCACAACGGTGAGCCGTGGGCCCGACGACTTCTGCTGCCTCAACAGTGGTCCCTGACCCCTACAACAAGTAGCATCCTGTGCACCCAGAAGCCCATTGTGGCAACCAGCAATCACCATGAAGACCGCCGGCGCCTTTTAATGCAACCATAGTGGTCCCCGACCACTACGACCAGGCTCACGGTGGTTCACGACCACACATCCTATGCACGTAATGTGCACCCAGAAGCTCACGATGACTAGCCGTGAGCCCACTGTGGTAACCAGTAGTCACCACAACCATTACGACTGGGCACACGGTTGTCCACAACCAAGGGTCCATCATACGAAATATGGACCGAAGAGCTCACAGCGGCCAGCCTTGAGCCCAACAACCAACTGACAGCCACCACGTGGACTGTCAAAGGTTTCTGCCCACGTCGTGTCGGCCCTCGTCAACAGTGGCCATGCAGGGTATGGGCAACTAGTGCATGTTGTCGTGCACCCGAAGGGGGCCCCACTTCCAATAACACTCGCGAGCTAGTGAGCAGTTGTCGGCCACCACTAGGATCACTAGTGATCTCTGTCGCCAGCGAGGCACTCCACAGCTAAGCCGGTTCCTCGGCCACGAAGCCGGGCATGCATCCCGCCATGAATGCTAACAGGAACCATGCTGCCCTGTATAAGCGGGCACCGGCCATGCAAACCAGTTGGTTCAACCATCTTTCCCCGGCCACGTCCTCCACCACCTGGAATTCCTCAGCCTTGTGGAGTTGCTCCGCCACAGAGCACCACGGTTAGGTGGAATTGCTCGGTCATAGAGCTCTTCGGCTATGTGGAGCTCCTCGATCATGCATTCCTCGCCAACGTTATCTCGGCGAGGTGTTGCTTGGCCACAGCTTCCTTAGCTGCAATGAGTCCCTCAGCCATAACCACTCCTCACCATAACACCTCTCCATCATTGAGCTCGTTGGCATTTTTTGTAGCTCGCCACCCTCACGACGTGCCAGAGAAACAACCCTACCGCCTAGGAGACTGGACCATTGTAACCCATGGATGAACGACCATCCAACTAGGGCAACTCGACCACGTGCACCTTGCATGAGAATGTGCAACGTGCTCACTTTCAACATGCACCCAACAACCATGCAAGGCGGGCAACCCCTTGCCCGCCACGAAGCTTCCTCGCCCACGGAGTCAACTCACCAGCACCGGTCAAAGAGTGCAGTGCACTCAGACACAACTTACAACCACTGTGAGTAGGGGTGTAACCGGTCCGGTCCGGTCCGGTTTTGGACAAAATCTAGGACTGAACCGGTATGTACCGGTTTTGTATTTTTCAAAACCGATTACGCCCCGATTACCCTCCTAAACCGGTACCTCCGGTTTTACCGGTTTCCGGTCCGGTTTTCTGATTTTTTTTAAATGTAAAAAACATATAATATAGTGTTAATTCTTATTATAAAATGTTATTAAAAATTTAATATATATATTATGTTTAAAGCATATGATCAATTAAATTTTCATCTTTAAGATTAAACTTTTATTTTATAAATTATAACAACATTATCTTATATATAATTATATTAATAACATATAATCAAATAAATTACAAATGTTCATATTTAAGATTAACATTTTATGTTATTATTTATAAATTATAATATGAAAATTTTTCATATATGATATATAATTATATATATTATATATAAAAATTTAACATATAATTATATATTATATATATATTATTTGTATAATATATAAAATTAATTTTTATATATTTTTTTTCCAACCGGTCCGGTCCCGAAAACTACGGAACCAGAACCGGACCGGAACCGGCCGGTTTTTATAAAATAGGAACCGGTTCCGGACCGGACCGGTTCAAAACCGGACCAACCGGTCCGGTTCGGTCCGGTCCGGACCGGTTTTCCGGTTTAAATTTACACCCCTAACTGTGAGTCTCTAGCCACATATTGACCAACTAAGTTCCTCAACAATATATATATATATATATATATATATATATATATATATGAGAGAGAGGAGAAGTAAGAAACAACAACCAGTAGCAGTCAATTTCAGTCAATCAAAGGTCAGCTACAACGGCTAAAACACCCTAGTTTGTTTCTCTCAAAATTTGTGTGAATTTCATTTTTACTAATAAAATTAGTTTTTGGAGTCTCTCTTCACCAAACTCCTCGAGGAGGTTTCACGGAAATCCTGGTGTCAGCACACCCTGGGAACATACTCTGTCAGAACTCACCCACGTAACGCGAGACATTGAATACATAGTCCTGCTCGATATCACGGGCACCCCGGATCTTCATCATTGCAAAAACATGCCTACCCAAAGGCTTTATCGGTGCGCCTCAAACCTTCACCACGCTCTAGCAAAAAGATTCAGGTTTGCAAATCTCACATTTGTGATTTGGGTTATTTACGCTAACCGATTTGACTTTTTTAGCACGGTCAAGCACAACAATACTAGCACAACATCTTCTTCATCAAACGCTGAGTGTTTACACTCGTGTTATAACCGCCGCCAACGAGTTACCTCCGGGAACGAGCCTCCGAGCTCCACAACCACCTCGCACGGGTTACATTGGGGAATGAGTCGACGAGCTTAACAACTGCCTAATATGGACCTAGGGGTCGACGGGTTCCCTGACCACTTAGTGCGAGTTACTACAAACAAACTCTAGTATTAATACCAAAATAGAAACGCCAACAACAGTTCATATTAAGGGATGAAAATTCGCTAACACCATAAAAAATAAAAAACGATCAGTAGAATATGCACTATTTGTTAACGACAAAATGATCTCATGCAATCTATCAGGCAAATGTCCATACAAGCAGACTCAAAGTCGAGTCTCTTGAATCGCGACGAACAATGGCTTTGATAGTCTTTTGACTGCTTCGACCCTCGCCCACAAGCACAACAAAGTCGAGTCCCTAGACTCGTAGCGAACTACGAGTGGCGATAATCTCTTGATTGCCCGACCCTCGCGCCCAATCTGAACTCTGTGCAGTCGAGTACATGTCCTACCCAAGTCGAGCTCCGCGTTCGCAACTAATGTGGTCGAGCACATCTCTCGCCTAACTCCCCAAGCCGAGCTCTGCTTTCTCATTTAGCGCGTTCGAGTACATCTCCCGCCGAGCTCCTCACTCGCACTTAGCACAGCCGAGCACATCTCTTGGCTAGCTCTCCGAGCCAAGCTTAGTGCTCGAGTACATCTCTTGCCTAGCTTCGCACTCATAAATATTTATCACTTAATGCGAGGAAAACAAAAAGCGGGAGACCCGTTTCCAAAATTTATTTTTCTACAGTTTTATGCAAGCTATCTTTGTTGCAATTAAACTTAAATATTCTCAAGGCTTTCTTTTTGAGAAAATTGACCTTAAGAATTGCGAACAACTGAAGGAGAGTAAAATATCCCCTGACCCAGTTAAACCAAGCCCAACCTATCACAGAGCTCTCATTAGAAGACAACAGAATGAGAGAGAAGGAATAGACAAAAAGGAGACAAGGAGGGGATAAAGAAAAAGAAAATGTTAGAGGAAAAAGAATGAGGAAAAGAATGAGGTGACAGAAAGGAAAAATAAAAATAAAAGAGAAAGTGGAAAAAAACAAGTCAGACGCGCAATCGAGGTGTGAAATCAAGTTGATATTCCTCATCACTCTCAATGCTAACATAAAATGGGATCAGATTGAATGAGAAAGGAGGCTTCTTTTTTAACTTCTCCCACTTCTTCAACCTGACGAAGAAAGCTCTAGAGACAAGGTCATTCTCTATAAAATAATCATTCAACCTCTATTGTAAAGAAATAAATGAAAGACTATAAAACATTCATACTATAGTGGATTTACCCTTCAAACGATCAGTGGACGTAGGTCCAATATTGAACCACGTAAATCTGTGTCTCCATCTCTATTTATATTTCCTGTATTTATTTTCTATTCACTGCTATGGATGTATGTACGGTCACTGTACAGTCGCTACGAACCGCTACTGGAGGCTCCAAACCGTTCCGATCGAGGCCTGGAATGTCACCGTGATCAGGAATGACTTCAATTCCGACTTGTTATGCAATTTTTTGGCATTAACAAAGACAGTATAGAGCATATTATTCACCTCTGTTTAGATTTAGAGATGAGTTGAGATGATTTTAGATGAGTTGAATAAAATATTATTTTTAATATTATTATTGTTTTGAGATTTGAAAAAACTGAATTGTTTATTATATTTTATATAAAAATTTGATAAAGTTGTAATAATGAGATAAAATGAGTTAAGGTGAGTCTTGAATCCAAACGAATTAATGATAGAATTTAATTTATAAAATTCAAAATCCAAAATTTATATTACAAATTAAATCATCCAATATACTAAACGATTATATAATTATTTAATTTAAAATAATGATAATTTCCTGTTCGAAAACGATACATAACGGGATCTCATCGACAAAGTTCTTTTTTTCTCTGTTCTCAACTTCTCACTCCACCGGAGCCCCAGTTCCACCCCCCCCGGCCGGCAGTTCCCCCGCGCCCCAGTCCCGTCGAGTTTCCGACAGCCCTCACCGACGTCTCCGACAGCCTTCTACCGCTAGGTATCTATACCTCTCTCTCTCTCTCTCCACTTTCGATCTTGCCCCAACTCATTGCTCTCTCACTGCTTCTACACATCGTCGATCGATATATATTACTCCTCGCCGCTCCCGTCACGACTTCTTTTAACTTTTCCACAGCTAACAACCTCGAAGAGGTACACATATCTCTTCCTCTCTCTCACAGGAATTTTTTTCGTTAGGGTTTTATATCCGACGCTCTCTTTCTGATGGTTAGGGTTTGTGGAAAGTACTCTGCTGTATCGAAAATTTCTTACTGATTAATCTTCAGTTTGGTTCCCAAAAAAATAACGAGAAGATACATGCAAATTATTGCGAAGAGTGTTTATTTGTTGTTTTGGGTTATGGGAAGAAAAAATTATTGTTTAAAACGGGCTAAAATGTTGTATTGGGTTTGATCTAGTGACTTCGAATAGATTATTGGGTCCATACGATTGCACTTTGAGCAGCCAAACGAAGCTATGCAATATCTTTCGTTCTTGGAACCCTATTGGATATAAATTTTTGTGAAATTTTCGATATAATCCCTAGGGGTTGGCTCAAATGGCAAGGGCTTTGGTCTCGGTGTTATACTCTCTCCAGGCTCAAGGTTTGAATCCTCTTAAGTGTAAATAATTTCTAGGGGCCATCGGACTGGGTTAATTTTTCCTTGAATTACCTAACACTTGCAGAAAATTCCTTGCCGATGGCCTGTGCATCCCAGGATTAGTTGAGACTTTGTTCTCGCACACCCAGTGCCAATAGAAAAAAAATTGTGAAAACGTGAGCGAGCTTCACAAATTTTCATACTATTGACCTTGAGCTCGTGCTTGATAATGCCTAAAATGTTCTGCTGGTTCCTGATATAGTTATTTATTTATCTCTTTTGTATTTTTGTTCTTTTTTAATAGTGAGGGAAATGGATGGTCTAATATCGGTTTTATATTTTCTTTTAGTTGTGATGGACATGGAATTGAGGGATAATCAAGATGATTCTCCAGTGAGAGAACATTGGGATGGAGGAGCTTACGACGATTTAGAACAGAATGGAACTGATAAATCAAGCAAGCACCGGAGCAAAGATAGGAAGAAGAGTAGCCGAGGGGAAGACAAGGAACATAGGAGTAAAGACCGAGAACGGTCAAAGAGAATTAGTGACGATGTTTCAAAGGAAAGGGAAAAATCAGCCAGAGATGCAGAGAAGGATCGAGTGTCAAGCAGGGATAGGAGGAAAGAAGATAGGGATGAGTGGGAGAAGGATAGGAGCAGAGATATTAAGTTGAGGGAGAAAGACTATGAACGTGAAAGATATAAAGAAAAAGAGCGTGATAGGGATAAAGATGGAAAAGATCGAGGGAAGGACCGTGAGAGGGAGAAGGAGAGGGAAAGAGAGACAGATAAGGATAGTGATCGAGGACGTGAAAAGGAGAGAGCTAAGGAGAAAAACAGGGAGAGGGATAAAGATAAAGAAAGAGAAAAGGAGAGAGATAGGGCGAGGGAAAAGGAAAGGGAGAAGGAAAGAGAAAGACATAAAGATCGGGAGAAGGATAGAGAAAGCTTTAAGGATGCAGATAGGGAGAAGGGAAAAGATAAAAATAGGGAGAAGGAGAGGGAGGCAGATCAAGATAAAGAGAGGTCAAGAGATAGAGAAAGAATGAGCAGGAAAATTCCAGAGGAAGATTACAATTGGAGCAAGGATGAAGAGCCTAAAATGGACTATGAAGAAAATAAGGTTAGGGATGCTTCAAAGCAAGGGAAGGTGTTCCATCACAGTGAGACTGAAGAAAATGCTGAGGGCCACCTGTCGGCATCAGAGCTTGAGGAGCGCATCTTGAAGTTAGTAAATCTTTATTTTTGCTTTATTTGTGCATATTGGCATATGAAATTAACAATTGTAATGCTTGAGATTCTTTTTCCCACAAATCCTACCTTAGTTTTGTGAAACAATCACAACCATTCTTTTGTGCTACCCTTGTTTCACTTGTCTTTTTCCAGTAGCTACTTTGTTCTCGGCACCGTATGAATTTGTATTTTGGTCACTTTTCTTTCTAGTCTTCAATTGGATATTGTGTCCTATTCTGATTTTTTTTTTTTAAAAGTGTTGTGTAATTATTTTGGGGAGTCATTTACATCATATTTAATTTCTTTCGTAGGTTTTGTTGCATCTGTTGGTGGTGTGACAAGCCATTTAAGTTTCAGAAGTTTGAAAAACTATATTTTCTAACCATTTGAAATAGTATGTTTCTACAACCAAATTTTATGTAACATGAATATATTTCTTTACTTCTTGTTTTAATCTTTTTATTCAGGAAGAGAGAAGAGAGATTGAATAAAAAATCTGATGGTGTTTCTGAGATTTTATCTTGGGTGAGTCGGAGTCGTAAGCTTGAGGACAAAAGGAATGCTGAAAAGGAGAAGGCCTTCCAGCTCTCTAAGGTCTTTGAGGAGCAGGTTAGTTTTGTTTTTGTAGTGTCTATTTGTACTTCGTTTTACAAGATGATTGATTTCATGTGAGAATTTTCACTAATGTCATGGTATGAGTTTTCTCAGGACAATATTGGTCAAGGAGACAGTGATGATGAAGAACCAAGCCAGCGTACTGCTCGTAAGAGTTCTTACTCTTTGAAGTCTTTTTGTTTATTCCATCAAATTGATTTATTGGGGGTCTGGGTCACATGGAATTGAATCTGTCCAGCCTGTATTTTATTCATTTTGAGTGCACAGTTAGACTGATTCAAATACTGTACTCATTTAGTTCTATTGGGGACTCATGGAATTTCCTAATGATGTCCAAGTACGATAATAAAAATAATCAGCGTGTCTGCATGTGCATGCATGTGTTAATTGGTCTGAATGAATTCGCTTATGTTCATGATTTATGCTGACTTCTGGTATCTGATCCGTAAGCTAATGGTTCTGGTTGATGGGTTGCTACATTGCTGATCCAGACTGACATTTTTTTAATCTTATCACTTGGCAGATGATCTGGCAGGAGTTAAAGTTCTCCATGGCCTTGACAAAGTAATGGAAGGTGGGGCAGTTGTTTTAACGCTCAAAGATCAGAGTATACTTGCAGATGGGGACATCAATGAAGGTAAAGCTTTTCTGGCGTAACTTTTTGCTTTTCAGAGCTCAATTGTCTTAAGATGACTTGACATTTTAATGTAACAGACGATTTTGGTCTGATGTGACAGACACGGATATGCTTGAGAATATTGAAATTGGAGAGCAAAAGCGGAGGGATGAGGCATACAAGGCTGCAAAGAAGAAAACAGGGATCTATGATGATAAGTAAGATGAATGTTGGGATCAATACTTTATTCCAATGGCCAGTTGTAATAGAACTCAATGGATTTAGTATCCATGACTTTCTTGTATCAATTGTTAATCATGCTTAGGTGTTTCCCTTGTGACCCGTGTACATGGGCTATGCTTATTGCAATCATTAAAATTTCTTGCTTACCTATCAAAAATTGTTTTTCTGATGTCTTATCATTCATAATCATACCAAAAATGGCTAATGACACTTTCCTTGTGATGCTTTAGGTTTAATGATGAACCCGGAGCAGAGAAGAAAATGCTACCACAGTATGATGATCCCACTGCAGATGAGGTTTATTTTTGCTTTTACCTTTTGTGCTTTAGTTTTTTCCTGAGCTTTGTTTGCCTTTTTTTTAATTAAAATTACTGGGAGAAATTGTTGATCATGGACAGTGGTCTTGAAATATGTGCTTACTCGATTCTTATTTTCAGGGAGTAGCTCTGGATGAAAGAGGACATTTCTCTGGTGAAGCAGAGAAGAAGCTCCAAGAGGTAAACTTGTTATTCCATGTACAATATATTTGAAGATAAAGGAGGAGAGTGGCTCTCTTTGAGGATGGGGAACTTCCTATGCAGTAATGGCATTTTAAAAATCATTGTTTTGGTGACTTCTGTTTATTTGAGTTTTACTCCCATTCTTCCTTTCTGCCTTCTTTTTTTTCCCCTTCACTTCATTTGCACAGTTTGAATATTTGTGATGAAAGATGATTTTAAGCTTCTTTTCATGCTTGAATAATTTATTTCTTAATCAAAATTTTCCTTGCTTATGAAGAATATATTTTCCCTATTGCCAGCTCCGTAAGAGGATAGAGGGTTCTTCCACAAATAATCACTTCGAAGATCTCAGCTCAGCCGGGAAGATCTCATCAGATTACTTTACTCAAGAAGAAATGCTTCAATTTAAAAAGCCTAAGAAAAAGAAATCCTTGCGGAAGAAAGAGAAGCTGGATTTAGATGCCCTTGAAGCAGAGGCTCTATCTGCTGGTTTGGGTGTTGGGGATCTTGGTCCCCGGAAGGATGCAAGGAGGCAAGCCACAAGAGAGGAGCAAGAAAGAGCTGAGGCTGAATTGAGAAACAATGCATACCAGTCAGCCTATGCAAAAGCTGATGAGGCATCGCAATCACTGCGGTTGGAACAAACTCTTCCTGTTAAAGTAGAGGAAGATGAAAATCCAGTTTTTGCAGATGACGACGAGGATCTTTATAAATCTTTAGAAAGAGCAAGGAAAATGGCACTTAAAAAGCAAGAGGTGGAGGTGGCATCTGGTCCTCAAGCAATTGCACTTCTTGCCACCACTAACACCAGCAGAGAAACTGCTGAAGATCGAAACCCCACTACTGGAGAGTCACAAGAAAACAAGGTCGTCTTTACAGAGATGGAGGAGTTTGTCTGGGGTCTCCAGCTCGATGAAGGTATTAGCTGGGAGCCATTTTTATTAGCTGGTCAAAATTTAGATTTAGTTGTTACTATTTCCCTTTCAAATGTGTCCTGGTATTGTTGCTACCAATTTACATGTGATTCCATTTACGTGTCAATTTCGAACCTTTTCCCTCTGGCATTCTAAGATTTTTCTATTTTCTTTTCAGTCTGCCAACTTTTTTGCTTACAGCATGGTGGCTATATGACTTTATTTGGATGTGAATTTGTATTATCTCTATCTGCACCATCTAGAAGATTAAGGGGATGTTTGGGGAATGAGATGAGATGAGATGAGATGAGAATTCTGTGAATAGTAGTGAAATGGTTTGAGTTAAAATGTTTTATTGGGTTTTGGGAAAAGAGAGAGAAAAAGTTGAATAAAAATATTATGAAGTTAAAATATTGATAGAATATAATTTTTTAATATTATATTTGTTTTGAAATTTGAAAACGTAGTATTGTTTTTTATGTTTTGTTTGGAAGTTTGGGAAAGTTGTAATGAGTAGATGAAAAAATTGAAGATTTCGAATTGAAAAGTGTTTGTATTTGAGTGATGTTTGGGAAGGAAATTACGAGAAATTATGAGATGAGATGGTTTGTGTTCACAAACAAGGGCTTAGAGTCTCTCCCTTTAAAATAACAGTTTACTTTGCTGTAGGTTTTGAAATCTTCCAATGCTTGTATAAATAATTATGTTAATATCTTTCATGTGCACTGTGGTAACACCTTCCTTTATTAATAAAATTTTATCTTACTCATAAAAACAAAAAAAAACAAAATTTTATCTTACTCATAAAAAAAAAAAACAAAATTTTATCTTACTCGTAAAAAAATAAATGTTAATAACTTTTACTTTTGCTATTGTTCTATCAGAAGCCCGAAAGCCTGAAAATGAAGATGTTTTTATGCAAGAAGATGAAGAGCCAAAAGTTTCTGATGAAGAAATAAAAGATGAAGCTGGTGGATGGACTGAAGTTAAAGATGTCAGTAAAGATGAGGACCCTGCTGATGAGGACAAGGAGGAGACAGTGCCAGATGAAACCATACATGAAGTTGCAGTTGGGAAAGGATTATCAGGTGCACTGAAGCTTCTTAAAGATCGAGGAACACTGAAAGAAAGTATTGATTGGGGCGGTAGAAATATGGACAAGAAAAAAAGCAAACTTGTTGGCATTGTTGATGATGATGAAGCAAAAGACACTCGTTCATCCACTTTGATCGATTATAAGAAGGAGATTCGAATTGAGAGGACAGATGAATTTGGGCGAATTGTAAGTGCTTCATTGTTTAAGCCAATATTCAAATTGAATTGTGTAAACATCATAGTTGACTTATTAGTTGCATAAAAAGAACATTATTGTCAACTTATCTTCTCTCATCAATGTGGTTTGACATAGTGGCCTGACTTAAATAAGGTACTCTTTTTCCCCCAATTAACTTCAGTGAGAGGAATTGACCATTGGAGTGGATGCTGCTTATGCTTGTTAGAGAGACAATTCACACAAGGTGCATGGTGTAGATATGGGAGTGAACCCAGTTGAAAGTTTGTTTCTTTAAAATCTGATTTTTAGGCAAATGGGCTGTTTTATGGATCTATGAATCTCACAATTGAGGGCTATATTGCATAAGTTAATGTTTGCTTGTCTGTTGGATTCTCTCTTTCTCTCTCTCTCCCCCACCCTCTTCAATTGGTTTAAAATTTTAAATCACATCCTTGATTGGAGATTATACAAAACAAACTGGTTACCACAGAGAAATTTTTTTACTTTTATTTTTTTAACCACACCATTTCGTGCCACTATGGTTCTTCTAATGGCTATGAAGCATGCATTTAATGCCATACTGTTATTTATTTGTTATATATTAAATTGTACTCCTAATTGAAGACACAGATGATGTCATGATAGCTAGTTGCTATTAATTTATGTATAGTGAAGATAGAGATGGGTGAGAAATTCAAGATAAATGTGGTGTTAAAAAAGATGGCTTCTCATATAAGGTGAAAAATTGACTACCTCAATGATTTTGTGAACTTTGAGACTGATTGTGGATGGCCATGTCAAAACATGTTGTCTTATCTGTGTCTATGAGTTAGTGTGTTGGTCAAATGTTGCAGATAAACGGAAGTTAGTCAAATATTAGTCAGTTGTAAATAATATGAGCCTCTTGCTTCCGGCTATATATTCCTATATGTAAGCCATTAGTTTTATGCATTTTTCTTTGTAAGTTTTAGTGTCTATTTGTGACTTGTGACCCTGTTTTTACCAGATGACTCCAAAGGAAGCCTTTCGGATGATTTCACATAAGTTTCATGGGAAGGGACCTGGCAAAATGAAGCAAGAAAAGCGCATGAAGCAATACCATGAAGAATTGAAATTGAAGCAGATGAAGAATTCAGATACACCATCAATGTCTGTGGAGAGGATGAGGGAAGCTCAAATGCAGTTAAAGACACCCTATCTTGTCCTTAGTGGTCATGTTAAACCAGGGTATGCTTTTGTTCTTATTACTTCATCTGTTCACTTAAAATCATTATCAACTACTAATGAATTTTGATATAAGGAAAGAATGTAGAAAAAATAGTTCTGACCATAAGAAGCATTTGCGATAGATTGGGTAGATAAAAAACTATATAGGCATGATACTTCATGTTACTATCAGCAACTCTTGCTCCCGAAACGAAGGCCATGTTTGGTTTAGTCCCATTTTCAAAATTTTTCTAAAATAAATTTTCAACTTCAAACCAAACAGCTTTCAATCTAAAAAATTTTTTACTATTTTAACTTTTATTCAACTTTTCATCAAATAATTTGCCTAGATTTCATTGAAAAGTCAAAAACACAAAAACAAAATTACCTTTACAAAAATGAAAAAACAAAATCCTAAAAAAGTTACATTTAAACATCTTTTCAAAATCCCAATACAAACATTTCAAAATAGTTTTTATTCAAATTTTCCTATCTATCTCCAGAAAACCCAATAAAAAACATCTAAATTTTTTTTAAAAAAATCCTCAAAATTTCATTTACAAACATGGCCAAAGCTTTACTGGATAGTTTTTGATAGTGTAAATTTTTTGTTGAAATGATGTGTGTGAATTTTAACAAATATCAGTTTACTTCCACAGGGATCTCTTTGGGGATCTACCCACCCAAAATTGGGGGGGTGCTGGGTTAGGACTTAGGAGGCTAAACAATTAGTTAGGGCTTGGCACTGCAATTTTCATGTTTATTAATTAAATATGGTGCCTAACATTTTATTCCCCTTTCTGTTCCAGTGCTAGTAGTGGCGCTTACACTTTCCCACATTTGTTGTGGAATCTAGGTTGCTGTCAGATGATCATGATGTCTTCACTGTATTGGTCCATATTAAGGAATATTTATTGGGGAAAATACGCTTTCCACCCTCCAACTAATTGATGTCTTACACTGTGCTCCCCAAACTATCAAAACTGACATTACATCTTCCAACTGCTAATTTCTGTGAAATAGCACACCATTTAGCCAAAAGCCTGACCCATAAGATGATGAAAACAGGTGGCATAATCTTTGACTTTTGGATCTTAGCTATTGGTGATAGTTGGGGAATGCAATGTGTTAGTTTTGGCAGTTCAGGGTACGTGTAAAACGGTTATTAATTGGAGGGTGGGAAGCGTTTATTCCAATGTTGATTTCTTGTTAGGCAGGTTCTAATCACTTGTTGAGTCACAATGTTGTTAAAAATAGATGACGGAGATTTTATCACAATGGTACAGCTATTTTGATGGTGGTGAACGTAAATTTGGTGTCCCTAGCTGGTAGATCATGATGATGTTGTGCTTGGATATCTAGACTTTTGGTATTTTCAGTTGATGGATAAATACATATGATGTTTTGCATCCCTTCAAAGAAAGCTTAGTTCTTAATCAAAGATTTGAATAAAAAATTATGTATAGTCTGTAGTTATATGGTCAAAATGGCATTTTTTAATGGCCTGAATTTTCATGACTTTCTAGTTTCCCTTACTTCAACCTAGATAGGTCTTATCTCTTGTATACCATCTTGTGTACTTGGGCTTTGCCTATCTCTATTAATATATCTTTGATTACTTATAAAAAAAAAATGGCATTATTTAAACATCAAATCACTGAAATATATCAACTCTTTTTTTATTTTTCCTGTTTTTTTCCAGGCAAACTAGTGATCATAGAAGTGGTTTTGCTACTGTTGAGAAGGATCTGCCTGGGGGCTTGACGCCCATGCTTGGCGATAGAAAGGTCAGTCAACTAGAAACATTTTTGTGATGCTATCCTCGCGTTTGTTATGTGCATTAAAAAATGGATGTTCACACAAAAGTTGGAAAGTGAGGAACTATCTTTTTTCAGTCTTGTAGAAATTTTCTAAGGAACTTTTTTTGTTTTTCAGTCCTGTAGATGTTTTCTGAGGAATTATCTTTGAACTTATCAGGCCCTTTTGGTTTGATATAAAAATAGAGTTTTAGCATTGGTGGCTGCAGTTTTCTTCTGTGGATGGTTTCACTAGACCTGCTTCTATAATTATGAAATAAAAATAAGCTTAAGAACTGTTCCTAAATCAGAAATAGGTCCTCGCTTTGTACACCTCCTGTGAACTGCCTGCTTAGTGCATGCTGGGAAATGCATGCCATGGTGCTTTTGTATTTTGGATAGAAGTTCTAGTTCTTTAACACCAATCCTGATAAGTTGAATCTAGAACGTTAAAATTTTAAAAACTCCTCGTCATATTTCAAAACGTAAGAGAGTAGGGTGCTAGAGAGATGGAGTAGCCTGTTCAAAAAGGCTGGTTTTTCTGTGACTAAAAAGGTTGAGAATCTCATCTTCCCATCAATAGCCATTCCAACCATAATTTTAAGTATCCTTAATTTTGTTTCATTATTTATCTCCACATTGCAAATATTGATTACAAGATGCAATCTTTTGTAACCTATCAGAAAAACAATTGAAAAAAAAAAAACTTTCAAAAATATTTTTTTGTCCATCTTTCAGGTTGAACATTTCTTGGGTATAAAGCGTAAAGCTGAGCCAGCAAATTCAGGTGCGGCAAAGAAGTTCAAACCTTGATGGTTCTTTTTGGCGGAGTTTTGGAGTGGAGTCAACGCTCTTATTCTAATTTTAGTGCCAGCAAAGGACTTCAGTGAGTTGGTTTATGTGGCTACTGGCTGATCTGCATCTCTGCCACTGACGACTGTATGTATATAAATTGAAATTGTTAGTTGTAACTCGTAACAGAAAATATCTATGATCTGAAACTGCTTGGTGAGATTTGGCTGTGGGGGTCTACGGCTATATAAAATTCATAGCAAAAAGTTTTGCTCATATTTTGTATACTTGGAACTCTTTACACTCTACTCGAGCAGGTTTGCTTTACCCTTCCCTACCCTCAAATCTCCCAAATGTTGGATGGACATGATTTTATAGGTAACTGTTGGGGAGTCCAGATGTGAAATTGCATGTTTTCGGCTAAAATATTCGTTGGCCTGAACCATAGCTCTTTACATCAAAGACGGGGCTCGACACCGTCAACACGTTGAAGTTATTGTTTAAACTTATATTGGTTTTCATTTTTCGTTTGCGAGGATTTTCCCAACTGGATCCAGATATAAGATTTGCTTCAGATTTGCCCAAATTTGGCCGCTGTTTATCTGCGTGTGCATGAGTTCGTGTAAATAGCATGTTGTTACATGATCCGGGCGAGTTGCGTGCAATCGAGCATTACTAGTTATTTTTTAGCCAAAATTTGACCAGAAAATTTACTTTTTCAAATTTAGCTAACTAATTTTCAACACCACCAAATAACACTCTTTAAAATCTATCATTATTTTATTAAAATATCTATTTTAGTCTTTTTATTTATTTTAATTCTAATGGTAATTGGATATTTATTCCTTGGTAAAAAAATGCATATTAATTTTTTAACATTCATATTATTTTAACGAATGTAATTTTTTAACCGTCTTATTTTTTAAACAATCGTATTTTTTTTAACGGATATATTTTACTAACAGCTATATTACTCTTATTTTAAAATTTAAAGTCAGGTGTAGCTATCAAGAAACATAATACCACAACGTCAACAAATCCCAAAAGGCAAAAGAAATAAAAGGGATGCACAACTGAGAGAGTCGATCAGAGTCACAAAACCTTCTCTCTCTTCCTCCTCTCTATAATCTCGAGCTTTTGCTTATGGCAGTGAACAAGCTGCCAAACCCACAACCCTTCAAACAGACTGACTGCTTGCTGCTGTAGTCAAACCCCCAAAATCCCCCAACCAGCATTAATTCCCACCTCCAGCTTTAACCCCCCATTCACCCTTTAACCAAAAGTCTTTCAAATCGAATAAACGAAAAACAATACCACTAGTTTCAAACAATTGAGTAATGTAGTTTTCCTTGAACGGGTCAAAATATAGTGGGTTTAGAAATCTCAAACCTCTTCATAGTGGATGTAAAATATTGATTTAATTTTATCCGGCAAATACAAAATCAAAGAAAAAAGAAGATGTGGAAACGCACTAACAGTGTTGATGTCGTGTTTCGCACATCCTTGAGCCAGGCTCCAAACAACTTAGGTCTTCATGACAGGTCCTACAAGGAGAAGGATGAATGCGGCTTGAGAGGACGGCCTGGGGGCCAGGGAGCCTCCGATGCCAAAGTCAGTAAATATTTTTGGAGTATAGTAAATAAGTAAGGAAACTTCAAAACCAGCAAGAATCTTCAAACTTGGGATTAGCTATTTATACTAGAAATTCGGTGAGCAAATTAGGTCTGTTGCTATGGGATTTGGAGTCCTCGTACTATTCATTCTGTCAGATTCTTTAAATGTGGCGTGGTCTTGCGACGGTTCCATTAATGTGGTGTGCTGCCCGGGCGACAGAGCCATTAAATGCGGCGTGGTTCTCCAACTTTCTTCCCTTGGTCTACTCTTCCCCTGGTCCGTCCATGCTTTCCCTGTAAGTAGATCGAAGATCCTCCGCATGTTGCGCCTGCCAAGTGAGCGAGCACTTGATGTTTGGACATTACTCGAGGGATCTTAGACCATCGAGTCCCGACAAGTCCCATCTCCTGTTGCACTGTCTCCAACCTCAGGTTGTGTACAGGGGGTTCTTTTAGCAGGCCGGGTCTTTTTCCTTTTGTCTTGGGCCGGGCTTGGCTTGGCTTGGCCTCCTGGGCCTTGAGTAGGGGAGGAAATCCTCCATACAAATAGCATCAAGCAAGGGAGAGTGGCTCAAGAGTTTTTTTTTTCAAGAGAGAGTGCACTGAAAATGGTAGAAATTCCCTTTGCTACAACCCAATAAATGAAATGAAATGCATGAAATAGAGATGAAATGAAACTGAACACACACGAGTTTGGGCGACCTCTATTTCCAACTGGCCAAGGGCTGGGAAGAATACAGAGATGAGAGAAGAGCATCAGTAGCGAGAGAGCGGACAAGAGAGAGAAATTACTTCTCGCCAAAAACAATGTAATATTTTTACAATAATAGATAGCAAGCTGAATCTCTTGGCCAAATTTAGAGCATTAATAGTGGCCTAGTTATTTTTTAGCCAAAATTTGATTAGAAAATTCATTTTTTCTAATTTCGCTAACCACTTTTCAACAATCCCAAATAACAAATTCTCTAAAATGTATCACTATTCCATTAAAATATCTATTTTGGCCTTTTTATTTATTTTAATTCTAATGATAATTAAAATATTTATTCTTTATTAAAGAAGCGCACATTACTTAAGCACCGTAAATATAAATAATAAAAAAGTCTAAGGATGATAATAACAAAATCGGTGGTCAGAGAGATAGCCCAGTGCACTACCGAAGAGTCCAAATTTGTAGATATTTTCACTAATAATCATACCAAAAAACCAAACTGGAATCGAAAGGCATGAAAATAGAATGGAATAGTGATAAAGTTGAAGGACAATCACTTGGGAGGTTCTGAACTGGTAAAAGAAAACAATGAAACCGAAAATAATAAAACAAGCCAAAATAAACGCACCGAACAAGCCAAAAATAAAATACTCGTGCCAAAAACAATGAATATTTTAATGTAAAAATATATATGGCCAACTGAATCTCTTGGCGAAATTTGGCCAGTTGAAATAGCCCAAGCCAAAAATACTGTAGATATAGCCAGTTCATTATTTGCTATATTTTGAAGGAAATGGCCATACTTGAGCTAAAGTTTAACTTTATTCAGTCCACTACTAATCCTCTAAGCCAGCCGAAATACCCGAGGCCAAAAATATTATAGATATAGCCAGCTTATTATTTGCTATATTTTAGAGGAAATGGCCAAATTTAGACCAAAATTCAACTTTAGCTAGCTGCTCTAAAGCATTATACCTCGTCTCTAGGTACATATATATTAGAGTTATAATGCTGCTCCTCAAGTTTAGTCGTTACAGTTACTAATTATTACTACGTTAATGTCTAGTTGGTTATACAGCTCAAGTATATACTACCGGGGCGTTTGGATGAATGTATTATTAAGTTTTATTTCCTTTTATTTTATTTTTCTGAGCAGCATTATCCCGTTTATTTATATATTAACTCGTGTATATTTATGTCACCATTATATATTTTTTACTTTGCTGAAAAATAGAATAAATATTTAGAAAGCATTGTATACCACAAAGAGCTTCAACTACTCCGAATCATTGCAACCCCCACCGAGAATGGATTGATAAAAGTCACAGTGCAATTTTTTTTTAAACGTTTTTTTAAATTCCTAGTTAAAAAAAATCACAAACTCATTAAAAAACACTTCTTTAATCATTAATTAAAAAAAAAAACATTCGGTGGGTTTTGTCTGTGATATTCCTCAGTGGGAATATAATTTCCCTTACCATCTTTGCTTCCAGGTCCAGGTGACATCAATTCACTCGGCCAACAGAGTGGTTAAAAAGTTTCTTACCGAGATATGCGATGGTCCACTGGTTTTGAAACCTTTACTTTTCGAGCTAACTTCTCATAATCTGTAAGAGGATTCAGCCTCATGTAGTGGAAAGTGAAAGGCCAAAGAATAAAACAAATTCATGTATAAATTATAGAATATAAATATCAGGATCAAGGGGTGAAGAAAATCGGCGGCAAATGCCTTTACATTACCAAGAAGAACCAGCAGCAAAGCATTCAAAGAGGCCGCACGCCATATAACATCAGAAACTGTTGGTATATTACATCAAACTTTGTAACAACAAATTGGGATACGCAACACTACCTTGCATTGTCACCAAGAATCTACTTGGACAGGTATTCCCTTCGGCTCTTGATCGTGACCTTCTTCCTCGTTTCTGGATCAACTTTATCCAGGTCTGAAGCAGTTCCAAGATAACCATAAAAGATCCTCGTTTTCTCTCGTGTCTTCTCATCCACCCGCATAAGGTTTGGGTTTTTCTCGTCGTCTCTGCTAAACGTCAAGGGCTTTACACGAGCCCAAGCATTCCTTCCATGATTTTCTTTCTCGAAGAATTCTGCAAGCTGCATGGCCTCCTTGAGGCCTAATTGATCACCAGAAAACTTAACCAGTGTTATACCCAGATGACCATCTTTCCCATACACAGACTTTGACTTGCCACCCCCAAATCCAAGATCTGAAACATGAACACAAACGGTTTTTTTTTTTTTTTTTAAAAAAAAAAACATAGTTGTCAATAAACTTGTCAAAAGGAATCCATTAATTCATAGTTAAGAGTGCATAAGGATCATCGAGGATAAATGTAGAATTGTAGAATTATCTTCTCAGATTCCACCCGCGATTGAACTCCATATCAATGCATCACAATACAAGGCAGTTTCCATAAACCATAAAAACCACCGGTTTCACATACTCTAAAAGAAAACCAAGGCCCCCCCAAAAGATCCACTATCATTAGAATCTTAACAGTTCTCACTGGATGCCTACGTGGCTGGGCAAAAGAAGCATAAGAACAAAAAAAGAACAAAAAAAACAACTCTACTACCATATGATATGAAAGCAAAACACAGCATTTAAGTACAACTGAAAAATATACTCAGAAAATGTCTCAGATAGGAGATGAGGAATAAACAAAACATGCAAATCGAGGCACTATAAATGCTTAAAGGAATCAGTAAAACATTATAACGCCCTATAACAGGACAGAACGTAAAACACCCTAGCAATAACTATTATGTAACAAATTGTCCAACATTGACAGGAAAATAAGGAACCGACTATCCATTTACAAAGGTTAGGATCATTGAAATACAATTTACAAACCATTAGGTGGTTCTGCCTAAACAAACAAAATCTAATTAGATTGGCCAGCAACTACTGATGTGGGAAGCTTCAACTTGCTTGTTTTAGCTCTTTGATTAGTAAGTATTAATATATAAGTTAAAGAAAAATCAAATTATTTTTATAAGTGAGGAAAAAAATCACATTCTAACCTAGAAGCTTGCTCAGAAAGCTAGCAGGTCCATTTCATAAACATGGAAGCAGCATCCATCATTACCATAGCAAGATGCCAAAACAATCACGACAATAAAGCATAATAACCTCAAAAGAAATAACTCAAACTACATCAAAGACACTGCTACTGCAGGACTTGTGTACTTAACAATTTTTGCATCAATGTCAAGGTAGGGAATAATGATAAAAGTATATATCATCAATAAGATCTAAGCTAGTATCCTACTGCTTTCGTAACACAACTGCACAATAGCCGTCATTGACATATATATTCATCAGTCAATGAATAATCTCTGTTTTTTTTAAGTAATCAACCAAATTAATCTAAGTTACGATTCCTAGTTCATGATCAGTGGATATGTGTAAACGTATAAGCTGTTATGATCAAACTATCAAAATGATTCAGGTATCGTGGACGGCGAATTCCTTTTCGGACTTTCAGTTGGGGCAACAAACACCGGCACATTGGATATCTCTCACCTCTTGTTTGCAGATGACACTCACTTTTTGTGAGGCTAAACAAGATCATGTTGGAGCTTTGAGGCCTCTTGTTTGCTTTGAAGCCGTCTTTGGATTGAGAGTGAATCTAGCTGAGTCAGAAATGGTCCCAGTGGGAAATGTTACTAGTATGGAGAATTTCCTCCCCATTGGGTGCCTCATTCAAGGCCAAGTCTATTTGGGATGGGCTGATTGAAAAATCAAGAGAAGGTTGGCAAGTTGGAAAAGGATGTATCTATCTACCTTGATCAAAAGTACTATTTTCAACTTGCCTAGTATTTCTTGTCCACGGTACACACCCCAATCTAGGGAGGCGGGCTGGGAGTATGGAATCTGCTGGTTTTCAACAAGTCTCCATTAGGAAAGTGGTTGTGGAGATACCAAATAAAAAAGGGGGGGCCTTATGGAGAGCCGTAATTGATTCTAAGTTTGGTGGGGCTTGGGGTGGATGGTATTCGAATAAGGTGAGTGGAGCACATGGGGTGGGGCTTTGGAAGCATATTAGAAGAGGATGGGTGCTTTTTCTAGGTACACTTGCTTCAAGGTGGGTGATGGGTCCAGAATTAAATTCTAGCATGATCTCTGGTCTGACAACAGGGTCCTCAAGGAAGCCTTCCCAGAAATCTAACACTGTATTTTCATCTTCACACACTATTCAAAAGATAACAAGTAGTTCCACTAAATAGGAACTCAGCTTAATATATTCTCACTGACCACATAATTTATCTATTACAGTTCACTTCCTCTCCCAAGCATTTTTGTTTTGTGGGGAGAGAGGGGGGTGGGGTGGAGGGGCTAAAAGCTCATCTCCAAAACCCATTCAACTTTTCTTGACTCAGCATGAGGAGGCCATTAAATGTTCAGAACACAAGCACTGATTCTAAACGTCTGAACCAGTATGGATATTTTAATACTAGTGAACTTTTTTTATTGGCACCACTCATTTGAGAACAAAGTCCCGACTAATCTTAGGGGTGCACAGACTCTTGGCAAGGACTTTCACACAAATGCACCTAAAGTAATTCAGGGGAAAATTCCCTCATTCCAATAGCCCAAAATTGTTTGCGCTTAAGGGCAAAACTGAAGGGAGCATACCACCAAGACCAAGGCCTTTACCATGAGCCAATCCCTAGGGGTTAATGCTATAGAGAACACTTGGGAGTCAAATCTCTTAAAAAATAAAAAAAAATCAAAGCCAAGCATGAACTTATGTAAATGTTAACCAATGCTTGGAGAGAGTGGAGTTGGTGGACCCACCAGATACAGAAATAGGTTAACACATTTTGGAATTAAGTAGACACAAATGGCAGCTTTGGGAGGTTTGGATAGTAAGTTGAGACGAGATGAGATGAAAGTTGAATAAAATATTGTTAAAATGTTATTTTTTAATATTATTTTTGTTTTGGGAGTTTGAGAAAGTTGTAATGATTAGATGAAATGAGATGAGATGAGTGAAGAGGCTTCTTGTATCCAAACAACCCCTAATCATGATTAAAATACCATTTCCTGTAACAAAAGTACAACCAACGGATCACGTGGATATAGCATACTGAAAAAGATATAATAAGCTGATCCAAATCCAGTTAAACCAGTGATTTTATTTATGTTTGGGGATCTGCCTGTGAATTAGTATGTTGACTGAACCAATAAGGAAGAGAAAATGTTCGGAAAGGCACATTCAACAGATGCAAATCCACAAGGTGAAAATCCAGACAGGCTTGCATCGGTGGAAAACAGCACCCCATTTATAGACATGACAGAGGCACGAATGTGATACCTGAGATTTTGTAGATTGTGAGGTGATCTACAGGCATACATTGAGTCCCACATTAGAAACATACCAAGTCAATCTAGGCTATATAAACAATTAACTACTTTTGTAGAATCATACAAATGCAGATAGTGCATCAAATCATGAATAGAATAGAAGTCAAGTTGGTAATGCCAGGTGGCATACGGGTACTACAACTCCCCTTCCTCATCTCGGGTGCCTAGGTATCCACAATGTAGGCTCTAACAAATACATCAGGGTATTTCAATAGGGAAAATTATGTGGTTTGCGATGTGCATTGTGTGGACACATGCAAGTCCCATATCAAGTATATACAAGGCTGATCAAGCTACATAAATGCTAATGGGAAACCCCCCAATGGTGACTGGTCCTTTAATATCATGCAGATCTAGCTAGCGCACCCCCAGGTTGCACTCTCAATCAATTATAACATAAAAAGAAAGAAACAAAAATCACCGGAGGAAGAAAAAGATGGGGAAATAGGGGGCAAAGGGATAATCGTATAATCTTACTGGCAGTTGGACAATAACAACCATAAAAAGGGCCTGCAATTGTTTTTTTAAGTAATAGTTATTTCATTAAAAATACTTACAAAAAAAATTTCTTTCATTAAAAACACAAAAGACACAACCCAAGTACACAGGAATCATACAACATAAACCTATCTTGAAAGAGAAAAAGATAACAAAAAATTTTCAAACAAGGAAAAGCATGGAATCAGATCCGTGGTGTAGGTAGTAACAAAGAGCTTCAAGAACAGATAAAAGCTCAAGGTAATAACCAAGAGCTTCAATGCGAGATAGAAAGCTCAACAGTAAGAAATGCAACTCTTACAAGTACATCCATCAACAGAAATAATGTTAAATCTTGGTTATTTAATAAAGAAAAAGCTTAGACCCAAACCAAGCACCAGATCGAGCCTAATATTCTGTTAGTAGTAAATCTTGGCCACCAAGTTCCAATAATACATAAATAAAGACTTGGCCACCTCTGTTAATTTGGGGCCTCACATAAGCTCAACTTGACACAGACCTCATCCATAATCATCTTTAACCATACATTAACAACAATAGAATTTAGTAAGCAACCAACCAAACTGCACGGACCCATTCCTTCTAAACCACACCTCTAATTCTATACATTTCCTACCAAGATTTAAATACCTAGAATCAACCTCCTTCAAAGTGAAAGGTTTGGACCACAGTGCCAAGTGAAGTCATCCATTTGGAGACCTCATATCTCTCTTATAGTTTGCATCATCATTCTATGAACCTTCAATAGATTGATACAATTTTCTGTCATTGTATCTATTTTTATTCTTAATCAGGTGATTCTCTTATATTCGTCTTATTTATATGGGCTATGCCTGTAGTGTTCTTCTCTAAAATTTTAGATTACCCATAAAGGAATAAAGGTTTTCCAAAGAACCTCACAAAACCAAGACTGTCTTTCCTCTCAGGCTGGTTTTCCGAAGAAAGGAATGCTTGTGACATCTTATCAAAGCAAATAAATCTAAAATTAAAAAAAAAATATATCTCGTTAGAAGGGTAGCAAGACAGCTAAACTGGAGAGGTTTGCATATAACTTTTCCCTGGAATGGATATCCCTTTCTTGATAAGTAGAACGGATATCCCTTAGAATCTAATAAAGTTCATTATAAAAATATCATATGCATTCTGCTATAGAGGACGGCTGACAACTAAGATCAGATGCATGCCTCTGACCTACATGATCAGGGACCAACTTTTTGCAGGGACATTTTTATACAAATAAAATAAAAACGATAATATATGGAAGGGCACATTATACCTCTAATTTTATTATCCATTGTTTTGTTTCCCAAACCCTCCATGCGCCCATCCTTAGCCTTTCCTGTAATGGTATTATGAATAATCACCAGAGGTGGCCATACAATCAGATCATCCTGGTTTGCTATGGCTTCGTCGGCAGATAGAAACTGATATGCCTTTGAGCTATCAGGAGGCTTCAAATAGTTCCACCCCATTAACACGCACAGAGCTTTGTGTAAGCCCAAGTGATCCAGAAGCAAGTCAGCACTATCTGAGTTGTAAGCGTGCATTATGAGACCATGCATGTCCTCATAATCTTTTGAAGACCTGAAATAATGCACACCAAGGGCATTGAAGAATATATTTCAGGCTTTCCTCTCAGATATCAGTATCTGCCTACAAGTTTCAACTATAAGGGGGAATGAAGGCAATTGATTCACCAGTTTAGAGGAATAGTCAAGGCAAAGGTGAAAAGGCTAGGTATCAGGACTAAACAAAATCGTAGACTAGAGCTAGATAACAAGCATTAATTTATTAACTGCATTACAGGAACAATACTATATACAACAACAATAAAGTCATTCTATTGTGTGCACCCAAAAACAGGAAAAAAATGAGTTCATCTCTACATATGGAAAGATAATTATAAATGAGTTCATCTCTACATATGGAAAGATCTAGTAGAAAGTTAAAGTGAAATCATTCGACTTTCATTTGGGCGTGATGCCACAATTTTCTGCAATGATGCTCACCTGATGTGATGGATTTGTGCCTCCAAATCATAAAGAAAGAGTAGCACACAAATTGAAACTAGGGATCTCCAAATGCACACCAAAAAAACATGTATTATCATTCTTATAGACAGCTTTATTTCCATTAAATAAATAACAATAACGCGGCATGCCATCCATGAGTCACCAGAATCTGAGTGAATATGACCTACATAGAGCCAACAAGTTTAAGTACCATAACGAGTGCCAAATAAATCCATTCAATACACCAGCACAATTCTTTCTCTATATCTTTATATTGAAGCTGCAGTATCTGTCCATAGACAGCACCATAAAATGTTGGAAATGTTTAGGGATCATAGGAATGGATAGCAAATAACTAGGAACACTTTTTTTTTTTTTTTAATAAGTAGCAAATAACTAGGAACACCTGATAATTTAGTTAATATGGAATCAGTTTACGGCCAGTATTGCAGTGGATATAAGGTTTGATTTCTGTCAAATAAAACAAAAGGGCAATCAGCTTGAAACAACAGTACATAATGGCAGTTAAATACCAGAAGAAAAGGACAATTACGGTAATTGAACCCGTGTTCAATTAGATCAGACACAATCCAAGTCAAACAGACTGATAAACTAATCAATACATCATATTCCACATCTTATGCTCTACCACTACAATATCATTCTATCCAGACACTTTAAATATCATTCTATCCGTTTGATTATCACTTATAAAACTTAACATCCATGCGTTATACACAATCATCTTTTAAACCAGTGGGTAAATGAATTGAAAAAAAAGGATTATTTCTTTTTGATACGTAATCAAGAAATTTTATTCATAAAAAGAGAAGGCATAGCTCAAGTACATAGGAAATATACACAAGAAGTACTTAACTATACATTTAGTCCATTAAAATCAATGGCCCCGCCCATAAGAACAAGGTTTTAAAAAGGAGAACTTTAAACTCATCAGTTGTCCTCTCGCGATCCTCGAAGCTTCTACCATTTCTTTCCTGCCAAATGCACCAACACATACATATAGGAGTCATTCTCCAGATTGTTGCCACTTGTGGATTACCTTGGAGGCCTCTCTAGCTTGATATGACCCATGATAATTCAATCCCCGCAAAAAAATCATCCCACATGGTCCTGGCCACCTCACAATGTAAAAGTAGGTGGTCTACTGATTCCTCATTCTTCTTACACATGCAACACTAGTCCAACATCATTACCCCATGTTTCCTCAAATTGTGTGTAGTAAGCATCTTGCCCAATGAGGCTGTCCAAACAAGAAAAAGCTACTTCTAGAGGAGCTTTCGTCTTCCGTATATTCCTTCATGGAAAAATGGTCATACTCGAGCTCAGTAGAACTTGGTAGAATGATCTAACTGCGAATCTACCTTTCTTGGAGGGACTCTAGCTGATCTTGTCTATGGTACCCTCAATCACTTTTATGGAATACAGTAAAGCAAAGAACTCGATGATAACCTCCAACTCCCAATCTCGTGCAACCTTTAATGAAATCTACATTCCATTGAGGGGAGCCATGAGAGAAGACCAAGAGATTAGCTACTGTTGATCCTTCGCTCATACAAGCTTAACAATGCTAGGGAATGTGTCTTTGAGGCTTTGTTCACCACACCATTTGTCGTACCAAAATTTGACACGAGAACCGTCACCCACCACAATATGTGCATGTCTTAGGCAGATCTCCAGCATTTTCTAATGTTTTTCCATAGACCCACCCTGTATGGACTGTGTACCTCATTCGAGCACCATCCTCTCCAAGCCTCACCAAACTTGGAATATATAGCTGTCTTCCATAGACCCCCCCCCCCCCCCCCCTTCTTCTCTCTTTTCGTGTTAGTACCACCACAACCATTTACCCGAAAGAGCTTGGTTGAGCTTAATCAAGTTACGGATCCCAAATCTACCCCCAAATATTGGTGTGAACTTTTCATTATTGTCATGGAAGCTCTCGGCAAATTATTTGAGGCCTTGTGAAAGGTGGTTTTCTCTATGGCTTCTCGGCACGGAATGGTGATTACGGCTCTATTGATATTTCTCATTTTCTTTTTGCCGACGGTACTCTCATCTTCTATGGAGCAAATCTTGGGTACATCCAATCTTTGAGGGCTCTCGTCCTTTATTTTGAAGCTGTCTAGGGTTTGAGAGTTAATCTATCAAAGTTTGAATTGGTGCCGGTGTGGGTTGTCCCCAATGCGGTGAGTCTAGCCCGTCTCTTGCGATGTAAGGTACCTTCTTTACCCATGAAGTATCTTGGCTTACCGTTGGGTGCTTCCTTCAAATCAGAGGAAATTTGGAATGCCGTGGTTGAAAATGTGGAGCGCAGCTACGCAAATTGGCTTCTTGGAAGAGGTTATACTTATGAGGTAATTAAATTTAAGCAAGATTATAGCTAGGTATTAAATTTAAGAGTTCATTCGCGTTCTATGACCACACGATGCTATGGAGCATCTATCCGTTCTAGGACATCTTAAGTGTCCAATCTTCACTTCCTCAAAAAAAAAAAAAAAAAGGGTCTATCTGCAATTAGTTTTTAATATGTAATTGGAAACTTTATTGAGGAAAGCAAAAGACATAGCCCAAGTACACATTATGTATACAAGAGAAACACTTAATGCAAAGAAGAAAAATATACAAGGAAATCATAAAAACTTGGCACATTAAAATATATAACAGCTGCCTAGAGAAACAAACTATTGAAGAACATTTTAAGCTCTTCCATCTCCATTCACGATCGCGGAATGATCGGCCAAACAGAGGCTAGGTCTGCTTCCTTCCCACGACGTCCTTTCAAAATTTCTATAATTCCTATCCCTCCAAATACACTACACTCGACAAAAAGGAGCCATCTTCTACACCACATTAAATATGCATGTAGGTGTGGGTGTGAGTACACTGCTATGCATATTGCCTACGAAAATCAAAAGCATGGAGCCCAACCATTCAATTGCTCCACAGGTCTCGACACATATTCCAGGCAGAAAACAATTTAGAAATATCAAATTTGTGGTGACCTTGATACTATAAGCCACTTATCAAACAACTGACTACAAAGGGCATCCAGTGATTACAGATGGCGAGTAACAGAATAAAGGGTGGGTAACCCCTAAATATGCATCTAATCTATTAATGCATGAAAGAAGATAATGATACAATTGCAACTCTGAAATTCTAAATCAAGTATAAACATTCGCAACTATGCAGTTGGGAACTAATTCAAAATTAAAAAAAAAAAAAAAAAAAAAAAACCATAAATGAGATCTGATTGAAGGCGGATCACTGCACCATTCAACAACCAAGTTACAAAGCACAAACAAAAATTTAAAATACAAGAGACGATGCGATCACGACAGCATGACTCCAATGCAGTAGACATTAGACAACAGAGTTACTCTACCACTGATTAAAACACAGAGATCTGAACCATGCATACTGACTCATCATGCACTGGTAAGCATACAATTTAATATACTGAGATTCGAATGGGCTAACATTGAAGAAATTATCTTTCCAAATCTACCCCAATCCTACTAAAGCACAAAACGTGACTGCACAAGCTTATTTTCATGCATATCCCACATGACAAGTTCCGAAATAATCAGGCCTGCTAACATTTCAAAAAGTAAGATTTAGTGCAAGAAATGGTGCCCCTAGACAACAATAGCTGTAAAAAAGAGCATTACAACAAGTTAGCCAGCATTAACATTGATTGGAAACTTGATACATTAAACACGCTTATTCACAAAAATTTACACATTCACAAATACCAAAAAAAATAATCTGAACAAAGCCCTAGAAATCAGGTCATAATCATTGGACAGCTTTATGCCCAGGCATAGAAGCAAATATCAAAGCTAATACCTTAATCCATCTCCAATTAATTGCTATCGTTCTCTACATCTCTAAAAAATAAAAAATAAATAAAACTAGTTGCCATCATGATTGCATGCACATCATAATAGGAAAAGAAATATATAAAATACATAATGTAACGCCCCAATGGAAGGCCCAAACCACATGGCATATACTCCAAAAGGACTAGTCAATGATACAATTGGAGCCCTACTAGAACCTTATAAAGAGCAAGAACTTCTCCTTCCCAAGCACTGTGGGATCCCATACACCACCTACCCTTATCCATATCATATGGGGTATCACAATCTACCCCCCTTAAATTCCCGACGTCCTCGTCGGGCCTGTCCATTGTAGGTGGCACGGCTCAAGTCCCACATTTCTGGTTGGGATAGGCTTTGATACCATTTGTAAGGCCCCAATGGAAAGCCCAAACCACATGGCCTATACTCCAAAATGACTAGTCAATGATACAATTGGAGCCCTACTAGAACCTTATAAAGAGCAAGAGCTTCTCCTTCCCAAGCAATGTGGGATCTCATACACCACCTGCCCTTATCCATATCATATGGGGTATCACACATAAACACTAAGGTAACTCACTAATTCATCATCCAATCTAGAAGCTGATCCAGTGCTACATATCTGTACTAAAATTAAGTAGTTACAAATCAAATATGATTATAACTACCTAGATAGGGACTACAAATCAAATATGATTATAACTATCTTATAAAAAAAAAAGAATACAAAGGTCTGCACAGCTAGGTGCAGTAACTGAAAGAAAGCGCATACAACATAAATTGAGCAACTATATGGTCAGACTTTCACAGTTTACAAGGTACTGAATGTTGCAAACAATATACGATGACAAAAGAAGCAATTACATTAATTATAGCAATCCTATGTAGGGGTGAAAGTTGGTCGGTCCGGACCGGAGAAACCGACCGGACTGGTTGGTTCGGTCCGGACTGACCCGGGACCGAGACCAGTCCCTGAAATAGAGGATCGAGACTTTTCAGTCTGGTCCCGGTCCAGGGGTTTCCGACCCCGAAGCGGACCGGACCGAACGAATTTAAAAAATATATATATTTTACATATATTATTTATATAATAATTGTATAATTAATTATGTAATTTTCATCTAACCTATCACCATTAAAAATATAAAATTTTAAATATGTTATTAACAAATTAATATTCTATCAATTAACTAATGTATAATATCAATTAACTAATTATATAGTAATTATATAAGTTAAGAATGTAATTTTCATCTAATTTATTATCATTGACCATATAAAAAAAGAAAAAAATAATTAGGCCGGACCGAACGGACCGGACCGATTTACACTCCAAATCCTATGTATTACTCACGCTGATATTTCTTATTTGACATGGAATGGTAGGAATCTTAATAAAATAAACATATCATGATTAACCCATACACCTGAATTACTGGCTCCATGATTGCACAAGTCTTCTTATCTCTCACCTATTGGCCAAGTTTGTATTACCTCTAGTTGGCAATGTGAATGATGTAGACAACCTGGCTTGTATCTTGGGTTGTAGGTTGTTTTCATTGCCTATGACGTATCAAGGTCTCCCATTGGGAGCTCACTTTAAAGCCAAGTTGATTTTCCTTTTTTCAGAGCCGCACGCGCGGGGGGGGGGGGGGGGGAACAACAGCTGGTTGGATGGAAGAGGTTGTATCTGTCTACAGGACCTAGGGTAACATTGAAAAACAACACTGCCTACAATCTGGCCAAAAGTTTTATTCCATTATTCCCCCTCCCTGTTGTCGTTAATGATATCAAAAAACCTATAGGGGTTGGCTCAAGTGATAAGAACCTTGGCTTGGCGGTATGCTACCTCCAGGTCTAAAGTTTGAACTAGGGATGACAATATATGACACGAGCCGTGAACTCTATACGAAATTAGTAGGTTTGGATTTGATATAAATGAGTTGGGGTCAAAACGGGTTGACTAGATAAGACACGATTAATAAACGGGTCAACCTGCAAAATCTGCAATCTACTCGTATAACACAAATTAACTTTATTTTAAAATTTTATGCCTTTTTTTGTTATTAAGAATATGTGATATTAATATTAATATTTGACTATATTATATCTCAAACTATTAAACTTTTTTTGTTCATATGTAATTTTATTTTATCAAAATATTAGTTTTCTTATATATCATTGGTTTGGATATTGATAATAAAATATTTTATCATGAATCCAGTTGTAATTGTAAATTATTTATATAGTTATCCTTGTATTATATATGAAATTATATTAATTTGGTTAAGTAATAAATATATGGGTCAGCTCAACCCATATATATGAAATGGATTGAAGCAATTGTCCAAGTTAATTACTAAACAGGTCGTGCCATGTCACTCGTTAATTAAACGGATCGGGTTCAAGTTGACCCATATAGTCTAATACCCATGGCTTAACACGACGCGAACACGAGCCGCTAATACGAATTGACATCCCTAGTTTAAAGCCTTGGGTGCAAACAATTTTTAGGGGCAATCGGACTAGGAATATTTTACCTTGAATAACCCGAGATGCACTTGAGGGAAACTCCTTGCCAAGGGCCTATGAACCCCCAGTACTGATCAGAACTTTATTATGGACACCAGATGCCAATAAAAAGAATGTATCAAAGAGTTACACAGTGACTTCTTATGGGGTGGTATGGGAGAGGTGCAGAAATTTCACTTGTTAAATTGGCCCAAAGAATGTTACCCAATCTCTGATGGCGATCTGGGCATCTAAAGATTGATTACATTTTAATAGAGCTCTTTTGTGGAAGTGGCTTTGCAGCTACGCCAAAGAAAGAGATGGTCTATGGAGTACAATGGTAGCCAAAAAGTATGTTAATATGTGGGGAGGTTGCAACTCTAATGAGAATGGGAGTAATAGGATTAGGAGAAGGAAGAACATCCAAAGGGCCTAGGGAGAGTTTTCCAAATACCTTGGATTTGAGTTGAGCGCTTAATCCAAGATAAAATTTTGGTGTGATATATGGTGCAAAGATCAGCCCATTAAAAAGGGTCTTCCCAGATCTACTCAACTTGCTAGGGCCATATAAGCATCATTGGCAGAAAATTTCCAGCTTTCAAATGGCTTTACTCAATGGGAAGAAGAGTTTATCCACACAACACAAGACTTGAAGAGGAATTTGTTTACCTATTTTTACACTTGGTTGTATTCGACCCAATTGAAACAAGGTAGTGCATACAAGATCACTAGAGCGTTTTTAAGAGAGCCGTGTTTGAAATTAAATTTTTTTATACGTAAACATAAACTTTACTGATAAAAATAAGTAGGCCTAGCCCAAGACACAAGACGTATAGAAGAGAAAGTACCTAGCTAAGAATTAGAAGCAAATACAAGGATATAAAACCCCTTCCCGTAAGTCAAGAATCATCCTAGGTATTTCCTATCTTAGAATCCTTGCCTCTAAAAGTTTATAGAATCTCTCGACCTGAGTTCTGATACCAAATTGTAACACCCCTTCCCATAGGTCAGGAATGTCATGTACCTTCGTGACATTATGCTCGGTAAAGAGATTCGACATCATAAAAATATCTCATTTATTTAATCATAAAACTTGCTTAGCATAACAAAATTTCATATTATAAAGGCTAAAACTTAATAAAGTAACATAAACTACTCCTATGTGGCAATAACATTTATTCAAATGTCTATGCATAAACTAATCCCATCATATCAAATATCACCAAATCCACTAGGAGATGCCTCCCTTGAATTTCTATTGGGCAATTTATAAGCATTGCAAACTATGTGTACACCAGTGGGTGTAGCAACAGACAGTGTACAATCAAGATTTTCCGGTGTTCTCACATCCAAACAAGCATAAGAACACGATATAAAAGAGTTGGTGGCACCTGGATCAAATAAGATCGTAGCATAGCGAGAAAATAATAGAAGAGTACATGTAACCACATCGTTAGATGCTTCAGCATCACCAGGAGTAAGAGCAAAAACTCTAGCCGATGCAATAGTCCTCTACCCACTTCCTAAAGTGTTCTTTTTCGGGCAATATCGTTTGGTTCTCCACACTTAAAACAATCATTCTGACCCTGGAAACAATTTCCTGGATACATCATTCCACAAGTCTTGCAAACTGTGTAGGACTGATTACCGTGAGATGGCCTCAAGTGGTTGCTTGGAGTAGGCTTCTTATTTCTGTTAGGCCCTTGCAGTAGCTGTTGGCATTTCTTCTTGTTGTAAAGTTCTCTGTTCACTCTCAAATCTTCCTTCACGAGTGGCTCGAGTGATCAATTCAGTGAAATTGCAAATCCTGAGTGGTACTAGGCAACTCTGTATCCTCGGATGTAGTCCCTGCTCAACTCTTTTATGCCTTCTTCACTCCCTTAGGAATTAGATAACTCACAAAATGAGAGCTCCACAAATCTTGCAGCATAACGCTCGACAGGCATTGTCTCCTGAACTAACTCAGCAAATTGTCTAGCCCTTGCCTCCTGAAGTGTCTAGGAAAAGAAATAATCTAAGAACGCTGGCTTGAAGCGATCCCAGGTGATGGGTACTCCTTCACCGAGTTCCTACTACAAAAGCTCTTGTGCAGAATACCACCACTCATCAACTGCATCCACCAACACGTAGGTGGATACTCCAGCTTTTGATCGTCAGTACAAAAAAAGCTCTCTAAAGATCTTCTCCATCCTCTTTATCCAGCTTTCAGCATTTAGAGCTTCCGACTTGCCATCAAAAGTTGGAGGGTGTTGTGGAGTAAACTGATCTAGGGTACACCCAACTTGGGGAGCCCTAGGTCCCATGCCTTGGCCATTGGCAAAAGTCCGGAAAAATCGTGTGGTAGCAACAGCCGGAATGTTTCTTGGAATGTCCGACGGCTTAACGAGGCAAATAAACGCTTTTGTATAAAAAACTTGCTTCGTGAGTAGAAGGCGGACATCGTATGCTTACAGGAAACTAAATTGAAATATGTTACAAGAATAATTGTTAGAAGTATATGGAGCTGTACATATGTGGATTGGGCTTATCTTGCAGCTGATGGGGCTTCGGGAGGTGTATTAGTGATGTGGCATAGAAGAGTGGTGGAGAGAATGGAGGACTTTATAGGGGAGTACACAGTGGCATGTTCTTTTAGAAGCGTGGAAGATAACTTTATGTGGGCCTTTGCTGGTATCTACGGGCCAAACTTGGACAGCAATAGAAGTATGTTATGGGAATAATTAGCCGGAATATATAGCTGGTGGGAATTACCATGGTGCATAGGTGGTGATTTTAATGTTGTAAGATTTCCAAGTGAACGCTCAGAAGATAGTAGAATGCAACCAGCAATGATAAAATTTTCTGAATTTATTTTCGACTTGGATATGGTGGACATCCCTCTCTTGGGAGGGGTATTCACGTGGTCAAATAATCATACGTGGTCTAGATTTGATAGATTTTTAGTATCCTCGGATTGGGAAGCTCAATATCCGAAAGTATGTCAAAGGATGCTGCCTCATTTGTGCTCGGATCATTTTCCTATTTTGCTTGATTGTGGTGGTATCCAAGGAGGGCGTAGGAATTTCAAATTCAAAAATATGTGGCTGAAGGCTGAAGGTTTTGTGGACAGGATTCGACAATGGTGGTCCTCATATCAGTTTGATGGAACCTCTAGTTTCATTCTTGCAGGTATACTAAAAGCTCTAAAAAATGACTTGAAGATTTGGAACACAGTCTTTTGGCAACATATGGGAACGAAAGAAGTCCATATTGGAAGATCTTTAGGAGCTAGAGAAGACACAGGAGGGCCGACCTCTTTCCTTGGAAGAAATATCTCGAAAGTCAGAGGTGGTTACTGAATTTGAGAGTTTTTTTTGGGTCAAACCTCTTTTATTAAAACCTCACTAAGGTGGAGGAAAACCATGATTACAACAATTCATCTAATCACGAATATAAGGAATACCCAAACAATCTAAAAGAACAATTCCCCGTAGCCTTCCTTGCACCAAATCTTCACCTGTAAAATCAAAAGATCTACCTTTCGCTCCCTCTTTAGCCAAAAAATCTTAAGCCGTGTTGGCTTCTCTAAAATTATGTCGAAAACGAATTTTGAGCAGACCTACTAAAGTTTTAATCTCCTCCCAAAAATCCCAAAGAAACCAATATTTGCATATCCCGAAAGCTAGCCAACCTATCACTACACTTGAATCAGATTCCACTAATAAATCTCTCAACCCAAGAGATTGACACAAACGAAGACCATCAAGGAGAGCACGACACTCGGCAATCGTGTTCGTCGCATGCCCATAAAAATGTGCAAAACCCGCTATCACCTTCCCCCTTGAATCCCGAAGTACTGAATTAGAGAGTTATTTTGCTAGAAGAGATTTCGTTTTGAGGAGTTCTTTCGACTTCTGTATTCTGTGAGACCGAGCATCCAAGGAAATGATAAGTTGTGGTTGGTACCGGCAGGTAAAGGCACATTCTCAATTTGATTGTTCTATAAGTCTCTCACACAGGTGCATAACACTCGGTTTCCATGGAAGAGGATCTGGCATAATAAGGCGCCTCCCAAAGCGACTTTCTTTGCATGGACAGCTTCATTGGGAAAGATCTTGACGACGGATAATTTGCGAAGACACAGGGTGGCCATGTTAGACTAGTGTTGCATGTGCAAGAAGAGCGGTGAAACTGTGGATCATCTTCTATTGCATTGTGATGTTGCTAGAGCATTATGGGTTGAGGTGTTCAGCAGATTAGAGGTAGAGTGGGTTATGCCCGCCACAGTGGAGGCGCTCTTGGCTTGTTGGACAAATCTAGGAGTTATTCCACAAATCAAAGCCATGTAGAAGATGGTTCCTATTTGCATTCTATGGTGCTTATGGCAGAAGCAGAATGACAGGACGTTCGAAGACAAGGAGCGATCATTTAAGGATCTTAGATCTTTTTTTGTTAGAACGTTATTCCTATGGGCCATAGCTATAGATTTTAATGGTTTAGATCTGTATGATCTTCTTGTTTCCTTTTCTCCTTCCTAAATAGGTGTTTTCTCTTGTATATCATCTTGTGTACATGGGCTATGCCTATTCTATTAATACAATAGTTTACTTATAAAAAAAAAAAACCTGCCAAAACCCCAGACTCGCTGTATTGTGATTCTGCAGACTTAGGACAATGACTATCGAATGCTATGTTGCAAAATTTGTGCAGTTGTTTTGTTTCGCTTAGATAACTAATTCCTAATAAAGTGAAGAAGGCAAAAAAGTTTGAGTGGGGACTACGTTCGAGGATACGAAGTAGCCTAGTACAACTAAGAATCCACAATTTCACTGAATTGATCACTCGAGCCACTCTTGTGGAGAAAGATTTGAGGGCGAACACAGCTTTACAATCAGAATAAATGCCAATAGCCAATTCAAGGGCCTAAAAGAAACAAGAAGCCTACTCTAAGCAATCGCCCGAGGCCATCACAAGACTTTTGGAAAGATGCATCCAAAAACTTGTTTGCAGGGTCAGAATGCTTAAAACAAGTGTGGAGAACCAAACCATATGGTACGAGATTGCCCAAAAAATAACACTTTAGGAAGTGGGTAGAGGACTACTGCACTAGCTAGAGTTTTTGCTCTTACTCCTGGTGATGCTAAAGCATCTAACAATGTGATTATAGGTACTCTTCTATTATTTTATCGTCTTTTATATCATGTTCTTATGCTTATTTGGATGTGAGAACAATGGAAAATCTTGATTGTACACTATCCGTTACTACACCCACTGGTTGACACATAGTTTGCAATGCTATACTTCGAAATTGCCCAATAGAAATTCAAGAGAGGCATCTCCCAACGGATTTGGTGATATTTGATATGAAGGGATTAGTTTATGCTTAGACATTTGAATAAGTGTTATTGCCACATAGGATTAATTTATCTTTACTAAGGCCTCGTTTGGTTATACAGTTCAAATGAGATGAGATGTTTTGTTGAAAATTGAATAAAATATTGTTAGAATATAATTTTTTAATATTACTTTTATTTTGGGATTTGAAAATGTTGAATTGTTTATTATATTTTGTGTGAGAATTTGAAAAACTTGTAATGATGAGATAATATGAGATGATATGAGATAAGATGGTTTTGTATATCTAAACAGGGCCTAAGTTTTAGGCTGCTTTTGGTTACAAGACTTAGTTGAGCTCAGTCTAATTTTAAGCTGAGTTTAATATCCAAACACCCAACTCTCAATTTACTAAACTCATCTCAACTCAAAACCTCCTTACAAGTGGGACCCACAACCTTTTTCAACTTAATACATATTTATATGTGGGACCCACAACTTTTTGAAGTTCTCATAAAAAGTATTAAACTTATCTTAACATCCAAACACACTTTAAACTCAGTTTAGATAGCCCCACAACTCCTTTCACTACTCAACTAACTATTATTCATAAAGAACTGAGTTCAGCTCAACTCAGCTCAACATCCAAACGCAGCCTTAGCTTTTATATTATGAAACTTCGTTATGCTAAGTTTTATGATTCAATAAATGAGGTATTTTATGATGTTAAATCTATTTACCGAGTATAATGTTACGAAGGTACGTGACATCCCCAACCTACAGGAAGGGGTGTTACAAAGGAAATCATGGCAACTTCGCCCATTGAAATCTATAACTATTGCCCACACAAATAGGTACTGATGAAGAGACTTCTAGTTCATCCGCTGATTTTCATGATCTTTGAAATTCCACTTATTTCGTTCCCTCCTAATACATCATAATAAGCATAAGCATACCGGGACCATTTTCCACACAATTGCAACTTGGGCATTGCCATGTAATCCTCTCCCGTTTGCAAGAAGATCAACCACCCTTCTAGGACCATGCCCCATGCAGGGCATGCCCAATTTACCTTAAAAAAGATACCTTATGAGCGGCGTTCTTTATTTGGACGACTGTACTTGGGAAGATCCTTACTTTGGACAATTTAAGAAAGAGACATGTTATTGTAATAGAACGGTGTTGTATGTACAAAATGAATGGGCAATTAGCAGATCATCTCTTACTCCACTTTGAGGTAACTACAAGGTTTCATGTTGTTATATTGGGTTCAGATCATGTCGGGTATGGGTCATACATGAGTCATCCTAACTAGGCCAATTTAATTCAACAATTCAGACCCCTCAACCCTACTCCGAAAATTTCATATTGAGTTTGTGTCCGGTTCGCAAATTGTGATAAAATAAAAAATAAAATCAGCTTTGCACGTCATGTGTTAGGTTCAAGTCGTGTCAAGTTGAGTAAAGGTTGTATATTAGTAAATCCTACTCGACCCATTTAATTAACCAATCTAACCCCTCAAATCTAGCACATTAACTGTGTGTGGGGGTCGTGTTGAATTCACGAGTCATGTAGAAAATTACCAACCCTAGTTCATTGCGCCAAACTGTCTTTAGTCTTTTTGTTTGATGCTTTGTTTGATGTGATGCACATTGCATACGGAGCGAAATAATTGCTCGAGGTTTTGAGATCACAAAAGAGCTCAAAGCATTGTTTTTCAATTCACTTTGCCATTGGATAGCAGTGGACCTATGTACATCTAACTTTAGTTTCTAGAATTTACTCGATCTCTTTTCCTTTTGCGCTTAGAAGCGTCATGTATACACCCTTCCCTATGTACTTCAATGATGTCTGTTTCTTCTTGATCAAGAATAAAAGCTATCTTGCTTATGAAAAAAGCACGACTAAAGTTACTACAATCAAAAATACAAAAAGTTTGTTGAAAAAAACAATTAATGCATATTGCATAGATCTTACAATCACCTTGCTCAACTACATATGTAGGTCAAACCAAGATATATCAGAGCCAGGAAACTTTCTCAAAAAGCACTATAAATAGCTAACACATAACAACAAGCTGTTGTTTAGGCAATGAAGCAATAATAATATCATACACCTAAATCCAACTTTCACACTGGGCACCACCAAGGGTGTTAGCTCAATGGTCCTTGGGTTAGTCCCAAGTGATTTATCAAGCACTAGGCCCTAGGTTCGAATCCGAATATAGATTCATCTTAAACTATTAGTATTAGCTGCCTAAAGATCCATTGAATTTCCTAATGGGGCTAGGATCTAAGCTATGGCTCAAACCGGACTTGAGGGAGTGCCAGCGGCTTCCCGTTGTTTAGGCCCCTCCTGTCCGGTTCCCAACAGATAAGATGCCACTATGGTCACGCCCAGATAGGGAAGCCACCTCTAGTTGCCCCATCCTACCTTTTTCAAGGGGGAAAAACTTTCATATTGGGCAAACAGTAGTTTCAAAGGTCGCAAAGTATAAACCTAATAAGAGAATACCTAAAAAGTTATATAAGGAAATGGAAGCGACAAGGAATGAAAGATTCCCCTGTTAAAGTTTATATTCTGAAATATAGGGAAAAGACTTCCTTGATAACGAATAATTTCTTACTACATGACTTGTCAAAAAAAAAATCCAACTACATGACAAACCAACCAAGTAAGATTGGTCATCATGAAACAGCAAAAACTAGAGATATACTATTGAATTCTATGTGCACACACACAAACACAATGCTTAAGCATTAGCTTTCTTTCTTTCTTTTTGATAAGCGACTCTTAAGCATTAGGATTAAAAAACCTACCCACAATTCCGAATGCTGCATTAAAAACTATAGGCGATGAGCAATTTTACTCATTGCGTGAAGTGTATTGTAACGACCTGGAGAAAACTTTATCCATCTGTGGTTTAACCTCAAAAAGGCTAGTCAATTTGAAAGTTCCCTAAAATTACTTATAGCTCAGTTTCCTTCACTTAGTAAATTGTCGATGTGGGACTTAGCACCCATAACTACCTTGATAACTTACCCACTTTGTGGGTTATTCATATTCCCAATATAGGATTGGGGTTTTACATGTGTCCACAAACTACAGTAGGAAATCCCACATGATGTCAAGATCAGCTCTTCAAAGCCCCTCTTTCAACACAGCTTTATAGATAGACATAGTTGACAAACTTGCCACAGCACAATCTCACGTTGTAACTGGATTAACCATGAATAAAACAGCCCATTATGGAAATTAGTCCCTGAATCTTGAAAATCCACCTCATAGTAAGAAATACCAAGAGAAAAATAAATGGAACTAACTAATTAACTAACAACAACTTAATAGATCCTTATATATCACATGAATTCCTCATGCATAGACCGCTGCAGAATGCAGTGGATCTCTTCATGGCCCAGCTGAATGATATGTACAAAATACTCTACTTACTACTCAATCTAATAAATTATACGAGTCACATACAAGAATGGAACTGACTCAAGAACGGAACACGGATCGAATACTCATCCCAACTCATACAAGGGGAGAGAGAGAGAGCCCATATATTTCCAAACTCTCTCCACCAAGCCCATCTGGTATGACTCTTATCCGTAGGTCAAAACATATAAGGCAACAAGATACTACGTGATATGTTACATAGACTAAAATCAAATGATATGGTCAAGAAGAGTCAAAATCACCGGCGCTACGAAATCTTTCGTCAAGATCCACTGTTATGATCATGAGGGTTTAACCAAATTAGTATCTAACTGTCCTAAGACTTTTGGATCAATGGTTGGGTACTATTATGGACATAATGTTAAGTCATTGAATACTGATAGATGAGTGAAGCTACCAAAAGGAAAAGAGCTACCATCGGGTCAGTGTCGATAGAATGAGCCTCTGTAGAGTCGGATTCGAAAGGGTGGTGGAATATTATGATCATGAGGATTAAAGATTTAACTAAATTAATATCCAACAATTCTATGACTTTTGAATCAATGGTTGCATCTTTAACCTCCACCTAATGTAGTTTTCCCTAATAACCTATCCCAATCACAACAGGGTTTTTTTTATGAATAAAAAAAACGTATCCAGGACTTTTTTCAAAGCAAAGCAGCGAATTTAAAACAAATAAAAGAGAAGGAAATAAATGGATCCAACTCGACTCAAGCACACCTGCCACAAGCAATGCATTGAAGCCGCCCATGCTTTCCTTCCTCTAAGTAATTTTTCCTTTGACTCGCATTCTCATTGACTAACTTCGCAAGTTGAAGAAACACCGCCTTCAACGCGTTCTGATCAACTTCAAGGTGCTTTAGACCGACATTATCACCACCACCAACCTTCATGTACTTGAATGCCCTATATTCATCAGCCCGGTCAAACGGACCACTGGTTCCCGCCCAAGACTCGCCCCGGTCACTGGCGGAACCGAACGGAAGCCGGTTCGAGTGCCCGTGCTGCGCGAACTCATCCTTCTCATCCTCCTTGAGATACTTCCTCTTCATCGATCCCTCGGCGGCCCCATGCCCATCGAGTCCAAGCGAATTCCAGTAATCCCGATGCCTACTAAACCCTCTGGGACTCGCAGGCGGCGGGAACCGCTTATCAAACCCACCCAATTCTGGCCCACGGCCCATAGGTAAAAACCTCCCGGCGGGGTCTATGTGAGGCCGCGGCGGTGTAAAATCGTGGTAATCGAGCGGGAGAGCGAAGTAGGACCGGACGCTACCGTCGGCGAGAACGATGGTCCGCCGCTCCAGCATGTGGAAATCGTATGCCGGCAGAGGCGGAGGGCCCAGAGCGGTGGGGTCCGGGAAGGGAAACGAAACTCCGGGTGAGGGGATTGGACCCGGGGCGGCGTGAGGGGTCGGGTTCGTCGTGGGTTTATGATGGGCCAGGCTTGGGGTCGGGGCGGGTTTCGGGGATGGGTTAGACGGGGTTTTGCCGTGCTTCGGAGCACCGGATTTTCTAGTAGAATCGGCGGGAGGCTTATCGGATTCCCACCGGGATTTGCGTTGGGGGGAGGAGGCAGAGGATGAAGAGGGTTTCTTGTGGCCATGGGATGCGCTTTTGTTATGGTTACCTCCGGCCATCGTAAGGGCGTGTGGGGATTGTTTCTTCTATCAGATCTGATTTGCGGGGAAGCACCCTGCCACCCGCCGGGGTTAGGTTTTGTGAGTGAGAAAGAATAATGAAAGTTACGAATGTAGGAGTCAAAGCTCGTCCCTTAGCTTTGACTCTACATTCGTAATGTTTTACGCAGAACTCGTGCCGACGTTTGGACGAAGGTGAATTGGGATAAGATAACTACAAAAGTTGAATAATATAATTTTTATTTTAAAATTAAAAAAATAAATTACTTATTATATTTCATGCGAAAGTTTATAAAAATTATAATTATAAAATAAGATGAGATAATATGAATTTTGAATCCAAATATCTCCTAAATCAAATGGACAACAAATTAATTTATTTAGAGTGATACTCTATAATTATAATTTTATTAACAATTGTATATATAAGATCCATCATCAATTTTTTTAATTCAAATTTTAAAGTTCAAATTTCATATTTTTTCAATGTATCAATGATTAATTGGTCAAAGTAGGTGAAATCCCTCATCCCTCTTCTCTCTAGTTTTTTCTTTTATATTTTTTTGATTTTGTGTGTTTTTCTTTCAAAGTATGGCGAAATGTCGATCTGTTGTTCTCTGGAGCCCGGTGACCACCACGCGCCCTACCACAAGATTCCCAATGCGCTTATCCTTCAGACGGACAAATAATATCGTCGAATGGAGCGGCACGTGAGCCACACACGCAGTCTAAAGTGTGTGCGTGACATCCACGGCCACCTCAAGGGGAGCTCTACTGTCGCAACACGCGGCGTTTCTGGAACCAGGGCCATCGATTTTTCAAACTCGACTATCGGCTGTACTTCTAGGGTGGTGCGTGTCCCTCACACGCATCACAGTCCCTGTGTTTGCTTTTTTTATTTCCTCTAAGGTTGAAAATGCGGATCTATAGCTTTCCAAACTGTATTTCGCTATTTTCCCATCCTTCTCATCCTCATTGCCAGTTTTGCCATGATCTGGGTCCACGGCCATACTCCCCGCAAGAGTGTTGCCAGGGTTATTTTTTCTTCTTGGTTATTTGTTGTCATACGTTCTTTGTTGAACCTGAATAAGTATGCCTTTAGACTCTCATATTCTTTCTGTTTGATGGTCAAGAGGTACGCCGCGGGGTGCCTCTTCTTGTTGGCCATAAACTGTGTAAGGAACAGGCGAGCCAACTCCCCAAAGTTGTCTATGGATTCGGGCATTAGTGACTTAACCATACTCTTGTCGGTCCCTTCAAAGTTAACAGGAAAGCCCTGAAGGCGACCTCCCCAGGAAAACCTTGTAGAGTCATGTGGGCTCTGAAGGTCTCCAGGTCTTCAAGGGGGTCCCTGATCCCATCGTACATCTCTGTGAGGGAAACTCGAAACTTGGGTGATAGTGGCACAACCATCACCTCTGCATTGTAGGGCAAGCCGATGTTGGTGAGCAACTCATCTACCGATGATGCTGTACCCATCCTTTTCGCCATTTCTTCATACCTCCCATTGAGGTTACACAGTTCGTCCTCCGTGTTCTTCCTCTCTTCATCAGCGTTACCTACTCCTCCGGCTTTTCGAGATTCCACATGCTCGCTGTTACTTGGTCCTGCATCGTTCTCTACTCTATTTATGTCTACACTGAGGGTCTCGTTTTCTTTCTGGAGAGTCTCCACTTCCGTGGTTAGCTTGCCTATTAGCTGCTCCATCACCGTGAGCCTTGCTTCCATGTTTGCCGATATCACTTCTTCTTGTCCCCGAGTTGTCTGAAAACGGGTTGTCGCATGCATATGAAGGACACGTGAAGTCTATAGAGATCTCATAGACAGCCCCACTGTTAATATCGTGTTTCGCACACCTTGGCCTAGTTCCAGCAACCGTGGTCGAGGGCTTCGTACCTGCACACAAATGAAGATAAAGGTGGCTCGGTGGTGTCCAAGGAGCCTCTGATGCCTAAATTAGTTAATCTTCTTAGTAAATCGTCTGAGAGTGTGAGAATTTAGAGAGCGTCCTCCGTACCTGGTAGGTCAGTTTTTATACGAGGTTTCTGGGAGGACATCCTGTACCCTGTTTTAGGGAGTTCATGTCATTCCCACTTTAGCTGGGTCAAGATCATTTAATGCAGCGTGGAGTCTGGGGTGGTACCATCAATGCAGTGCGGAGTCCGGGGGATGACGCCATTAATGCGGTGTTGCTCCTCGAGTGGCGCCTTACCGATAGATAATCAGTGTCATGTTCTCCCATACCCTCTGTTAGGGAATCAAGGGTCGTCCATGTTTCCCGCCCATCTGTCGGTGCAGGTATTCGAGTGCTAAGTGTCACTGGGGGTGCTAGGTGTCACTGGGGGTGCCAGGGGCGACGAGTCCGATCTGTCCTTGTCAATTGTCTTTCCTGCGTGGGGCTTGCCTCTCGAGTTGGTGCAGTTCACAGGCTGGGTATCTAAAGTGGCGCTTGGGCCCCCTTAAGGAATGAGGCTTTCCTCACGTAATACATATAATTTAATATAAGAATTAAAAATATATACACCAATCCAGTTTGGTTCACACTGGTTTTCAAAATATGAAAATCGGTTTCAGTCCGATTTCGATTTTAAGAATCGGTATCAAACCGAACCCTTTGGGATTTTTCCAATTTACCATTTTACACGTGTGACATTGTATAAATTGAGACTTAAGAGCTGGTTCATCTAATGTTTGTTCTCCTCAAAACAGTTTATATTAATAACTTGATTTTAATGTTCATGTTTAAGATTAAAATTTCATGTTATATTAATTTTATGTTATAATATTAAAATTTATATTTTATATTAAATGTTATGTTAAAAAAATTATAAGATTAGTTTTATGTTATAAGTTTAATAGGCATGAATAATAAGATTAAAATTTTATGTTATATTAATCAGCAATTTAGTATATAATTTATATAACATAATATATAAATATATATAATATAAAAAATTAAAATATATATATGCCAGTTCGGTTTGGTTCACACCGATTTTCAAAATATGAAAATTGGTACTGGTTTCGGTTTGATTTCCATTTTTAAGAACAGGTACCAAACCAGACCAATTACGAACCAGATTGAACCATCGGTTCGGTTTGTTCAACCTAAGATTGTTCATCTGGGTTTCGACCCTGGAATCTGAGTATACCCGGGCCGGAACCAGGACCGGGTTAGCCCAAGTCAGACCCGGATGAACCCGGATTTTTAAAAACCTTGATTTCGGGTTCCAAACTTTTTTTTTTTTTTTACCTAAAAGCCTAGCATTTTCCTCTGATCATTGTATATTAATTCTAGCATTTTCCTCGTAATCCAACATATCAAAATATTTAATTAAAATGAAAGAAAATTTGTAAAAAAAATGTTGGAACTGATATAAAGATTTCTATTTCGATAAGTAACCAAATTCTCTCCACGTTTACATTGCATATTCATAATTCCGCAAGAAAAATGATGCACGTATTCAAACAAACTGTGAGTCTTAATGACTATAATTCCCAGGCTGCCCTCCACTATTTATAGTATGGTTGAACAAAAAAACCCGCAAACCCGACCCGACCCGTTTTTCTGAATTAACCCGGTCCGAAAACCCGACCTGTTTTCAATTAAAATCGGAAACAGGTATTACCCGTTACCTGATTTTAACTTATTTCCATTTTTTATTTTCAGTTCATTTTCCATTTTACTCTCTCTCTCTCACACACACACAGAGTCGAAAACAATCTCATTTTCTTCTTCTTCTTCGTCTGCAGACCGTGGCATCATATCCATAAAGGTGAGCACAAATCAATTCGTTTGAAAGTTTTCTTCTAACTATCGTTGGGTGTTTAGTAGTCACCCACTTTATTTTTTGAGCATATAAGCGGTACCCAGTTTAACTATTTGGTTTCTCTCAGCTGGGTTTTGTTCAGATCTTTATAACATATTGCAAATAAATGGGGCATCTGAGCGATATAGTGAGTGATCAAGTCTTTCTTTCGTTGTTTTTTGTGATATTGATCTTTAAACTCTCTGATCAGATTGATTTCATGCTCTGTTGCAGGGATCGAAGTATGAGGACATGAATACCAAAAACCCAAATGGGTTTTCATCCGAAGAAAGCCACAAGAACACTTGTGCCGATTGTGGCACCTCCATGACCCCTCTATGGTGAGGTGGAAAGCTAAGATTTGACTTTCATGATAATTCTCAAATATTTTGGAATATTTAAACAAATATATATTTGTTGGAGCTATGCAACAACATCGACTCATAGATTTGAAAGGTATTTTGGGAGTTTTGTGTGAAACTATTTTCTATGGAGAATCAAAGGACATCCGAAAGCAATGTTCAGTGTCTTTTTTTTTTCTTCTGTGTTTTTTTTTTAGATTTTCTCTTATGGGTTTTTCTTCTATGTTTTTATTCTGGGTTTTTCCATCTGATTTTTTCTTCTATGTTTTTCTCCAATTTTTTCTTCTGTGTTTTTCTCTTGTGTTTTTCTTTTGGGTTTTTCCATCAGATTTTTTTTTCTTTTGTGTTTTTCTCTTGGGTTGTTCAATCCTTTTTCGATTTTAAGATGATTATCGTGTGGGTTTGATTGTGATATGAACATGTGATTTGGAACTAAATTTGAAACTGTGTTACTGGGAGAAATCTTCCCAAAAACAAAAACAAAAATTCGGGTAATCGGTTAACGGGCAATGGGTTAACGGGTGATCGGTTAACGGGTAATCGGTATGGGAAAGGATCGGGTCGAGTCGAAAATTGGGTTTTCTCGAGTTGGGTCAGTGAACAGCCCTAATTTATAGTTTCTCAAGAAAGAAGAATTAGACAAAAAACAGAGTGACAAGTGACTATAATTACAAAAACTAAAATAAGAATCTGATGTGATGTAACTTGATTAGATTAATAATGCACAGGAAATTATATCTGGTTTTGAGCAACACTACTTTCCACAAATGGTGGAGTCGTGGAGGTTCGGGAAAACTCATGAGATTTAAGAACAGAAAACAGAGTAAAAACCCAGACCCAGGAGGTTCAAAAGTTTTGACGACCCGAGTACCGGATTTTAAACCCGGTACGCGGACTGGGTAGGTCTGGATTTGGGCAACCCGGGTTTCGGCCCGGGTTTGATTCGGGTCGGAACCCAGAACCGAAATCCAGTTTCCCAGATTCCGGACTGGGCCGGGATTTTTTCTGGCCCGGATGAACAGTCTTAGTTCAACCGGTTTTCAAATATTTTTTACATGCCTAGAGACGACAAAGAAAGTAGAAGAGGAGGTGGAGGAGTTACATGACTTGGAAGAGGAGGAAGAAGAAGAATCCTAGGATGTTTTGTGATTTTGTTTTATTTATATTAAAATTACATGCAATATATATAGCGACGGGGCTAAATTCGAGTGAGGCGGGTAGCAAGTCAGTGATGCGCTCTTTTACTTCTTATCTTGTTTAAAGGTAAATGATAGTTTAGAGTGTAAAGTATAAAATCCCATATAGTTTAAAGGTGCAAAGCATACGCTTCCTTGCACACTTCCCTTGTTTCAATGACCACAAGCGAAATATAGTGCCCATAGCAACTTAAGTACAGGCAACCCCTGCTTGGAACAAGTCACCACCTCAACAATTATGAATAAACGAACAAGTATGAAGTAAAAGGCATAACTCACTTTCAACTTATATATTAATGATTAGTGTAATTACACGCCAAAATCTCTTGGTAAGATAGTTCCTAGAGGTATGGAAAGCAGAAATATAGTTAAATAGCACTGCATACATCCACCAAAAAAACAACAAACATGAACCCAAGATATTTTGAAGGGCAAAATGGTATTAGCAATGAAAACATGACATCCTTGAAAGAAGAAACAAACTCAATGCTTATTGAAACACCGACAGTCTTCCCATGTCGGCCGGTTGTCTTTGTATGATGCCTGTGCACTCGAAGACCCCAGTAATGTCATAAACCGCAGTGGTTCCTACACATCAAAAACAAAGATTATACTCGCTAGTTAGCAAGCGTAACTTATGAAGCAATCTATGTATCTAGACCGCAGATAATATTACAACAAATGTCACTGACAAATCAATATTTAGTGAGAAATTAAGAATTCTTATTGTATGTACCTTTGATAGATCCAAACAAAACTATTCCTCATATGCTCATCCAATATAATCACATGCAATTGCTATGGGGAAACTGATTTTTAAAGCAATTGCCATAAACTATTTATTAGGCAAAGTGCTAATGCAGTTCCAACTATACACCAACTTTGAGACTCCTTACTTTCAACATGTTTTTGTTGTTGTTTCAAATCATGCATAAAAGCTGAAGGCTGGTCAGCCACATCAACTAAATTTGAACGTTTAACTATCGAGGGTTATGTACTTACAGAAAAAATTTCAAGGGTTATGCACCCCTCACTAAGATAAAAAAATTATACCAAGCTAAACAATCAAGATTGGAATCTTTACAAAATAACCAATTGAGAAGGAAAATGGATAGGGCAATTGAACAGCCTGAGTCACTATTGAATAACTTGCTCCACCATATAATGAGGTTGCACGTCTTAAACTCATCTATTAGAGTAGCTTGACTCATGGAGAAACCAAGTAATTCAACTGGAAATATCATGACACATGCTGCATGATTTAGGTATCTCGTGTACACATATATAGCATCCAAGTCATCAATGAATTGCCAAATAAGTTGAAACAACAAGGATGAAGGTATTGGAGTTTTGTGACGAAAAAAAAAATGAAGGATACCCAATCTTCTTCAAACGCTCAATATCATCCCTAAGCTTCATGTCTAGCGCATTGGAGACAACCTGTGAATATTTACCATCTTTGTAATCCTTCTTCCTGTTCAAAAAGCAGTCAGAGATCTTGAACTGGTGTGGGTTTGCCACAATCACTATTAGGTTATCAAGCTCAGCGGCTATCAACTCACCAGCCCTGCAAGAACCAGTACCATCCAATTTTACTAAATATTGAGAGAATGAAACAATAAGGAGAAAAATGCACCAAACACTACATTAGCTCAAGTCACCCCTCGCGCGATGACATAAACCTTTATACTAAAGGAAGTTCCAAAATACAGTTGCATCTCACAAAATCACGAATAAAAAATAAAAATAAAAATAAAAATAAAAATAAAAATAAAAATAAAAATCTAGAAATGATATTTAGGTCCCTTGGTTATAAGCCCACGACTAGTGGACAGGTTCGGCCTATGGGCCTGAGATTGGGGGACGCACTGTCCAAGAGCTCATGTGACCCACGAGCTTAACTGTGTGATATGATAATGCCGATAGGTCAGGATGGTTATCTCGTCCGCTTATTACGGGATAACTAGTTTTTATCTATGTCTTCAACATCTCTATAACTAAAGATAACACTAAACTCTAACTTTTGCATATATATGCATATTGAGATCACGTTTATCTAACTTAGGCATCGGAGCTTCCCTAGGCGACCAGTGCCGCCTTCTCATCTGTTGCAGGTCATTTGAATAGTTGGTGGTGTGAAACAAGTCATTTACAAAGTCCATCAGGGAAAATCAAGCAAACCAAGGAGATAAGGGATTGGGCTATAACAGCGAGCATGGAGTGCCTGAATAAACTAGAAATGAACATTAAAAGCATTAAAGCGTATTAGCTCGGAATAACCAAAATTTATATGAAAATCATAATCGAGAAGTTATTCATCCAGTAAGGATGATTAAACCAAACACCAAAAATAATTGAAATTTTTCTAAAGATAGGTTAACGAATCCTTGACACAATTCTATTCTTTTTTTTAACCCTTAACAAAAATCATCTTAAGCAAGTCCCACAAAAATTAGATGAACTCAATGACCAAAACCATAAAGCCAAGTTCATGAATAAAAAAAAAAAATTGTCAAAACTCATGCTTAAACTGTCGTTAAGCCCATCAAAAAACAAATTGGACTAATATTCACATATGCCAGAAGGTAGAAAAGGTGCCTCTTGTTCATGTCTACGTCGACTTTCTTGTAGACAATGTTGGCTAAATGTTGACCGATACCTTTGATGGAGGTAAGGGCGAACATTATTTTCTGCTTCCCGTCCACGTGTAATGATTCTAGTCTATTTGTAAACTGTAATAACTGGAAGGAATGGAGCGATGTGATGTATTCAATTGGATAAGGAAAATGACCTCGAGATGAACAAGGTTCTTACAAGCAATTTTATAATCTTCCCCCATCATTTTCCCTTCCCTTATGCTCTTCAAGAATAATAAACTAGACTAATTAACAAAAGACACGTGTACTGTAAAATATTGAATTACAAAAGGGCAAATTGGTAATTAAGTAATATTTTGAAAATAAGTAACTAGTTTCCAGAACACTTAAAGATGAAACACAACATTCCATCCTCTCAGCACGTCACTTATCTTTATCCCTTTCCACGTTGCGTTTTGACTCCAAGGCTTAAGATAATGGGATGAACCTGCAATAAAATACTTGGGCTCCCAGCTGATCTACATCTTCCTCATGGGCCTCATTACAAACTTCCCCACTCAAAGAACCTTGTCCACAAGGTTTGCATTGGTGCAATTATCCATTTTCAGGATACTAACATCAAATGTCCAACGACCGGGGTAAAAGACAAGTATATTCTTTTCGTCCAGAGATACACATGCCACAACTGTTGTAAAGGAAGGGATGAGTGAAATCATTTTCGAGCCAAGTAGGATAAACATAGTTGCAATATCAAGTGGAAAAATGGCGGAAGCCATCTACATGGCAAGTTAAACTGGTAAGAACACCAACACGATAATCAAACTCCCATAAGCAGCAATTGATAGCAGAACCCTGCAAGCATGCTTGTGCATAGGGTCATCAATCAAACGACGAAATGGATTGTAGTTTGGATCATCAGGATCATAAGGAAAGTACAACACTATATTATGCAAAATCCCTCTGAGAAGGCGGACGAACAGGCTTATTTGTAGCATGTAAACAATTCCAACAACCCAATAAATCATTGAGCTTGATAAAGGAGAAGCTGAGAAGAATTTAACTCTTTGAGCCAGTGACTTCCCAAACATCCTTATAGTACTGATATCTATCCACCATCCACATATCAGAGGAAACACTCCAAGTTCAATGACAAGAAGAAAAGCAACCTTTATTATGGTCATCAAATGCCTTATTGCTGCCAAAAACTGCTTGAAGAGAGATGGAAATATCTTTGTTATTGAAGCAATACCATAGAATCTCCCCATAGTCAAAGGCTCACCCTTAGTGTACCTACTCAACACCATAATGCCAAGATAGAAGAGAACTAGAGAAAAGATAAAAATATATTCAACAACGAGAGTAGTAACATCAAAAAGACGTGATACCCCAAGGCATATAAAGTAATAAAGTTGTAACTAGCAATGCCAATGGCTTAACATATGGATGAACTGATAAAAACGCATCCAAGGTGTTCCATCCAAACCAGTCCAAATGTGTCGGAAGCTTCTCATTTTCTATGTTACTAAATGTACCTTTGTGCTTCTCCAATATCTTTATAGTGCCTTTAATTAATGCAAATGGGTTGTTCCCTGGATTTATTAAAATTGTTCACTAGATCTTACAATTCATTCCCACAAGATTCATTTCTCTTTCTCTATCAAAGGGCCAAAAAACAACCTTAAGGGGCAAAACATCAAGCAACTGGGGAGCCAAAAATTTCTTACTCTTAAATTTCTTAGCAAACTCAACCATGCGGCCTGCTTCATCAATCTTCCTTGACCCACATGTGTTGACATGCTTTTCAACCATGGGAAGTGCGGCCACATACAACCACAAATACTGTCTTACGGCATCAACTTGTCAAAGAGCACCGTCATCTCTATTGCCGGAAACATCATCTTCACAGGCAAACACATTGATAGCATTCTAAAAAATAGAGGTAACCTATTCGCCCATTTGTATCACATGAACATAAAAATTGTAATTTATGTGGCTGACAATGGGAAGATGGAGACGAACTTGATCTACATTAGTTTTGTAGAATGGGATTAGAACTTCTCCAATTTGCGGAACTCGTGTATGTTCAAAGATGTGATCAATTTTCATGAACCACCACTCAAGTTCTTCAGGGTGGAGCTAGAATTCTTGGTTTCCTTTCCCTTCAAATCCAATAAAAAAGAAATTCACAGGGATTGCCTTTGTGTAATTGAGTGCACCCATTTTGCTTAAAGATTCAAAATCATTCAAATCTCCATGTATAACAGCCTCACCCTAGAAATGAATCTTCTCCTTAAGATTAAATAAAGAGAAAAAAGATGGCATGCCACTACTATGAGTTTCGGGGTTGGATCCAAGTGCCCCAACTGCTTTGACACCGCTTCTAATTGGCATTTCCACAAACAACTGAGGCACCATTGCTGCCCCTATTGAGATGGTGAAGTGGTATGAGGGGAAGTGCCATATTATCCATCCCACCTTTGAGAGCACGCAGAGCAACGATGGCATCAGAGACTGGTATTTGAGAACCTCACAAATTGTAATGGCTAGGGTATTTGAGGAACTACCCACAATCGATTCAGAGAGGCAAATACACGGGAGATTTTTGTAAGTGCCTTTCTTGAGCTGAGGATCCCATCAGCAGGATAGAGAGGGCCATACGTGGTGGTGGTCAGATCCAAGTTTCTGGTTAGGGCTTTTATTTAATGGGGATGATGACTCAGATTGGAGGAAGTGAGAAACTATGGTTTGAGATTTTTTTGGTTTATTGGGCAAGTGAGGGACATCTCCTGGCCATGGAAGATGCCATACGAGACATGGCCTTTTCCCTCCTAGGTTGACAGTGGTGGAATCTTCTCTTAGCTTCAAAGAACTACTGAAAACAGAGAGAAACAAAACTTTCTCCCCCTTCAATCGGACATCATTATTTTCTTCATTCACTATCAATTTTTGTGTTTCTTCTGTTGCATCTGTATCTGCTTCCTTCTCTTCTTTTAAATTTTTTGAGCTGAATTCATCGGAATCTTCTCTTAGCTTCAAAGAACTACTGAAAACAGAGAGAAATAGAACCTTCTCCCCTTTCAATTAGACATCATTATTTTCTTCATTCACTATCGAATTTTGTGTTTCTTCTGTTGCATCTGTAGCTGCTTCCTTTTCTTCTTTTTATTTTTTTGAGCTAAATTCATCACCCTTCATCTCAAGAAAGAGATACCTATCTTCAAATATCTTCATCTTTGTCAATGTAACATCGTCTTCCAAAAAGAACCTCTCCGTGCCACAAACTTTGTTGCTCCAATGGAAATATATTTCTTCCATAGGTGTATTCAATGTTCAGCTTCACATAGTAAATGGTGTAGGAGGGTTCCATCAAGATCTTTAAATTTTTACCATCCATAGATTTCACTGCGAGAACCTTTTCTCCAAGCTCTCTAAATGTTTCATCATAGAGTGCACAATCATAATTCTGGAAACAAATTTGTAGTTCAGCATTACTCAACTCAACCATGAGAATCGATGGCTCTAGATACCAATTGTAATGATTCTAGTCTATCAGTAAACTGTAATAACGGGAAGGAATGGTGCGATGTGATGTATTCAATGGAAAGTAATAAAATTGGGAATGCAGGGAAGGTGTTTGAGAAAGAGAAGCAGATGATTGTATTGATAACTGGGAAATAGTTCGAGGCAAATCCCAACCTCGAGATGAACAAGGTTCTTAGAAGCAATTTCATAATCTTCCCCCCATCATTTTCCCTTCCCTTGTGCTCTTCAAGAATACTAAACTAGACTAATTAATACAAGACAGGTGTATTGTAAAATATTGAATTACAAAAGGGCAAACTAGTAATTAAGTAATATTCTGAAAATAACTAACTAGCTTCCAGAACACTTAAAAGATGAAACACATAATTCCATTCTCTCAACATGTCACTTATCTTTTTCCCTTTCCACGTTTCATTTTGACTCCAAGGCTTAAGGTAATGGGCTGAAGCTGTAGTAAAATACTTGGGCTCCTAGTTTATCTGCATTTTCCTCATGGGCCTCATTACACCACGTTTGTGTTCAGGACACGCAAAATGTGCTGGAAGTCCTCGTTTGCCATCGGAGATTGCAAAACCCATACTCCAAATCAATAAGGAAACCAAAATAAAATTAATCCAAGCAAAAGGTGGATCGGAGCGAGTCAACTCACCATAGCTAGGGTTTCCTCTGCTCTGTGCTCTCCTTCACTCTCTCTATCTCTTTGATCTGGCCGACCACCGGGAGTGTAAAATAGAAAGTGAGCTCGAAACTACCCGCGCGCCGGGGGGGGGGGGGTTGGGCAACGAATGCGGGCTACAAAACCCTAGAGGGTAGTTACGGTGTTATTATTGTTATATGCTTTTTCGCTTGAGAGAGTGAGACTTTGGATTGGACATTAAAGCGAGGATGTTGCTAGCGGGCTGGTAACGTTGGGGGCGTACCGATAGTTGAAAATTTTATTAATAATCAATTTTTTTTAAGGGTAATGTCATTGTGCTATTCAAATTTGTCTACTTGGTGTGCCTTAGTGTAAATTGTACTTGAGTGTCCTAGAATAAATTGTATTTTTTTTTGTTTTAAATATTTAAAAAAATATATCAATATACTAATAATCATTTCTTTAATTATTAAATAAAAAAATATATGAATAGTTAAATTGAAAAAACAAACTTATGCAATATTAAATTTTTTTAATCATAAAATTAAAAAAATACATAATCTATAAAATTGAGGGAGCAAACTCGCTAATATGGCATCCATTGAATCGATTGAAGTGACGCATTAATTGGTGGTCCGGGGCCCAAGATGAGGTTTTTTTTCAAATTAATTTTTTTACAGTTATTTTATATAGCTCATTTTACAATGAATAAATATAATTATACAATTTCGGTAATTTTATTTTTTCATCAGCCAAAGTTTTTGACCCTCCCTGACTTCGCATTTTTCTCTTTTGCCTGTATATATAGAAAATGCTAGGTTGCCCTAGTTTTGCCTCCTGGATTTGACCTTTTGTATATTTTAATTTTTTTTAATGGTTACAAAAATTATTACTAGTAAATTTGTATATTTTTTTAAATGTTTAAAGATATTTGAAAGGAAAGAAAAAAAAAATGCAATTGCACTAAGAGACACGCCTAGCAATACATGCTAAGCGGCAAAATAGCATGATCCCCACACACACATATATATACCCGAATTGGGATTAAAGATATTAGAAAGAAAAAAAACTGCAATTGCACTAAGAGACACGCCTAGCAATACATGCTAAGCGGCAAATTAGCATGATCCACACACGCATATATATACCCGAATTGGGATTATATGGCTTTCATTATATAGCGAGATAGGCAAAGCCGTCCATCCATGATTCCATTTCAGGACATGTTACAAAATTTACAAGTTTCCCTTTCAGAAGACAGTATACACGGTTTGCATTCACTGCTGTTTCGGCTGCAGGATTTCAAGGAATGCTTGCCCTTGTCTATATGTGCATCCCACGGCCCGAGACATGGAGTTAGGGCCACCTTAAGAGGCACTATCGGCCAGTATCACCTCATCTTGGTCAATATTTTTGCTCCCATCTCTCTTCTTCCCTTTCTTTGGTTAAGTTGATATGCTAAACCCATGTTTGCTTAAGGACAACCGACGGGGATAAAGAAGCAGCCTCATCATAAAATCCTAAAATGATCTTATTCAAGATAGAACAAATCTAAATGTTGTCAAAAGGCTCTGTAAAATTGAACACTGGTGGTAGCAACAAATTAAATCACACAAGGTACATTGATCCATCTGCATGGGGTTTAACGATTGACTGGTCTCAACAACCAATAGAAGACAATAGGAGCACCAAACTGTTACGTGTACATCAATTCATACAAGCAATATTCCGCTTGGACACTCATTGCTCAAGCGGTAGCCCCCAGGTAAGTATGTTGTTCTGTCTCAACTCTGCAGGGCTTCAACTGATGGTCAATGACCATATACATGTGGGATCATCAACCAGATTCTCCCAGAAGCATGCGTCAGGAAAATAAGGATATGGCTAACATTACCACCTCAAGGCATTATCCACCTTTAGCTTGATAATGACTAAAAATCAAGAACGTGATAGCACGCCTTTTGAACTGCAGATTCAAATGCAAGACGAACTTAGAGTGAGTTCGCATGTCATAACTTATTCAAGTGTTCTAGCTTCCAAAGAACTAACGCACAGCCACATGCACAGAGTAAAATAATATGGGAAAGAAGCCCTTATAATGTCAAATTAAACATCATCGTGCTGCATAATTGGCAGTAAACATGACTGTAGAAATATGAGATTAGTAAGAACATAGAAAATAATTCAAGTTCCCCACTATTCTGAAGGAGTTACCGCAACAAAATATTAAAAAAATTCTTTTTTTTTATAAGTAAAAGAAAAAGAACCTCTTAAAATGGATACCATGGAGTAAAATATGTAAAAGCTCAGAAAGTAAAAAAAAAAATCATCTTTCAGAAATAATTTTGATGTGGATTTGATAGGAAATTATATTTGGAAACAGAATTCAAATATAAGAATAGATGAGTATGTGGGGAGTGTAGTAAAGATAACTCTAGCAACATAGATGGGGCCTGCTTCCCATTCACTCTTTTATAAGGATGCCCTTTGGCTGGTCAATAAGGCATATTGCTTTCGCTTCTATAATAGAGGTGCTGTAATGGGCACTTGGCTAACGAATAAGGCATCCAGAGAATAATAGTCGAAGATGTGATGAACCAAAAAAATGACGCTAAAGCAAGTAACAAGCTATAACATCAATAAATGAAATATATATTAAAGAATGCAAATAAAAGAAGGGGTAAACTGTATATTCTACAATCAAACTACTTGTCACTGTTACAATGAAGTTTAAGGGCCTGTTTGGGAACACAACTGTTCTAAACTGTTCTGAGACTACTTTACTACTATTTACAAACTATTCACTATTATTCACAAACTATTTCATTATTATTCACAGATCATCTGAGATACTATTAGGGGACGTTTGGTAATATTTTTAATCTCATCCCATCTCATTTCCTTTCCAAACATCACTCAAACACAAACACTTTCAAACTAATCATTACAACTTTCCTAAATTTTAAAATAAAATACAAAAAACAATTCAACTTTTTCAAATCCCAAAACAAATATAATATTAAAAAAAAATTTCTAACAATATTTTAACTTTATAATATTTTTATTCAATTTTTTCTCTCATTTTCCAAAACCTTATAAAATATCACAACTCAATCTATTTTATTACAATTCATAAATCATTTCACTACTATTCATAAATTTCTCATCTCATCTCATTCCCCAAGCATCCCCTTAGTATCCAAACGGAGCCTAAAAATCAAACCTTATAAAAATTGTAGGATTCAGAGATGTATTGAACCTAGTAGATGCTCCTAGGTTCAAATATCAATGGCAATGATAAGTTTAATTGAAAGGGAAAATAACAAACCTAGGAATTGTCCCACGGCGACGTGGGTCATATTCTGTTGCTTGCCGAAGAGCTCTTGCAAAAGCTTTGAAGGTTGCTTCAATTATATGGTGAGAATTTCTTCCAGAAAGCTGTTGTCAACCACAATCAAAATGCTGTTAAAAAACTTAAATGGGAGTGAAAAGCCGAATAAAATTACCGCTGACATTCCATTACTTGTTTTCTCTTTTTGTCAATTTCTTTTTTCAATGGAGCTCTACATACTTCCCTTTGCACTAGGGCTTTGCCCTTTCCTATTCTTTCAATTCTATCGTATGCTTATCATGAAAAAGAGAAATGTTTTCAGTTCATTACAAACAGAAATCATGGGCATAATTACTAATAATTAGAAATATAAGAATAGGATGAAAGTGCATGGTAATGCTCAAAATAACATTAAACATCCATTCGCATAAAAGAATTGAGTATATAGAGTTCATCAAGTACAAAGTGCATGAACCTTTACTCCAGTAAATTTTTTATTTATTTATTTTTTGTTTCAAAGAATCTAATGATCGAGAATAGTTACATGAGTTCTCTGACAATGTTAAGAAGCTCCGAGTATTATTACCTGGCTGATGTGAAGTGTCATGCCAGAAGTATTCACCAGTGACTGGAAAAAATGCTCCACCAACTACAAATAAGAGTTCCAAACAATTCATTTCCTCCAGTAACAAGTTCAGGAAGAAAACTAAAACAAAAAACACAGATACTAGACTCTATAAAATTGAATGAAGAGTACATTTTAAACTCTCAGAATACCAACATTTTATCAATTTGCACCTTAAACTGCCAAAATTTTCAATTTGCACCTCAAAGTACCACTTTTTAACAATTTGTCAAAAAGTGGTAGTTAGGGGTGTGAACTGATGATTTTGTTAGTTTCAGGTATAAATTGAAAAAATGGTAGTAGTATGGGGGTTGCAAAATGCACTTTCCCGTAAAATTGCAGAAAACTCCATAGGTGCACAAACTTTCACATTTTGTCAATGTCTCAGCGGGGGTAGTTCTAACACTGCCCCAGAGATGAATGGTAAATGGAGACATCTACACTGTGTGGAAGTAAACAAGAACAACACCTACCTGAGTGTCATATGTTCCAACTCTCTGAGTAGGTATTTGCAGATCATAACTTAAATGCGGTCGTCCAGATAAATCCTGAACAAACAAGTTCTTATCATTAAGTAGTTATTTCAAACATCAAGAGGACTTGAATATAAATTCAACTCCTCAGCTTTCAGAAAGCTGAGATAAGCATATAAATTCATATAAATTCACCTAACACATAAAAGAAGATAAGCATCAGAAAGCTGTCCTAAAGACAATCTTCTACCACTTGATTTGTTGTATTGATCTACACTAATACCATTTTTTTGTAAGTAATCAACACTAATACCTCAAAAAGAAGACTAGCTGTACATAGCACTTTCAAAGTCGTTTTGTCCTCAACCTACACAATTCTAGAGGATAATTAAGGACCCAATAGCCACAATGTCCTAATTCGGTTTTGTCAAAATTTTACAGTATACGATATAAGTTGGTGATAGCAAACCAATTTCCAATATGTGCAAAAAAAAAAGGGCTAATCTTATCGTCGGTATATTTTTCAACAGTTAGTTTGTGTGGACAGTCAAGTTGAACCTACCAGCACAACGTGTATTAGTGCTTCATCAAGAGGGGCAGAGAAGTCACCAAACCGATTTATTCCTTTCCTATCACCAAGTGCCTGCAAAAAAGCCTGCTGACCAACCAGAACTAACTTATTACATCTCATACCCAGTAATACCAACAGGATGATCCAAAAATGAAGCTATTGAAGCAATAGGCTTTGGATGTCTGATTTGGTCCATTATGTCAAATACAATATTCTCAAGTAATGTACATAAGTAAAACTATTTCAAAGACATTTTTTTCTGTAAGTAAAATCTAATTCAAAGACATATGAGACTAGATGTATAACAGGATAAATAAACTAAATTATGGAAACAACTAAAATTATTTGAATACCATCAAAATTTTTTTTTTTGATAAGTAAGATTTATTGATAGTAAAAGGAATAGCCCAAGCACACAGGGACCATCAAAGAAACTTTTTTATCTTCATAGCTTATAATAAAAAAAATGGACTACCTCAATTTCAGTAACATTTTTTTTTTTTTTTTTTTTTATGTCGGGGAACCTCTCCAAGGCAGGACCCTTCGGACCCACCCCTACAGAGTAAACCCCAGTCCCGTGCACCGCACCCTCGGAAGTTTCCCTACATGGAATTGGTTAAATCGCTGGCTTTATACCAGGGGGTGTGGCCCTAAAGGATTGTTTGCACCCATGAGGTGTTGAACCTTAGACCTTGAAAGGAGTGATACCCCAAGACCAAGGCCTTCACCACATGGACTGCCTCAATTTCAGTAACATACAGACAAACCATAAGTCATAACCAAACAATTGCTGTAATGTTTTTCTTTTCAATACCGTTCCAATGGCAAGAGCAACATCTTCATTTGTGTGATGATCGTCAATGTGGATGTCCCCAGTAGCCTTCACATGCACATCTAATAGCCCATGCGAAGCAAGTTGCTAACATGAAACAAATAAATATAATCATCAACCTTTTCCTATAAGAGAGATAAAGAGCCTGCCCAAATAGAGTAGTAATTCTTAAGTGTGTTTTCCAAACCATTCCAGCATAATGAGCTGGAAGTGGAGTGCGAAGAAATATATATATATCGAAAAATATTTTATCTTTGCTGGGAAATCATAAAATGCCGAGTAGAATTCGCTTTTGCTCTTCCCTTAACCCACCAAGAAAGCATTTTCTAAAGCTAAACTAGCAACATCCAAAGATAAAAAGCCAGCACCGTTCGTAAAATACTGAAATTGGAAACCACAACTAAGTGCAGCTTAACCAAGATTGAGAAACAAATTAGGAAATCAGTAAAATCAAAGCAATTTTTAAAGCTCAAATCACTAACATCCAACATGTGATCCAGGAAGGGAATCCCAGTATTGTTCTCAGCAATCCCTGAACCATCCAAATTTATTTTCACCGACACATTGGTCTCCTTCGTGACCCTTTTGACCTCCCCAATACGAGCGTTTATCGTCGAGACATTCTCTTCGAGCGATGCAGGACAGGAAATAACTCTGTGTGGGTCCTCAGACATTCTCAGGAGCAGGCCGTGATTTAGTGAGAAAATTGGGCGTTGAGCAAAAGATGTGAGAGTGGAAGCGAGGGGTCTCTGAGAAATCTTCACCCTAGATTTTAGCATAGGAGAAGAGGTGGGATTGTACACAAGACGAAGAGCTGCGACCAGCTCCATGTTCAGAAAATAGAAAACAGTACCTCCCCGAGAGATTGATATGCTGCAGTTGCACAAGGAAAAACTCAGTCAACCAAAAACGCACCGTTTGTTTGTTTGGAATAATGGTAGGGCCTAGGGGTAGTAGGGCTGCCTAATTTTCGGTTTATCTTAATAAAGAGATAAATTATAACTTATTATTTAAATTGAGGATTAAGTGATAGTTTTCATAGTTTTATGGTCATATTGTAAAATGAATAATAGTTTAGAGAAAATAAAACATAAATTCTCGTCAATTTCTTTAATGGCTATGCGTATAACGAGTGGGTCAAGGAAAAATAGTTAGATTTAGATAATTTATTTGAAAAAAATAAGACCAACAAAAAAATTATATTGGACTTGCACATCTTAAAACTGCATCTACATTACTTTTTTATTTTCAAAAGTTGTTGCTTTGTTAATTTAAATATTGTAATTAAGAGTGTAACCAATCCGGTTCGGTCCGGTTTTGGACAAAATCTTGGACCGGACCGGTATGTACCGGTTTTGTATTTTTCAAAACCGATTACGCCCCGATTACCCTCTAAACCGGTACCTCCGATTTTACCGGTTTCCGGTCCGGTCCGATTTTTCGATTTTTTTTTAAATGTAAAAAAAATATAATAAAGTGTTACTTCTTATGATAAAATGTTATTAATAATTTAATATGTATATTATGCTTAAAGCATATGATAAATTAATTTTTCATCTTTAATATTAAACTTTTATTTGATAAATTATAACAACATTATCTTATATATAATTATATTAATAACAGATGATCAAACAAATTATAAATGTTCATATTTAAAATTAACATTTTATATTATAATTTATAAATTATAATATGAAATTATTTCATAAATGATATATAATTATATATATTATATATAAAAATTTAATATATAATTATTCTGGTATCTGAATGGCTCTGATACCAGAATGGCTCTGATTGAATTATTCTTCTTTACATTCTCTCTTGTTTGTTTTCTTTCTATCTGGTGCGAACTTGTTTCTCTTACCCTGTGTTCAGGATCGGGTCAGAGTAGCTTAGTTGAACCCAGGTAAGACCCTAGGGAAGCCAAGGTTGGCGTGTTGGGCAGTTAGTGGTTCAGTTGGGGTAGCCTCTCAAACGGTAAGTTCCCAGGAAAGAAAAATGATGTCCACCTTATAGATGGAAGACAGACAAAAAAGAATGTGGGGGAGGACTAGTTCCTCAGTCAGTTCCAGGTCGGCTGTGCCTACTGATATTGTTAATGAAGAAGATTGCTCTTTCGGAGAAGAGCTATCTCCTGTTCTGAGATCGTGGAAGATCCCAGAAATTGACCCAAATTCTCTTTATTCGACCACTTGGTTGAAAAAGACTTTTTCAAAATCTTTGAATGTTCGGACAGTCGAACAAACATATAGTATATCTGGATCCCATGATAAGTATCATCTCTTTAAAGAAGATGATATTAAAAAATATATTCTTGAGGGATACAAGTATATACATATAGCGTCTGTTCAAGTTGCTGCTAAACCTCTAACAAGGTTAGGCATCAACGCCTCTGTTCTTTTTTGTTTACGAGATGGCCGATTCTTCAAGTTTGAGGATAGCATTCTCGGAATGATTCAATCCTCCCTTTCGGAAGGACCTGTCCATTTTGATTGTTTTCCTAATTTATCTTTGGCTTTGACTGATAAGCATATTTTAAAATGCTTAATTTTGAATGTACTAACTTCAGGATATCAGATGCTTGAAGGAAGTAAACCTCTTGCTTTAATTTTCAGGGTTTATTATCGTCTTTTAAGAACGAATTTAGATCCAAAAGCTATTGTAAAACCTTCTGGAAAACATACTCTTCTGATCCAGAGTAGTTCTTCAGATGTTGATATAAATGTTCCGAAAAGGATTTATTGGGAAGATATAACCCTTCCTAATGAATGGATTTTGGAAGATGAGATTCCGAAACCTCCAAGAAATATTGTTCCGGATGTTGGTGTTGACATCATCCAACAATATTTGGATGGAACTGTTAAAATTTCTTTTAATAGACCTGAAGCCCTTAGTAGAAGAAGAAATTCTTTTGCTGGCTCCAGATCCAGTTTTGTTGACACTGTTCAGAACAGTCCAAGGGATGATGCTAAACTCAACCAATTCCTTGAAGATTCTGTACGAACAGTTCAACCTGTTAAACCTGCTTTAAAACTGAAAGGAGTTTCCACATCCTCTCAAGTTACTTCTGCTTTTTATACTGCACAGGGTGCTGGATCTTCTAAAGATCAAAACGTAAATGATGAAGCAGACAAGGAAGATAACTCTTCTATGTCTCCAACAGCTTCAGATATGTAAGCCCCTATTGCACCTGCACCTATTCATCACAGTTTAAATGTTTTGAATAGACCTTTTGAAATTGATTTACCTTCTCTTTTAAAAGATTTTGCTGCACCAGAAAACAAGCAAAGGCGTAGAGCCTACCTTGCAAAGTTTTCTGATCCAGAGAAACAACGTGTTAAACGCAATTGGAAGGAAGAAATGAATAAGCTTCAAAGGCATATTTCTCTTCTTGACTTTGCCGAAAACACTTATGTTTCTAAAAATACTTTAAATGTTGTTAAGAATGATTTTGTCAAGGAATATGGAAATACAGTGGTCCAGGCCACTCATCCTCCATTAGAGACTGTTTTAATTCCTTTTAAAGGTACTCATGTACCTGCTACTCCTTTTAAAGTTGCTCAAACCAGTTCAAAAGATCCAGAAAAGGACAAGATTCTGACAGAAGCAAAAAAGATTATTTTTCAAAATAATTTTACGAATCTTGCTCTTCATACGATCGGAGAACAACTTGATCGGATTGAAGAAAAGGTTGAAAAACCTGTATTCACTTCAAATCCAGTTTTCAAAAACGAATATCCTGTTAATATCTCTAAAGATCAAGCAAAAAAAAGGATTGAAAAACCTCTGATTATTTTACCAGAAGCACGGTCTAAAATAGATTTTCAAAATACACAGGCCAAAACTATGGATAAAATAGATCAAATGCTTGCTGATCTAAAGAAAGATCAACCTTCAACCAGTACTCTTAACAGTAATGGTAATGAAGTAGGTTCTACAGAGAATTCGGAAGAATCGTCTAGCGATGAATCTTCTGAAGATAAGGATATTGATTTAATTCAAAAGAATTTTCAAGATTTGGAGATTGCCAGATTTTCTTCAAAAGGACCCAAACCAATGAGTCTGACGAAGAATTGGTATTCCAGGCCTACTCCACCTGATATACAATTTGAAGAAAAAGTTTTTCAAAACCAATCTTCTTATTCTGCTGACAAAGTTTACGAATGGAATATTGATGGTTTCTCTGAACAAGAGATCATTAATACCATGAGTAAGATGTCCATGGTTGCAAATGCTTATGTCAACAATAACATTAGACAGCCAGACATAGTCAGGATTTTAACTCAGGGTTTTACTGGTGTTTTAAGAAATTGGTGGGATAAGTACCTCACCAATGATACAAGGGAAACCATCCAACATGCGGTAAAACGCAAAAAAGATGGAACACCCATTTTTTATGAAGCTGTCGGGATGGCACATCCTGATGGTGTTAACACTTTGATTTACACTATTTTAAAACACTTTATTGGTATACCATCCGATATAACTAGTCCCATCAGTGACCAGTTAAATAATCTAAGATGTCATCAGATGTCTGATTATAGATGGTACCAAGATGTTTTTATTTCCAGAGTAATGCTTCGTGATGATAGCCAGAAGCCTTACTGGAAGGAGAAATTCATTGATGGATTACCTCGACTGTTTGCTTATAAGGTCAAGGAAGAACTTACAGATGCCTCTGGGCTTCTTAACTATGAAAATTACACTTATGGTGATATTTTCAGTATTGTTAAGAAACTCGGCATTAGTATGTGTCATGATAAAAAAATGCTTCGTGAACAGATGAGAAATAGTAAGAAGGCCAAATATGAAATGGGCACATTCTGTGAACAATTCGGTCTTCCTAGTATTGCTCCATCTAAAAGAAAGCACAAAATTGTCAAACCTCATGGTGGTTTCAGGAGAAAGCCCCGTGATGAATTTTATAAAAAATATCATAAAAAACCCTTTTCCAAACCATTTTCCAGAAAAAAGGATTCAAAAGATGTTTCTACAGGAAAATGTTTTTTATGTGGCAAGTCTGGGCACTTTGCTGATAAATGTCCCAAGAAGGCCAAGACTTTTAAAAAGAAAATTAACCAGATGGATATCAATCACCATGATAAAGAGGAACTATTTCGACTCCTAGAAATAGAATCGTCTTCATCATCGGAGATGCTTGAGTACAGTTCTAGTGATTCAGAATATCACTCTGAACCTGCAACTCCTAATCCTTCTGATTTAAAACTAGGTTGCAATTGCAATTCTACTTGCTGTAAGCCTCCAGATAAAACAATCAATGTCTTATCTAAGGCTGAAGAACAAGAGAACCTATTGCTAACCTTGATTTCACAAATTACTAATCCTGAGCTCAAAGAAGAATACCTTCTTAAGCTAAAGAAGATGATGGTTCGTCAAGATCCAGAAACTTCAAACCAAAGGATTAATTTTCAAGAAACCTTGGAAAGATTTCAAAAGAAAAAACCCAAGGATATTTCTGTTTCTGAGTTACAATTTGAAATAAATTCTGTCAAAAAAGAAATTGCAGATCTCAAATCTGAAATAAACAACCTCAGATCTGAGAACGAAGTTTTAAGACAAGAATTTTTATTAATCAAGATCGACAAACAACTTGATCAAGATATTCCTTCTGACAATGAGCAGACCGAGGCTGGTTCCAGTCAACAGGATCTTCCTGCCGACAACCAGATCTGTTTAATTCGTCATACCATTCCTCCTAAATGGTTTACACGTGTTAATATTATTGTTGCTCATGATTTTCAATTTTCTGTCATTGCTATGATTGATTCCGGATCAGACTTGAATTGCATTCAAGAAGGACTCATTCCTAGCAAATATTTCGAAAAATCTACCGAAAGATTATTCTCGGCAAATGGCTCAAAGATGACCATTAATTATGAGCTCAATAATGCTCATGTTTGCCAGGATAATATTTGTTTTCGAATTCCCTCTGTTTTAGTCAAAAACATGTCTGACAAAGTGATTTTGGGAATTCCTTTTATTTCTTCTTTATATCCCTTTATGACTGAGAAAGATGGTATCACTACCGATCCTTTTGGTCAAAAGGTTAAATTTCATTTTGCTTCTCGTTTTGAGATTGATACGGATAAGAGCAAGAAATCTTTGTTTTTAGCCAAACAAAAACATTTGAATTTCCTCCAACAGGAGATCAAATACAAAAAGATTTCTGAACAATTATCCTCTTCTATTTTACTTTCAAAAATTGATGCTTTTAACAAACGTTTAATAACGGATGTTTGTTCTGATTTACCTAATGCTTTTTGGTATAGGAAGAAACACATAGTTTCTCTCCCATACATCAAAGGTTTTAATGAGACCAATATTCCTACAAAAGCCACCTCTGTTCAAATGAACAGGAAGACTTTGGAGTATTGTAAAAAGGAGATACAAGATCTTCTGAAAAAAGGCATTATCAGAGACAGCAAGTCCCCTTGGTCCTGTCCTGCATTCTATGTCCAGAAAAGTGCTGAACTAGAACGTGGAACCCCTCGTCTAGTTATTAATTACAAACCCTTGAATAAAGTCTTAGAGTGGATTAGGTACCATATTCCCAATAAGAATGACTTAATTCATAGGTTGAGTGATGCTGTGGTCTTCTCCAAATTTGACCTTAAGTCCGGTTTTTGGCAAATCCAAATAGCCGAGTCAGATAGGTATAAGACTGCTTTTGTAACCCCATTTGGTCATTTCGAGTGGAACGTGATGCCTTTCGGCCTTAAAAACGCTCCCAGTGAATTCCAAAATATCATGAACGATATTTTCAATTCGTTCTCCCTTTTTACCATTGTCTATATAGACGATGTTCTTGTTTTTTCTAAATCTATTGATGAACATTGGAAACACTTGCAATCGTTTCTTGACATCATTAGATTCAATGGTCTTGTTGTTTCAGCAACAAAAATTAAATTGTTTCAAACCAATATTAGATTCCTTGGTTATGACATCTCTGAAGGCAAAATCAGGCCCATCCAAAGAGCCATCGAATTTGCTGACAAATTTCCTGATGTCATTTTAGATAAAAAACAATTGCAGAGATTCTTAGGATCTCTCAATTATGTCTCTGATTTCTACAAGGATATGAGGAAACAATGTCGTCCTTTGTTCAAACGACTCCTTTCTAATCCTCCTCCTTGGACAGAAATCCATACAAATTTAGTAAGGAAAATCAAAGCACATGTTAAGACTCTTCCGTGCCTTGGTATCCCTACTTCTGATTCATTTAAAATTGTTCAAACAGATGCCTCAGACATCGGTTATGGTGGCATTCTGAAACAATGTGTTTCACCAGGTTCTTCTGAACAAATTGTTCGTTTCCATTCTGGAACCTGGAATTCTGCACAAGAAAAATATAGTACTATTAAGAAAGAAATCTTAGCTATAGTACTATGTATTTCAAAATTTCAATCTGACCTTTTAAACCAAAAATTCTTGGTCAGGATTGACTGCATGAGTGCTGAATTTGTTTTAGAAAAGGATGTTAAAAACATTGCATCAAAACATATTTTTGCACGATGGCAAGCTATTTTAAGTGTTTTTGATTTTGATATTGAATACATCAAAGGCACACAAAATTCCATCCCTGATTTTCTTACCCGTGAATTCTTGCAGAAACCCCATCATGGCCAGCAAGAAGAAAGGAAAAGAGAAAAAGGTTCATCCACCACCACCAATACCCAGTATAAAACTCATCAAGAATGAGTCTGGATCATCCACTGTTACAGGTGCTGTATCTACAGCACTCGATATTGCAAACAGGTTCTAGCCACTCGGCAAACCTGTTCAGCCACAGACTTTCTCGTCTGCGGTCACTACCACTTTTGACCCATATGCGAAAGCAATTGAGTCAAAAAACAAAAATGCTGTTACCTCTCAGTTTTTCCTCCCAAAAGGAAAATCTGAATATTTGAAAAAGAATTTTTCCTCCTATCTGTTTCATATCGAGCCCAATAGAACGATATATACAGATGTGTTCAAAATTTCTTCTTCTTATTTTCCTCCTCTTTTCCACTGGATTCCAGAAGATTCCTCCAAGAATCTCCAATTTTATTCCAGTATTATCATTCATACCAATTCCTTGGTGATCAAACCTATTTATGACAAGGTTGACACCAATAAACTCATTTTTCACAGTGCCTATATTCACCGAGTCATTACTCAGGCAGAATGGGGATCAAACCCATCTACCACCAAAAGACTCGCTTCTTCAGACACTGATTTTTCTTATTTTGATTATATTGATGCCTGGAAACGCTTCATGTTTTTCCAGACCCCAAATATGGACCACTCTTGGTTCATAAGATTTGATTCAAAATTCAAAGGAAGTTTTCCCTTATGGTTCCTTCAATGGTGGAATCACTATGGATTAATTCCTGAAAATCTTCCTGGTCAGCTTTTCCAAGCTTACCAACATTTTGCTAATATCGTTGGTCCAACTCTGGATCAACACTCCAAAAAATTTCATCAAACTTTACATTTCTGTCAAAGATACCACCTCCCGTGGATCTTTAAATGGAATTATGAAAAGCAGGGAGATATTATGACACGAGTTTATTTCATAAAATGGTGGGATAAATTCGCCAACACAGAAAAAATTGTTGATTTAATGATCAAGGACTTTCCGACTCCTGCACCCAACCTGCAGAACAAAACAGAATTTCCAAAGATCATGGCTGGACCATCCAATGCTCCTGAATATCCTCTAATTCAGGCCCCTACTTCTCCAACAAAATCCGGGGGGTAAAGGACAGTTCATCCTCAAAATCCTCTAAGTCTAAAAAGAAAACTGACATCTTTGATGGACTTAAAAAGAAGGATTTAATCAACATATTCAAAGAATCACTATCAAAGTCTCAAAGCAAATCTGAAGATGAAGATTCAGACACTGCATCAGAGGCTTCATACAGCAATGTCTTCGGTAACTCTGGGTTCTACTCAGAAGAAGAATAATTGCCAAAAACAGACAAAGAAGACCCACTGACCGGTCTCCTTTACAGATTTGTCGTTTTGTGCCGAAAGCAGCATCAGCCGCCAGACGCAATGATGACACCCGTGGTTAAACAGTACTAACGCTGTTCACTCACGGACCTACTTTTACTCGTGATTACACAGTAACTGACAGCTGTGCTCACGGAACCTTTTGTAAACAGGAACTCCTTATTCTATAAAAGGAGAACCTCATTTCATTTTTAGGCAGAAGTTTCATTACTAAGCTCAGAGAACTTTGTAAGCCTCTGCCTTCAAAACCTTCTCCACAATCAAGAGCAAATATCGCTCTACCTTCTATCTTGTGCCATAAATTTTGTAATAAAATTTATGATTATGAATATGTTTATTTTCACTCTCTTGTTTATCTTATTTTGCGTTGCATCCATGCATATGGTCGGTTCTACCGCCTGCCTTTAATTGTGCATACTCTCAATTTCCTTCATTTTCAGTAGCTTATTCCTTCATATATAATTATATATTATATATATAAATATTTTGTATAATATATAAAATTAATTTATATATATATATTTTTTCCAACCAGTCCGGTTCGGTCCGGTTCCGAAAACTACGGAACCGAAACCGGACCGAATCCGGCCGATTTTCATAAAATAGGAACCGATTCCGGACCGGACCGGTTCAAAACCAAACCAACTGGTCCGGTTCGGTCCGGACCGGTTTAAATTTACACCTCTAATCGTAATCTACATGGGCATACACATTCTGTAGCAATCCAAGCCTCCGATTACAAAGAGCGTTGTGCCTCGTAAAAATATATTATGGTCAGGAAAAATTATATTTTCAAACTGGTATGTAGAGCATAACTAGTCAAATGCTTATGTGACATAATTTGATTTGGACCATAATTTTTTTTTTTTAATTTTGAATCTTACAAATTAAATCTTACCATTTAAGTTATGTGGATATTGTAGTCAACACACCAGCTTGAAAATATAATAACTCTTTGCTCATTATCATTCGGAAAAAGAATGTGAAGTTTCTATTTACTTAAATGTCTAACATATAAGTTTGAGATAATTAGGCCATTCAGCAGAGTAGCAAGAGCAGATAAATCCAACTTGAAGAGCTCAGAGGAAAAGGCAATCATACAAAAGAGATACCATTAACTTCCAATGAATCTAAAGATCTCAAGAATGTTAAACTCAGTGCAGGATATCCTCATTCTCATTTAAGTGCCTTGAAAAAAAAATTCATATTAGCAGAGCCCGTCTTCATTTCAGATCATGACCCTAGCCCCAACTAGAACATTTACAACATGTTGGCTTTCAACTTGGGAACTCGAGGCTTTCATCTTGGGAACTCAGTCTTTCGAAGCACTATCAAGAGCATCATGTCTTGTTGCTCACAAGGTAGCCGATGAGCAGATCAAAATTTATCCAGGCAAGCAAATTGTGGCTGACCTATATTAGGAACATGGTGCCAGCACTAGAAACAAAGGCGAAGATCTACTCGAACATCATCATCCATAACAACCATGTCATGCGACGATAAATAGCAAAACTCTGCTGTAACAAGGGTCTTTGGAGTGAGAAACTCTACACTTCTACAGCAGCAGAGTCAGGTATATACACCGTGAAGCGGCATGAGTACTTTCCGATGATGTGCTCAGAGCATTTCAAAACGCCACCTCAAACCTCCAAGGATCCTCCTTGAACTGGCAACACCACCATCGACTTTGTGAGCACAAAATCAATTCGCTTGCATCAAAAGGCAACATCCAAACTTTCTGAGAGAACTTAATCTTGAGATGCATAGAAGTTAGTCTAGAACCTTGTAGATGACACTCGTTAACAAGTCTTCCCATCAAGTGCATCAGTAAGAGAATTGTCATCAGATGCATGCAATCGGCTTTTTCGGAGTCCTGCAACTAGAATAGTTTAATCAGATTTAACTTGCAAGGAACTCTCAGCAGGGCCGGTTTGACTAGAATCAGAGACATCTAGATTTCATTGATCTCCTTGGTGGTGTTCTCTGCAGAAATTTCCCCTAAAGATGGAACAGGCTCAAGACAGTCAATGTTAATGCTTACTTCCAGGGCTTCATCCATATCATTCTCTTTCCAAGATTGGCCATCATCTACGACAGGACAATCCATTTCCAGTTTATTTCCCTGCTCAAGTGCATCATGAATCATATCGGAGGGGGACATAAACTTCTTGCCAGATGCAGATTGAGCTAGCTTGTCCTCCAAATAAGAATTGAAACATGTGGTCAGCTGAACTGAAACGGGAATATTAACTTCATATGAAGCATCTAAAGAACTAGAATCTGCAGCTCCAACATCATCATTTACCTCATTGGCACATGGCAAACCAGCATCATCACACCCATGTGGATCATGCACAGCAGTTGAATCCATACCAGATTTATTGTCAGTGGCTGTAACTTCATCAGTTAATTCATTAGAACAATGACTAGCACCGTCAAACCTATGAGGATCAGCATGCAAATCGGATTTATTATCTGTAACTGCACCTTCATCAGTTATCTCATTAGCACAGCACAAACCAGCTTCGTCACACCCATGAGGATCATGCCCAGCACTATTACACCCACGAGAATCATGCCCCACTGGAGAATCCATATCAGATTTACTTTCCACCTCAGGCTTAGTAGAAAGCTTGTTTTTGCACACCTTTTGCTTTGCACCTATTGGAAAGAATCAAATACAAACTTAAACAGCAGGCCATCAATATAAAGTTAAAGGGAAAGGCAACAAACACCACAGCTAATACTTGTCTTGCAGGTCACATTCCCCTCAATGCTCTCTTGCTCCAGTAGTGGCTTCTGTAACATATCTGTACCCGGGAAGACCAACATATTCATCGATATCATTTCTTGCTTGAGTGATTCCTCGAGAGGAGTGAAACCAAAAACCACAGTCCATGTATGCATGAGTTCAGCAATAGCAGGAATAATAAGTTTCTCAACCTTGAGGGAGCAGAGAGCCTTCAAATGATAGAGAAACAGGATGAAGTCAGTAGCATATATGAAAGCAAGCAGGTAGAAAGAAAACAAATATATAATCTTTTCAATCTCTTTTCCATGTTAGAGAAATCACCCAGGACATCGTTCTTGTAGCTTACTGATTCAATAGCAGCAAAAAGCCGACGGCACATCCCTTGACGCCTATATACATGCCGAGTTCCAATAAATGGCATCTCTGCTAACTTGGTCCCATGGAACCTAACCAGGCAGTAGACACTGTGACGGTAAGAATCGCAATCCACACACCCAAGCAGGAATCATATAAATCTCAAGAACCGCCAAACAGAAACACCTCCCTCATACCAGAACTTAACCAGACAGTAGAAAGAGAATGGTAAGAATTCAATTGCATGCTAATCTACACATGCACACATACAAAAAACTTGAGACACCATTGACAGGAGCTTATACTTCATAGGGGACATTGGATAATTAATATGAGAATTCTGGTCAAGAAGCACATAACATAACATTATTCCAATTATTGAACAGAGTACCATTCCAACATCTAAACCACTCACCCAGGAAAGCTTCACTCAGAAGAACACAAAAGAATAATAGCGAGCTTGAACCTACTATCTCAGCTAAGCAGGAGAACAAGATATATAAAGAAAACATCTGTTGAACAAAGCTATTAGTTACTGTGTAATAGAAACATATTAGTGACATTGAAGTTTATGGCACAGCACCTGATAGATGCTGCAGAAATTATTTCATCACCCCTCTCCAATATAGCAGTGTAGAAGCCACTATAGTTTAGCCGATTAAAGTTTGATCTGAAATATAAAATGGGAAACATAATTAACATCAGATGAGTGGGACAACATATATTTCGCAAAGAAAAGTAACATGGTTTAATAGCTTAAATACTCCAGAAAAGTGATCAGCAGTGACACACAGATACACACAAAGAAACATTTACCTAGAAACTATGGTACATATGTATATCAAGAAGGTTTGATGTTTGAAACCAGTTACCCATCAAAACATCTCAGCAAAGGGTACAAAAATGTAAGTCAACACAAGAAACAAGAGTGGACCATAAAATCTCGATCACTTCCAAGTGAGCCAGCATGCTAACACAAACTTTACACTACAAACCTCAACAAAGCATCGCTTCACACTTGGAATTTTTCATACCATTGTTTTCCCATCAAATTGAACATTTGGTTACAAAAACTGGCTAGCAATGCAGCCTTAACTGGTTTTAAAACAATGAACTTTAATTTAAGAGCTCATAAGCTTTGGGTGGGCCCAATGTAAGGAGCAAGATTTGTTATTCACCCCAGGAAACACCAACAAAATAATTATAGTAAATCTTCCATGTTAAATGAGTCGTGACACTGCATATCCAATTAATTAATTAATGTCAAATTTTTTTTTTTTGATAAGTGTAAGTATATTAATAAAAGAATAGGCAAAAGCCTTGTTCAGTACAAAGAATGTCCTAGCTAAGTAGGAACATTAGAAATAAGGAAAGCATGGAAATCTTGGCCATTAAAGTTAACGGAAATGGCACAAGTACAAAGAGTTCTAAAAAAGAAAGCATTTAGTTCCTCCATTGATCTTTCTTTGTCTTCAAAAGTCCGTTCATTACGCTCCTGCCATAGACACCACATGACACAAATAGGCAACATCTTCCATATAGCCTCGATCTGTTGGTTACCTCTTAGATCTGTCCAACTAGCCAACATCTCCACTACAGACTCGGGCATAACCCACCCCAAGCCTAGTCTTCTAAATACTTCATTCCAAATCCCTCGAGCTATATCACAATGTAGTAGAAGATGGTCCACAGATTCACCCTCGTTCCTGCACATGCAGCACCAATCTGCGATTATCACCCCTCGTCTTCTCAAATTATCCGTTGTGAGTATCTTACCCAAAGAAGCGGTCCACACAAAAAACGCTGCTTTGAGGGGCGCCTTGTGTCTCCAAATCTTTTTCCAAGGGAACTGGGTTGGATGTTCTTGTAACAAAGATTTATAATACGAGCGAACCGAGGATAAACCTTTATCCGTATGTATCCACCACAACCTATCAACTTGATGGTTACTGCGTTTGAGTGAATATAAGAGGCTGAAAAGGGCTGCAATATTGTCAACTTCTCAATCATGTGCCGCCCGGCTAAAATTAATGTTCCATTGAATTTGTTCCCCCACTATCACCATAACTTCCGCCACAGAGGCATCATTGTCACTTGCCACCCTAAAAAGAACAGGAAATAGATCTTTTAAAGCCCCATTACCACTCCAAGTATCATACCAAAATTTGATCCTAGTCCCATCTCCAAGACAAAATCTTGTGTGCCTGGCAAAGACCCCCCATCCTCTTCTTATATGTTTCCACAAACCCACACCATATGCCCCACTCACTTCATTGGTACACCATCCCCCCCATAATTCTCCATACTTACTCTCAATCACCAGTTTCCATAAAGCCTCAGGTTCTTTATGGTATCTCCACAACCATTTCCCAAGAAGTGCCCGATTAAAGATTCTCAAATTTCTAATGCCCAAACCACTAGAAGAGATAGGTCTGCATACTTTTTCCCACCTGACTAGGTGGAATTTAAACTCTTCACCCAATCCTCCCCATAGGAAATCTCGTTGTAGTTTCTCAATGCGAACTGCCACACTTGCTGGGATAGGGAACAAGGACAGATAGTATGTCGGTAGGTTAGATAACATACTCTTTATCAAGGTAATCCTACCACCTTTTGACAAATACATTCTCTTCCATCCTGCTAATCGACGCTCTACTTTCTCAATCACTATATCCCATATAGTAGCCGCTCGCGAGGCGGCCCCCAATGGAAGACCAAGGTATGTCATAGGGAGTGAAGCAATCTTGCACCCTAGAGTATTAGCCATCTGTCTTAGCCGTTGCACACCTCCAATAGGCACCATCTCTGATTTATCCAAGTTCACTTTCAAGCCTGAAACTGCTTCAAAACAAAGAAGAAGGGCCTTTAAAACACGGATCTGATTGTTATCTGCCTCACAAAAGATAAGAGTATCATCTGCAAACAATAAATGCGAAATGTTAATAAACCCCCACCCGGGGATCCTATCGAATAACCATTCAGTCGCCCATTTGTAACCAAGGTTGAGGTCATTCTGCTCAAAGCCTCCATTACAATGACAAACAGTAATGGTGACAGCGGATCCCCTTGTCTAAGGCCTCATGTGCTACTAAAAAAACCTGTTGGACTTCCATTTATCAGAACTGAAAATTTTGCTATAGATATACACCAACGGATCCATGATCTCCATCTTTCCCCAAAACCACACCTCCTTAGGAGATCTAGCAAAAATTCCCAATTTACATGATCGTATGCTTTTTCCATGTCTAGTTTGCATAAAACCCCAGTACTACCAGCTTTCAGTCTGCTGTCCAGACATTCATTTGCGATAAGGACCGCATCTAGGATCTGTCTATCCTTTACAAAAGCATTTTGAGGCTTTGAGATTATCTTTCCCACTACCTCACTAAGGCGATTTGCAAGTACCTTAGAAAGGAACTTGTAAACCCCATTTATTAGGCTAATGGGTCGGAACTCCCTGATTTCTTCAGCCCCAACCCTCTTTGGAATCAAAATAAGAAATGTGGCGTTTAGGCTTTTCTCAAATTGTCCAACCTCATGAAACTCCTGGAACACTTTCATGAGATCATCCTTTAATACCTCCCAGCAAGTTTGAAAAAAACCCATAGAAAACCCGTCAGGACCCGAAGCCTTGTCTTTGGCCATCTTCCTCACCACTTCAAAAACCTCAACCTCCTCAAACGGCCTCTCCAAACGAATACCATCTAGTCCCAATAGAGTCGAAAGCTAACCCATCTAGCTTCGGTCGCCAACCCTCCTACTCAGTAAGTAGTTGTTCAAAGAACCCAACTACATGATCATTAATTCTCTGCTCATCCTTACAATTTGCCCCATCTATCTTCAACATCTCAATATTATTAGATCTTCTGTGAGAATTGGCCACCCTGTGAAAAAACTTAGTACATCTATCTCCTTCCTTCAACCATAATGCTCTCGACTTTTGCCGTCACGATATCTCTTCTAAAAGAATGATCCTCTCAAGATCTGCGACCAACTCTAGTTTTTTAGTTATTTCGTCCTGTGATAAGGCCCTGGACTCTTGTATCCTTTCCATTTCAGCGATCTCCCTTGTCTTGGTTTTCTTTTGTTCCCCAATGTCCCCAAAAGACTGACTATTCCACAATTTTAAATCTTGTTTTAAAGCTTTCAATTTCCCCGCCAACATAAAACTTGGAGTGCCCTGAAAATGATAAGAAGACCACCACTGATTGACCCTATCAACAAAACCTTCCGTTTCCAGCCACATGTTTTCAAACTTAAAATACCTACGTCTTCTTTGAATCCCACCAGAATCCAACATTATTGGCCAATGATCCGAACATAACCTAGGCAATCTTTTTTGCCAAACCTCAGGGAAGTGACTTTCCCACTCAGGGGAAATTAAGAATCTATCTATTCGAGACCATGTCTGATTATTAGTCCACGTACATAAACCCCCCGCCATAGGTAGATCCACTAAATTCAACTCAAAAATACATTTCGAAAAATCAGACATAGCTGGGCACAGTCTTCTATTACCAAAGCTCTCACTAGGGAATCTTGTAACATTGAAGTCTCCACCAATACACCATGGAAGATCCCACCAACTGTATAGTCCAGCTAGTTCATCCCACAAAAGTCTACGATTAGTGTCTGAATTTGGACCATAAACCCCTGCCAATGCCCACAAAAATCCATCCGAGACGCTCTTAAACGAGCATGCTACTGAAAATGACCCAATAAACTCCTCCTTTTTCTCCACCACCCTTTGATCCCACATCATCAAAACACCTCCTGAGGTCCCATTAGCTGCCAAATGTACCCACTCCACATGTGTGCAGCTCCATAAACTTCTTACAATTCTTGTGGTGATAGCTTTCAACTAGGGCTGTACAAGAAACCGTAAAACCGACCGGAACCGACTCAGACCGGCTGCCGGAGCTCGGAACCGGCCGAAACCGGCGTAGAACCGGTCGGCCGGCGGTTGAATTTGGCCAAAACTGATGTCTAGCGGTTCGGTCCCGGTTTGAGCCTGGACCGGACCGCTGAACCGACCGAAACTTCAAATGTTTTTTTTTTTTAAATTATACATATATGAAACGACGCCGTTTCACTTAAGTGAGTGAAACGGCGTCGTTTTGAGATTTAGTGTTTGAAAAAAATATAAAGGAAACGGCACCGTTTGGCTTAAACCAAACGGCGCCGTTTCACTCTAGGGCTTAAACGCACGCACTCACCCTTCTTCTTCCTCGTTTCTTCTCCTTCTTTCTGAGTTTTCACAGCGCCGCCCCACCTTTCTCTCAATCTCTCTCTCTCACGGCGCAAGGCACAGTCTCTCTCTCAGTGTCTAATGGCACACCTAGTCGCAACCACCTCTCTTGCTCTCTCTCTCTCTCAAATCGCACCTCGTGTCTCGCAGCATCATCTCTCAAATCGCAGCCACCTCCGTCGCCACCGAAGACGCCGACGAACCGATCGGAGTTACGCCGAGACCGATGAAGACGGTTTCCTCCCCCTTCATCGGCCGGTTTCGGTCGAGATTCACACCATTTCAAGATATCGGTGCGGTTTCGGTTTTGGTCCGAAACCGAAACCGAAACCGAACCTTCGGTTTTCACCCCTACTTTCAACTTCGTCTCCTGTAAGCAAACAATGTCCGCCTTCCACCCTCGAAACAAGTTTCTTACTTGAAGTCGCTTACTCGGCACATTTAGACCGCGGACATTCCATGAAACTATTTTTGGTTTCATTTGGGAAAGGCCAGCCCCTTTCCTTTAGTCCTTTCCCTACTAGAGCTACCTTTAGAGTTCATTGACCAAGTCAACCTCCTAAGCTCGCGCTGTTTGTTGGATCCAATTTTCTTTTGTTGTTGATGGCCTGCTTCGATAGCCGTGAGTAATGCCATGAACTGCTCCTCGTAACCTTCACACTTCAAACCCACAATTTCCTGTATATCTTTTACTGTGTTAAAAACCCAATCTGAAGCATTCGACTGATCCGGATAGAGACACTTCAACGGGAAAGGATTTTGCATTTGAAATTCCGGTATTTCCTCTATGTGCTCTTCTCCTAATACCAAACCTACTTCCCCAATAGAGTTGTTTGACACCTGAATGAGCCTCTGGGAATTCTCCTCATCCGAAAGGAATAAGTCTTCACTGGCTGAGTCCCCATTTTCACTGTCCCTCATAAAACCGACATCATTAAACGGCTCAGAGGCACTCGTCGGACCCTCACTACCTCCCCCCACACACCGTCGGCAGGTTCTGTGCACTCGGAGGAGGAGGAAGTGTACTCGGTGGTGGTGGAAGGTCCACTTCTAGGACTGTCGCATTCTGCTTCGTCGCCTGCGTGTGCAACCCACCCTCCTGATGAACCAACAACTTCGTCGGCGACTTCTGAGGTCGTCGCGACGAGGATTCCGGCAAGTCCACCGCCTGATTGCGGCGCGGCGACATCTCCTTCGATGACGGCTGCCTTCCTCCCTTCGCAGACACTGCCCTAGGCTTCCACACATTTCGGGTCTTAGGATTGGGCCTCCATCTTTGTCCGTGAAGGTCTCGGGCCTGTCTTGGCCCATACTGGCCCACTCGAGAAGACGAGCCCTTTGTTTGCCCCTCCACCTTTCCTCCCCTTAAACGCCTCGTTTCATCAAACACCAAACCATCCCCGACAATACTCAACAACTTTGCCACTTCCCTCTGCAAATTCCCCAACTGCCACTACACGTCCCTCACCATGCAGTGTACCTCCCGCACATCTCTCTCATACTCTCTTTCCCGAAAGAAGCCCTGTGACCCTCGATGCTCTTCTCCCCCACCAGCCCCATTTCTTGGCGCAACGAAGGTCACCATCGGCGTTAAAGCTTTTTTATAGGATTTTTAATGAGCCCCCTCCCCCCACTGCCTCCTCTGAACATCATCACCAGACCCAGCTCTCTTTCTAACCACCTGGGTAGCCTCCCTCAGCACCTCCCTCATTCTTCTCCAACCCCTTCCCCCCTCTTCTTCAGGAATAAAGATGAGACTACGCCGACCCCCTTCAGCATACACCGCAACCTCCAAGAATCTACCACATTTATTGGAGCATCTCTGCGCAATGAAACTCCGGTAACCCTCCCTTATTGACGAGTAATAATCCTTTTTAACACCCATCTCACTCTCCTCCAAAACACTCTCAAGCCACTGCGCAGTGCTCAAACCCATCAATAACTCCTGCTTAAACCTTCTACCTCTCTCAGTGATACGTACGAGACCTCCTTCTCTCATGACGGAGAAAATCTTTGTTTCAATGACCATCTCCCAAGAACTTCCCATACTAGTCATCGACAAATGAGTTAATAAAAACTAACCACCATCCTCAACGGCAACAGCAATGCAAAATTTTTTACTTTTTTCTCCAGATGATAGACCTTTCTCCTGATGATACCAGTCTGAATCCAACTGGACTACATGCTAATCACCACAAGGAACTACCACCATTGACGCCCCAATACCAGAAGCAAAACGCAAGAAAACCAAGAAAAGCAAAAAATGTACGGAGAGAAAAGTATTGGAGAGAGAAAAGTGAACCTCCTTTTACATCTTCAAGTCATATCACGAAAAAAACCCATTTTCTTTAATGTCAAATTTAAGTTTCGTCTTTACATAGCATGGTCCTTCCCCTCCACTAGCCTGGATTAAGTAAGCTTTGGTTGCTAAATAAAGCATGATCAGGTCCAAGCTTCATAACTGACTAGACAGTGAGCATATTAGAAGTTTATGCTAATTTGTGCAGTGCCCGTTCTATGCCCTTTTCCGGAGTAGATATGTGCTACTGTTTTCAGTTTGTGGGAAATAAATGTGTTTTTTCTTTTTCTTTTTTTTAATAAGAGGTTTGTGGAAAATATACACGTAGAAGAAAAATCTTACAATTTCTTCCTTTCAAAGGTAAGTTAAAAATATAGGTAGGTACTTAACAAGTAGGACACTTCTCCCTATCACCATTTTGCTCAACCAACACAACAGAAACCTATCACACCCTCCATCATCATTTTCTAACCCATTTTAGATACAACTTCCTTTTCTGATGATATTGAACTGCATTGTTGTACAACTTGTGATTCATCATAGATATGGTTAACTCAAACCAATATTTAGAGAAAATACAGTTTCTTTTCTTATAAGTAGAAGCAGTACTTAATAAAACTTGGGTGTAAATACAGTTTTTTTTTTTAAGCCATGTTTCCAAATCTTCAATTAGAGAAGTTCAGATTTCCAACACCGTGTATCCAAATCAAATGTGTCTCACTGTTCTAACCAAATGTTGATTATATACCATTCTAATTAGTAATATAAAAGGTCAAATTTTTGTTATATAAAGTTTGAGGACTATATGCAGATGGGATGACATATAAAAAGGTAAAAAGGTCAAATGATGAATGTATATTTTAAATGGAAATAAAAAAGATACAAAAAAAGCATAATATAACATTAAATAAATCAAGCATCATAAAAAAAAAAAAAAAAAAACCAATTCCAGCAAGCCAAGAAATAATGAATGTCTATTTCTGCGAAAGCTGAAAACCTTATAACAGAAAATCCATTGTCAAAGTTGGTAGCATCTGTTAAGATCAAATACGTCAATCACAGTCTCTCATGTGTAAGCCCAAACCAACACATATTCCTATTATTATTATTATTATTTTTTTTTTATGTCCAAGAACAGCGTCCCAACTAATCCCAGGGGTGCACAGGCCCTCGGCAAGGAGTTTCCTGCTAGTGCACCTCGTGTAATTTAAGGGAAAAATCTCCCAGTCTGATGGCCCCTAGAGATTGTTTGCACCCAAGGAGATTTGAACCTTAGACTTGGGGGGAGCATACCCCCAAGCCCAAGGCCTTTACCACTAGAGCCAACCCCTAGGGGTTACGTACTCCTATTAATAAACAGTAAAGATCCAATATGGGAGGAAAAAGTACTGAGATTGAAGGGCTGAACCACTAGGGGTTGGCTCAAGTGGTAAAGGCCTTGGTATCAGTGGTATGCTCCCTCTAGGTCTAAGGTTTAAATCCTCAGGTGGAAACAATTCCTAGGCACCATTGGACTAGGGGATTTTTCCCTTGAACTACCCGAGGTGCACTTGCGGGAAACTCCTTGCCAAGGGCCTGTGCACCCTCGGGATTAGTCAGGAAGCTATTCTCGGACACCTGGTGCCAAAATTTAGCACTTACCCACTGTTATAAAGAACGTTATGCAGTAAATTAATCCCACTCCTCCTGTCCACAATTGGCAAGAAGCATTCATCCATAACAGTCTGTGCAACAGCCAACTTAGAATTGCATTCCACCCGTTGAGGAAGCCCTCGAAGAGATGTATCTGAGTCTTTGTCCGTTCTATGAATAAGAGACCATGAAAAGCCTGCTTCCAGCTCATGTCTGACACCACGATACTTCTGCAAATGCTCAAAGAGCTGTAGAAGCAACAAGGATGTAATTCAAGAAAGTGCCTTTGGTAATGTCAGATGAGAAATTTACAAATTGATGTGAGATTGAGAACCATACCTACAACTAACAAGACATATAACATACACCAAAAAAACAACTGATCTATCTATGCAAAATCAAGAGAAGAATTTCTGGTCACTGGAAGGTTAGAAGGAAAAAATACACAAAAACATGCAAACAAATGTCATTATATATTTTTTGATCAATAAACAAAATTTTATTGATAATAGGGATAGGCAATCGCCCAATTACACGGGACATATACAAGAGCATCATCTATGCTTGATAATCTAGTAGATGTCATTCTATATAAAACCTCCCAAATAATGCAAGTATTATGCCATAACTTCCTCTTACTATTTATTATATTCCATTATGAACTTCAAAGGGTAAAGCCATATGACATCAGATTACATTAATCTAGAATACACACTGAGGTTTGTACTCAAAATCTGCAGAAGGTCCATTAGAAAAGCACTCGTGTATTTATTTATTTATTTATAAGTATAAAAGAAAAGCACTCACATATTATATAACATCATACAGAGTTTTATCACTGAAAGTATGCAGGTGTTATCATGTGATTGACACTCATTACTAACTCTAAATTTTGGATGGGCAAGAAAAACACTAAAAACAAAAACTATTCTAACAAGCCTTGATATTATAAAATATTTGGTTATAAACTACTGAAGTATTGAATTGTGATGTTCTATCTCCAACTCATTATGTCACCTCAAGGTGCTACGCACAACTAATTAAACATAGCAGATACACTATTTGCATATTTTGAGATAATTAAACACAGGAAGCCTAAATAAAGATACCTCTTTACATTTTTGCTGACAAAAAGAAGAGACTAAACTAGAAGAATCAACATGAATAACATCCATCTCCAGCATGCATGATTTATGATCTACAAAAAATTTCAACCAAAATATTGTCAGTGCAATAATAAAACAAGAGAAAAGTATATAATCCACTGAAAGAACTTCAAAACAAAGGAAGGAAAAAGTTACTACATTTTTTCTCACACACACTGCATTTGAGGAGTGCGCAGGCATCTCCTTGAGCACCACTCCCACTAACAACCCCACAAAATTTGCATGTGCAATTTGGACAGTGCCAATCGCCGGGTGGAAGCATCTGTAACAAGAAAGGTATGAATGCCTTAAGTACTGGAGACATATATGAGCAAATGCAACATTGCCCAAATATTTAATTAATTGTGCATACATCTCCAGTGCAAAAGTGCCCCTCAAGTTTTAATAATGAAAGATAAGGCAATATTTCACCTTCTGAGTACTCCCTACATCACAAAACTTACAACCACCACAAACTAAATCTAACTTCACCAAACAGCATTCCCCAGACCAACACAACACATGACAAGGACACCATATCATAATTCAATGCCTTTTGTGCACAGGTTCCCACAGGTCTCAACCCTGAAAAGATATTTCAAAAGTCTCCATAGACTCTCCTTCCACACTAGACCCCAGTCTAATAATATCACTTCAAAAAGTCTCAGATCACCAACAAAAGAACAGCACAGGAAATCCAAAACAAACTCAAAAAAGAAATATAATACAAGAAGGATCATGTAAGGAACCATATGGGGCGTGCAACTGGAGTGAATTGAAGTACACATACCCGTATATCCAAGCAACTCAGATGAAATGTTGATGGACACCCATCACAACAGATCAAATCCCCACCATCTCCACAGATGCCACAAGTGTCATCGTTTGGATCATCTCCATCTGTGTCTATAGAGTGAAAATCAATGCGTAGAGAATCTTCTTGTCTATTCCATGCATCTATCTGGCACTGCAAAAGAGAAACCCCAGAGTCCAGATATATGTGTTGAAATGGCTGGCGCAATTTGCTCCCAGCATGAATCTCAAACTTTGAAACTGTGAGGATTTTACTACAGCAACCACAGTGAATGCCATCTCGTGTAATCCAACCCTCCAACATTACTCGAGTCCGCCGGCGGTTCATATACTGCACCTTTTGGCTTAATCCCACAGTTCCAGAGTCAATCAGCCACGAAAGCAGTGTCCGTTTTCCAGTATATGGAACAAAACCATCAGCTTCCGAGCTTTGTGCCTTGTTAGAACTACGAACCAACAAGGTACATCTGCCAAGTTTTCTACTTTTTCTTGCATGTGGCATACGAGGGTTGGATCCAGAGGATGGTTTTTCAATGCCATCATGCATATATTTAGCATTCTGACCTTTTGATTTTGAGTTGACACTGGCAGAGCCATTTTCAGTCATTCTATTCTTCAATGATTTACCACCCTGCTTTATGAAGGAGCTTAGTTTCTCTTCATGACTAATACTGTCCATGCTCTCCACATCATGCTTGGTACTTGCAAATCTTTTCTCAGCAGCTTCTGTTGCATTGTCACTGTCACTGCAATCTCTTTGCTTCTTTTTCATTTCTTTCTCAATTTTCTTTCGAGTTTTCCTAGTTAATTGGCTAAGTATCTCATCTGATATGGGAGAAAATGAAGAACAGTCCCCACTGGGTTTAGCCTCACCATCCTCATCTTTCAATTGCTTTTGATATGCATCATAGGCCTTGATGATTGACCAGTATGCTGTTCCCGAGGGGTTAATGTACACCGCATCTAGATAGTCTCTGTTCCTCCTAGGCCTGTAATCTATTGTCCAGCCAGCACTCAGAAGCATCTCTCTAATCCGTTCACGCAGCTTTTGCTTCTCTGTGCCACTACCACGCCTAGCTTTTCCTTCTTTGATTATAGCCTGTGGGAGGTTCTCACATGGAGGAGTCTTTTCCTCTTCACATCTTATCCTCTTTCTAGAACTATGAGCTTCCACATTCTTTGATCTTAGCTTCAATGATGGAGAAGTCTTTTCTTCTTCACTTATTATCCTCTTTTTAGAACTATTAGCTTCCACATTTTTCAATGTTAGCTTCAATGACGCATCACTGTTCTCTGAATCCCATTCGCCATCCTTACCATTCTTACTTGATAATGATTTCTGCAAAGCCATCTGACTTTTTTCTGAATGGAAAACTAAACCTGGTTTCTCAAGTTTTTTCTCTGTGTATGATGATGAATGAATCACTGCATTCCTCTTAGCAATATCTTCAATCCTTGAACCCTTTCTACTTTCCTCAGCAATGTGGTGATCAAGATCTTCCAACGGCCAACCAAACCTCTTCTTCTTGTTTACCATCACCTTCAAAACACCATTTTTGCCCTGAACTCTAATGGGTTTATCTGAATGGCCCATTAATTTTTCTCTTAAAAGCGAGAGGGGTAGCTGAGTTCCATCCCTATTCATCTTAACCCTAGTATTATCAACACTATCTCCTAAATTCAAGCCACCTGCCGGGTCACAATATAAATTCTTTCTCTTGTAAACACCATCTCTACTCGACCCAGTTTCATATTCCCTATCAATTCCACTCCGGGCCATGTCCATTGATCCCAAAAACCTTCTTCCCCCAACTTTGATTCCACTGTCATTGAAATGTTTCCTCCGCATTCTTTGTCCACCAAACCCATCATACTCATCAAACTCAAATATGTCCAAGTTACCTCTCTCACTTTTGCTCTCGTCAAAACCATTCCTACCAGTCATACCCTCTTCATAATGTCTCATATGGTCCAACCTATCCCTCTTTCTACCAATTTCACTCTCATCTACAATATCCTTTTCAAAAGTGGATAATCCACTACAGACCCTTATAGTTTCGGGGCCAACCCTTCTTCGAGGGACTGGAAAAAGCTCGTCGCTTGAGCCCGAATCGCTCAAAACCAAACTCAACCTCTTCTTCTGCTTCTTCGACTCGAAAACCTTTCGAGAACCAGCAGGACCAACCCCACCCACTCCATCAACACTTTTCTTTCTAACAATTAAACAACCTGATGAGCTCCTATTCTTCACCACAAGCCCTGAAGGACGATCAGATCTCAGTCCCTCTTCCATCTACATCCAATACACAAAATAAAGGTTCTAAATCCAAAAATCTACCTTCAAATTGATACCAAGTAAATCAATTGAAACCCTAGTTCTCTCTCAAACCAAATCAGCCAGATCTGAAGAAAAAGAATCCGAATGCTGACAATCCGTTTGACGACAATCAAAACCTCACCCTCAGATAAAAGAAAAGATTCAGGAGAGCTAACCTCTTTTCGGAAGGTACTAAGATTCCTTCACCGGAAATTCACCGTTGGGTATGTCTGATCGGTGAAGCCACTCTCCGGTGAAAGAAGGCAGAGAGATCGAGGGTTTCGATTGTAATGGCACTCGAGGAAACCAAAACCTTGATTATTATTTATTTTTCCATATTTTCCCATCCTGGCGTTCACGTTTTTAATGTCTATGTATCCCTGTACATACATACACACACTCTTTTCCTCTATTTTCCCTCCAAATCTGGGAATTCGAGATGCGGCAGGACTGTTAAGTAACGGCCTTGATCGTTCCACGTCGGAGGGTCATATGAATCGCTGGCTTTGACGGTAACGTGGCAAGATCGTAGCGGGCTTCAACGAGGTAGGTATCTGTTTTAACAGTTCGGCCGTACCGCGACGCATTGATTCTTCCAGTTAAAGGAGGAATATACTAAGCACGAGCGGAAGGGAGCGCGTGAAGCTAAGGTTAGGATCAGATAATCGTATCTATCTCCCATGGATTTACAAAACTCCCCGTCATAAGCTCAACTTCTCTTTGGGCCTACCACTCTTTCGGTAAATACTAGGTTTTTTATTTTTATTTTTTTCTTTTCTTTTTTAAAAGATTGTACAATAGAAAAATTCTACTTATCATTTTTTACATCAATATATCAATATACGTACTTATTATTTTTATTCTTCTATTTAAATATATACATATTGATATATAAATATCATTTTAATATTTTAATAAAAATGACAAATTACATATTGATATGTGGTGTAGAGATGATAAGAAACCTTTATCTATATTTTATCTCACTTACTCATATTTTAGATACTACTATTACTTTTTTGATAGACTTCTATTTTAAAAAATAATAATATAGTAGTTCATATAAACCTCAGCATCAGCACGTGACATTTTTTTTTTAAGTTAAAACAGATCGAATTTTGTAGTCCAGTCTTAAGATAACGATGACATCAACTATTATTTTCGTGTGTGGACGGTGTGATCTTATTTCTCAATCTTTTTATCATCGTTATAATCTGTTACCTAAATGAGAACGAAAAAGGTAGGGGAATATCTGTATATATATAATTTGCTTGTTTAGAGAAATGTTATTCATAAAACTTTTACTTGTTATTTTTATATCTAAATGATTGGCAAACAAATGAAATTTGTTAAAGTCTCTTAATTGAGCATTTAAAATTGTCCTAAAAATTGTAGAATGCATTTAGTGATGAGGTTTTTCTATAATTACTTTGAGATCTATAATAGTTCTATGGGATTGAGTTCATCCAGTCCAGTTTGCCATCACAAGCAATACAAAATAATGTACAATATTGAGTTTGTGAAACCTGGTTTATTGTTGTGACGGTCTGATTTGATGATCCGACCCGACAATGATTTGTTATGGCAATGCCCCTGAGAAAATTCTTGGCACTATTTTTTACTCAATAAGCGCCAAAAGAGAGTTTGCTCAACTTCCAACTCGAGTGAAGATCCAACAAATAGTGCGCTCGACATTGGGTTCGAGCAAAGGCCAGACAGAGAATTCGCTCGACAGTGTGCTGAGCGAAGGCCAGACATAGAATTTGCTCGATGCACGATCGACACGCCACTCGAGCGAATGTTTCAAAAAATTGAAAATTAGGGTTACCACAGTGTAACCATATAAATATGATTGTTTTGTACAGTATGACTGTTTTGAACAAAGAAAAATCGTCTCAAGAGTGTACCTTTTGATTCCTTAATATAATAAAATCCTATGAAGCTCCATGGACGTAGGCCTGTTGCCGAACTACGTAAATTTGTGTCGTGTGATTGATTGTTTATTGTCTACTTTTGCTTATTGTCATCGCTTTTTTAACAACAACCGATATCAAGAGCCAATGTTCGGGTCTGAGGAAGAATGATGGCTAGGGAAGAAGTGAAGGTATCTGGGATCGAGAAGTTTGATGGCACAGACTTCGAATACTGGGCACAGACTTCTGATACTGGATGATGCAGATAGAGGACTACTTTTATGAGAAGAAATTACATCTTCCACTATTGGGGAAGAAGTCGGATAGCATGGAGGGTGTTGATTGGAGCTTGTTAGATGGACAAGTCTTGGGGGATATTCGACTAACCCTGTCGAGATCAGTTGCACATAACGTTATCAAAGATAAGATCACATCGGATCTCATGACGACTTTGTCAGATATGTATGAAAAGTCGTATGCTGATAACAAGGTGCACTTAATGAAAAAATTATTCAATCTAAGGATGACAGAAGGTACGTTTGTTGCCAAATATCTAAATGAGTTTATTACTATCACCAACCAAATATTTTCTGTTGAAATTGAATTTGATGATGTAATTCATGCATTGATACAGCTGGTATCACTGCCAAATAGTTGGGAAGCTATGAGAATGGCTGTTAGTAATTCTGCCAGAAAGATAAAATTAAAATATGATGATATTCGTGATTTGATTTTGGCTGAAGAGGTGCGCAGGAGGGATTCCAGTGAGATCTCGGGATCGAATTCCGCACTGAATGTTGATGCTCGGAGGAGAGACCACATGATAGGAACTCAAATAGAGATAGATCAAAATCAAAGAACATGGGCAAGAGCAAGCCAAGGCCTAGACAACAGGCGACCTACTCGAACTGTGGCAAGTCTGGTTACATAAAAAGGAACTGTAAAAATCCGAAGAAGACAGAGAATGACAGTGCAAATGTGGTAACTGAAGAAGTATAGGATGCACTACTACTTGCAGTTCACAGTTCGATCGATGATTGGATACTAGATTTAAGGACTTCCTTTCACACCTTTTCGCATCAAAAGATTATGCAGAACTACGTTGCTGGTGATTTCAGGAATATGTACTTGGTTACTAGAAGAGCAATAGTGCTGGCTCGGAGTAAGAAGACTGGTACTTTGTACATGACATCAGGTTCGAGTGACACTATTGCTACCACCGCAATAGAGAGCACTGCAGAGTTGTGGCACTGCAGGCTTGACCATATAAATCATAAGGGTATGAAAGAACTACTGTCAAAAGACAAACTACTAGAACTAAAGTCAGTTGATCTGAGTATGTGTGAGAGCTGTATATTGAGGAAGTAGAAAAATGTCAGCTTCTTGAAGAGAGGTAGGCACTAAGATCAATAAAGCTGGAACTTGTACATAGACTTGTAGGGGTCTTTTCTAGTGCTGTCTCTTGGAGGCTCTCGGTACTGCGTCATGTTCATTGATAACCACAACAGAAGGCCAGGTAGATCAGATAGAGAGTTCTGCTTTGGCAATTGCTTTGACAACTGCTTTTTCTTTTATATAAACTTTTAAGGTTAATTACTTTATATATTAATTAATAAAAAATAATATTTCTAGATGCTTTTATTTCTTTAAATTATTTTTATCTTTTTCAGAAAATCTCTTCTTTAGGGTCTTCTAATATTATTTTTTAAATAATTAAAATCTCAATATTATTTGTTAGAGGATTTAAGGGCTTTTATTTTTTAATAAAGGACATTAACTATTTCCTTTTTAATAGGTCTTTAGTGGTGTGGTCGCCTTAGGCGATTGCCTAACTTGCGTACGCCTATCAGGAGGATCACCCCTGTTGTTTTGGTCAGCCATTTTGTGACTGTATTACATCGCACCATTATGAATTGATGACTCCAATAAGGTTTAGATGGAATGTGAACAATACAAGGATTATAAAAGTAAAGACAATCAAAAGAAAAGGGAAATTTGCCAATAAGGGTTGGCTTCTTCTTCTTATTTCTCTTTTAACTTCATCTTCTTCTTCGTCTCCTTACAACAAGAGCAAGGAGAGATTAGGAACTTATATATTACACCATTTATGGTGTATTTTACTCCCAAATCCCAAATCCCAAATCCCCGTAATGGTGGTACTATTTTAAATCTCAAAGAACTTCCATGGTTGCGATTTGCGAATAAAACTAAGAGAACTGAAAGTTAAATGAAAGTGGGATGCAATAAAAACTAGCGAGCAAGAGAGAGATGCAATGTGGGTGGGACTATCGGTTTATACCACATTCTACTTAATTATTAATTATTAACAAAATTTAAAGACCTTATAAACGAGTGGAAAATCATATTTACAAATTGATATGGATAATATATTTAGTAAAATACTTACATGATATTTAAAAAAAAAACTTAAAATTCAAATATTACAAATTAAATCTTATTAAATAAGTGATATGAATCACATACTCTATTTTATGCACCAATTTGTAATTAGGTCAGGTTTGGATAATAAGTTAAGATGAGATGAGTTGGGATGAAAGTTAAGAATTGAATAAAATATTGTTAGAATATTATTTTTTAATATTATTATTGATTTGAGATTTGAAAAAGTTGAATTGTTTATTGTATTTTATATGAAGATTTGTGAAAGTTGTAATGATGGAAAGAAATAGGTTGTGAGTGTTTCTCAATCCAAATTGAGCCTAAATAAAATCTAAGCGAATTCTCTTTCGCATCCAATTATGATGTGTTATAATTTCCTTTAACCAAATTTATAAGAATATTGATAGGCTTATAATCTATTCATAATTTATAGACAAACTTTAAATATAATAATATTTTTTATTAAATTTAAACCCATCAAATCAAAATTAAAAATCAAAATAAAATAATATAATTTTATTACATAATTATAAACAAATTGTTATACTAACTCTATATACTAACTCTATCAGTAACGCTATTCTTTTCTATTTAAAGGATGGTGATAGGTTAACAATTCATTCATAACTGATAGACAACTTTAAATATAATAATATTTTTTATTATATTTAAATGCATCAAATAAAAAATAAAAATAAAATTTAAAATAAAATTATTTTATTAATTAATTATATACAAATTGTTATCTAGCAGTAAATTTATCATTTTTCTTTATAAATACTCATAGCCATTTCGTACGTACTAATGAGTGCGGGGCATAACCGGGTGGCTCCGTAGAGCATTTGATGCAAAAGACTAATAAAACATGAAAAAGGGTTGTATTGGATTATAAGTGTAAAATCAAATTGCTTTTAGCTACAGTGATTTAATTCATTCGGTCATATTTGACTTGATACTGTAGTTCAACCAAATGTTTGTTTATTATTTTCTTCCTCTCTCTCTTCCCTTGATTTTTTCAATGTGAAGTAGTTACTTTTCCACTTCAGCCTCTATATAAAGTGCATCAAGCCCAATAAATGAACAAGTATTGATACCGAACAAAAAAATTAATATTATAAAATATTAATATTTTTATGTAACTCTTAATTTAGAAAAAAAAAATTAATAGAATAAAAAAATGAAAAAAATATTATTAAATTTAGAATATTTTATTATTATTTTAAAATTTGAAAAAATTAAATTATTTATTATATTTTATGTAAGAATTTGTAAAAATTATAATAATGAGATGATTGAGATGATTTTGACATCTAGCCTACAATCTATCTCCTATGCTAGCTAGCTAGCTACTGGCGTGCACGTCTAGTTCAGTTGGTCCATGAGTCTGATGACCTGACATATAACCCAACTACTACGGCCGGTCTATTCTATTTTATTTGTATTTTATATTTTTAAGGCACTTTAGGACTCAAAGTCATTGCCGTTTAGTCCACGATAGATTTCCCCCCTTTATATGATTTTTAAAATGATATTATTAAAATTGGTAGGGTATCAACATCTATATATATTGTTGGGCAGAATTACGTAAAAAGATGTCATGGGCCGGGTGACCCAATTACAACTATCCGAATAGTTGGACCGACTAACAAGCTTCAATATTGTTTGTTCATTTTTGTAGGTACATCCATTGGAAATTTGGCATTGGGGAGATTGTTCTAACGTGTATATTAAAACCATAAAGCCCTACAATCATTAATATATGGTTTTTCTAAAATTGATGTCCTTAAATATGATTGTAAGATGAAAAAAAATTGTTCTAATATATATTACAATCAAATTTAATGGCACCATTTTTTGTAACGCAATTATAAATGGTGGTTAAATGAACTAGGTTTGGAAGGAAAACATGATCCACACAATCACAAACAACAAAAAATAAAGAAATATTGGACCTAATCTTTCCCTCACTTTCCTAGAGTATATATTTTTTTGTCAGGAAGTGGTTTTTGTGTACTGCATAGGATGTAGAAGTGGAGATCCTCAACTACCGTCTCAATATAGCTGGGTTCAATACTTACAATCTTATTGCGAGAGCTTCACACAACAAATGACTCAAACTAGGGGTGCTACTTGACAAAACTTGGATTGCCATGTCCAAGAAAAGGAAAAACTCTGAAGACATTATCGAATTGATAAAAAGAGAAGGGAGATAATTTAGGGATTGAACAAAGGGAAATGTTCTTGTTAGTTGAATCCATCTCAGTTATCATGTTACATGTACATTTACAAGTATTTATATGCTAGTAAAATAAAGCACACGCGTCTATTTCCTTTTTATAAGAATACCCTCTAATAACCTTTTCTATTTTCACTAATACTCCCCCTCAAGATGAAGTGTACAGATTAATAACACTCATCTTGCATAGAAGAAGATGAAATTGAGCTACACCAAGAGGCTTTGTCAAAATATCACTGAGTTGGTGAGAACTAGAGACATGAAGAGGCTTTATGATTCCAGCTTGTAATTTTCTTTAATAAGATGACAATCTATCTTAATGTGTTTGGTCCTTTCGTGAAATACTGGATTTCCAGCAATATGGAGTGCTGCCTGGTTATCACAGAATAAAAGAGCAGGCTTTGGATGAGGAACATGTAAATCTTGAAGAAGAGAGATGAGCCAAGTGATCTCACATGTGGCTGATGCCATGATCCTATATTTAGCTTCTGCTGAGGATCGAGAGACAACCTGTTGTTTCTTAGACTTCCAGGAAATAAGTGCATCACCAAAAAATACCAAATAGCATGTTACAGATCGTCTAGAATCAAGGCAACCAGCCTAATCTGAATCTGTAAATGCCTTAAGATCTAGACAACTAATTGCTGGAAATAATAATCCTTGGCTAGAAGTGGATTTTAGATATCTTAAGATGCGATGGACAACATCTAAATGAGGCTGTCGAGGCTTATCCATAAACTGGCCAAGTACTTGAACTTAATAGGCCTAGTAATAGTTAAGAATATCAAGCGTCCAATAAGAGTCTTCGATACTAAAAAGCATCTTGTAAGAGAGGACCATCTTCTTTGCTAAGTCTCAAATTCTGTTGCATTGAAAATTTGAGAGGTTTTGAACCAAGGAAGCCCGATTCTTCAAGAACATCCAATGCATACTTGCGCTGGTTGAGAACAATACCTTTAGCAGATCGAGCCACTTCCAATCTAAGAAAGAATCTTAAGTCTCCAAGATCTTTGATTGTGAACTTTTAATCAAGAAAAGACTTCAAATTCATAATAGAAGGAAGGTGATTTCCAGCCACTATTATATCATCTACATAGATCAAAAGTACAATAAAATGGCCTGAATCATATACAGTAAACAATGAATGATCAACTTGAGATTGGATAAAACCATAGGAAATAAGAGTTGAGGATAATTTGGAGAACCATTGCCGAGAAGCTTGCTTAAGCCCATATAAAGACTTATTTAGCCTGCACACATTATGCTCCCCCTCTCTAGAAAAACTAGGTGGTATCTCCAAATACACCTCTTCTTCCAAATCACTATGAAGAAAGGTATTGTTTACATTTAACTAGTGTAAAAACCAGTTTTGAGAAGCAGCCACTGCTAGAAGGCATCTCACAGTTACAAGTTTAGCTACAGGAGATAAGGTTTCTTGAAAATCAAGGCTTTCAATTTATGTGTAACCTTTAGCAACTAATATTGCTTTACATATTTCAATATTACCATAAGATTTATACTTAATTCTATACACCCATTTGCAGCCTATAGATTATTTTTCATCTGGTAAATTGGTAAGTGTCCAGGTATTATTAAGCTCTAAAGCTTTTATTTCAGCAGTCATGGCTTCACGCCAATGAGGATGTTGGATAGCTTGTTTAAAAGTTCTAGGCTTAAAATTGGTAGAAACATATAAGATTGATGATTTATAGGAAGGTGATAATTTCTAGTAAGAGAAAAATGAAGAGATATAATAAGGAATAACAGACTTACTAGTACCTTGATTTGAAGAGCCGAGATAGTATGAGCAATAACGAACTTGCAATGATAATCTTGTAGATAAGTTGGTAACTTGTGAGCTCTAGAGGACTTCCTGATAGCAATAGGAATAACATTCTCAAGAGAAGAAGAGGAAGGAGGAGGAGGAGGAGGAGGAGGAGCAGAAGAAGAAGAAGAATGAGAAGAAGAAGAAGGAGAAGAAGGAGAAGAAGGAGAAGAAGAAGAAGAAGAATGAGAAGAAAAAGAAGAAGAATGAGGAGAAGAAGAAGGCAGATCTAAAGAAATATGAATATCAGAAATTGGATGAGGTAAAACAATAGAATCAGGCAAAACAGAAGTAGAAGGTGATGATGAATTGAAAGGGAAAGTAGTTTAAAAAAAATACTACATCCCGAGAGACAAAGATATTTTGGTTTTCAAGGTCAAAAACCTTGTAACCTTTTATTCAAAATGGATATCCAAGGAATAGACATTTTCTTGCACGAGGATCAAATTTGTTTATGTTTCTAGAGAGAGTAGATGCAAAACATAAGCAACCAAAGACTCTTAGATGAGAATACACAGGAACTTTAGAGAAAAGAGCTTCATATAGTGATTTGTTGGATATGAGTGGAGTGGGGGTTCTGTTAATCAAATAAACTGCTGTTAGAATGCACCCTCCCCAAAATTTCAGAGAAAGGTGAGCTTGGAATCTCAAAGAACGAGCAACATTCAGTAGGTGTTGATGTTTTCTTTCAACTGCACAATTTTATTGTGGTGTTTCAACACAAGCGTTTTGGTGAATGGTTCCTTTAAAAGCATAGAAATCAGGCATGTGAAATTCATTACCATTGTCATATTTGATGGCCTTTATTTTTATGTTGAATTGTATTTTAGTTAGTGAAAAGAATGACTGAATCAGCTGTCGGGTTTGACCTTTGTCATGCATAAGATAGAGCCAAGTACATTTAGAGAAGTCATCAACTATTGTAAGGAAATACTTGGATCCATCAAGAGGGGGTACTGAAAAAGGCCTCCAAATGTCACAATGTATTATTTCAAAAGGGAAATTTAATACAGTATGACTCAAAGGAAAATGAAGTTTATGTTGTTTAGCCAAATGACAAATTGTACAAGGAATTGTATTTTAGATTTTAATTTCAAATAAATGCTTATTCAGGACTAACAATCTAAAATGAGAAAGATGACCTAAACTATAATATCACAAATCAAAAGGATAGTGGCAAGAAGCATTATGTGTAACATGAGAGATAGCTGTGGCAATCTTGGAGCTTGCTGAAGAATCCTGCAGTAGGTAATATAGTTCAGTTCACTGCTCACCCATCCCAATCATCCTCCAAGAATGTAGGTCCTGAATAAGACAAAGACTGACTAGAAAAATGAGGCAACAACTTATGTCAACAGAAAGTTTGCTTGCTGAACTGAGATTGAAAAACTAGGGACACAAAGAACATTATTCAGGATTAAGGATTGTGAAAGATGCACAATACCTATATGAGTTACATGTGCAAGTGCCCCATTTGGAAGTTTTGCTGTATGATTAGCAACTAAAGATATTGAACAAAGATAAGAAGTGGAACTGACCATGTGATCAATGGCTCCACTATCTGTGATCCATTCATTTTGTTGATGTAAAGAGGGTTTATGAACAAATGAGTTGAATACAGAAAAGGTGTGGATTTTACCTGACATATTTGTATTATTGTCTGAAATGAGTGTTTACAATAGTCCAACCTAATTTGCTACAGCTTACAACAATCCAGGCTAATCTACTGCAGATCTTGTCTTTGTGGTAGAATGAAGTAAAGCAAGAAGCTGCTTGCACTTCTCCTGAATAGTTGTGATTTGAGAAGATTAATCAACATTGCTGACTTGATTCATAACAATGGAAAAAACACCTTTGCCTTTTGTAGATTTCCAGCTAGGAGGATAGCCATGAATCTTATAACACTTGTCAACAATATGTCCATTATAGCACAGTGATTGCACACTACTTTTTCCTTTCTAGAAAAAGATTGTTGTGGTATACCAGAATTTTGCTGTGATTTGTTACTGCTCTTTATCACTGAAGTACCAAGGTAAATTTTTGTTGTTAAGGCAGTAGAAGTATCAACATTTTACTACTATGTAAAATCCCTCTTTGTTTTTCCTCTTTTAATGCTAAGGAAAGAATTTTACTAATGGAAATTCTGAAAAGGTTTACTAGAATTTATTGAAAAGATCTCGAAACTCTTGAACAGATCTAAAAGAAAAATCTTAGAACTTTGACATAGATCTCAATTTCTGTTTCTAGAATGAAAAATATCACGAATATTGTAAATCAAAAGTAGAAGGTACAACTTTGATACCATGACAAAACTTGGATTGCCGTGTCCAAGAAAAAAAAAACTCTGAAGACATTATTGAACTGTTAGAGAGAAAAGGGAGAGAATTTAGGGATTAAGAAAAAGGAAAGGTTTTCGTTAGTTGAATCTATCTCAGTTACCATGTTACATGTACATTTACAAGTATTTATATACTAGTAAAATAAAACACACGTGTCTATTTTCTTTTTACAAGAATACCCTCTAAGAAACTTTTTCTATTTTCACTAATACTAGTTGCCCTACATGGGCTGGCAGTCACCCCTCTTGCATCCTGCCTCCGCTTGGGCTGGAGCCATTTTTGCCCCCCTCACCTCATCCCTGCCTTCGTATACACCCTAGCTTTGTCCATTCGATGAGCAAACGAGTGCCTTAGTCCACTGGCTATATCCCCACCCTTAAGTGCGACCATTAATCCAAATTTGTGCATAGAGAGCCAGTGGCTCTCCATGCGCGAAACCACCAGATTCGTGGCTTGGCGGCTCTTTCGCTCCCAAACTCGGATGAATTAAAATTTAGCCAAACCAAAATCAACCAAGGAATCAACCAACCAACCAAAATCCATATCAATTGACTAACGAAAATCAAACCAAAGCTAGCCAATTGTATATTCGTGATTCTTTGAACGAACCATTGCCAGTCATGGCCATGGTTCATGGTCATTGATTTGGACAAAGAACCATGGCCATGACTAGCTATGGATCTATGTAAAGACCCATGGCCTATCGTGAACGTAATTTTATGAGCAAATTGATAGCCACCCCGTGACCCATGGAGGAGGAGAGAAGAGGAAGAAGAAAACACTACAATAAATTTAATTTTGAAGGACAAAATTTTTTAGGGACAAATTTTTTTATTCTTAAAAGTGATATTTTGGAACGAAATTTAAATTTCATCCCAAAATTATAATTATTAAAAGTATGGTTTGAACAAACATTTAGTCGAATAATGGAATTTTTCAAAAAATCAACTATTAGGTGATATCCCAGTAATAATTGGTGGGCTAAAAAATCTTGTCAATTAACTAGAAGGTTTGATTCCTTTATCTTTTGGTGGATTGGTAAGAAATATCTAAATTCTCCTTCAATTTGGACAAGGGCCATTTGTTCATTTCTCAACTGCTTTATTTATCTCAAACGGTGCACTTTGTGGTGAGGCTCAACTTCAAGTTCCCTAATGCAAGGGAGGTGTTCCTAGACCAAAACAGGTTATAAGGAGCACAAATAATAAAATATGTATTACCAACAGTTCTGGGGTTGACCATACTTGCAATGTCCCTTGTATTAGTCTTTGCAAAATGCAAGAAAAGGGTTGTAAAATTGTCAAGTGGTGCAGGCTCATTGCCTTTGGCAACATGGAGAAGCATTTCATACTAAGAAGTTCTACGAGCAACAGAAGGGTTTAGTGCAAACAACTTATTTGGAGAAGGAAGTTTTGGATCAGTTTATAAAGGAACACTCTTTGATGATATGAATGTTGCAATACAAGTTCTAAATTTATAAATGGAAGGGGTATTCAAGAGTCTTGACGTAAAATGTGAGGTACTAAGAAGTATTCGACATCGAAATCTTGTCAAAATTATCGATGCTTGTAGTAACATGGACTTCAAGGCCTTGATACTAGAATATATGCCTAATGGGAACCTAGAGATGTGGTTGCATTCTGAAAACCTTTGTTTGGGTATGTTATAGAGGCTAAATATAATGATTGATGTGGCAGCAGCATTAGAATGCCTTCACCTTGATTATTCAATACTTATTGTTCGTTGTGGTTTGAAGCCTAGCAATGTCTTGATAGAGGAAGATATTGTTGGACATGTCGTTGGTTTTGGCATGCCAAGCTCCTAAGTGATGGGGTTTCTCTCACCCAAACCATGACTCTTGCTACAATTGGGTATATGGAACTAGATGAGATGGAATTAATTATATGTTTATCACTTTAGTCTTATATAGATATATAGCAATATTATATTTTTCTGCCAGTTGGAGTACTATCTGACCATTCCCTTTTGGTAACACATTGGCCTTTTTAGTTATTTTCTTTTTATTATTTTTGGAAAAAGTCTAAAAGTTGTCATTTTGCGCACCCCTTGCACACGAAATGAGCTAGCGTGCCACGGTGAAAAATGAAACGTTGCGTTTTGTGGCATTTTGAAGGAAATTAGAGTGTTATGGGCGGGTGAGGAAACTTTGGCCTCTCTCTTATCTTTCCCCTTCTCTCTGCTTTGTAGCCCTTTCTTCCTCTCACTCTTTCTGGGAGAGAGATTGAGAAGAGAGAGAAAACTCTTTAAAAATGGGAAATAGAATAAGAATAGTAACTTAGAGAGAGAAAGTCGGCAAAAAAAATAGAAGTCTGGTCTGGTCAAGTTTCAGGAACAACTTTGGACTATCAAACTCTCTTGCTCTAATGTAGAACAAGACGTCCCCTCAACCCAAAAAAAAAAACGATAGAGAATAGAGAGATCTTTTTTTTTTGTTCATGATTCTATAAAGAGATGAAGTTTGAGGTGTAGAGTTAAAGTGATCGACGAGCGCAAGCCATTGGCTAGATGATTGGGTTGAGTCTGAGTGTCAGACACTGAATGAAAACTAGAACCAAAACCAGATCCGGTGCTTGGTGTGTGCCATTAGCGGTTTGACCTCCGTTATTCCGCCCAATCCAAATCTACCGCTAATTAGAAGGGTTTTTTTTGCTTTAGTTTTTCTCTCTCTCTCTCTCTCTCTGTTTTTGGAGAGAGAGAGTTGGAAGGAAGGAAACTATTTTATCTCTCAACGGCTTAATAAAGTTGCTTAAAGTCTAGTTTGTTTTCACAACACATCTCATCTCATCTCATTTAATCAATACAATTTTTTTCAAATTCTCACACAAAATAAAATAAACAATTCAATTTTTTCAAATTCCAAAACAATAATAATATTAAAAAAATATATTCTAACAATATATTCTACAATTTGCAAAATAAATGAAAGTCTGTCATTTTCAGCTATACTTAGGGGTGTAAAAATTAACCGGGAAACCGGTGGAACCGGTTCCCTTAGTTCCAAAACCGGCTGGTACCGGTCCGGTTCCGATTCTATGCTTTTTAGGACAGGACCGGACTGGACCGATTCACTATATGATATATTTTAAATTAATTTTTTTAATATTATATATAATTTATATATATAATAATATAAATTAGAATTATATATAAGATAATGTTATTACAATTTATAATATAAAATTTTAATTTTAAACATGAAATTTATTTGATCATATGCTTTAAACATAAAATATATATTAATAACATTTTATGGCCTAATAAATTCTCAACATATTTATTTTGATAAATACATAATACATTAGTAATACTAATATACATTAATATACTAATTACATTTCGCTTTAATTAATTAGTATATATTAGTATACTAATGTATACTAACGTATATTAGTATATTCATTACATTTTATGCCCTAAAACTAATACTATTAAAACTGAAAAACCGGATTGAACTAGATCAGAATCGGTAAAACTGAAGGTACCAGTTTATGAGGATAAACGATGCATAATCGGTTTTCGAAAATTCCAAACCGGTGCATACCGGTTCGGCCCTAAATTTTGTCCAAAACTGGACCGGACCGGTTACACCTCTAGCTATACTCTTCCGTGCAAAAATGGGGAGACATGGGGTAAAGAGTCCATCGAGTCTGTTGTCTTCTTCTTTTTAGTGTTTTTCATAATTTGTTTTAATAAAGCAAGCGTTGACATCAGCGGTGTGCACAATTTAGTGGGCAAAAATGACTGTACGTAGCGTATGTAGGGGAATTGTTATTTTTGGGATCACTATAGTGCTCATGTCTTCTTTGTATAATATTTTCTTGAGAGTATGGATCTAAGGGACTTGTTTTCTTTAGAGGTGATGTGTATAGTTATGACATTCTACTGATGGAAACTTTATAAGAAAAAAGCCCACAAATGATATGTTTACTGAAGAAATGAGCTTGAAGTCTCTTGTAGAGGAGTCATTATCCCTTTCAATAATTGATGTTGCTGACACCAAATTGTTAAGAAATGAAAGTGAATTTGCTGCAGTAGAGGAGTGTCTATCATCTACTATGGGATTGGCTTTGGGTGGTTGTGCAAATTCACCAGATTAGAGGATTGATATAAAAAAGGTTTCCGCTACACTCAACAAGATCAAACTAAAGTTTCTCAAAAATATTGAAGGAGGCTAATGTGTAAGATTCACTTTCTTATTCACAGCTCTTAACTCCATATATATATATATATATATATATATATATATATATATATCTACACCATATATATAAGATTTTGAAATGTTTGACGACTTGCAACTTATTTTTCTTTTACTTACTAGGTAAAAAAAAAAAAGGAAAAGCAAAACATTTCTTCCATTAATCCAAGCTCGAGAAAACGAGGCAATTATAAATTAGAATCCCTAATTGACCATGCTTTCAGTAATAATTTTACTATCTAATTTGTCCCAATTACTGGATCGGAGATCGAACCAAACTAAACTCAACTAGCTTATAAAGCTAGCTTATGGCCAAAAAACGTGAGCATGGATTGGCTGGAATTGGTTGTGGCTATGGAATTTGATTATATTAGGGTTAAATCATATAGGTTTTGTTGGAGATTCCTTAAGCTAAGATGTTTGTGTTAGTTTATTTGCTTACCATCTACATGTTCTTCAAGCTAGTTACCAATGAATAAAAGCAAGAACATGAGTTTGATCTTAGAAGTAGCAGAGTTCTTTGGTTGAATTATCCAACTTAAAAACACATGACAAGTAGCTTTGATGTTCCTATACATGCTAATATGGAGAACATTAAAGATTTCTCGCTATCCTAATATTGGTCTTGTGTGCTCATTTTTTTCTACACCTACTACAACAACCCTTGAACATCCTTTCATTCTGTTTCGCTTGGCTTTCCTTTCCTTTGTCTCTTGCACTTCTCATTCAATTCCCGCTTGTTGGTCTTTCTTATCTCTCTGGTTGAAGTTATTAAAGAAGGCCATAGAAGATGGGAGATCGAGAATAGTACAGGACATGAAACATGATTGAGATTTCAAGAGAGGTACAAAAACTCTCCATTCAACCTAGGTAGGTGTGTGTATTATAGGAGATTGGGGATCAATACGACTAAGCAGCTCATGCTGGCAGAGGATTCTCGGGTCCAATCTTATCGATAATGGAAGGATGTTCGAGACATAAGAATGCAGTTCGTTCAAAGTCTCAAAGATAGATATCTGGTGCGAATACTTAGTTTTTGGCTGCCATTTAGGTTTTGTGAAGAGAAGGCTCCCCTGGATGTAGTGTGCAACAAGCATGGTGAGGTCCCATGGAGCCAGGTGAAAAGGACACTCTGATTGCGTTATGAACTTGTAAAATAATGGTGCAACCAATACAGGATAATATTTATATTCCATAATCATTATTTGAGTGCTTTATAAATGATGTATTTGATTCACTCTGGTTCAAAAGTTCCATGGAAAATATATCAAATTAAGATATTGAAAAGTTTATTGGACATTTAATAATGAGCTTTGTTACTCATCATCCCACACTAAATTTATTTTTATTTTTTTTAGTTTTATTCCTACTAAACTAATTAAGTTCTTTTATTCATCATTTATACAATAAATATTTGGTAAGTGGAAAAAAATCATGTGTGGTGTGTGGTGTAAGGATGATGAGTAAAATTTTTCTTCAATAAATTAGATCGTTAATGCTTTTACATATTTATCAGAGTCAAAACTCTCTTAAGTACGGGTTAATTTAATTGTTAATATTGCATAATTTCAACCTATGTGGGGTTGGTTGTATGAATTTTAGACATTAGTGCTATCTTTCCAAGTGGCAGATTCTGCATCATGCAAAGGACGAAGTTGTTAATTCCCTGCACAAAATAGAACAACGCCCCCATTAAAAACTCTACTGGAAACGACTATGGAATATTGCAGTTGGAACACAATACCAAGATTCTGCTTTAGATATAGGCTATTGCCAACAAGAAACATGTACATAGCATCATCTCAGCAAAGCTTACATATATCCTCAATCCATCATCTATTTAAACTCAACATATAATATCAATAAATGCACCTTTCACAAGCTTAACACACACACAAACACACACACACACACAATCTGTCCAACTTAATGTATCAACATAAACATACATGATTGAAGTTAAAAACTCAATCTCAAATATGTCCATTCCATCAATTATACATAATTTAAACTTAACATTCATCAAACTAACAAAATAATGTCCATTCTGTTAAATGGAGGGGCGCTCACGTGGGGCAGACCCCCTCCTCCCTTGTTTGTAACGCATGGCTTAAAGGCCATGTTTTACTGCCATTTATTTGGCAAATGAAGGCTGGTCTTTAAGGCCAGCTGTGTGAAGGTGGACTATAAATAGTCCTCCTCAGTTTGGTTTTGGGACTATCTGAAATACACAAAATTTCTCTCTCTTTTTGTTCTCTCTTGATAAAATATTTAGGCTGTGAATTTGGTAAGTGTTACTCTAGTTTTATATTACGCAGTACACTTCGCCATTAAGAGGAAACGCTTGGGATTTGTCAATCTAGAGGAACTTGTGGAGCAATTTTATAAGCCGAGCTTGAAGTATTTTTCTGCTGTGCTTTCTAACATTGGTATCAGAGCAGTCTTTTGGTTGTTCTTAGTTTATATTATTTTTTCTTGCATATGCTTGAAATTTGGGTGCCATTTTTTTGTCCTCTAATTTTTTGAAAAACTAATGAAAATAGTTCCCAGTTTAGTAATGGGCATCCGTGACCGCTGCTGGGCAGTGGCACTGCAAGCACCACGGAGGTGCTACGCGCACCCTAGTGCAGCTGAGCAGCGAGGTATTGCAGCACAGCAAGGTGCTACAAGCACCACCGCAAGGTGGTGTGAGCACCATCACGAGGTACTGTGCCACCGATGCAGTGGTGCTGCGAGCACCACCACGAGGTGTTGCTCTCACCTCATTGGTGCAGCGTGCACCATGGTGCTGCTGCTCTCGCCATGGTGGCACTGTAAGCACCACTGAGGTGTTGCGCACACCACCTGGGTGCTGCGCCCACCAATGAGGTGGTGTGGCACCACCGGATGCTTGGAGTAAATTTTTTCTAGTAGAGGAAGTGCTGCTTGTGGTGGACCCTAGCGGCAGTTGCAGTGTTGCTGTGTAAGGGCTTAGCCATCCGGAGGAAGAAGATGACTGAAGTCATTTGGGCTGGGCTTAGGCCCTTCGGCCCATTGTTTTATAAAAGAAAAGAAACTGGGCTTGGGCCGATCATTAGGCCATTCTATTAAAAAAAAAAACAAAGGGCCATTTTAGCAACCCAGTAGTGTTTAAGCCCATTTTTTTAACACAAATAAAAGGAGACAAAAAAGTGGCACTCTTGGGTTTTGAACCCAGGACCACCTATTAAACCAAGAAGTGGGGCGCACCACTAGGTTGTGACTTTCCTTTGGTTTAGGTGGGAGTTTTAAATGTGTTTATTATACATTCATTCTATATTATATAAAAAAAATCTTTTTTTTTTATTTAATATATGTTTAGATATATTGTTATATTACATGTGATATTGTATTTAATGTTTTAGATTAAATGTGATTACATGTGAATATATAGTTTAATTCATGCTATTTTTTTTCATAATATTATATTACATGTGATCTTTTATTTAATTTTTAGATTAAATGTGATTACATGTATGTGTGAATTGAATATGTGGATATGTGATTATTTTATCATCTATGAATGTTAGGCTTGAATGTTTAGACATTAGTCTTCATTTCTTTTAATGATCAAATATAAAAATTCTCACTAAGTAGTCTTAGTTAGAATTGTCAGTGTAAATGATCGGCTAAAAGAATTGCAGTGACCCCAGTAAGAACTATAAATGCACTATATAGCCAAAAGACCATGGTGACCCTAGTAAGAACTGTAAATGCACTGATAGAACAAGAAAAATGGACTGTAATGGTCTTATATGAACCATCTTTGTAGACTGGTCCAACAAGTTGCTGTGGTTGGAGTAGCTGTTCTTGTAAACTGGCCCAAAAGGTTACTGCGATTTTAGTAGGATTTGTCTTTACGCGTGACTAGGACTAAGTGACCAGTTAAGATAGTGGGAGTGTGGTTGAGATTTATGATGATTAAATCTCCCATATTTGTTTTAAATTTGCGAGGGAATTAGGTTATAAATTTAATAATTGGATATTGTGGCGCAAGAAATGATTCTGAAACCTAGCGATTTTTCGATCTTGCGACATGTCTAAATTATTCTTTTTCTAGCTTGGATGAACACGACAGATTTCTTAGGTGTGTGTAATATCCCTTCTTTGCGTATTGTAGTGAAAGTCATCCAAGAGTATATTTGTTGATTTAAACAAATGGGAGAAATTGGATGGAGAGAACTACGACATTTGGCATCGCAAGATCCATTATGTCTTAGATGAACAAAGGGTCTTAGAGGCCTTATCTCACTCCCTTATTGCGCCCGGGGAAGGGGATTCGGAACAACACAAGATAGATAATCTAGTCTATACTTAATGAGCTAAGAAAAATTGGTGCGTGAGCATAATAATGTTAAGCAACATGCACAATGATCTAATGTGTGAGTTTGAGATCTATGACACTGCCCAAAGCATGTGGGAGGCTTTGAAGTTGAAGTTTGGTGGAACTTCAACCACTAGGTTGTGTGGATTAACCATGAGGTTTGACTCCTATAAGATGCGCTCTGACCACATGATGAAGCATCATCTTAGGGTTATGTTGACCATGATCCGCGAACTTAAGTCAGCAGGAAACAACCTGACTGATGAACAACAAGTCCAGGCTGTGATAAGATCACTACCGAATTCTTGGAAGAATATGAGCCATAACCTAACGCATAACGAGAATATCAAAGACTTTGATGATGTCTCGCGTCACTTAGAATTGGAGGCTGAGCGCCTAGAGGCTACTAAGCCCAATCATAAGGCCTATGTGGCTGATTTTGGTTCGCGCAAGGCATCAAGGCCTAAGTGCAAGAAGTCCAAGAATGGGGTAGCTGCTGGACAAATTAAGAAGGTATCAGGAACTTCTCATCGCAGCAAGAGGGGCAAGCGAGGGAAGAACAAGTCAAAATTAGAACGTTTCAATTGCGGAAAGAAAGACCACTTCGCTCGTGACTGCACTGAGCCGAAGAAGGTACACTCTGACTTTTCTCGCATTGTTTTTGTAACTAGCCATGTGATAGTTGCTCACTCCTATCCTCTGTGGACTGTTGATTCAGGAGCGACCGAACACATAGTGCGAGACAGAGTTGGATTTGTGGAGTACTGCCGGATTCTAGCTGGGAGCCGTGATATCAAGGTGGGGAATGAAGCTAGCGTGGAGGTGCTAAGACTTGGTACCTACAAGCTGGACTTGCGGGGTGGCCGTACTCTTTTCCTCCACAATATGCTATACACTCTCGAGATCCGACGAAACTTTCTTTCTGTAGTTACTCTATTAAAACTTGGTTTTTAGATTGTATTTGAAAAAAATTACGTTTCCTTTTATTTAGGCCATGTGTTTTATGGTAATGCTTTGGTTTTATGATATTGGATTTGGATTATTCAAATATGAATGAGTCTATTGCTTTTCTTTCTGCATCTGATAATTTGGATTCATATAAATGGCATGCTAGGCTTGGCCATATAGGGTAAGATAGAATGACTCGGTTAGCTAGAGAAGGCTTGATATAGGCAATCTCACTAAGATCATCTTGCCCACATGTGAACATTGTCTAATGGGAAAAGTTAAGAGAAAACCATTTGGAAAAGCCACTAGGGCATCTTTTCCACTGCAATTAGTCCACTCATACATCTGTTGTCTAATGAGTGTGAGGGCAAAACATGGAGGTGTCTACTTCATCACATTTATAGATTATTTTTCACGTTACGGTCATGTCTACTTAATCTTCCATAAGTCTGAAGCATTGAAGTGCTTTAGGTGATATCTAAGAATGGTTGAGAATCAGATAGACAAGAGTTTAAAAACTCTAAGAACTGACCGAAGACGATAATATCTCTTTGAGCAATTTAAAAGGCTCTGTGATGAAAAAGGAATCAAAAGACAGTTAACGATGCCGAGTACGCCGCAATAAAATGGCATGGCAGAAAGGAGAAATCGAACACTGCTCGAGATGGTTAGGTTAATGATGGCGCAAGCAAACCTACCAATTTCTTTTTGGGGGGATGCACTTTTGACTACTGCCTACATTCTTAACCGAGTGCCCTCCAAATCAGTAACTTCCACCCCATATGAACTATGGACCGGCGATAAACCCAATTTGAGTAACTTGCGGCCATGGGGTTCAACGGATTTTGTTCACGATATTTCTCATAAGTATGGAAAGTTAGGCCCTAGAGGGAAGAAATGTATCTTTATAAGGTATTTATAACACTCTAAAGGGTATGTGTTAATAGGTGAATAATCTGATGGAAGTGTGACTGAGATTGAGTCATGAGATGTGGATTTCATTGAAGATAAGTTTCCAAGTATGAGTGAGGTTGATAAGAGTTTATAACTTCATGAGATTGTGGAACAAGAGGAAAGTGCTCCAAGGAATTTAGTTGAGAATGAGGAAGAAATTCTTCAAGCTCCTACAAATTATAAAAAGGATTTGAATATGAGTGGGAGCACACCACTTGTCAATCAATCACAACAACCTCAGCCACGTAGAAGCACACGTAAAAGTATTCTCCATTGTCGTTTTGAGATTGAAGGGAAGCTTTTATGGTAGTTTCGCATGATGATGACGAGTCTAGGACAATTCATGAGGCTCTCTCATCTTCTACTAAAGATGAGTGGATGAAAACACTTAATGATGAGATTGAATCTACGAAGACTAACCAGGTCTGAGATCTGGTTGATCTACCAACAGGGTGTAAGGCTATTATGAACAAATGGGTTATTAAGGTCAAACGCAAGTCGGATGGATCAATCGATAAATACAAAGTTCGCTTAGTGGCGAAATGATATACCCAGTAGGAGGGTATAGACTATGAGGAAACGTTTTCACCAGTGGTGAGGTTTGCCTCAATTTGCCTGATTTATCTGTAGTAGCAAACATGGATTTGGAACTCAACCAAATGGATGTTAAGACAACATTTCTCAATGGAAAACTAGATGAGGAGATCTATATGGATCAACCAATGAGTTTTGTGGTCAAAGGTCAAGAGTGCAAAGTGTGTAAGCTCAAACGATCTATATATGGCCTAAAACAATCTAGACAATGGTACCTTAGATTCCATCTAGCCATTCTCTTGAATGAGTTTACGATGATCACAGAGGACCATTGTGTCTATGTCAAAAAGTCCAAGAAGAGTTTCATTATGGTGTCATTGTATGTTGACGACATACTATTAGTTGGAAATGATAAAGGGTTGATAGTCGTCACAAAAGAGTGGTTATCCTTCAATTTTGAGATGAAGGATATGGGTGAGGCAGAATACATTCTAGGAGTTAAGATCTACAAAGATCGCTCAAAGAGACTTTTGTGTTTGTTCCAACAGACTTACATAAAGAAAGTTCTCGAGCACTTCCTAATGAGTGGATGTAAACCCATTGACACCCCTATTGCAAGAAGTGAGAACTTGTCTAAAGAGTTGTGTCCTAAGACTCAAAGAGAAAAGGAAAAGATGGTCCATGTCCCTTATGCTAATGTTGTGGGTAGTCTGATGTACGCAATGATGTGTACTCGGCCTGACATATGTTATGCAGTTGGCTTAGTGAGTAGATTCCAATCTAACCACGGACTGGCTCACTGGAAAGCAGTCAAGAGGATTATGCGATATCTCAAGGGAACTGCGGACTATGTGCTGTGCTATTAGGGTTCAGATTTGCAGCTAAGAGGTTACAATGATGCTGATTGGGGTAGTGACCTAGATGAGCGCAAATCAACCATTGGGTATGTCTTTTTGCTCAACAAAGGTGCCATTACATGGAGCAGTAAGAAACAACCCTGTATAGCTTTATCCACCATGGAGGCAGAATACATAGCTTGTTCTGCAGCAGTTCAAGAAGCTGTTTGGTTATGGAGGTTCCTCAAGCATTTAAACATTGGCACGAATACTTCAGATCCGGTAATGATATTCTGCGATAGCATGACATCTTTCGCATATGCTAAGGATTCAAAGTATCATGGAAGAGCCAACCACATATATATCAAATATCACTACATGAGAGACATGGTAGCGCAAAAGGAAGTGGTTTTGAAACACCTTTCTACGAGTCGCATGGTTGCTAATCCCTTAACGAAGCCTATAACAAGAGATGTCTTTGAGGCTCATGTTAGGAATCTAGGACTGCGTAGACTGTAAATGTAATTTTTGTTTCAAATGACATTGCGATGTAACATTTCCTTTGAGATATTAATACAATATGAATTAGTTCTTGTCTTTATCGTATTGTTTTTCCAATACACACACAAAAGATATGTCAACAGGCTTAGATTGACTCACTCACACGAGTGATTGCCTCTAGCGCTTGAGTAGCGAGTAGAGATGAAACATTGTGTCCCTAGGTACTTGTCCAAAGGGATAAGTTGGTTGATACAAAGATATGTCGCCTTAGTGGGAGCTAAGATGAGGTTTATTGATAAGACAATGCATGAGCTACCCCACCATCTATGTAGTCTGTGGTTAGCCAGATGCGAGGTTATCTTTTGACGCCTTGGAGGCATGTAAATAGAGGAACTCGGATTAGACGCTTAAGGAGCATCTAAATTAAGATCTGTACGGTGTTGGTATAGACATATGCTCTTTGAGAAAGAGAAATCCATCGTAGCATGTGTTTCATACTACATGTGCTTATTTGACCATATGAGTAAGTGAGTAAAAGGTTCCTCTCTTTCTTACTGTGTGAGTCTCATTTTTAAAGTGTCTTTTACTTTTGACTATGTCACGAGATGGAGGTTGTGATGTTTGCTACTTTGGCATACTGTCTATGATCATGATTGATATGGTCTAAAGAGGCATTGCTGGGAAAGCGGTTCGACCAAAATTGAGTGATATGAGTGCAAAGGGAAGACTTTTCGATATCGTATCTTCGATAGTGTTTGCTGACGTCAAACTATGACGCTACATCTTGGTATCGGCTAAGGTTGTGAATACATTGAAATGATTTGGAGGTAGTTAAGCATTGTTTTGAGTTTTTTTTTTGTTAACTCAATAGGGTTCAAAAATGCTTGATCTTGATGCGATCGAATGAATTTAGGACATGATAAGACATATTAGGGATGTTACTATACTGGTTTTCTCTGGGAGAGATTTGGTGTATGTACTCCCACCTTTCTACAAATGTGCTTGGTGGTAGCACGACCTATTTACTTGTATGAACAAGATTGAGAACATTAGAGAGATGCAAACCTGGAATCATGTCCACTGTATGCGAGTGAGAGATGTTAAATGGAGGGGCGCCCACGTGGGGTAGACCCCCTCCTCTCCTGAGTGTAATGCGTGGCTTAAAGCCATGCGTTACTTGTTTGTAATGCATGGCTTAAAGGCCATGCGTTACTGCCATTTATTTGGCAAATGAAGGTTGGCCTTTAAGGCCAGCCGTGTGTAGGTGGATTATAATAGTCCTCCTTAATTTAGTTTTGGGACCATCTGAAATACACAAAAGTTCTCTCTTGATAAATTATTTAGGCTGTAGATTTGTTAAGTGTTACTCTAGTTTTATACTATGTAATACACTTCGCCATTAAGAGGAAACGTTTGGGATTTGTCAATCTGGAGAAACTTGTGGAGCAATTTTATAATCTGAGCTTGAAGTATTTTTCCACTTTGCTTTTTAACACATTCAATCACCTCCCTGGCTTGATCCATGAAATCCAGCACAACACCATTAAATTATATAAACATAACAGCCCATAAAAGAAAGTGGTAAAGATCTAAATACTTACCAAATGCCATGGTCAAGAGTTAGGCATATGGTGTGGCTTGACAGCCTCTACATGTGGCAGAGAGAGACCAAAATATTGGACATGAGCTGCTAGTTTGGTGGCTTGTACAAAAATAGAGAGGGAAGAGGAGAAAGTGGAGTGAACATGGCCAAAATAGGTGTGTCTTGGGGCTAAATAGGTGGCTCAAGAGTGGGGCAAAGAAGTTGCTGGTATGGGGTGTTGTACGGGGTTGACTAAATGGCCTTCCATGGCACACAAAGCTGGACATAGCTTGCTGGCTAGCTGGCTCAGGAAGATGAAGAGCATAGGCCACTCTCCTTACTGCAAGACTTAATCACGGTGGAGGAAACAAATGGAGAAACTGTTTGGTCTCATGGCTTGGTTGAACTGAGTGTGAAGTGTGGTTCAAGTGCTAATCCTTGTAAGAAAGTAAGGGAGGGAGAAAGGAAGCCGTTGTGCATAGTTGCCGTGGATACTGGTTGCTGCTGTGCCGCTCATGGGGGCATGTTGTTTGTTGTTTCTTCTTCATTTGCTTAATAGTTATTGTCATGGTGGCTGGTAAGGCTACTGTCATGGATGGTGGACAACAAGGAAAACTAGAGAAAGAACAGAGCATATACAAAATGCAAGTGTCGGTAGTGTAGCTAAAATGGAGGAGAAATCGGTTTGTTGTTGTCGACTACTTGATGCAGCTACCATGACTGTTGTTGCTTGAATTTTAGAACCATGAAAGTGGGTTGTGGCTGGACTTGTAGCAGCCCTGGATGTGTGTTGTATTGGTGGCTACTGACTTGTGCGTGTTGTGAAGAAGAAGAGGAGTTGGGAAGTCGGTTATGCTAGCTGAAATTTAACTGACCAATGCCAACCATTAGCAAACACACCTCTATTTTAGGCTGAGTTATTATCTTCTTGGTTCTAATAACTTTTCAATTGTCAGGACACATAAGATTTCTCTTGCAATCATTTTCCCTGAGTGAGGTATGTTCGCTTTACTTCTTCCTAAGGTTGATATTTTTACACATGATTTATCTTTCTATTGATTCAATTTACCTTTGTTAATTGGTTGAAGAGTTGTCACATTTGTTAGAAGATGTCAGAGTAGTGCTGCAATGGTTTAAGAAATTGGAACTTTTGCACACAAGGATGTCTAATTATGAGATGCAAAGAATATTTATCCATTTTTTTTAATAAAAATGAAAAGTATCTGTCATTCTAAATTAAGTAAGCATGCATTTTTCACTATCAAATGCTTTTGTTCTTGCATTCTGCAAGATGAAAATAAAAAGCATAAATAAAAGATCATTAGACTAGCTAGCCAAGAAGCTTAAGAAAAGACCCAATAAACAAATCTCTTAAGAAAATAAAGGCTAATTTCTACCTAGTTTATAACAATAGTGTCCCTAGGGGTGTAATAGGTCCGGTCCGGTCTGATTTTGGACAAAATTTAGAACCGAATCGATATGCATCAGTTTTGCATTTTCCAAAATCGATTATGCACCGGTTACTCTTCTAAACCGGTACCTCCAGTTTTACTGGTTCCGATCTGGTTCGGTCCAATTTTCTAGTTTTAATAGTATTAATATTAGGGCATAAAATGTAATTAATATACTAATATACATTAGTATACTAATGTATACTAATTAATTAAAGCGAAATGTAGTTAATATACTTATGTATATTAGTATTACTAATGTATTATGTATTTATCAAAATGAATATGCTGAGAATTTATTAGGCCACAAAATGTTATTAATATATATATTTTATGTTTAAAGCATATGATCAAATAAATTTTCATGTTTAAAATTAAAATTTTATGTTATAAATTATAATAAAATTATTTTATATATAATTATAATCTATATTATTATATATTATATATAAAATTATATAATATTTAAAAAATTAATTTAAAATATATAATATAGTGAACCGGTCCAGTCCGATCCTAAAAAGCATAGAACCGGTACCGGTCGATTTTGGAACTAAGGGAACCGGTCCACCGATTTTGGCCGGTTTTCCCGTTTCCCAGTTAATTCTTACACCCTTAAGTGTCCCTATAAATCTTAACTTGTCGAGTATAAGAGGTAGAATATTATGGCGCCCCCAACACCAGCTTGTAATTTGGCGGGAGCTACGACGTCTGGATGTTGGCCACTGGAGTCATACACCCCTCTCATATTGTGATAAGTGTGTGCTCACATATTTAAATAATGTATACAATTAAATCGTAGTAGAAAATAAAAATACAGTCATAAAAATCTAACTAATAGTTTAGGGAAATTTAAATTACATCACCATCGTAGTGCTCATAAGCCACAAGTCTTCCAACAAAAGAATATTACAATTTATAGTCTTTCAAGAATAATAAAGAGCCCACAACTAACATTAATACATTCACTCCTCAAGTAGAGTCGGACCTCTATACTTGTACCCATCCTCTGCATCAAAATACAAGTTCAAAAATAGGGAAAATTTTAAAATTCAAAATTTGAAATTAAAATTAAAATATCAAATAGAGAAAAGATAAAATAGGGCTACACTCAATATTGTACGTAAAATTATGAGTACGTATAGCATTACTCTTCTTTAAAAAGTAGTAAATGTTTCGTTCTTGATGATTTATACTTATTTTTAGAGTTGAAAAAGTTAGAAATTCTAAAGACAAAAATGATACTCCAACTGGCCGAAGACAAGTAACATATATCAGTTATGTGTAATGTATGATATGTGATGTGAGAACGATGAATATAACTTTTTTTGTAAGCGATTCCATTAACGTCAGAGGCGGAATAATAAAGCTATTTACCATTGCTTTAATTTGAATTATAAACAAAATTAAAAAATTAGCCGTTTCTGATCTTCCAATAATTAAAGAACACGAGAACATAAGGCGCCACGCACTCCATATATATACCCCTGTATATTCACTATTCCTCACACAAACAAATAGCCGTTAGAGAGAGGGAGGGAGGTGGAATACGAGAACATACGCCTGCATATTGCGAGAGAGCTCATGCTTCAACGCAGAGAATGGTGGTTTTCACGGCGATCAAGACTTATCGGATGATCCAAACTGTAAGCATTGCAGTAAATCTGTCGCTGGTGTGATTCGTATTCATCGCGGAAGGGATTTCATTGATTCGACTAAGATTGATCTTCTGCGCTAATCATCTCATCCCATCTTTCATCTACTAGCATTTCTCATCTTTCATCTTATTGCTTTGAGCTCTCTTCGGGAAAGTGTAAAAGTGTAACCTGCTGCTCCTTGATTTCACATAAACAACTGAGTGCCTTCTGCTCCTTTTGGTCTCCTTTTTCTGTGTCTATTGATCTCCTGCCTACTCACATTCTCTTTATCGAATCCTTCTAGGCAAATAGGACTACTCTTGCTTGCTCTTGGCCTTGGCTGCTTAGAGACATCCCTTTAGTTAGTCTTAGAGACATCACTCAACTCTGTATATGCTGCCTACCGAATTACGCCCCCGCCCCTCTGCTTTTAGGGCAACGGGGAAGTTTCAAATTCAACCATTTCCCCAGCTTGAATCTCGTTCATTGGACCTGATCCCAAACGTGGCCATGCTCTCTTCTCGATCGTTGCTCCATTGAGAAGACAGAAGGTCCCCTCAAGTAAAATCTGTTGAACACCCAATCTTCCGTATTTTAGTTTATTTTTATAATTGATTTTGAGTTCATTTTTATTTATTATTTATTATATATTTAGTCTTTTAGGGTCCAAGAAAGACGGAGACCTTAAGGTCGGCCTCTTGGTACTTTTTCCGGTATATTATTCTTGGTAGATTTATTATTCTTGGCACTTTTACCTTTGAACCGTTTGAATTTAAATCAAAATTTTTTTTTCCTTTCTAAAAGAAAACCAATCTACCAGTTTTAACGCTTGTCGTGGAGCATATTGGTGCTCGAATTTTATGGGGCGGGGACTGTTGTTACTCTAGTTCAGAACCGTGCCATGGAGGGCTTTGGAGTCGGAGTGTTACTCTACTTATGCTTCTTGTCTAGACTCTTGATGAACTATCGCTTTTGTCTGTCGTTCTTATAACTCCTTATAAGCTATATCGTGGACTATGCTGAGATTCTTGCTCTGTGTTGCATACACTCTTCTTGAGTTAGTTTCTGCACAGATATGGAATATAAATTATTTGAATGAATATAATCATTGGTTGACAGGTTCGGGTCTGCTTGTGCAAAGTCCACATACATTCATTAGTGTACATCATATCAAACCAACTCCTCAAATAAACGCCTAGTGTTAATAATTGTGCATGACCTCATCTGATAGGATAAATTTGTATGCTTGAGTATCTATATAGGGTTCCTCGTCCTGGAATTGTCCTCTTAAGTTGGACCAGGATGGGGTCTCATGGTCTTTTCACTCCAAATATTCAGCATGCTCATGTATGCCAATTGCATGTGTATTTGCTATTTGCCTCCTCCGGTTGAAACCACATGAGACTCTTAAATTTTGTAAGATGATTGCCTCGTTTATGTTCTGAAGAGCCTCCATCGATAATAATCTCAGAGTACTTTGTTTAGGTTAGGTGGTCATGCAAAAAACTGATACTGTTAAAACTAATTCCATTTTAATTCCATTTTTTAGAGAAATTAGTAAGTGAATTATATTAGAGATGGGTTGTCGGTAAACTGGTGAATACAATTGTTCTAATCCTTTCATCATTGTTATTAAACCATTATTCCAGAGTCTTACAACAGTGAATACTTCTGGCTCAACTTTTGCACATCATATTATATTATTCTTTTTTAATTCTTCTTTTTAAATGAAATAAGACTTATGGAAAGGCTAGAAAGGCAGCCTAGTCGGAGCTGCTCTATCTGTGGAAGATACTTTGGTACGTACCATGAAAGCTCCCACTAACATTTGGATTTTTTTGTATGAAATATTCTTTACAGCTCTCAAACCTCCTGCATGGTGCTTCATATCTATGCTGGATGTATGAAAGGCAGAAAAATTGTCCTGGGTAGATATCTTTCTCTCTTCTAGTTGAACTTAAATCACTTCTTTCTTTAAGTAAGGTGAATAATTTGATTGCAGATTTTAGGATCAATGTTCGTGTATAAGTTATTATGACTTTGGAATTTGTCTGGCCAAATATTTATTACTATGATCTTGAAAATTAGTCACTCTTTGCATTAACAGATACTGACAACTGCTTTATGATAACTACTGTGCTATCGAGGAATCAACACGTATACTCATTAGCTGTTTTGTCTCCTGTGACTCAACTGTCTTCAACCGTTATATTTTCTTTCTGTTTGTTACTCTTTCTATGTCACGCAAAAAGTAATACTATTAAAACTAGTTTCATTTTCTAGAGAGAAATTAAAAAGTGAATCATGTTAAAGATGGCTTTTTGGGTACTAGTACTACAGGTGTTCTAATCCTTTCATCATTGTTGTTGAACCATTTTTCCCGAGTCTTACAACAGTGAATATTCCTGGCTCGTCTTTTGCACATCATATTATATTATTCTTATTTCATTCTTCTGTTTAAATGAGATAAGACATGTGAAGTGGCTAGAAAGGTAGCCTAGTCAGAGACCGCTCTGTCTATGGAAGATACTTTGGTATATACCTTGCTGGTACTAGAGGGAGACTCATGAAAGCTCCCACTAACATTAGGATCTTTTTTTGCATGAAATATTATTTACAGCTCTCAACCCTCCTAAGTGGCGTTTCATATCTTAGCTAGATGTATGAAAGGCAGAAAAATTGTCCTGGGTAGTTATCTTTCTCTCTTCTAGTTGAATTTAAATCACTTCTTTCTTTAGGGAAGGTGAATAATTTGATTGCAGATTTTAGGATCAATGCTCTTGTATAATTTTTTATATGTTAGAATTTGTAGGTCCAAATATTAATTACTATGATCTTGAAAGGCTGTCACTCTTGGCATTAACAGTTATTGACAAGTACTGCATATTGATAATTACTTTGCTAGCAAGGCATCAATAGTTATTATCGTTAGAAACTGTTTTTTTTTTTACTTTTTCTGAGAATATGTAGTCTTAACTTTCCGTCATCCTTTGGTTATGTTGATAGGCTTAAACTTTTAATTTAGAAATATGTAAGTCTAAGGCTCAAAAAGAGGAAGATAAAAAGAAGCGCATGGAAGCCCTATAAAGGAACCTGTCTTTTATGGATTCCCTTAACATGCTATGTAGTCTGTATCGTTTTCTCAATGCTTTCTTTACGGTATTGATTTTTTGAATGTCTTATTCAGGTGCAGGTGACTCAAAGAAGGGCAATGGCGTCATCTGATGATGAGGCTGATGTCTTGCCACAATGGGTGTCAAATTACTATTTTGAAGACGACAAGGATGAACCAATTTCATTTTCTGTTTTTCCAATTCAATGGAGAGAGGGGGGACATTCAAGATTGCGTCAAAGAACAGCTATTCCTGCATGAAGTGACTGACAATGGGCTTTGAAAAATATATAAGCATGTGGTTTGCATGGAGGTTTGATCTTTCCAATATGAATCCTGAGATATCGGTGCTCTCTAAGGAAAATAATTGGATCAAGCTTTAGACGCCAAGAAAAAGCTTTGAGGATATAATTAGGACAATTATGGTAACATTGCTGTGCCTTCATTTCTTAATGAAAAATCCTGAAGCATCTGGAAAATCTTTGTGGGATCACTTGTCTAAAGTCTTCAGGTATTTCCCATCTTCTGAACCTTTTTGACTTTCTTCCTGTTTGTATTCTTTGTTCAAATTTTGACAGTTATTTAATTTGAAGCTTGTATGAGGTCAGACCTTCTCAGAATGATCTGGTGGACCACATGCCTCTCATCAGTGAAGCTGTTAATAGGGATGACACCTTAGCAAAGTCCAAGGTTTGTAACTTTGTATAGCTTATTTCTCTTGGATTGTTAATTATAACTCAGAAAGTGCATATTACCTTTTTTTTAAGAATTATGTGAATCGTTAATTCTTCTCAAGATGACCCATACTAATATGACTCTGATAGTGAAGGAGGAGAGCCCGTACATGGTGATCCAATTTTGCCCATTAAGTCTTTGCAATGTGGTGTATGAGATACTATCCAAGATTCTATGCAATATATAAATTGATAAATCATTAAGGCCTCGTTTGGATAGTCAGATGAGATAAGAATTTGTGAATAGTAGTGAGATGGTTTGTGAATAGTAGTGAAATAATAGTGAGATGATTTTTATTGGGTATCACAATTCACCTACCCTTATCCTTATCAATTGTGATACCCGATAAGGATTAGGGTAGATGGTGTATGGGATCCCACATTGCTTGGGAAAAAAAAGTTCTTGCTCTTTATAAGGTTCCAATGGGGCTCCAATTGTATAATTGACTAGTCCTTTTGGAGTATAGGCCATGTGGTTTGAGTCTTCCATTGGGGCGTTACATATATATTCTAGGTTTTTTAATTCGCTAGAATCAAGGAATCATTCCATTTTTATATTATGATGAATTTTATGATTTGAACAGTTTTTATACACATTTCTCAAGGAGAAGCATGGGAAGAGGAAACTATTTGATGAGGTTATTACTCTTGCTTGTCAGCTCAATTTTCTTTTTCTCCATTTATCCTCTATAACTTCCCTTCTTTTTTCTCTTATATGTTTTTCTAAATTGTTTTTTTAAGTCTGTGAACTTATTGGTGTTCCAGGATTGTAAAAATACAGCAATGTCTGGATTTATAGTTTATGACTTGGATGAAGAAGAAGAAGACGAGTCCAATGGTGGCATTTTGTGATCATGTTTGTGCATTTTGTGACAATGGTGGCAATATTTTAAGGTACGCGCTTTTTTGTTGGTTACTTCGTACAATCTGTTTTTATAGCTTGTAATTCTTTTGTTCGTTTGTATACATCCTATGTACTTGGGCTATGCCTATTCTTGGTAATAAAATTTCTTATTATTTATAAAAAAAATTCTTTTGTCCATCATCTAGCTTCTTCCTAACTAGGTGTTTGCTCTTGTATATGTCCCATCTACTTGGGTTTTGCCTAGATTTCTTTTTTTGGTTGTTATTTATTTTTATAACCAATAAGATTCTTTTGAGAAAATATAATGGTGCAGGGCTAGTACATGGGAAACATACAAAATTTATGCTAGTTGAAAGGGGGAAAAAACTAGAATCTAAACTTACTAAGAACTGAGGAATCCAAGGTGGAAAAAGCAAATCCCTGGGATTACTCTTATCCAATGGAAAAGTGTTTTCAGAATGATTTCAATTTAATCAATGAGAATTCAGTTCCATTAGAAATCTTAGTCTCCCTACAAATACTCCATATATAGGTGTAACATTTTGTTCCCCACGATGTTACTTTGATGTGCTTTGAAGCCACTTCTTGAACGTGCAAAAATCTGCCTCACTGACTGAGGCATAACACAAGAAATATCCAGTAAGGAGAAAACTAATGACTAAGCCTAATATATTTTTGCATGCATCTACGATTTTGTACAATTATTTAGAATATTGTAAAAAATTAAATATTGATCATGCACATACTTTTTTTATGCATACTTTTGAGGACCTCCAGAAGGTCCTAATTCATGGTCTGCTGTTTTGTGGATTCTGCATCTTTTGTTTAAATTCATGTGTGAGTTCACGGTATGATTTTATTTGTGTTCTTATGCAGTTGTGAGGGAAGGTGTGCATCAGGTCATTTCATGCAACTAAAGAGGCTGGTGCGGAATCTAATTGTGTGTCTTTGGGTTTTGCTTCAAAAAAAGTAGATGTACGGTGCTGGTTCATATCTACTTCGAAATATCTATCTCGTTTGTACCTTTTTAGTATCACCGTTTATTGATTTTCTTTATAAGTTCATAGGAGTTGCCAATATTCATCTGTAAGAATTGCAAGTATAAACAGCATGCATCAGTGCTTTGCTTGTTGGAAGTTGGGCTCTTCTGATAAGTTTTCAGGTGCTGAGGTATGGTTTTAGCTCTAAGAAATTGAACATAGGTTTATTTTTCTGTTTAACCCCCCCCCCCCCCCCCAAAAAAAAAAAAAAAAAGAAAGAAAGAAAGGTTCATTTCATATTATTTCCTTCGTTGCTTTTATAGAGTGACACTTAATTTTCTAGTGAGTTTTGTATTATATAATAATTGGAAAATATTTCAGAACCAATGGATTTTTAGCTTCTTGTGTTTTCTCTTGTTTTAAAGAAGCAAGATCTGGGAAGACTTGATTCCTCCCTCCCCTTCTCCCCTAAAAGCAGTTATTTCTAATTAGGCCTTACTCATCTTTACTTCTATCTTTCATCTTATGAGCTTTCTTTTCTTCGTCTAAATAACTTTTATAATGCACCTTGATTTTTCTGTTTCTAATTTTATATATATATATATTGCTGTATTTCTAACTTTTATATTGATCTGATTATACCAAGAAAAATGCATGCATCTGTTTTCCTCATTTAATTTATATATTTTATCACTTGGAACCTTGCAGACTGAGTTGTATATTCCAGTTTAATAAACTGTTCTCTTCTCTCACGCTCAAAACACTTTTTCCTCCAGCTTTTGGATTTCCAGTTTTTATTTAATTCTTAGTTTGAAATTAGTTTTGCCTAGTAAATTGATTTCTTTCGTATTAAGTGCTCTCCTTACCCCTTTCTCCCATCCCTCTCTTTTGCTTCTTCTGTAGTTTCTGTCATCCTGAAATCCCATTCAGGAAGCATTGATCTTTCTTTGTTTCATCTGTTATTTTTTGTTTGGTGTACCTCTAATTTCCATGTAAGAAAACTTGATCTTCCCTGCTTTAGCTTCTTTTAGCTTGCTCGCGTTAGATGTTCAGCAGAGATTTGATTATGTTTGATGTAATTGCTCCTGATGGCAAGTTGTTACAAATTTCATGCTTGCTTCTCTTGTTTTGATAGGCATGGTTGTTCATTAAGGACAGCTATCGTGATTCTCTGTCCCTTTTTTTAATTTTCTTCATTGTGCGTGGAGATATCAATGCATTTTTTTACTATTCAGATTGCTTAATTGCAATCGGTTGCTGTTGTTGGATCTTCTAGTCCAATGCCCATTTTGATAGATTGGAATGAATGTTGTTCCAAATTTCTTTGCCGTTATTCACTTCAATGTGTATGTCAATGGCTCTAAATGTTTATACCGATTGCGTTTTTAGGTCTTTATGTGTGTTAGTGCAACATGTGGCTAGTTTTATCATACACATTGTGTGGCGAAACTGCTCCATCAGGAGAATAAAGTTGCTGCAGAAGAGCTTGAGAAAAAGATTGCTGCTGGGGGGGGGGGTCTTTTACATGCCCAATCCATAAGTGCTGTGTTTGTAAACGAGGAGAGAATAAGAAGGATCACCAATTGCAGTTTGCTGTATGTAACGCCCCAAGTCATACCACAGGAAATGCTTGCCAAGGTACTAAACTAATTGTTGCATCTTTCTTTTTTTCAATACCCAGTTATGAGAGCATGCCTCTTTGTAAGTACAGTCTAGACGCTTTATGCTCGCTCGAATTGCCTGTATCAGGAAGATTTCTTTTGGAGAAGGTAAAGGCATCGTTACCATGGCTTGGGAAGATCTATTACCAAACCGTATTCTAATATATTGCTTGTAAGTGGTTGAAATTGGTCGCACTTTTTTCCCTTCAGTTTGTTGGTACTACTTGCTAATTGTTTTTGTCTAATTGACCAGAAAACATGAGATTGATAAAGAACTTCGAACTCCAGTTAGAGACCACATAAAATTCCCTGGTGTGACTATAACTGAAAAAAAGAAGGTAACCGTGAAAGAAAAGAAAAAACGCATCAGAGTCCTCTGGATACAAAGATCTTTTAGATTTGTCAAAAACGGAAAAGCTTGCCTTAGATGACTCCTGCAGAGAAACTGCTTTGCATGTAGCTAAACAGAATCAGAAGTCATCCTCACTTGTGAAGGTGGAGAATCCAAATGCGACGAATGCTCTCTATATTATAGGTGATATTTTTATACGTACCTTTTTTTTTTTGGTATAAAACACTATTTACAGCTTTGTATGCTCTCTAATAGTTGGGACTTTTTTGTATGAAATTTTATTTGCAGAACTTCACCCTCCTACATGGCGTTTCATATCTATGTTTGAAGGGCAAAAGAATTGTCATGGGTAGTTAGTTATCTCTCTCTTCTAGTTGAACTCACTTCGTTCTTCAGGTAAGGTGAAACTTGATTGCCGATTACACATTTATTTTTTAATTTTGTTGTCTCGTTTATGGTTATTCCTATAGTATTTTTTATATTCTTATTATTGTTAATTTCTGCTGATCTTCTCCTTCTCCGTCCTCTCTTCCTCTCGTCGTCCTACTCTTCTTTTCCTCCTATATTTCTCTCCTCCTCCCTCATCTCTTCCTTTCCTTGTACTCCTCGTCCTACTCCTCCTGCTCTTCCCGTCCTCTTTGTCCTACTCTCTTCATCACAGTTCTTGTCTTCCTCTTCTCGTCCTTGTTTACGTCCTTTCCTCCTTCCTCCTCCATCTATTTCTAGATGTACTATCTTTATAATATATTTTTAGAGTTCACTTTGTTTTTGGTCAGATGTGATTAGAATTTTGGTATTCTTTTTTCAATTCTCTCGGGGTTTTTAATATAATAGCTACCAAAGTTTGAGATTTGTAGAGGAGGCCTTACACATCCCTGCAACCTCGATTGGATTGGTGTACTAGCTAGCCTTCAGACTTGATCCTTATGCGACGAATGCTGTGTATATAGGTAATATTTTTCTACTCACATTTGTTTTTGTATAAAATGCTATTTAGAACTTTGGTATGCTCTCTAACATTTGAGACTTTCTTGTACGAAACTTTATTTGCCGATGTTGGATGTATGACATGCATCCAACGTAGAACTTCACCCTCCTACATGGCATTTCATATCTATGTTGGATGTATGACAGGCAAAAGAATTAACCTGGGTAGTTAGTTTGCTTGATTGCCGATTACGTATTTATTTTTAAATTTAGTTGTCTCATTTATGACTATTCCTATAACATTTTTTTATATTCTTGTAATTCTTAATTTCTCCTACTCCTGTCTTCCTCCCTCATCTCTTCCTCTCCTCGTCCTACTCCTACGATTTTCCTCTTATATTCCTCTCCTCTCTCTCCTTTCTTTCTCTCCTCGTACTCCTCGTCTCTTCCTGCTCTCACCGTCCTACTCCTATCTTCCTCACCGTCTTCGTCTTCTCCTTCTCGTCCCTGTTCATGTCATCTTCTCTTCCTCCTTCACCTTTTTCAAGATGTACCATCTTTATAGTATATATTTAGAGATCAATTTATTTTTGGTCATGTGATTAGAATTTTGGTATTCTTTTTTCAATTCTTTCGAGTTTTTAATATAATAGCTACCAAAGCTTGAGATTTGTAGAGGAGGAGGCCTTACGTATCCTTGCAACCTCGATCGGATTGGTGTGTTGGCTGGCCTTCGGCCTTGATCCTTATGCGACAAATGCTCTCTGTATATGGGTGATATTTTTCTACTCACATTTCTTTTTGTATAGAATGCTATTTAAAACTTTGTATGCTCTCTAACATTTGAGACTTTTTTGTATGAAATTTTATTTGAAGCACTTCACTTTCCTAGCGTTTCATATCTATGTTGGAAGTATGAAGGGCAAAACAATTGTCCTGGGTAGTTAGTTATCTTTTTTCTCTTCTAGTTGAACTCACTTCTGTCTTCAGGTAAGGTGAATAACTTGATTGCCGATTATGCATTTATTTCTCTTACTCCTCTCCTCCTCCCTCATCTCTTCCTCTCCTCGTCCTACTCCTACTCTTTTCCTCCTATATTCATCTCTTCCTCCCTCCTCTATTCCTTTCCTCGTACTCGCGTCCTACTCCTCCTCTCTTCCTCCTCTCAGTCCTCTTCATCATACTCCTCTCTTCCTCACCGTCTACGTCTTCCTCTTCTCTCGTCCTTGTTGACGTCCTCTTCTATTCCTCCAACTTTTTCAAGATGTACTATCTTAACAGTATACTTTTTTAGAACACTTTATTTTTAGTCATATGTGATTAGAATTTTGGTATTCTATTTTCAATTCTCTCGAGTTTTTAATATAATAGCTACCAAAGCTTGAGATTTGTAGAGGGGGGCCTTACGCATCCTTGCAACCTTGATTGGATTGGTGTGTCGGCTAGCCTTCGACTTATGCGACGAATACTCTCTATATATAGGTGATAATTTTCTACTCACAATTTTTTTTTTTGTATGAAATGTTATTTAGAACTTTGTATGCACTTTAACATTTGAGACTTTATTGTTTGCAATTTTATTTGTAGCACTTCACCCTCTTACGTGACGTTTCATATCTATGCTGGATGTATGAATGGCAAAAGAATTGTCTTGAGTAGTTAGTTAACTCTCTCTTCTAGTTGAACTCACTTCTTTCTACAGGTAAGATGAATAACTTGATTGCCGATTACGCATTTATTTTTTAATTTAGTTGTCTCGTTTATGATTATTCATATAGTATTTTTTATTGTTAGTTTCTCCTATTCATCTCCTTATCTCTCATCTCTTCCTCTCGTTGTCCTTCTCTTCTTTTCCTCCTATATTCCTCTCCTCCTCCATTCTCTCTTCCTTTCCTCGTACACGTCGTCCTACTCCTCCTTTCTTTCTTCTCTCACCGTCCTCTTCGTCCTACTCCTCGCTTCCTCACCGTCTTCCTCTTCCTCTTCCCATCCTCGTTCATGTGCTCTTCTCTTCTTCCAACTTTTTCAAGATGTAATCTTTATCGTATATTTTTAGAGAACACTTTAGTTTTGGTCATATGTGATTAGAATTTTGGTATTGTATTTTCAATTCTCTCAAATTTTTTATATAATAGCTACCAAAGCTTGAGATTTGTAGATGTGGTGGCCTTATGCATATCCTTGCAACCTCGATTGGATTGGTTTGTTGGCTATGCGACGAATGCTCTCTGTATATAGGTGATAATTTTCTACTCATATTTTTTTTGTATAAAATGCTATTTAGAACTTTGTATGCACTCTAACATTTGAGACTTTTTTGTTTACAATTTTATTTGTAGCACTTCACCCTCCTACGTGACGTTTCATATCTATGCTGGATGTATGAAGGGCAAAAGCATTGTCAGTAGTTAGTTAACTCTCTCTTCTAGTTGAACTCACTTATTTCTTTAGGTAAAAGGTGAAAAACTTGATTGTCGATTACGCATATATTTTTTAATTTAGTTGTCTCGTTTATGGTTATTCCTATAGTATTTTTTATTGTTAGTTTCTCCTATTCTTCTCCTTCTCCAATTTCCTCTCGTCGTCCTACTCTTCTTTTCCTCCTATATTCCTCTCCTCCTCTCTCCTCTCTTCCTTTCCTCGTACTCGTCGTCCTACTCCTCTCTTCTTGTTCTCACCGTACTCGTCCTCCTACTCCTCTCTTCCCGTCCTCGTTCATGTGCTCTTCTCTTCCTCCAACATTTTCAAGATGACTATCTTTATCGTATATTTTTAGAGAACACTTTTTTTTTTGGTCATATGTGATTAGAATTTTGGTACTCTATTTTCAATTCTTTCGAGTTTTTAATATAATAGTACCAAAGGTTGAGATTTTTAAAGGAGGCCTTACACATCCTTGCAACCTTGATTGTATTGGTTTGTTGGCTAGCTTTCGGCCTTGGTCCTTATGCGACGAACGGTATATAGGTGATTTTCTTCTGCTCACAATTTTGGTTTTTGGTACAAAATGCTATTTAGAACCTTGTATGCACTCTTAACATTTTTAGACTTTTTTGTTTGAAATTTTATTTGCAGAACTTCACCCTCCTACATGGCGTTTCATATCTATGCTAGATGTATGAAGGGCAAAATAATTGTCTTGGGTAGTTAGTTATCTCTCTCTTCTAGTTGAACTCACTTCTTTCTTCAGGTAAGGTGAATAACTTGATTTCTGATTATGCATTTCTTTTAAATTTAGTTGTCTCGTTTATGGTTATTTCTATAGTATTTTTTATATTCTTGTTATTGTTAATTTCTCCTACTCCTCTCCTTCTCCCTCCTCTCTTACTCTCCTCGTCCTACGCCTCCTCTTTTCCTCCTGTATTCTTCTCCACCTCCCACCTCTCTTTTTCTCCTTGTCCTACTCCACCTCTCTTCCTGCTCTCACCATCATTTTCTCTTCATACTCCTCGTCCTACTCCGCCTCTTTCTTATCCCCCCGTTCATGTCCTCTACGTTTTTCAAGATGTACTATTTTTATAGCATATTTTTAGAGATCACTTTATTTTTGGTCATATATGATTAGAAGTTTGGTAATCGTTTTCAATTCTCTCGAGTTTTTAATACAATAGCTATCAAAGCTTGAGATTTTTAGAGGAAGCCTCACTTATGCATCCTTGCAACCTCGATTGGGTTGGTGTGTTGGCTTGCCTTCGGCCCTTGTCCTTATGTGACGAAGGCTCTCTATATATATAGGTGATTTTTTTTTTGCTTAGATTTGTTTTTGTATAAAATGCTATCTAGAACTCTGTATGCACTCTAACATTTGAGACTTTTTTGTTTGAAATTTTATTTGCAGGACTTCACCCTCCTATTCTTCTCATTCTCCCTCCTCTTTTCCTCTCCTCATCATACTCTTTTTTTCGTCCAATATTCCTCTCCTCCTCCCTCCTCTCTTCCTCTCCACGTAATCCTTGTCCTACTCCTCATCTCTTCCTGCTTTCATCTTCCTCTTCGTCCTACTCCTATCTTCCTTATTGTCCTTGTCATCCTCGTCTCGTCCTCGTTCACGTCCTCTTCTCTTCCTCCTCCACCTTTTTCTAAATGTACTTTCTTTATATTATATTTTTAATGATCACTTTGTTTTTGGTCAGATGTGATTAAAATTTGATATTCCTTTTTCAATGCTTTCGAGTTTTTAATATAATAGCAACCAAAGCTTGAGATTTGTAGAGAAGGCCTTACGCATCCCTGCAACTTCGATTGGATTGGTGTACTGGCCAGCCTTCGGACTTGATCCTTATGCGATAGATGCTTTTTGTATATCGGTGGTATTTTTATACTCACATTTGCTTTTGTATAAAATGAAATTTAGAACTTTTTAAGCTCTCTAACCTTTGAGATTTTTTTGCACGAAATGTTATTTGTAGCACTTCACCCTCTTACGTGGCGTTTCATATCGATGCTGGATGTATGAAGGGCAAAAAAATTGTCCTGGGTAGTTAGTTATCTCTCTCTTCTAGTTAAACTCACTTATTTCTTCTAGTAAGTTGAATAATTTGATTGCCTGTTACGTATTTATTTTTTAATTTAGTTGTCTCGTTTATGGTTATTTCTATAGTATTTTTTGTTGTTAGTTACTCCTATTCTTCTCCTACTCCCTCCTCTCTTCCTCTCCTAGTCCTACTCTTATTTTCCTCCTATATTCCTCTCCTCCTCCCTCTCTTCTTCTCCTCGTACTCCTCCTCTCATCTTGCTCTCAACGTTCTATTCGTCCTACTCCTCTCTTCCTCACCGTCTTTGTCTTCGTCTTCGTCTTCGTCTTCCCGTCCTCGTTCTCGTCATCTTCTCTTTCTCCAACTCTTACAAGATGTACTATCTTTGTAGTATATTTTTAGAGAACACTTATGTTTTTTGTCATGTGATTAGAATTTTGGTATTCTATTTTCAATTCTCTCGAATTTTTAATATAATAACTACCAAAGCTTGAGATTTCTAAAGGAGCCCTTGCGCATCGTTGCAACCTTGATTGGATTGGTGTGCTGACTAGCTTTCGGCCTTGATCCTTGTGCGACGAATTATATATAGGTGATTTTTTTATGCTCATATTTGTTTTTGTATAAAATGACATTTAGAACTTTGTATGCACTATAACATTAGAGACTTTTTTGTTTGAAATTTTATTTGTAGGACTTCACCCTCCTACGTGGCATTTCATATCTCTGCTGGATGTATGAAGGGCAAAAGAATTGTCCTGGTTAGTTTTTAATTGAGTTGTCTCGTTTATGGTTATTCCTAGAGTATTTTTTATGATCTTGTTATTGTTAATTTCTCCCACTCCTCTCCTCCTCCCTCATCCTACTCCTATTTTCATCCTATATTCCTCTCGTCCTCCCTCCTCTCTTCCTCTCGTCGTACTCCTTCTCTCTTCTTGCTCTCACCATCCTTTTCGTTTTCCTCTTCTCGTCCCCGTTAATGTCCTCTTCTCTTCCTCCTCTACATTTTTCAAGATATAATATCTTTATAGCCTATTTTTCGAGATCACTTTATTTTTGGTCATATGTGATTAGAAGTTTGGTAATCATTTTCAATTCTCTCGAGTTTTTAATATAATAGCTACCAAGGCTTGAGATTTTTAGAGGAAGACTTACGCATCCTTGCAACCTCGATTGGGTCGGTGTGAAGGCTTCGGCCCTTGTCCTTATGTGACGAAGGCTCTCTCTATATATAGGTGATATTTTTCTGCTCATATTTGTTTTTGTATAAAATGCTGTTTAGAACTCTGTATGCACTCTAACATTTGATGCTTTTTTGTTTGAAATTTTATTTGCAACACTGCGTGGTTTTTCATATCTATGCTGAATGTTTGAAGGGCAAAAGAATTATCCTGGGTGGTTGGTTATCTCTCTCTTATAGTTGAACTCACTTGTTTCTTCAAGTAAGGTGAATAACTTGATTGCCAATTACGAATTTATTTTTTATTTTAGGATTCTCGTTTATGGTTATGGAATCTATAGTATTTCTTATAATGGTTTTATTGTTAGTTTCTCATATTCTTCTCATTCTCCCTCCTCTTTTCCTCTCCTCGTCATACTCTTTTTTTTCGTCCAATATTCCTCTCCTCCTCCCTCTTCTCTTCCTCTCCACGTACTCCTTGTCCTACTCCTCATCTCTTCCTGCTTTCATCGTCCTCTTCGTCCTACTCCTCTCTACCTTACTGTCCTCGTCTTCCTCGTCTCGTCCTCGTTCACGTCCTCCTCTTCCTCCTCCACCTTTTTCTAAATGTACTTTCTTTATATTATATTTTTAATGATCACTTTGTTTTTGGTCAGATGTGATTAAAATTTGGTATTCCTTTTTCAATGCTTTCGAGTTTTTAATATAATAGCAACCAAAACTTGAGATTTGTAGAGAAGGCCTTACGCATCCCTGCAACTTCGATTGGATTGGTGTACTGGCCAGCCTTCGGACTTGATCCTTATGCGATAGATGCTCTTTGTATATCGGTGGTATTTTTATACTCACATTTGCTTTTGTATAAAATGAAATTTAGAACTTTTTAAGCGCTCTAACCTTTGAGATTTTTTTGCACGAAATGTTATTTGTAGCACTTCACCCTCTTACGTGGCGTTTCATATCGATGCTGGATGTATGAAGGGCAAAAAAATTGTCTTGGGTTGTTAGTTATCTCTCTCTTCTAGTTAAACTCACTTCTTTCTTCAGGTAAGTTGAATAACTTGATTGCCTGTTACGCATTTATTTTTTAATTTAGTTGTCTCGTTTATGGTTATTTCTATAGTATTTTTTGTTGTTAGTTTCTCATATTCTTCTCCTACTCCCTCCTCTCTTCCTCTCCTAATTATAGTCTTATTTTCCTCCTATATTCCTCTCCTCCTCCCTCTCTTCTTCTCCTCGTACTCCTTGTCCTACTCCTCCTCTCTTCTTGCTCTCAACGTCCTATTCGTCCTACTCCTCTCTTCCTCACCGTCTTCATCTTCCCGTCCTCGTTCACGTCATCTTCTCTTTCTCCAACTCTTACAAGATGTACTATCTTTGTAGTATATTTTTAGAGAACACTTTTGTTTTTTGTCATGTGATTAGAATTTTGGTATTCTATTTTCAGTTCTCTCAAATTTTTAATATAATACTACCAAAACTTGAGATTTCTAAATGAGCCCTTGCGCATCCTTGCAACCTTGATCGGATTGGTGTGCTGGCTAGCTTTCGGCCTTGGTCCTTGTGCGACGAACTATATATAGGTGATTTTTTTATGCTCAGATTTGTTTTTGTATAAAATGCTATTTAGAACTTTGTATGCGCTTTAACATTTGAGACTTTTTTGTTTGAAATTTTATTTGTAGGAGGGGTTGTCTCGTTTATGGTTATTCCAAGAGTATTTTTTATGATCTTGTTATTGTTAATTTCTCCCACTCCTCTCCTCCTCCCTCATCCTACTCCTATTTTCCTCCTATATTCTCTCGTCCTCCCTCCTCTCTTCCTCTCGTCGTACTCCTCCTCTCTTCCTGCTGTCACCATCCTCTTCGTTTTCCTCTTCTCGTCCCCGTTAATGTCCTCTTCTCTTCCTCCTCCACTACGTTTTTCAAGATATAATATCTTTATAGCCTATTTTTAGAGATCACTTTATTTTTGGTCATATGTGATTAGAAGTTTGGTAATCTTTTTCAATTCTCTCGAGTTTTTAATATAATAGCTACCAAAACTTGAGATTTTTAGAGGAAGACTTACGCATCCTTGCAACCTCGATTGGGTCGGTGTGTAGGCTTGCCTTCGGCCCTTGTCCTTATGTGACGAAGGCTCTCTATATATATAGGTGATATTTTTCTGCTCATATTTGTTTTTGTATAAAATGCTGTTTAGAACTCTGTATGCACTCTAACATTTGATGCTTTTTTGTTTGAAATTTTATTTTCTCTTATGGTTGAACTCACTTGTTTCTTCAAGTAAGGTAAATAACTTGATTGCCAATTACGCATTTATTTTTTATTTTAGGATTCTCGTTTATGGTTATGGAATCTATAGTATTTCTTATAATGGTTTTATTGTTAGTTTCTCCTATTCTTGTCATTCTCCCTCTTCTTTTCCTCTCCTCGTCATACTCTTTTTTTTCGTCCAATATTCCTCTCCTCCTCCCTCTTCTCTTCCTCTCCACGTACTCCTCGTCCTACTCCTCATCTCTTTCTGCTTTCATCGTCCTCTTCATCCTACTCCTCTCTACCTTACTGTCCTCGTCTTCCTCTTCTCGTCCTCGTTCACGTCCTCTTCTCTTCCTCCACCTTTTTCTAAATGTACTTTCTTTATATTATATTTTTAATGATCACTTTGTTTTTGGTCAGATGTGATTAAAATTTGGTATTCCTTTTTCAATGCTTTTGAGTTTTTAATATAATAGCAACCAAAACTTGAGATTTGTAGAGAAGGCCTTACGCATCCCTGCAACTTCGATTGGATTGGTGTACTAGCCAGCCTTCGGACTTGATCCTTATGCGATAGATGCTCTTTGTATATCGGTGGTATTTTTATACTCACATTTGCTTTTGTATAAAATGAAATTTAGAACTTTTTAAGCGCTCTAACCTTTGAGATTTTTTTGCATGAAATGTTATTTGCAGCACTTCACCCTCTTACGTGGCGTTTCATATCGATGCTGGATGTATGAAGGGCAAAAAAATTGTCTTGGGTTGTTAGTTATCTCTCTCTTCTAGTTAAACTCACTTCTTTCTTCAGGTAAGTTGAATAACTTGATTGCCTGTTACGCATTTATTTTTTAATTTAGTTGTCTCGTTTATGGTTATTTCTATAGTATTTTTTGTTGTTAGTTTCTCATATTCTTCTCCTACTCCCTCCTCTCTTCCTCTCCTAATCATAGTCTTATTTTCCTCCTATATTCCTCTCCTCCTCCCTCTCTTCTTCTCCTCGTACTCCTTGTCCTACTCCTCCTCTCTTCTTGCTCTCAACGTCCTATTCGTCCTACTCCTCTCTTCCTCACCGTCTTCGTCTTCCCGTCCTCGTTCACGTCATCTTCTCTTTCTCCAACTCTTACAAGATGTACTATCTTTGTAGTATATTTTTAGAGAACACTTTTGTTTTTTGTCATGTGATTAGAATTTTGGTATTCTATTTTCAATTCTCTCAAATTTTTAATATAATAACTACCAAAACTTGAGATTTCTAAATGAGCCCTTGCGCATCCTTGCAACCTTGATCGGATTGGTGTGCTGGCTAGCTTTCGGCCTTGGTCCTTGTGCGATGAACTATATATAGGTGATTTTTTTATGCTCAGATTTGTTTTTGTATAAAATGCTATTTAGAACTTTGTATGCGCTTTAACATTTGAGACTTTTTTGTTTGAAATTTTATTTGTAGGACTTCACCCTCCTATGTGCCATTCAATATCTATGCTGGACGTATGAAGGGCAAAAGAATTGTCCAGGGTAGTTATTTATCTCTCTTCTATTTGAACTCACTTATTTCTTCAGGTAAGGTGAATAACTTGATTGACGATTATGCATTTATTTTTTAATTTAGTTGTCTCTTTTATGGTTATTCCAAGAGTATTTTTTATGATCTTGTTATTGTTAATTTCTCCCACTCCTCTCCTCCTCCCTCATCCTACTCCTATTTTCCTCCTATATTCCTCTCGTCCTCCCTCCTCTCTTCCTCTCGTCGTACTCCTCCTCTCTTCCTGCTGTCACCATCCTTTTCGTTTTCCTCTTCTCGTCCCCGTTAATGTCCTCTTCTCTTCCTCCTCCACTATGTTTTTCAAGATATAATATCTTTATAGCCTATTTTTAGAGATCACTTTATTTTTGGTCATATGTTATTAGAAGTTTGGTAATCATTTTCAATTCTGTCGAGTTTTTAATATAATAGCTACCAAAACTTGAGATTTTTAGAGGAAGACTTACGCATCCTTGCAACCTCGATTGGGTCGGTGTGTAGGCTTGCCTTCGGCCTTTGTCCTTATGTGACGAAGGCTCTCTATATATAGGTGATATTTTTTTGCTCATATTTGTTTTTGTACAAAATGCTGTTTTGAACTCTGTATGCACTCTAACATTCGATTCGTTTTTGTTTGAAATTTTATTTGCAGCACTGCACCCTCCTACGTGGTTTTTCATATCTATGTTGAATGTATGAATGGCAAAAGAATTGTCCTGGGTGGTTAGTTATCTCTCTCTTATAGTTGAACTCCCTTGTTTCTTCAAATAAGGTGAATAACTTGATTGCCAATTACGCATTTATTTTTTTATTTTAGGATTCTCGTTTATGGTTGTGGAATCTATAGTATTTTTTATAATGGTTTTATTGTTTGTTTCTCCTATTCTTCTCATTCTCGCTCCTCTTTTCCTTTACTCGTCATACTCTTTTTTTCGTCCAATATTCCTCTCCACGTACTCCTCGTCCTACTCATCTCTTCCTGCTTTCATCGTCCTCTTCGTCTTAGTCCTCTCTTCCTTATTGTCCTCTTGTCTTTCTCGTCTCGTCCTCGTTCACATCCTCTTCTCTTCCTCGTCCACCTTTTTCTAGATGGACTTTGTTTATATTATATTTTTAATGATCACTTTGTTTTTGGTCAGATGTGATTAAAATTTGGTATTCCTTTTTCAATGCTTTCGAGTTTTTAATATAATAGCAACCAAAGCTTGAGATTTGTAGAGAAGGCCTTACGACCTGCAACTTCGTTTGGATGGGGTATTGGCCAGCCTTCGGACTTGATCCTTATGCGATAGATGCCCTTTGTATATAGGTGGTATTTTTATACTCACATTTGCTTTTGTATAAAATGAAATTTAGAACTTTTTAAGCTCTCTAACCTTTGAGACTTTTTTGCACGAAATGTTATTTGCAGCACTTCACCCTCTTACGTGGCGTTTCATATCGATGTTGGATGTATGAAGGGCAAAAAAATTTGCTTGGGTAGTTAGTTATCTCTCTCTTCTAGTTAAATTCACTTCTTTCTTTAGGTAAGTTGAATAACTTGATTGCCTGTTACGCATTTATTTTTTAATTTAGTTGTCTCGTTTATGGTTATTTCTATAGTATTTTTTATTGTTAGTTTCTCCTATTCTTCGCATTCTCCCTCCTCTCTTCCTCTCCTCGTCCTGCTCTTCTTTTCCTCCTATATACCTGTCCTCCTCCCTCCTCTCTTCCTCTCCTCGTACTCCTCGTCCTACTCCTCCTCTCTTCCTGCTCTCACCGTCCTATTCGTCCTACTCCTCTATTCCTCATCGTCTTCCCGTCTTCGTTCACATCCTATTCTTTCCCTCCTCCTCCTTTTTCTAGATGTTCTTTCTTTGTTGAATATTTTTAATGATCTCTTTGTTTTTTGTTAGATTTGATTAGAATTTTGGTTTTCCTTTTTCAATGCTCTCGGATTTTTAATATATTAGCAACCAAAGCTTGAGATTTGTAGAGCTGGCCAGCCTTCAGACTTGATTCTTATGTGACGAATGCTCTCTGTATATAGGTGATATTTTTATACTCACCTTTGTTTTTGTATAAAATGCTATTTAGAACTTTTAATGCTCTCTAACGTCTGAGTGCACGAAATTTTATTTGCAGCACTCCACCCTCTCACGACGTTTCATATGGATGCTAGACGAATGAAAGGCAAAAACATTGTCTTGGGTAGTTAGTTATCTCTCTCTTCTCGTGGAACTCACTTCTTTATTAAGGTAAGGTGAATAACTTGATTGCCGATTACGCATTTATTTTTTAATTTAGTTGTCTCGTTTATGGTTATTCCTATAGTATTTTTTATTGTTAGTTTCTCCTATTTTTCTCCTTCTCCCTCCTCTCTTCCTCTCTCCATCCTACTCTTATTTTCCTCCTAATTTCTTCTCCTCCTCCCTCCTCCATTCCTTTCCTTGTACTCCCCGTCCTAGTCCTCCTCTCTTCCTGCTCTCATCGTTCTTTTCGTCCTACTCCTCTCTTCCTCACCGTCTTCGTCTTCGTCTTCCCATCCTCCTTCACATCCTCATCTCTTCCTCCTCCAACTTTTTCAAGATGCACTATGTTTATAGTATATTTTTAGAGAACACTTTATTTTTGGTCATATGTGATTAGAATTTTGGTATTCTTTTTTCAATTCTCTTGAGTTTTTAATATAATAGCTACCACAACTTGAGATTTGTAAATGAGGCCTTACGCATCTTGGCAACCTTGATTGGATTTGTGTGTTGAATAGCTTTCGGCCTTGGTCCTTATGCGACGAACGGTATATAGGTGATTTTTTTCTGCTCACATTTGTTTTTGTATAAAATGTTATTTAGAACGTTATATGCACTCTAACATTTGAGACTTTTTTATTTAAAATTTAATTTGTAGCACTTCACCCTCCTACTTGGCGTTTCATATCTATGTAAGATGTATGAAGGGTGAGAGAATTATCCTGGGTAGTTAGTTATCTCTCTCTTCTAGTTGAACTCACTTCTTTCTTCAGGTAAGGTGTATAACTTAATTGTCGATTTCGCATTTATTTTTGAATTTAGTTTTCTCGTTTATGGTTATTACTAGTATTTTTTATGATCTTCTTATTATTAATTTCTCTCACTCCTATTCTCCTCCCTCATCTCTTTCTCTCCTCGTCCTACTCCTACTATTTTCCTCCTATATTCCTCTCGTCTTCCCTTCTCTCTTCCTCTCCTCGTACTCCTCGTCCTACTCATCCTCTATTCCTGCTCTCACCTATCCTCTTCGTCTTCCTCTTCTCATCCCTTGTTCATGTCCTCTTCTCTTCCTCCTCTACGTTTTTCAAGATGTACTATATTTCTAGTATATTGTTAGAGATAACTTTATTTTTGGTCATATGTGATTAGAAGTTTAGTATTCTTTTTTCAATTCTCTCGAGTTTTTAATATAATAGCTACAAAAGGTTGAGATTTGTAGAGGACACTTACGCATCCTTATACAACGAACGCTCTCTGTATTTAGATGATATTTTTATACTCACATTTGTTTTGTATAAAATGCTATTTAGAACTTTTTATGCTCTCTAACCGTTGAGACTTTTTTGCACGAAATTTTATTTGTAGCACTTCACCCTCTTACGTGGTGTTTCATATCGACGCTGGATGTATGAAGGGCAAAAGAATTTTCCTGGGTGGTTGGTTATATCTCTCTTATAGTTGAACTCACTTGTTTCTTTAGGTAAGGTGAATAACTTGATTGCCGATTGCCTATTTATTTTTTAATTTAGTTGTCTTGTTTATGGTTATTCCTATAGTATTTTTTATATTCTTTTTATTGTTAGTTTCTCATATTCTTCTCCTTCTACCTCCTCTTTTCCTCTTCTCCCCCAACTCTTCTTTTCGTCCTATATTCTTCTCCTCCTCCCTCCCCTCTTCCTCTCCACGTACTGCTCGCATCCTACTCCCCCATCTCTTTCTACTCTCATTGTCCTCTTCGTCCAACTCCTATCTTTCTTACCATCCTCATCTTCCTCGTCTCGTCCTCCACATCCTCTTCTCTTTCTCTTCCACCTTTTTCTAGATGTACTTTCTTTATAGTATATTTTTAATGATCACTTTATTTTTTGTCAGATGTTATTAGAATTTTGGTTTTCCTTTTTCAATGCTCTCAGATTTTTAATATAATAGCAACCAAAAGCTTGAGATTTATAGAGGAGGCTTTATGCATCCTTGCAACTTTGATTGGATTGGTTTACTGGTCAGCCTTCGGACTTGATCCTTATGCGACGAATGCTTTCTGTATATAGGTGATATTTTTATAGTCACATTTGTTTTTGTATAAAATGCTATTTAGAACTTTTTATGCTCGAGAACCTTTGAGACTTTTTTGCACGAAATTTTATTTGCAGCACTTCACCCTCTTACGTGGCGTTTCATATGGATGTTGGATGTATGAAGGGCAAAAAAATTATCTTGGAAGACAGGTGGTTTGTAGGTTTGACATCCCGCGTACTCATCCCCGTAATTGGTGCTGGGAGTTGGGGATTGAGTCTCGGTACTCATCCCCGGGGCACCCCCAGTCTATAATGGGCAAGTGGAGGCGACTAACAAAACATTGATGGGAATGCTCAAGAAGCAGCTTGATGAGTACCGGGTGAAGTGCTTCCCGCTGTCTTGTGGGCCTACCGGGTCAAAGTGAAAACTCCAACTGGGGAAACTCCTTTCACCCTCACTTATGGCCACAAGGCAACGCCGCCAGTAGGGATTGGAATCCCCACATACAAATTTCAGCACTTCAAGCAAGAATCCAATGATAGGCGGCTAGAGGAACAATTTGATTTGTTGGAAGAAGTCAGACTGAAGGCCGAGGTAAGAACTGCGGCCAATAAAAGGAGGGCCGAGCGATGCTTCAACAAGCAAGTGTGCTCGAGAACATTCAAGGTCGGAGATCTCGTACTCAGAGACAGGAACAACAACATAGGACGAGGGAAAGCTTGGCCCCCCGATGGGAAGGCCCCTACGTGCTCACTGCCACAAATTGCCCAGACTCCTACTGGCTCTGAGACTCCCAAGGGAATGAGCTGCCGCACCCCTGTAACGCCAAACCACTACGGAAATTTTATTGCTAAGCTAACTCAACTGTTGTCAATTCATATTTCCATGCTTGCGCTACAGACCCTAATAAAAAGTGTTGTATTTCAATGGCAAATTTCAGGGACATAACGAACTCTCCATCAACAAAGTCAACGAAATCTTCATCGGCAACTTAACTCCCCGCGAGGCGAAAGGGACGAGTGTAATGCCTAAGGCTGCTCTATCCCTCTCGCGGAGGAGTGCAAGTCGGCCTTCGACTACCCAAAGACAAAAACATACCTTTGTCGTGAGCGTTAACAAGCGGGAGTAGGTCCAGTTACAAATTGCCCAAACAACTTACCACTCCACGGGAAACCAGAGGGAAAGGTAGGCCGAAAGGTTGCCTTGTCCCTCCCACGGCGGAGAGCGGGACCAGCCCCATGGCTACCCGAACAACTTACCCCGACCTCTGTTGCGATGAAGTGGGATCAACGCTAGTCTAATCCAAACTTACCCTTCCCTGCGATGTCAACGGGCGGGAGCGGCCAGTCCCCAACTGTTCGAACAACTTACCTCCCCACGAAGGATGATAGGTGAGCGAGCAGGCGTCTCAACCTCCTCGTCGGGGAGAGCGGGACCAACCCGCCTCCTTACCCCGACCCCCATCGCGGTGAAGGAGCGAATCAGCCACATCGCTATCCGAATTACCTCCATTGCGGGATACCGAGGGAAATGTAGGCCTAAAGATTGTCTTATCCCTCTTGCGGCGGAGTGCGGGTCAGTCCTCAGCTACCCAAAGAAAAGAAGACTTACCTTCATCGTAAGCGTCAATAAGCGGGAGTGAATCTAGTTACAGACTGCCTTAATGACTTACCTCCCTGCAAGATACCAGAGGGAAAGGTAGGCCGAAAAGTTGCCTTATCCTTCCCACGGTGAAGAGTGAGATGAACCCCACGGCTACCTGAAAAACTTACCCCGACCTTTGCTACGATGAAGCGTGGGCTTAGCACCAGCCTGATCCAAACTTACCATTTCCTGTGTGTCAACAGGCGAGATCAGGTATGGATACAAACTGCCCGAACAACCTATCTCCCGTGAGGAACAAAGGGACGTGCTGAGCCCTTGTCCCTCTTGCGAAGGAGAGTGGGTCCAGCCCTGAGGCTGCCCGAATACTTACCCCATCCCCTATCGCGATGAAGGAGCAAACCAGACACATCACTATTCGAATGACCTCATCCAGGGGAAAATGGACGGTCTAACTTGAGGCATTCCGACCCTTCCCCAATGGAGTGCAGGTAGTCCTCAGCTACTCGAAAACGAAGATTTACTTTCCTCATAAGCGTCAACAGGCGGGAGCAGATACAGATACAGACTGCCCGAACGACTTACCTCCCTACGATCCAAGATACAGAAAGTCCAATATATATGGCTGGATCCAAGAGCACTATGTCACCCCTTAAGGCTTAAATATCACCACAAGGGCATCATATAAACTTAAATTTAAAATTTAAATCAGAGGGAAAATATTAAAGATCTAACTTGTACAAAACAAACATGATAAAGTGGTCTCGTTTGGACACAGAAACAATTTCATCTTATCTCATTTCATCGTTACAATTTTCTCAAAGTTTCATACAAGATATAATAAATAATTCTACTTTTTCAAATTTCAAAGGGAAATGTAGGCCGAAAGGTTTCATTGTCCCTCCCGCAGCCTCATGAAGGAGAGTGGGTCTAGCCCCGAGGCTTCCCGAATACTTACCCCGACCCCCGCTGCGGCGAAGGAACGGATTAGCCACATCACTGTCCGAATTACCTCATCGGGGGGCAAAGAGACAGTTTGGCGTGAGACATTCCGACCTCTCCCGGACGAAGTGCGGGCCAAGTCTATTGACCGCCCGAATACTGCACCGAAGAACACGGACATCAGCAGCATAGACATCAACGACATGGCATAAAGCAATAAGCACATTACGACATGGACTAGGAGGCCCATGTTTGCAAAAGTAACTCCTGCCCTTAAAGATAAAACTATAGCATCCTAATTTTTCAACTAGGGATTGAATGCAAAACGCTAACAAATTGCCTGGACAGCTTACCTCCCCGTAGACCAAGGAGATAGGCCGAGCCGAGCTAGAGGCCACCTTGTCTCCCCGTAGGGGAGAAAGAGTAGATAAGCCCCACAGCTACCCTAAGAGTTGAGCTAAGCCATAATCGCGACAAAGAGCAGCCCAACCTATTTATATCCAACTTCGTGGCCACGACGCTACTTGTGAGAGGCATAAAGGCGAGTTAGCAAAACGCTACCTGCCCTCTCCCATGAGAAGGCAGCTAGAATTCCCCTGTCACGACTTAACTCTTAGGGGAGGAATTCAATCTCCCCAGCCGGCAGCGGCGGGCGAAGGCCAGCGAACACTGACAATGCTTTTGTTTTTTTTTCTTTCAGTTACACAAGCACATAAACACAAAATGGAAGAACAAAAAGACTAGGCGGGGAAAAGCATGTTCGAAAGATAGACGGCAAAAAGAGGAAATCGGTGTAAGAAAACAGCGAAAAGACATTAGCCTCAACAGACAAAGTTGCTATAAGCCTCGAGAGAACAACTACTTAATAAAGTTAGACGAACGCAACATGGGTAGGAAAGTCTTCGGCCTACGGGGTCGTCAGGAACAGGCTAGGCGTCGGCGGGGTGGACCATAGGGCCTTGTGCGGCGACAACACCCCTGCCTAACGTAGAGCCCGTAACCTCCTGCGACAAAACCCCCAGGCCAGCAATAAAATGAAGAGGACGAAAGAAAACAACGGAGAAAAATACATAAAGACAAACAGCTGGGCACAACAAAATATAAGGTAATATCATTAATCATAACAAGTTACAACATGAAGCCGCAAAATTACAAAGAACAAGTTACAACATGAAGCCATAGAGTTGTAAAGAACAAGTTACAACCTAAAGTCGCATAGTTACAAGGAACAAGTTACAACGTAAAGCGGCTCATTACAATAACATACTACAAAAGTCAGCTAAGTACGACAGAGAGTTGGATCATATTCCAGTAGAAGTGGCAGACAAAGATCTCCATCACTACGATGTGTAGATAACTCCCAAGGTTACCTTTAAAAAAATCAACAGAGATATAATAAGGCAATTAATTGAGTTGTACAGTGATAGCAACTGCCAAAACGCCGCCAGGAACCACCCGCTCCCTGAGGATGGGCACGAGGAATTGTCAGAAGGGGTGAAGATAGGAGGGCAAGATGAAGATAAGCAAGTAATTTTGGAGCTTACAAAAAAAGGTTGTGTCCTGGAGCGTGCAAAAGTGAGGATGGGAAGTAGGACAGGAATCGCCTCGAAGACGAGCTCAATAAGTAAAAGGGCGAGAACGAGAGAAGCTGAAGAAGAGGTTTGAGGCCACAACAGCAGAGAAGAGCAAGAAGACCCGTTAGAGTAGCCGCGCGCAACGTGCAGCTGAGAAGAGTTAGCCTTCAGCATGCAAGATCATTTCCAACAGAGCTACCACTAAGGGCACTCGGAATTAGATCCTTCCAGAGGAGAGCAGCCCGCTCCACAAACTCCTTATCCTCATGTCGCATTGAGGATTCTAGAGGATGCAAGTCTTCATTCGCTCTAAGTCGTCGATATAATCGAGGTACCAGGCATCATCGCGAACACCACAGACATATGATAACTCCTCCCGCAGACCTCAGATGGTAGCATCACGAGCCTCCAAAACTCGCCCAGCCTCAGCCTGGTTGGCCTCTAAACCCTTCCTCCGCTTCCTTTCCTCCTCCAGAGCCTTACTCTTGTTCGACAGAGATTTGGAAACCTCATCGAACCGCTCTGTCAGGAACCTTTTCGCTCGGCTGTCAGACTCCTACTGGTTGTGTAGTTCTCGGACCTTAGCCTACAACTACTCAAGTGCCTGCTGATAGTCATCAAAAGACTTCTGCAGCACCTCTCTAGCCTCGAAAGCAAGCGTAGCCTCGAGGCGAAGAGTGCCAACCTCACCCTGGGACCTCAAAAAGTCAGCGAGAGCCTCCTCGGCTTCTTCTTTCTTCCTCCGCTCCTTCGCTACACAATCTAAGGCCAACTGCACTAGTGAACGAAGTGCCCTATTCTCTCTCGCCACCTCCTCTCGGCCATCCACAATAAAAGCTGCCAGACGCTCCAACCCCTGCCACAAAAGTCCGAGTCAACAAAAAAAAAGGAAACGAACAAGAAGTTCGGGGAGTTTTCAAGTGAAGATCTTACCCCCGCAAATAGCCTCTTGAGCCTGCCATCCATCTTGCGGATGCGGTCTGCATGGCATGTAGAAGTCATCGACCGAAAGTCTGCCGGGACCTCATCGACAACCTCATTGCCTTCGCCCTCGTCGGGGACCACAGGCACCGTGGCTACTTCGAGCAAAGGAGTGCCCGCCGTCGCCTCCTCGGCCAGAACTTCATCACTAGTTGAGACAACCTCGACCACAGGAACGACTTCAGTAGTAGGCTCGAGGACTGGTAGCTCGGTTTAAGCATCTACATCAACTCCTCGAGCCGCAGCGCGGAGCAAAGAAGTTCGCTATCGTCGTCATCTTCTTGGGCGATCATGGCTTGGGCCGAATAATTAGTGCCACCTCGGAAGGACCCCCAGAGGGAATGGGGAAGTCGTCAGAATCGAATCTGATAGGGGAGATCCTCCGAGGCCTTTTCCCTTTCCCATCCACCGGTGAGCGGCTGCAAGCTAGCGACGTGACCTCCCTTATCTGGAAGCCTACGTCGAAGCGCAAATTGGCCGGGGGAGCCCGGTACCGACGAATGCTATCCTCGGCTAGCAGTGCCTCCAAATAAATGTCGTCCGGATGGGCCTCCACTGAAGCACAGACGACCTTCAACCTAAGCATCTCGTACAGGGTCAGGGTGGTGCTAGGGCGACAACCTTTATCACCATCCACGGCCCCCATATGGCGAAGATAGGGAACGGGCGCCGAATGGCCTGCCCGACAGGGAACTCCCATCCATCGCCAGATAGAAAAAAATAATTGGCGACTCCACCCCTTCACGACGGTATGCCGCGCCTCCAGCAGAGCCAATGCCTAGACTGGCTGGAAGCCATAGATGTGACAACCTATCCTTAGAACGTTGTGGGTGAGGAAAAACTCGCGCACTGTAAGATCCCGGTAGTCGAACCTGACCTCCTCCAATGCGCAATGCCAGATGATGCAACATGACACGAGACGCCCAGTACTTCTCGCACTGGTCGACAGAAGGGAACCCTGTAGGTCTTCCTCAATGACTCCAGTTTGGCGGGAGTCAGCTCCGAACACCACAAGAAACCAGCAAACTCTTCCGAAACGGCGCCACCTGGACCGCCAGTGACACGAGCAGTATCGGAAGGTCCAGCCGCTCTAGAAGGACGTGAGGCTTTCTTGGGAGCCATCAGTAATCATAGGGAAAAAAGAGAAATTAGAAGGGAGCTATGCAAAGAGAGGAGTCTAAAAGCGGAAAAAGAACACAAAGTACCAAGTAGAAGAGAGAATGAGTAAAATGGAGCATCGCAAAGGGGGAAAAGGGCTTAATATAGGTCCCAAGGCAACAGAAACACACGCATCCTACTGGGTACCAGAATCCCTTAATCGTCGCGATTCCAACAGAGCATATCCACTAACGCGACGTGGGAAGTAAATAACTGCCTGACATGGGGTCATGATGAAGGGACCGATGGGGTGCCATTCAATTCAGAACGGAACCATCAAAATGTTGCCATAAAAGTTGAAGACCAACAGTTGCAAGATGTAGAATAAAGGCAAAAAAGGCCGCGTAGTCCTAAGTACAAAGGCTAATTAATCAGGGGAGCAAATGAAGAATTTTCCTCGGAATTGGTGGGGTAACTGTAAGGGAATTTTCCCCCACTTCCAGGCCTACTGGGCCTCGGCCCAATACCCGACTCTAGGGTTCAAAGATCACCCATGAAGCAAGACACCTACAAGGAAAAGTAATCAAGAGGCTGACGAGACAAACCTGCCTGACATCTCTCAACCACACCTTGGTCATGGAAACCTGCACAGGGCGTAGTAGAAAATACGGAGAACCCTAGATCCACTGACACGGGAACATCGACGGATTACCAAAGACAAATCAAGGTCAGGGAACCACACTTCGTGAATGGCGCTACTACCCGAGTTACACACCATATTAATGATGTCGTCACAGAGTCGCTGCTTTAAAAGACTCTAACAAAAGGAACATTACCAATAATGGTCTCTTCACTGTCAGAAGTGGTTACCACCTCAGTAGAGAAATGGAACAACAAATGGTTGGGGAGACATCAAGAAAAGCCAAGAATAAACTGATATGGAGAACCCTCTGGAAACTAGAGATAGCACCTGCAATAAGGATGTTCATCTGGAGAGCATGCAACGAAGCACTTCCTACATTAGCTAACCTAAAAAGGAGGAAGATCATGAGCAATAACGATTGCCTAATCTGCAAGCAAGGCCTTGAAACTTCAGGACACGTCTTATGAGGGTGTACTGCAGCTCAGGATGTTTGGAATCAAGGTTGTAAAAAGTGCAAAAGATGTCCCTACAAAATGATATGTTTTTTGAAATATGGACAGCTCTAGTGAAACTACTGGATGTCATAGAGCTTGAGGAGGCTGCTACAATACTAAGAGGCATCTGGACAAGAAGAAATGATTTTCTTCACGGCAAATCTTTCAAACATCCTACCATGGTATACCAATAGGCAGTAAGAGACTCTCGGGGATTGATAGCAAAACCACCAAATGTGATTCCAAAGTGGTCAAAACCTGCGGAGGACTGTTTAAAGTTGAACTGGGATGCAGAAGTTAGGACTGAAGAAGGGAGAATTGGCATTGGTGTGATCATCAGAGACCATCAAGGCCAAGTTTTTGGTGCCCTTCAAGCAAACAGACCCCTCAGAGGAAGCCCCTTTGATGCTGAGGCCTATGGACTCCTCATTGCAGCAATTTTCTGTAAGGAAATTGGATTAAACCTTATATGCCTGGAGGTAGATTCAAAATAGGTTGTAGACCTCTTGCTGAATCTCGAGGCAAATTGGAGCATGGGAGGTTGCCTTATAGCAGATGCAAGACAAGTTCTAGACTCATGCACCACCTGGACAACTTCACATGTGCATCGAGAAGCAAACATGGTAGCCCACAACTTGCTAAATCTGCACTTGAAAGATTGGAAGACCTCTATGACATTGAATAATGTCCTTGCTGTATTCTGTCTATCGTTGAAAATGAAATGTTGTAGCTAAACAATGTCTTTGAACAGCCTTTTTCTCTTTTGCTTTCTTCTTGCTGGCCATGATGGGGTTTCTGCAAGAATTCACGGGTAAGAAAATCAGGGATGGAATTTTGCGTGCCTTTGATGTATTCAATATCAAAATAAAAAACACTTAAAATAGCTTGCCATCGTGCAAAAATATGTTTTGATGCAATGTTTTTAACATCTTTTTCTAAAACAAATTTAGCACTCATGCAGTCAATCCTAACAAAAACTTTTTGGTTTAAAAGGTCAGATTGAAATTTTGAAATACATAGTACTATAGCTAAGATTTCTTTCTTAATAGTACTATATTTTTCTTGTGCAGAATTCCAGGTTCCAGAATGGAAACGAACAATTTGTTCAGAAGAACCTGGTGAAACACATTGTTTCAGAATGCCACCATAACCAATGTCTGAGGCATCTGTTTGAACAATTTTAAATGAATCAGAAATAGGGATACCAAGGCACGGAAGAGTTTTGACATGTGCTTTGATTTTCCTTACTAAATTTGTATGGATTTTTGTCCAAGGAGGAGGATTAGAAAGGAGTCGTTTGAACAAAGGACGACATTGTTTCCTCATATCCTTGTAGAAATCAGAGACATAATTGAGAGATCCTAAGAACGTCTGCAATTGTTTTTTATCCAAAATGACATCAGGAAATTTGTCAGCAAATTCGATGGCTTTTTGGATGGGCTTGATTTTGCCTTCAGAGATGTCATAACCAAGGAATCTAATCTTGGTTTGAAACAATTTAATTTTTGTTGCCGAAACAACAAGACCATTGAATCTAATGATGTCAAGAAACGATTGCAAGTGTTTCCAATGTTCATCAATAGATTTGGAAAAAACAAGAACATCGTCTATATAGACAATGGTAAAAAGGGAGAACGAATTGAAAATATCGTTCATGATATTTTGAAATTCACTGGGACCCTGAGGTTTGACAATTTTGTGCTTTCTTCTAGATGGAGCAATACTAGGAAGACCGAATTGTTCACAGAATGTGCCCATTTCGTACTTAGCCTTCTTATTATTTCTCATCTGTTCTCGAAGCATTTTTTGATCATGACACATACTAATACCGAGTTTCTTAACAATGCTGAAAATATCACCATAAGTGTAACTTTCGTAGTTAAGAAGCCCAGAGGCATCAGTAAGTTCTTCCTTGACTTTATAAGCAAAAAGTCGAGGTAATCCATCAATGAAATTTCTCCTTCCAGTAAGGCTTCTGGCTATCATCACGAAGCATTACTCTGGAAATAAAAACATCTTGGTACCATCTATAATCAGACATCTGATGACATCTTAGATTATTCAACTGGTCACTGATGCGACTAGTTATATCGGATGGTGTTCCAATAAAATGTTTTAAAATAGTATAAATCAAAGTATTAACACCATCAGGATGTGCCATCCCAACAGCTTCATAAAAAATGGGTGTGCCATCTTCTTTGCGTTTTACCGCATGTTGGATGGTTTCCCTTGTATCATTGGTGAGGTACTTATCCCACCAATTTATCAAAACACCAGTAAAACCTTGAGTTAAAATCTTGACTATGTCTGGCTGTCTAATGTTATTGTTGACATAAGCATTTGCAACCATAGACATTTTACTCATGGTATTAATGATCTCTTGTTCAGAGAAACCATCAATATTCCATTCGTAAACTTTGTCGGCAAAGTAAGAAGATTGGTTTTGAAAAACCTTTTCTTCAAATTGAATATCAGGTGGAGTAGGCCTGGAATACCAATTATTCGTCAGACTCATTGGTTTGGGTCCTTTTGAAGAAAATCTGGCAATCTCCAAATCTTGAAAATTTTTTTGAATTAAATCAATATCCTTATCTTCAGAAGACTCATCGCTAGATGATTCTTCCGAATTCTCAGTAAAACCTACTTCATTACCATTACTGTTAAAAGTACTGGTTGAAGGTTGGTCTTTCTTTAGATCAGCAAGCATTTGATCTATTTTATCCAGAGTTTTGGCCTGTGTATTTTGAAAATCTATTTTAGACCGTTCTTCTGGTAAAATAATCAAAGGTTTTTCAGTCCTTTTCTTTGCTTGATCTTTAGAGGTATTTATAGGATATTCATTTTAGATTTTTCGAAATATTTGCTAGGAATGAGTCCTTCTTGAATGTAATTCAAGTCTGATCCGGAATCAATCATAGCAACGACAGAAAATTGAAAATCATGAGCAACAATAATATTAACACGTGTAAACCATTTAGGAGGAATGGTATGACGAATTAAACAGATCTGGTTGTCGGCAGGAAGATCCTGTTGACTGGAACCAGCCTCGGTCTGCTCATTGTCAGAAGGAATATCTTGATCAAGTTGTTTGTCAATCTTGATTAATAAAAATTCTTGTCTTAAAATTTCATTCTCGGATCTGAGGTTACTTATTTCAGATTTGAGATCTGCAATTTCTTTTTTGATAGAATTTATTTCAAATTGTAAATCAGAAACAGAAATATCCTTGGGTTTTTTCTTTTGAAATCTTTCCAAGGTTTCTTGCAAATTAATCCTTTGGTTGGAAGTTTCTGGATCTTGACGAACCATCATCTTCTTTAGCTTAAGAAGATATTCTTCTTTGAGCTCAGGATTAGTAATTTGTGAAATCAAGGTTAACAAGATGTTTAACTGTGATGAATAGGTGCAGGTGCAGGTGCAATAGGGGCTTGCATATCTGAAGCTGTTGGAGACATAGAAGAGTTATCTTCTTTGTCTGCTTCGTCATTTACGTTTTGATCTTTGGAAGATCCAGCACCCTGTGCAGTATAAAAAGCAGAAGTAACTTGAGAGGATGTGGATAATCCTTTCAGTTTCAAAGCAGGTTTAACAGGTTGAACTGTTCGTACAGAATCTTCAAGGAATTGATTAAGTTTAGAATCATCCCTTGGATTGTTCTGAACAGTATCAATAAAACTAGATCTGGAGCCAGCAAAAGAATTTCTTCTTTTACTCAAGGCTTCAGGTTTATTAAAAGAAATTTTAACAGTTCCACTTAAATATTGTTGGATGATGTCAACACCAGCATCCGGGACAATATTTCTTGGAGGTTTTGGAATCTCATCTTCCAAAATCCATTCATTAGGAAGGGTTATATCTTTCCAATAAATTCTTTTTGAAATATTTATATCAACATCTGAAGAACTACTCTGGATCAGGAGAGTATGTTTCCCAGAAGGTTTTACAATAGCTTTAGGATCTAAATTCGTTCTTAAAAGACGATAATAAACCCTGAAAATTAAAGCAAGAGGTTTACTTCCTTCAAGCATCTGATATCCTGAAGTCAGTATATTCAAAATTAAGCATTTTAAAATATGGTCATCAGTTAAAGCCAAAGTTAAATTAGGAAAACAATCAAAATGAACAGGTCCTTCCGAAAGGGAGGATTGAATCATTTCGAGAATGCTATCCTCAAATTTGAGGAATCGGCCATCTCGTAAACAAAAAAGAACAGAAGCGTTGATGCCTAACCTTGTTAGAGGTTTAGCAGCAACTTGAACAGACGCTATATGTATATACTTGTATCCCTCAAGAATGTATTTTTTAATATCACGTTCTTTAAAGAGATGACATTTTTCATGGGATGCAGATATACTATATGTTTGTTCGACTATCCGAACATTCAAAGATTTTAAAAAAGTCTTTTTTAACCAAGTGGTTGAATAAAGAGAATTTGGATCAATCTCTGGGATCTTCCACGATCTCAGAACAGGAGATAGCTCTTCTCCGAAAGAGCAATCTTCTTAATTAACAATATCAGTAGGCACAGCCGACCTGGAACTAACTGAGGAACTAGTCCTCCCCCACATTTTCTTTTGTCTGTCCTCCATCTATAAGGTGGACATTATTTTTCTTTCCTGGGAACTTACCGTTTGAGAGGCTACCACAACTGAACCACTAACTGCCCAACACGCCACCCTAGGCTTCTCAAGTTCCTCCCAAAAGAAATTTTAACAGTTCCACTTAAATATTGTTGGATGATGTCAACACCAGCATCCGGGACAATATTTCTTGGAGGTTTTGGAATCTCATCTTCCAAAATCCATTCATTAGGAAGGGTTATATCTTCCCAATAAATTCTTTTTGGAATATTTATATCAACATCTGAAGAACTACTCTGGATCAGGAGAGTATGTTTCCCAGAAGGTTTTACAATAGCTTTAGGATCTAAATTCGTTCTTAAAAGACGATAATAAACCCTGAAAATTAAAGCAAGAGGTTTACTTCCTTCAAGCATCTGATATCCTGAAGTCAGTATATTCAAAATTAAGCATTTTAAAATATGGTCATCAGTTAAAGCCAAAGTTAAATTAGGAAAACAATCAAAATGAACAGGTCCTTCCGAAAGGGAGGATTGAATCATTCCGAGAATGCTATCCTCAAATTTGAGGAATCGGCCATCTCGTAAACAAAAAAGAACAGAGGCGTTGATGCCTAACCTTGTTAGAGGTTTAGCAGCAACTTGAACAGACGCTATATGTATATACTTGTATCCCTCAAGAATGTATTTTTTAATATCACGTTCTTTAAAGAGATGACATTTTTCATGGGATGCATATATACTATATGTTTGTTCGACTGTCCGAACATTCAAAGATTTTAAAAAAGTCTTTTTTAACCAAGTGGTTGAATAAAGAGAATTTGGATCAATCTCTGGGATCTTCCACGATCTCAGAGCAGGAGATAGCTCTTCTCCGAAAGAGCAATCTTCTTCATTAACAATATCAGTAGGCACAGCCGACCTGGAACTAACTGAGGAACTAGTCCTCCCCCACATTTTCTTTTGTCTGTCCTCCATCTATAAGGTGGACATTATTTTTCTTTCCTGGGAACTTACCGTTTGAGAGGCTACCCCAACTGAACCACTAACTGCCCAACACGCCACCTTAGGCTTCTCAAGTTCCTCCCAAAAGAAATTTTAACAGTTCCACTTAAATATTGTTAGATGATGTCGACACCAGCATCCGGGACAATATTTCTTGGAGGTTTTGGAATCTCATCTTCCAAAATCCATTCATTAGGAAGGGTTATATCTTCCCAATAAATTCTTTTTGGAATATTTATATCAACATCTGAAGAACTACTCTGGATCAGGAGAGTATGTTTCCCAGAAGGTTTTACAATAGCTTTAGGATCTAAATTCGTTCTTAAAAGACGATAATAAACCCTGAAAATTAAAGCAAGAGGTTTACTTCCTTCAAGCATCTGATATCCTCAAGTAGTGGTCTGGACAAAAGGAGCCTGTCAGTGGGTCTTCTTTTGTCTTGTTCTTAGCAATTATTCTTTTTCTGAGTAGAACCCAGAGTTACCGAAGACATTGTTGTATGAAGCCTCTGATGCTGTGTCTGAATCTTCATCTTCAGATTTGCTTTGATACTTTGATAGTGATTCTTTGAGTATGTTGATTAAATCCTTCTTTTTAAGTCCATCAAAGATGTCAATTTTCTTTTTAGATTTGGAGGATTTTGAGGATGAACTGTCCTTTACTCCCCCGGATTTTGTTGGAGAAGTAGGGGCCTGAATTAGAGAATATTCAGGAGCATTGGATGGTCCAGCCATGATCTTTAGAAATTCTGTTTTGTTCTGCAGGTTGGGTGCAGTAGTTGGAAAGTCCTTGATCATTAAATCAACAATTTTTTCTGAATTGGCGAATTTATCCCACCATTTTGTGAAATAAACTCGTGTCATAACATCACTTTGCTTTTCATAATTCCATTTAAAGATCCACGGGAGGTGGTATCTTTGACAGAAGTGCAAAGTTTGATGAAATCTTTTGGAGTGTTGATCCAAAGTTGGACTAACGATATTAGAAAAATGTTGGTAAGCTTGAAAAAGCTGACCAGGAAGATTCTCGGGAATTAATCCATATTGATTCCACCATTGAAGGAACCATAAAGGAAAACTTCCTTTGAATTTTGAGTTAAATCTTATGAACCAAGAGTGGTCTATATTTGGGGTCTGGAAAAACATGAAGCGTTTCCAGGCATCAATATAATCAAAATAAGAAAAATCAGTGTCTGAAGAAGCGAGTCTTTTGGTAGTAGATGAGTTTGATCCCCATTCTGCCTGAGTAATGACTCGATGAATGTAGGCACTGTGAAAAATAAGTTTATTGGTGTCAACCTTGTCATAAATAGGTTTGATCACCAAGGAATTGGTATGAATGAGAATACTGGAATAAAACTGGAGATTCTTGGAGGAATCTTCTGGAATCCAGTGAAAAAGAGGAGGAAAATAAGAAAAAGAAATTTTGAACACATCTGTATGTATCGTGCTATTGGGCTCGATATGGAACAGATAGGAGGAAAAATTCTTTTTCAAATATTCAGATTTTCCTTTTGGGAGGAAAAACTGAGAGGTAACAACATTTTTGTTTTTTGACTCAATTGCTTTCGCATATGGGTCAAAAGTAGTAGTAACTGCAGACGAGAAAGTCTGTGGCTGAACAGGTTTGCCAAGTGGCTGGAACCTGTTTGCAATATCAAGTGCTGTAGATACAGCACCTGTAACAGTGGATGATCCAGACTCATTCTTGATGAGTTTTATACTGGGTATTGGTGGTGATGGATGAACCTTTTTCTCATTTGCTTTCTTCTTGCTGGCCATGATGGGGTTTCTGCAAGAATTCACGGGTAAGAAAATCAGGGATGAAATTTTGCGTGCCTTTGATGTATTCAATATCAAAATCAAAAACACTTAAAATAGCTTGCCATCGTGCAAAAATATGTTTTGATGCAATGTTTTTAACATATTTTTCTAAAATAAATTTAGCACTCATGCAGTCAATCCTGACAAAAAATTTTTGGTTTAAAATGTCAGATTGAAATTTTGAAATACATAGTACTATAGCTAAGATTTCTTTCTTAATAGTACTATATTTTTCTTGTGCAGAATTCCAGATTCCAGAATGGAAACGAACAATTTGTTCAGAAGAACCTGGTGAAACACATTGTTTTAGAATGCCGCCATAACCAATGTCTGAGGCATCTGTTTGAACAATTTTAAATGAATCAGAAGTAGGGATACCAAGGCACGGAAGAGTTTTGACATGTGCTTTGATTTTCCTTACTAAATTTGTATGGATTTCTGTCCAAGGAGGAGGATTAGAAATGAGTCGTTTGAACAAAGGACGACATTGTTTCCTCATATCCTTGTAGAAATCAGAGACATAATTGAGAGATCCTAAGAACCTCTGCAATTGTTTTTTTATCCAAAATGACATCAGGAAATTTGTCAGCAAATTCGATGGCTCTTTGGATGGGCCTGATTTTGCCTTCAGAGATGTCATAACTAAGAAATCTAATCTTGGTTTGAAACAATTTAATTTTTGTTGCCAAAACAACAAGACCATTGAATCTAATGATGTCAAGAAACGATTGCAAGTGTTTCCAATGTTCATCAATAGATTTGAAAAAAACAAGAACATCGTCTATATAGACAATGGTAAAAAGGGAGAACGAATTGAAAATATCGTTCATGATATTTTGAAATTCACTGGGAGCGTTTTTAAGGCCGAAAGGCATCACGTTCCACTCGAAATGACCAAATGGGGTTACAAAGGCAGTCTTATACCTATCTGACTCGGCTATTTGGATTTGCCAAAAGCCGGACTTAAGGTCAAATTTGGAGAAGACCACAGCATCACTCAACCTATGAATTAAGTCATTCTTATTGGGAATAGGGTACCTAATCCACTCTAAGACTTTATTCAAGGGTTTGTAATTGATAACTAGACGAGGAGTTCCACGCTCTAGTTCAGCACTCTTCTGGACATAAAATGCAGGACAAGACCAAGGGGACTTGCTGTCTCTGATAATGCCTTTTTTCAGAAGATCTTGTATCTCTTTTTTACAATATTCCAAAGTCTTTCTGTTCATCTGGACAGAGGTGGCTTTTGTTGGAATATTGATTTCATTAAAACCTTTAATGTATGGGAGAGAAACTATGTGTTTCTTCCTATACCAAAAAGCATTGGGTAAATTAGAACAAACATCCGTTATCAAACGTTTGTTAAAAACATCAATCTTTGAAAGTAAAATGGAAGAGGATAATTGTTCAGAAATCCTTTTGTATTTGATTTCCTGTTGGAGGAAATTCAAATGTTTTTGTTTTGCTAAAAACAAAGATTTCTTGCTCTTATCCGTATCAATCTCAAAACGAGAAGCAAAATGAAATTTAACCTTTTGACCAAAAGGATCGGTAGTGATACCATCTTTCTCAGTCATAAAGGGATATAAAGAAGAAATAAAAGGAATTTCTAAAATCACTTTGTCAGACATGTTTTTGACTAAAACAAAGGGAATTCGAAAACAAATATTATCCTGGCAAACATGAGCATTATTGAGCTCATAATTAATGGTCATCTTTGAGCCATTTGCCGAGAATAATCCTTTCGGTAGATTTTTCGAAATATTTGCTAGGAATGAGTCATTCTTGAATGCAATTCAAGTCTGATCCGGAATCAATCATAGCAACGACAGAAAATTGAAAATCATGAGCAACAATAATATTAACACGTGTAAACCATTTAGGAGGAATGGTATGACGAATTAAACAGATCTGGTTGTCGGCAGGAAGATCCTGTTGACTGGAACCAGCCTCGGTCTGCTCATTGTCAGAAGGAATATCTTGATTAAGTTGTTTGTCAATCTTGATTAATAAAAATTCTTGTCTTAAAACTTCGTTCTCGGATCTGAGATTACTTATTTCAGATTTGAGATCTGCAATTTCTTTTTTGACAGAATTTATTTCAAATTGTAAATCAGAAACAGAAATATCCTTGGGTTTTTTCTTTTGAAATCTTTCCAAGGTTTCTTGAAAATTAATCATTTGGTTGGAAGTTTCTGGATCTTGACGAACCATCATCTTCTTTAGCTTAAGAAGGTATTCTTCTTTGAGCTCAGGATTAGTAATTTGTGAAATCAAGGTTAACAAGAGGTTCTCTTGTTCTTCAGCCTTATATAAGACATTGATTGTTTTATCTAGAGGCTTACAACAAGTAGAATTGCAATTGCAACCTAGTTTTAAATCAGAAGGATTAGGAGTTGCAGTTTCAGAGTGATATTTTGAATCACTAGAACTGTACTCAAGCATCTCCGATGATGAAGACGATTCTATTTCTAGGAGTCGAAATAGTTCTTCTTTATCATGGTGATTAATATCCATCTGGTTAATCTTCCTTTTAAAAGTCTTGGCCTTCTTGGGACATTTATCAGCAAAATGCCCAGTCTTGCCACATAAAAAACATTTTCCTGTAGAAACATCCTTTGATTCATTTCTCCTGGAAAATGGTTTGGAAAATGGTTTTTTATGAGATTTTTTATAAAATTCATCACGGGGTTTTCTCCTGAAACCACCCTGAGGTTTGACAATTTTGTGCTTTCTTCTAGATGGAGCAATACTAGGAAGACTGAATTGTTCACAGAATGTGCCCATTTCGTACTTAGCCTTCTTACTATTTCTCATCTGTTCTCGAAGCATTTTTTGATCATGACACATACTAATACCGAGTTTCTTAACAATGCTGAAAATATCACCATAAGTGTAACTTTCGTAGTTAAGAAGCCCAGAGGCATCAGTAAGTTCTTCCTTGACTTTATAAGCAAAAAGTCGAGGTAATCCATCAATGAATTTCTCCTTCCAGTAAGGCTTCTGGCTATCATCACGAAGCATTACTCTGGAAATAAAAACATCTTGGTACCATCTATAATCAGACATCTGATGACATCTTAGATTATTCAACTCCCTGGCCCCAAGGCCACTCTCTCCCAGTTGCCTTATTCTCTACTTTTGCAGGCCCAAGTCCTGAAGACCTGAGTTGCTGGAACATGGCCCAAAGGCGTACGAAACACAATGTTAACACAATTAAACTTAAAACACCACAAAGTCTTAATATAAATGTCAACCTCTCACAAACCACATCATCATAACACAACAAATTTACCGAATAACACTTTTCAATAACCATGGCATCTTTTTGTGCTTAATGCACTTTACTTAAATAATCTCGTCCATACTCCCTAATCTTAATTCTCAATTGAAACATTCAAATCATCTAAAACATATTGTGGAGATAGATGGCAAGTTATCAACAACTTAGTAAGCAAATAACATATACTAGTATGTAAACATGAACATTTATAGACTTCAGAATGTAGAACAAAACATTTACTCTTAGAATGCAGAATCAGAACATCTGCTTTCAAAATACAGAATCAAATCATGTTATCAAAATATTAGAGTGAAACTTTCATAAACATTCTTATTCAAAAACAAAATCCTTTGGCATGTCATAATCTGAGACATTATTTTCATATCATATCAGAGCATCACATCGGGACAGAGGCCACATGTTTAACCCCCGTAGTAGGGTTATAAACCACCATTATATCCATGGCAGGGTCGTATAGCACTATTATACCCATGACGGGGTCGTATACCACAATTATACCCGTAGTAGGGTCGTGTATCACTATTACACTTGTGGCTAGGCCGTATATCACTATTACATTCGTGGTTGGGCCGTATACCACTATTATACCCATGGTAGAGCCTTAACGGAATAGATTAGAAACATAACGGAATCAGATACAGATACAGAATCAGAAAGTCATGCCAAAAGTTTTCAGATGCTACATCATATCAAAACAAAGTACTGAACATATTCATAACATCTTCCCATCACATGCACAAATTTTCAAATTTCATATTCGCTCTTTTTGCACAATTCAGAAACAAAATGCCAAAAATTTGCTCATGTCTACACCAGTCATGACAAAAAAATACTTTTATGTTTCATACAGATTTCATGAATAATGTAGAACAAATAACTAAGGTTATTTCAAATTTCTTTTCATAACAAAACATGCATATTTTTCAAAATCAACCTCGGTTTATTTCTTTTATGCAAAGTCTAATATAGGTACCCCGCTTACTTGGACTTTTTTGCTTTTTTGAATTTTCTCACAATTGTGCTGAATGAAAGTCTATTGTCACCTACAAAATAGTCACGTAACTTGCGTAAAATCTCAATTGAGCACATACTTCGTAATTAAAACCTGTGATATGAAAATCTATATTTCCTTAACGTCTAAAAATCCTCGGAACCGTAAAATATTGACTCTTCCCAAAATACTTTGATTTTCATCTAATTTCTTCAAATAATTTCACGATTAATTCCTAAAATCATATTAACTCCATAATACTGACATTAAAGTTATAAATCTAATGTTCAGGGTTCCAACTATAATCTCTTGACGTTTCGTCAATTTTTCTAAAATAGTCTAACATTTCATAAATCGATACTCCTCGTTAAACCCATAAACATAAGCATAAGCCCATTAAAACCACCAGCTAAACTTAGAGATAAACCCATATTCCATAAAAAAAGGGGCCCACCTAGAGGAAAAAGCCCACTTAATATTAAATGTTTCATTTCAATGTGTAACAATGAAGAGAAAAACAACACAGTGTGTGTTGTGGTATCCTAACAGAGAGAGAGAGAGAGAGAGAGAGAGAGAGAGAGAGACTCATGTAGGTAGAGAGAGCATGGTGGCTTAAACACCTCGATGGGAAAATTGTTCAGTTTTTTGCAAGGGGAAGTCGGGGCCTCTTGGACGTTCGATGATGGCTTGGGGTTCACGGTGTAGGGTGGCGACGGTGTGGAGTTCCCGTTATAAAGCAATGGCTGGAACCAAGGGATGGGAGAGGCTTTCATGGTACAGGGCTGTCCGTGGAGGTTGTGTCAAGTGTGGGTTTTCCCTGTGAGATAGAGCGGTCGTGTCTCCATCAATCTTCGATGCCATTGGCTAATGGTGGTTGTTGTGACCTAGTGGGGTTGCTGCTTGGAGCAGCAGTGGAAAGAGGAAGCTCTAGGCAGCGGCTTGCTATGGGAAAGAAACGGCTTAGATGGTGTTTATGAGGGGCGGCAAGTGCATGTTCTGTTTTAGGTCATATAGAACAGAGGGTTTTGTGTCTCAAGGTTCATGTGCTAGGGAAGGCTGGAGCTTTCATTGTCGCTTGTTTTGGCTCGAAAGGTGGTGGCATAAGGCGATGCTGTGGATGAGAGGTTGTTGGTGTGGGATGGCTCTCGGTGGTTGGCTGCTATGAAGAAGCAAGGTAGCTCACATCAGGATTGTGGTGGTTAAGTCCAGGCAAGGAGGTTTCGTGGGGTGGACGTACACAAGTTGGGTGGTTTTTGAAACAAAGGGCTGGCCTACGGTGGCTTTATGGCTGAGGGAAGCAGTGACCTCGGTGTTACACCTGTGCTTGTTGGAGAGAACCTAGAGGCACTAGGTGTGAAGCTGGGACTCTCTTTGGCATGGCCTCGGCAAGGCTGTAGCAGTGAGATTGTCCCACAGTGGTGCAGCAGCTTAGACCTAGGCGATGAAAGGGCTGAGGGAGAGAGGTTGATGATGGAGGGCTACAATGGTTGGCTTTCGGAGGTGCTACGAATGTGCATGGAGGAACTGGGTCGGTGGTGGGTGGTAGTCACAGAGAAAGAGACATGCAGAGAGTGGGAGCCATGGTGGAGACGTGCAATGCGGGGTTGTTGTGAAATTGAAAACCCTAGGTTTGATGAGGAAGGTTATTACGGGGTTTAAATATAAGAGGGTAGTGGGTCTAAGGAATTTCAACGTGAAAGAGATTCTAAAAATGTAATATAGTGTGTTTGAAATTGGACATGTTGATGAGCTTGGATTTCATATATAAACCGGGCCATAATTCTCATGTCCAAAATAAATCCATCGTCCAATAATATTTTCGGGCCTTTAGGAGAATTTCTTGGGCCAAATTCCAATTATTTAGGCCAACTTGGTCCATAAATTATTACCTAAGCTTATCTTCAATATTGTTCATCCAACCAAAAAAAAAAAAAGTGTCCCTATTTTCCTTATAATATTGGATCAGGGTGTTACATTTATGATTATTCCTATAGTATTTTTTATATTCATGTTTTTGTTAATTTCTCCTACTCTTCTCCTTCTCCCTCCTCTCTTCCTCTCCTTGTCCTACTCCTCCGCTTTCCTCCAATATTCCTCTCCTCCCTCATCTCTTCCTCTCCTCGTACTCCTTGTCCCAATCCTCCTCTCTTCCTGCCCTCATCATCCTCTTTGTCCTACTCCTCTCTTCCTCACCGTCTTCGTCTTCCTCTTCTCATCCTCGTTCACGTCATCTTCCTTCCTCCTCCACCTTTTTCTAGATGTACTATCTTTATAGTATATTTTAAGAGATGACTTTATTTTTAGTCAGATGTGATTAGAATTTTGGTATTTCTTTTTCAATTCTCTCGAGTTCTTAATATAATAGCAACCAACGCTTGAGATTTGTAAATGAGGCCTTATGCATTCCTGCAACCTCAATTTGGATTGGTGTGTTGGCTAGCCTTCGGCCATGATCCTTATGCAACGAATGCTCTCTGTATATAGGTGGTATTTTTATACTCATATTTGTTTTTGTATAAAATGCTATTTAGAACTTTTTAAGCTCTCTAACCTTTGAGACTTTTTTGCATGAAATTTGATTTGTAGCACTTCACTCTCCTATGTGGCATTTCATATCTATGCTAGACGTATGAAGGGCAAAAAACTTGTCCTTGGTAGTTAGTTATCTCTATCTTCTAATGGAACTCACTTTTTTCTTTAGTTAAGGTGAATAACTTGATTGCCGATTATGCATGTATTTTTTAATTTAGTTGTCTTGTTTATGGTTATTCCTGTAGTATTTTTTTATATTCTTGTTATTGTTCATTTCTCCCTTTCTTCTCCTTATCCCTCCTCATCGCACTCGTCCTCTTTTCGTCCTATATTCCTCTCATCCTCCCTCCTTCCTTCCTCCCCTCTTGTACTCCTTATCCTACTCCTCCTCTCTACCTACTCTCATCATTCTATTCATCCTACTCCTCTCTTCCTCACCGTCTTCGTCTTCATCTTTTCGTCCTCTTCTCCTCCTCCTCCACCTTTTTTTAAAGAGACTACTAGAGACACATGGATCCCACAAACTGACATGTCAATACCACGTCTAGTTAAGTTTTTTTTATATTTTTTTTCTCTCCCCAGCCCCAATCCCCCTTTCCTCTCCCCCTCCTTTCCCTGTTGCAAACCCACGCCGTTGCCCCAGAAAACAATCGACGCCGACGCCACCAGCAACAAACAACAGACCTCTCTCCCTCTCTCGGTCTCTCTTTCTCTCATATTCATTCTATTTTCCTTTACAATTTTCTCAACAAACAGACAGATTAGGATTTTCCCTCTCAACAACCAAATACAGAACAAATTTTATTTTTCATTCATTTTCTCAACAACCCTACAAGAATAAGCTGCAATTTTCCCTCTCAACAACTAAATAGAGAACAAATATTATTTTCTTTTCATTTTCTCAACAACCGAACAAAATTTTCCCTTTCATTTTCTCAACAACCAAACATATAGAGAAGTATCCAACGACAAAGGGATGGGCAGCCAGGGAAGAGAGTGGGTTGTCGGCGATGGGGTTATGGGCGACGGTGGTACTGGGTTGACGCCAGAAAGACGTCGGTAGCAGCACTGGGTAGAGAATCTCATTGGTGGCACTGGGAGGGTCATGATCGTCGGCTGGTAGTGAGGAGAGTGGCGGAGGAGGGGCTTCTGTGCGTTGTCGGCGGAGGAGAGTCACGATCGTTGGCGGCGCTGAGGAAAGTGGCCGTCGTAAGGGTAAGGGGGAGGAGGAGAGAGGCACGGGGAGGATGGGAGAGGGGTAGAGGGAAGTAAAAAGGAAAGAAAAAAAAAAGAGAATAAGAGAAAGAGACGTTGGGGAGAAGGGGAAAAAGAAAAAAAAATAGGCACGTGGCACACTATCATTGTGCCACATCTGTTTGTGGAATCCTTTGTATGATCTTTTTGTATCTATAGTGTTTTTCTTTTCTAAATGTAATATCTTTATAGTATATTTTTAAAGATCGTTTTGGTTAGATGTGACTATAATTTTTCTGTTCCACTTTCAATTCTCTCGAGGTTTTACTATAATAGCTGCCAAACTTTGAGATTTGTAGAGGAGGCCATACGTGTCCCTTCAATCTCAATTAGTTTTGTGTACTGGCTAGCCTTCGGCCTTGATCCAAATGTGATGAATTCTCTCTATCTATACGAGTTATTTTTATACTCTTTTTTTTTTTTTTTGGTATAAAATGTTATTTACAGCTTTGTATGCTCTCTAACATTTGGGAGTTTTTTTGTATGAAATATTAATTGTTGGACTTCATGCTCCTACGTGGCATTTCATATCTATGTTGGATGTACGAAGGGCCAAAAAATTGTCTTGGGTAGTCAGTTATCTCTCTCTTCCACTTGAACTCACTTCTTTCTTTAGGTAAGGTGAATAACTTGATTGTCGATTATGCATTTATTGTTAATTTAGTTGTCTCGTTTATGGTTATTCCTATAATATTTCTAATAAACTTGTTATTGTTAATTTCTCCTTCTCCTATGTTTCTTCATCCTCTCTTACTCTCCTCATCCTATTCCTCTCTTCCTACTCTGCTCATTCTCTTCGTCTTACTCCTCTCCTATCGCCATCTTCGTCTTCCACTTCTCGTCATCTTCTCTTCCTCCTCCACATTTTTCTAGATGTACTATCTTTATTGTTTATTTTTAGATATCACTTTATATTTGGTCATACGTGATTAGAATTTTGGTAGTCCTTTTTCAATTCTCTCAAGCTTTTAATATAATAGCAACTAAAGCTTGAGATTTGTACATGAGGCCTTATGCATCCCTGCAACCTCGATTGGATTGGTGTGTTGGCTAACCTTCGGCCTTGATCCTTATGTGACGAACGCTCTCTGTATATAGATGATTTTTTTATACTCGAAATTCTTTTATAAAATGCTATTTACAACTTTGTATGCTCTCAAACATTTGAGACTTTTTTGTATGAAATTTTATTTGCAGCACTTCACCCTCCTACATGATGTTTCATATCTATGCTGGATGTATGAAGAGCAAAAACATTGTCCTAGGTATTAGTTATCTCTCTCTTCTAGTTGAACTCATTTATTTCTTCAGGTATGGTGAATAACTTGATTGTCGATTACGCATTTATTTTTTAATTTATTTGTCTCATTTTTTCTTATTCCTATAGTATTTTTTATATTCTTGCCATTGTTAATTTTTCCTACTCTTCTCCTTCTCCCTCATCTCTTCCTCTCCTCGTCCTAGTCGTCCTCCCTCCTCTCTTCCTCTCCTCGTACTCCTCGTCCTACTTCTCATCTCTTCCTGCTCTCACCATCCTTTTTTTCCTGCTCCTTTCTTACTCTTCACCTTTGTCTTCCTCTGCCCGTCATCGTTCATGTCCTCTTCACTTCCTCCTCCACCTTTTTTTTGATGTACTATCTTTGTAGTATATTTTTAGAGATCACTTTATTTTTCGTCAAATGTGATTAGAATTTTGGTATTCTTTTTTCAATTATCTCAGGTTTTTAATATAATAGCTACCAAAGCTTGAGATTTGAAGAGGAGGCCTGACACATCCATGCCACGAATGCTCTCTGTATATAAGTGATATTTTTATACTCACATTTGTTTTTGCTATTTAGAACTTTGTATTCTCTTAAACATTTGAGAATTTATTGTATGAGATTTTATTTGCAACACTTCACCTACCTACATGGCGTTTCATATCAATGCTAAATATATGAAGGGCAAAAAAGTTGTCCTGGGTAGTTAGTTATCCCTCTCTTCTAGATAACTCACTTTTTTATTCAGGTAAGGTGAATAACTTGATTGGCTATGACGCATTTATTTTTTAATTTAGTTGTCTAGTTTATGGTTATTCCTAGCTATAGTATTTTTTATATTCTTGTTATTGTTAATTTCTCCTACTCTTCTCCTTCTCCCTCCTCTCTTCCTCTCCTCGTCCTACTCCTGTTTCCTCCTATATTCTTCTCCTTCTCCCTCCTCTCTTCCTCTCCTCGTACTCCTCATCTCTTCCTCACTGTCTTCGTCTTCGTCTTCTCGTTCTTGTTCACGTCCCCTTCTATTCCGCCACCACCGTTTTTGTAGATGTATTATCTTTATAGTATCACTACAAGAAAACTGCTTATTTGTGGCGAGCTATATCTTGCGAAAATGACTATTTCCTGTTAAAACTCTTTTCCTTTTATATTCATCACCTCCTCCCTCATTTCTTCCTCTCCTCATTCTCATCATCCTACTCCTCCTCTCTTCATGCTCTCCCCGTCCTCTTCGTCCTACTCCTCTTGTCCTCACCGTCTTCTCATTCTCGTTCACGTTATCTTCTCTTCCTACTCCACCTTCTTCTTGATGTACCATCTGCATAGTATATTTTTAGAGATCACTTTGTTTTTGGTTTGATGTGATTAGAATTTTGGAGTTCCGTTTTCAATTCTCTCGGGTTTTTTTATATAATAGCTACCAAAGTTTGAGATTTGTAGAGGAGGCCTTACGAATCCTTGCTACCTCAATTGGATTGGTGTGTTGGCTAGCCTTCGGCCTTGATCCTTGTGCGACGAACGCCCTCTATCTATATGTAATAGTTTTATACTCACTTTTTTTTGTGTATAAAATCCAATCTACAGCTTTGCATGCTCTCTAACATTTGAGACTTTTGTATGACATTTTAATTGTAGGACTTCACCCTCTTACATGGCATTTCATATCTATGCTAGAGGTATGATGGGCCAAAAAATTATCTTGGGTGGTAAGTTATCTCTCTCTTCTAGTTGAACTCACTTCTTTTCTCAGGTAAGGTGAATAACTTGATTTATGATTAAGCATTTATTTTAAATTTAGTTGTCTCATTTATGATTATTCCTATAGTATTTTTTATTTTCTTGTTATTGTTAATTTCTCCTACTCCTCTCCTTCTCCCTCCTCTCTTACTCTCCTTGTCCTAATCCTCTTATTTTCCTCTTATATTCCTCTCCATCTCCCTCCTCTCTAACCTTGGGGACTTTTTTGTATGAAATTTTATTTGAAGGACTTCACCCTCCTATGTGGTGTTTCATTTTTGTGCTGGATATATGAAAGGCCAAAAAATTGTCCTAAGCAATTAGTTATCTCTCTCTTCTAGTTGAACTCAGTTTCTTTATGTTAGGTTAATAACTTGATTGCAGAGTACATATTTATTGTTAATTTAGTTGTCTCGATTATGGTTATTCCAATAGTATTTTTTATATTCTTGTTCTTGTTAATTTATCCTACTCCTCTCCTCCTCCCTCCTCTCTTATATTCCTCTCTTACTCCCTCCACTCTTCCTCTCATTGTACTCCTCATCCTAGTCCTCCACTCTTTCTGCTCTTCCCGTCCTCTTCGTCCTACTTCTATCTTCTTCATCATCCTCGTCTTCCTCTTCTCGCGCTCTTCTCTTCCTCCTCTACCTTTTTTTAGATGTACTATCTTTATAGTATATTTTTAGAGATCCCTTTTCTTTGGTCAGATGTGATTATCATTTTAGTATTCCTTTTTCAATTATCTCAAGTTTTTAGGCTTAATTACATTTTGCCCACTCGAACTTTCACTCAATTCGCAATGTGCCTCCGAAACTAATAATTGTATCAAAGTGGACCATCAAACTTTCAAAACTTCCCAATCTCCCATTTCCGTCTACCAGCAGCGTCAAATCTAACGAAAATTCACTGCAAAGATGTAACTTTCATCTAATTTATTATCATTGACCATATAAAATATAAAATAATATATGATATCAATTAATAATAAATCATTAATCATTAACCATATATAAAATTATTTTATACCTTAGTTGTAAGCAAATATGAATAATCTATGTACACAATGAAATTATTTGATATTCATTAATCATATATAAATTAATAAAAAAAATATTTAATGATTAATGATTTATTATTAATTGATAGCATATATTATTTTATATTTATATGATCGATGATAATAAATTAGATGAAAATTAAATCTTGACATTGAATGTTATGCACATGAGCAGCACGTGCAGTGAATTTTTGTTAGATTTAATGCTGCTAGTAGACAGAAGAGGGGGATTGGGAAGTTTTGAAAGTTTGAGAGTTCACTTTGATGCAATTATTAGTTTCGGATGCACATTGTGAATTGGGTGAAAGTTCGAGGTGGCAAAGTGTAATTAACACTACAAGAAATCTGACCTTTTCCAGCGCTCAAAATTGTCACAAATACCTTTCAGAATCGCTGCATTTGATCATTTTCGTCAATTTATAAATCGCTGCAGGTTCGCCGAAATTATAAAGCCATTTTTGATCAATTTTGGCGATAGGCAAAAATCGTCACAAAAAGCTAGTATTTCTGACGATTTTAGTCTGTCGGAAATGTTCAAAAAATCGACAGAAATGGCCTTCCTGTTTACCTTTAAAATCGCTGAGAACTACTATTTCCGGCGATATGTATCGTCACAAAAAGTTAATAAATCGCCGCAAATAACTAATTATTTTTCTCAGCGATTTAAAATTATCGCCGTTATGAAGTATTTCCAGCGGGTAAGTTTCGCCGCAAAAAACTATTTTTGGCGATTTCATGTCACCGTAAATATATTTCTACTATGAAAAAATTATTTGCCCGGAAAAGATGTTTCAGAAAATAAATAAAAAAAATGCACAAAACAGTATAGAGAAAATATTATACACATCCAAGTTTTGCAGGCTTCACAATTTTACCTTACACTATGGATGGCCTAATATTCTTTTTACATACTCAAAAAAGATCCAAAGTCAATAGTAACTTAAATAAAGAACCCAAGATCTATCATTTCAGGATCCAATTTGAGGAAAGCATTTATGTTCTTGACACACACATGCATGCATGTTTTGCAGTCAACAAATTAATTATAAGTATTCAACACCAATAGTCACCTGAGCTTTTAGGGTCTGGAGACATGAAAGCAGTAGTGCCGGATTAAATGTCCATGGAGTTGATTCCTCGATTAGAAAGATCAAAACTTTTGATGTTTACAGGTTTTAAAGTTTGAAACCAGTGACTACAAAATATAGGAACCTCACCTCCCCTTCTTGCATGGGCTTCCTCTGGATTCTACAATGAAAGAAGAATACTTGAAAAGGAATTGAGCAATATATTTTCAATAAAAAGGTTATTGTTTATGAATTTGCGTGTCTATGACACCTGAGGACAAGAGAAACAAAGAAGCAGCAGGATTTGGCATCTTATGTCGTCCTAATTATTGGGTCAAATGCCCCATTGAAAAACCAGGCACACTGACATCAGGTAAAAGAAAAGCTAGATACATTTTGTGAAATCAGGTAACTCAAAATATTTTTATATTTCATGTCTGCCTATTAAAGGCGTGACTTGTGATCCAAAACCTTACTATTTTGATAGTTTTGCGGTCAGATGTTTCTCAATGTCATTAAAACTAGTTTCTCTCTTATTTATATATATGGTTTGCACTTTTCATTAAAATTATTTCAGGTGCTCTATGAAACTATGATAGAGCTACCCCCAACAAATAAACCGATGAAATCCTTTGTAATCCTTGAAGGAAGAAAAATTGCAAATAGAATCTAGAAAGAAACGCTAACCTCCATCTCATCCAGCTGAGAACGATAGAGATGAAACCCATCCATCGGAAGAACGGTAGCTACATCCGGAGGCTTAACTTGGGAATCAATTGAAGAAGCTTTCTGGGACCATAACTTGTTAACACGCCGGGCTACTTCAGATGCTAGAGTGCTCTTTCCAGCGCCAGTAGGACCAGCCAAACCCACAATGTGCCTGTATGCCATATGGTCTTTTAGGGAGATGACTAACTCATATAGTAATGGCCAAGATCAACGTCAAAACAATAGAAAAGATATAATGCCAATCCAACGAGACAATAGATGAAATAAATATATACTGCATAAAAGAGTAACTAATGTGTAAACGTAGCTAACTTTTCATCACACAGTTTTGTTTGTTAATAACTTCTGACAGACTGACACTTGAAGATGCCATACCTGCCTTCTACCACGGGAATTTCTCTTTTTTGACTGCATAAAACATTTTTAAAAAAGAAAGAACCCTGACGTATCAGTATAGAATTCACATGATCAGGAATGCGAAGTCTCCAAATCCCAACACACAAAAATAAAAGGTATTAACGATAGAACCAAATACCTTCACGCTGGGCTTCTTAATCAGAATAAGGGATTGAGGAAAGGCAACTGCTCTGGGGGGTGAAATGGACGCCAAACACCGATTCCCTGAAGGAAGTTTTACCCTTTTCTTAACCAGAAATGACTCTGCAAACAAACAATCGAGCAAATCATTATGCTCAAAGAAACATCACAGCAAATTTGTACATTTTCTTTCCCTTCTTGGGGAAAGAAGGATAAAACAGAAACCATTTGTACATTTTCTAACCTTTCTTCACCCATATGGGATACCCATTTTGATCTCCCAAGAGTACATAAAAATAAACTAAAAAAACATTTGTACACATCATTCTCTGGAGAATCTATGGATTTTGGTTTGACACCGAATACATACTAGAAAGAAAACCAGTGAACATGCAAAAAATATAAACTGAGATATTACACTCTTACAATATATCATGAAACTATAAATTTCTGATCTACTCAATTAATAAAAGGTGAAAAGAGATGGTTCACCGTGGTAGCTTGGATGCCAAATATGCCAGTATTTTTGTAGATGCTGCTGAATGCAGAAATTGACTGAAATTGTGGATACTCATTCAAAACACGAAGATCTGCTCATCATATCAGCATACTTAGATTACAACTGAGAAAGAACCAAAAAATAAAAGTTGCAAATGCATCAAGGATCTAGATGCATAAACCAATTTTGTTACAAACATAAAATAGAGAAAACCTAATAACCATATGTTTTGTAATCTATTAACAACACCATAATAAAATAAAAAATCTAATCTATGAACAAGTTTCAAAACCAATAACTTAAACGTATTATAGGTTTCAGTCACAAAAGTATTTGAGAACCTACATAGGCGTGAATACATTCCCTTTCCAGGTCCACCAGCTGAAAAGGATCCTCCACCTCTTAACAGCACCTACAGTAAAAGATTTATTATTGCTTCCAACATTGAAGCCAAGATGAAGCAGAGCAAAATAATGTGAATAAATATTGAGGAACCATGTCAATAGCAAAACCAATAGAAGATTTCAGTTTATAAGCACATGGATTTACTGGAAAAACTCAATATCCAGACCTCAAGCACAGTTAAAATTATAGCTTCCTTCTCCTTATGCCAGCCACCAAGAAGTTCAAATGCAACAGCAAAATGGATGTACTATTTTAATATCGATGCACAAACTTATGACTTACAGCAACAAATTCCTCTAGAATAGTAGAGAGGATACCAAAATAATAGAGAAATGAGTAGTATTGGAAGAAATAATTTCAAAAAAAAGGATAGAAATGTAGTAAGTGAATAGCAGAACCACACCAATCCTATTGATCTAAAACCCAATGCCAAAATCCTATTAAAATATATAAATCCCTATTCCACGACAATATGGAAATTTTCCAAACCCAATACGCTAAACTAAAGAAAAAATTGATGAATAAGACAATTGCAAAGTAAAATCTTCTCAAACCCAAAAGAAAATCCTAAAGCAAACAAAACCCTAGAGCATGGTGGTGATTACGCACTCTTGTAGCACAAAATAGAGAGATGAGAGAGAGAGAGACGGTGGAGGAGAGATGACCTACCGACGAGGACGAAGAGCATGGTGGTTGTGGTGGTGGAGCAGGACCGAGGAGGCGTAGAGGTTGCGGAGCAAAACAACTCCAGCCCGTCGGCGCTGTGTACCCACACAGACTTTAAAGAGAGAAACAGAGAGAGGGAAAGATATGGACATCGTGAGTGAGAGAAAGGGAGAGACAGAGAGAGAGACCGGAGAGGAAGACAGAGAGAGGAAGAGAGCCGTCGGGGGGGTTTTGCGAAACAGGGGTGAAATCTGATAGGGAGAAATCGGGCGGGAGGGAAAAATGAAGGAGGCCGTGGGCTCCAGTTCCTTTTAATTTTGAACATTACCTTTTGCAGCGATTTGCTATCGCCGGAAAAACACCCTTCATTTTTTGCAGCGGTTTTTAAAGTTAAAAAATCGCTGCAAAAAATAACTTCCACAATTCCGTCGAACAATAAACCGTCGTAAAAAGTTTTTTACTTTTTACAGCGAATACTTCTGTTACAAAAAGTAAAAATCGCTGGAAATGACCAACTTAGTATTTGCGGCGAATTTTTTAGTCGCAAAAAATAAAAATAAAAATCGCTGGAAAAAACCATTTTATAAACTCAATGAAAAAAAATTGCGACGATGTAGAAATCGCCGCAATTAAGGCTTTTTTGCTGCGATTGTATTTCCAACAGACAAAAAAATGCCGCAAAAGGCCTTATTTCTTGTAGTGTAATCCAGATTTTTAATATAATAGCTATCAAAGCTTGAGATTTGCAGACGAGGTCTTACGCATCCATGCTACCTCAATTGGATTGGTGTACTGGCTAGCATTCGGCTTTAATCCAAATCCAATGAATGCTCTTTGTATATAGGTGATATTCTTATACTCACATTTTTTTTTTGTATAAAATTCTATAAACAGCTTTGTATGATCTCTAACATTTGAGATTTTTTTGTATGAAGTTTTATTTGCAGCACTTCACTCTCTTACACGGCGTTTCATATCTATGTTGGATGAATGAAGCGCAAAAAGATTGTCCTGGATATTTAGTTATATTTCTCTTCTATTTGAACTCACTTCTTTCTTCATGTAAGGTGAATAACTTGATTGCTGATTACACATTTATTGTTAATTTAGTTGTCTCGTTTGTGGTTATTCCTATAGTTTTTTTAACATTCTTGTTATGATTAATTTATCCTACTCCACTCATTCTCCCTCCTCCCTTACTCTCCTCGTCCTATTCCTATTTTCCTCCTATATTCCTCTCCTCCCTCATCTCTTCCTCTCATAGTACTCCTCGTCTTACTCCTCCTCTCTTCCACCTCTCTTTGTCCTTTTCGCCCTACTCCTCTCTTCCTTACCGTGTTCATCTTCCTCTTCTCGTCCTCATTCACGTCCTCTTCTCTTGTTCCACCACCTTCTTCTAGATGTACTATCTTTATAATATATTTGTAGATATCACTTTATCTTTTGTTAGATGTGATTAGAATTTTTGTATTCCTTTTTCGATTATCTCGGGTGTTTTATATAATAGCTACCAAAGCTTGAGATTTGTAAAGGAGACCTTACACATCCCTACAACCTCGATTGGATTGATGTACTGGCCAGCCTTCGACCTTGAGCCAAATGCGACGAATTCTCTCTGTCTATAGGTTATATTTTTATACTCACCTTTTTTTTTGTAGAAAAATCTATTTACAGCTTTATATGCTCTCTAACATTTGGGACTTTTTTGTATGAAATTTTATTTGCACCACTTCACCCTTCGACGTAATGTTTCATATCTATGCTCGATGTATGAAAGGCAAACAAATTGTCCTCGGTAGTTAGTTATCTCTCTCTTCTAGTTGAACTCACTTATTTCTTTAGGTAAGGTGAGTAAGTTGAAATCCGATTACGCATTTATTGTTAATTTAGTTCTCTTGGGTTTTTTATATAATAGCTATCAAATTTTGAGATTTGTAGAGGATGCCTTACACATCCTGCAACCTCAATTGGATTGGTGTGCTGGCTAGCCTTCGGCCTTAATCCAATTGCGACAAAAGCTCTCTATCTATATGTGATATTTTTATACTCACATTTGTTTTTGTATAAAATGCTATTTATTGCTTTGTATGTATCTAACATTTGGGACTTTTTTGTATGAGATTGTATTTTCAACACTTCACTCTCTTACGTGGTGTTTCATATATATATATTGTATGAAGCGTAAAACAATTTTCCTGGATAGTTAGTTATCTCTCTCTTCTAGTTGAGCTCGCTTCTTTCTTCAGGTAAGGTGAATAACTTGATCTGATTATGCATTTATTGTAAATATAGTTGTCTCATTTATGGTTATTCCTATAGAATTTCTTATATTCATGTCATTGTTGATTTTTCCTACTCTTCTCCTTCTCCCTCCTATCTTCCTATCCTCGTCCTACTCCTCTTTTCCTCCTATAGTCCTCTCCTCCTCCCTTCTCTCTTCCTCTCCTAGTACTCCTCATCTTACTCATCCTCTCTTCCATCTCTCCCCGTCATTTTTGCCATACTCCTCTCTTCCTTTCTGTGTTCATCTTCCTCTTCCCGTCCTCGTTCACGTCCTCTTCTCTTCTTCCTCCACCTTCTTCAAGATGTACTATTTTTATAGTATATTTGTAGAGATCACTTTGTTTTTGTTAGATGTGATTAGAATTTTGGTATTCCTTTTTCGATTCTCTCAGGTTTTTTATACAATAGCTACCAAAGCTTAAGATTTGTAGAGGATGCCCTACACAGCCCTGCAACCTCGATTGGATTGATGTACTAGCTAGCCTTCGGCCTTGAGCCAAATGCGACGAATTCTCTCTGTCTATAGGTTATATTTTTATACTCAGCTTTTTTTTTTTTTTTGTAGAAAATTCTATTTACAACTTTGTATGCTCTCAAACATTAGGGACTTATTTGTATGAAATTTTATTTGAAGCACTTCAGCCTCCGACGTGGCATTTCATATATATAATGTATGTATGAAGGGCAAAAAACTTATCCTTCGGTAGTTAGTTATCTCTCTCTTCTAGTTGAACTCACTTCTTTCTTTAGGTAAGGTGAATAACTTGAAATTGGATTACGCATTTATTGTTAATTTAGTTGTCTCGTTTATGGTTATTCCTATAGCATTTTTTATATTCTTGCTATTGTTAAATTCTCCTACTCCTCTTTCTTTCCTCTCCTCGTCCTACTCCTTTTTTCCTCCTATGTTCCTCTCCTCCTCCCTCCTCTCTTCGTCTCCTCGTACTCCTCATCCTATTCCTCCTCTCTTCTTCATGTTACTCATCTTCTTCATGTTACTCATCTTCTTCATGTTACTCCTCTCTTCCTCACAGTCTTCATCTTCCTCTTCTCGTCCTCGTTCAAGTCATCTTCTCTTCCTCCTTCACCTTTTTCTAGATGTACTATCTGCATGGTATATTTTTAGAGATCATTTTTTTTTTGTTGGATGTGATTAGAATTCTGGTGTTCCCTTTACAATTCCGCGGGTTTTTTATATAACAGCTACCAAAACTTGAGATTTGTAGAGTAGGCCTTACGCATCCTTGCAACCTTCGGCCTTGATCCAAATGCGACAAATGCTCTTTATCTATAGGGACAAAATGTTTTAGGGAAGAATTTTTTTCATCTTCAAAAGTGATCTTTTGAAATGAAATTTAAATTTCATCTCAAAAACCTAAATTAATAAAAATATAGTTCGAACAAACATTTTGTCGTTCGAATGATAGTGTTTAAGATGAAATAGTTCTCAATAAAAGTGTGCTTCAACGAGTTCACCATAAGTGGCAAGAGAGCTTGACATTTGGTAATAGAAGTGGCGATATGTGAGCCATTATGCATGAAAGTGGTGGCACCGTGGCAGTGGAGGGCGGCCGTAGTACTAGCTTCCATGCTCCAATAAAGTCTTTTATACAAAAAAATACAAAATAAAAAGGTAAACTGGAATTGGAACGAAAGGAAGTTGAAGGGATAAAAGGTTTGTTTTATGAGCATTTTTGGTCCCAAAGAAGTATTTGGTCCAGATGACTGTAAGAGTTTGGGCTTGTACATGAATCAGGTTGAGTAATCAACCCAATGAGTGTAGAAGTTAGGCTAGCCCATCAAACCCAGCCACAACCCACTCGACCTTAATGACTAATATTGGTAAGCCTAAATGAATGGGTAGGACCGCTACACTAGAATTTGAAGTTGTTTCCATTCGGGAACTCAAGATCGAGTAGACACAACTACTTATACGGTCGGTCTTAAGGCTGCAACCCGATCGACCCGGTTCATGTCTGGGCCCCACCCGACCCGACCCATCTCAAGAACAAACCAATCCGATATGGCCCGACCCGAGATTGGAAGCAGTTAATGGGAACCCGAATCGTATACAAACAAATCCAAAAAACCTTACAAACCCATTATCCCTATACAATCCGATCAAAACCCAGTATCAGCCAATACAAACAGAGCCCATTCCCATTTTCTCGAGAATTCATGGATAAATGCACAATCCAGGCAGAAATTACAAATCCCACTATCTCTATACAATCCGATCAAAACCTTACTCTGTATGATCTAGAACATAACAATCATAATTTGAATATATAAAAAAAAAAGGAAAGGAAGAGTAGCAGTGAACCAAATCAATTGGTTTTGGGATCTGGCATGGGGAAGAGGTCGGAGCTGGCACTGCGTGGTGGTGAAAACCCTGAGAAGAGTGAGTTAAGAAGACCGAAGACGACGAAAAGGACAAGGGCGACAATGGTGCCAGACTTGAACTTGAAGAGGGAGAGGTCGCGGCTCGACTCCTTGAGACTGGTCTCGACGTAGTCCATCTTTTTGGTCTTAGATTTCTTGGCGATCTTGGTGGAGGATTCAGTTTTCATCGTCTCCAGCTTCTTGGCAGCCTTGTCAATTGAGGAACGGAGGGACTTGTAGGAGTTGGTGCGATAGATGAGGAGCCAGGAGATAGCCTCGCAGACTATGGCAGTGCAAAATGAAATGGCCACAACGGTGAGGTTGTCGGAGTACTTGAAAGGGGAGAAGATCTGAGGTGTGGCCATGGGAACAACTGGCAGGTAGGAAAGGGCGAGAAAGTGCTTCTTTTCTACGGGGTTCGATGACTTTGAAACCCGCCCGCTTTTTTTGGTCTTCTTTATAACATTATATGATCGGTTTCAACGGGTTCATCCCGCAAGTTACTTCAACCCACTTTTTTGGTCTGGTCGAGTCAGGTCGGGCTGGGCCACACAGACAGGCCGGGTCCTAACATTTTCTGCACAGGCATAGCCGGTCTATCCTATTTTTAGTGGTATTTTATTTCTTTACCCAATTAGAACTATCCAAATAGTTAAACCGACTAAAAGCATTCTCAATAGGTTATGTAAACCCATGTTTTTGTAAAATTTGAAGGAAATAGCCTAATATAGTCCATCCAATGGATTGTGTATTTTATAACTAATATTCAGTTTACTACAATATCATCTCTACATCTATGGAACACTATTCACACTTGTATAAATATTTAATTCATTTCTCTCTCTACTTTTTACTCTTTATTCATTTCTTTATCTACTTTCTACTTTTTACCTTACTTGAAATGAATAAAATATACTAAAAAGTATAATATTTAAATGATATAAAGAAAAAATAGATAAACTGATGTATGATATATATATTGTAAAAGTCACTATGTAAAATAGAAAAAGTGGGTTTTGGTGATGTTTTTTAAAGGATAGGATGAAAAACACATTAGGAGTCCTCTAACATGCTTCAATATTGTTTTTTCATTTTTTGTAGGTACATCCATTGGAGATTTGGCATTGGGGAGATTGTTCTAACATATACATTAAAACTATAAAGCCCTACAATCATTAATATATGGTTGTTCTAAAATTACTGTCATTAAATATGATTGTAAGATGAAAAAAACTATTCTAACATATATTCCAAGTAAATTTAATGGTGCCAATTTTTTAACGCAATTATAAACGGTGGTTAAATGAACTAAGTTTGGAAGGAAAACTGACTCCACACAATCACTAGCAACAAAAATAAAGAAACAAAACTATAGAAATATTGGACGAATTCTTTCCTAGAGTACGTGTGTATATATTTTTTGGTCAGGAAGTGGATTTTGTCTACTATGTAGGATGTAGAAGTGGAGATCCTCAACAACCATCTCAATACAGCTGGGTTCAATACCTACAATCTTATTGCAAGAGTTTCACACAATAAATTATTCAAACTATATGTGCTACCCGCCCTACTTGGGCGGGCACCCCTCCCTCACTTGTGTGGGAAGTCATTTTTGTCCTTGCATCTCGTCCTTGCCTCCGTATACTCTAGCCTAGTCCGTTTGGCAGGCAGGTGGGTGACTCATGGCCATGGCTCTCCTTGCGAAGAAACCACCAGATATGTGGCTCAATCTGTAACGCCCCGTCCCCGAGGGTCCGGAGAGTTAACTCATATAACCTGATAATCAACTCTAACGAGGCTAGAGTACTTCCAAATTCAAGAATATATATTTTCTCAAACCTCAAATCAAACGTAAATACTACAATTAAATAAACCATATAAACTCATCTATCCAATTTTCAAACCAGCAACTCAAATAAAATCAACTCTTCTTTATGTCTCAAATAACAAACTAGAAATAATGAAACATTAACATAAGTCTCCATAAACCGTCTAAATCCATTGAAACAAACTTAAGAAATATAAATGACTTCCAACATCAACACTAATACCACGAGATACCCAACAACCATTCACTGCTAATCTTCTCCATAAACTCTAATACTGATCCTTAGCTGAACCATCAATGTCATCTGAAATATTATAGAGATATTGGAGGTGAGTTATCAACAACTTAGTAAGCATAGAGCATATACTAGCATGTAAACATGAGCATTTATAACATTTGATAAGCAGAACAAAACATTTACTTTCAGAATGCAGAAACAAAACTTTGTACAAAAGCATTAGAGCAAAATTTTCAGAAAAATAAACTTATTCCAAAAAGAAAATCCGTTGGCATTTCCAAACTGAAACATTATAATTAAATCATCTTTTAGCATCACTTCGGGACAATACCATGTTTAACCCCCGTGGTAGGGTTATAAACCACCATTATACCCGTGGCTGGGACATATTCCATTTTTCACCCCCGTGGTAGGGTTATAAACCATCATTATACCCGTGACTGAGCCATATTCCATGTTTCACCCCCGTGGTAGGGTTATAAACCACCATTATACCCGTGGCTGAGCCTTAACAGAAACAGAACAGATTTAATTGAAAATCCGATTACAATCATATACAGAATCAGAACTTCATGCCAAGTTTTCAGATGACACATCATATCAAAACAAAACACTGAAAAGCTTCAGATCATTTCACATGTTCGAGATAAACATAAGCAAATATTCTCATTTGTTCATAACAAAACTTTTAGAATTCCTTATTCGCTCTTTTACATAGTTCAGAAACAAAGTGCACAAAACTAGCTCATGTCTACACCAGTCATGACAGAAAACACTTTCTCTTATATTGAATTTATGCATATGCAAAATAAAAATCTGAGGTTGTTTTCAGATCATTTCCTTTCAAAAACAAACACGTTTATTTTCAAAGTCAATCTCATTTTATTTCTTTTATGCAAAACTGTATATGAATCCCGCTTACCTGACTTATTCGTATTATCAACACTTTGAGTCGGAACTCTAATAGTAACATTACCTAAACAAAAAGAACATATATCCAACATTTAATAACCAATCTAGTAGGCTGCTATTTATTGAGTAATAAATCAAAACAGTCCTCTCACAGCTCAATAACTATCCTAACAATTAAACCCGAACAACTCTCTCTTCAAACCATTCGCATTTAAAACCCAAAACAGCCACCTTCTATAACACCAAACCAATCATAATTATTTCCAAAACCAACAACTGCAACTTCAATAATTAAAAATATAACCCAACCCAAACTTCACTTCCAACCTTCGAATAAAACAATTTCAGTGTTCGCATCAATATTTTATTCATTCAACAATTTAAGACTTGCATAAAAATTCAAAACAACTAACTCAAAACCCCCATCCTTTTACACCAAATAGTCTCAAATAATAGTCCAAAACAGTCTCACAATTCATCCAAAATCATACTCCTCACATTCAAAATTCCAACACACTCTACCGCAATCCAACAAATAAAACATCAACTCAAAAAAATAAATGTCAAAAATTCTTCTACTGAAAATGTTAATGGTCTACGCAGAGAGGAATTATTGTCTAAGTGTGATGCACGGCCAACCGAGTTGCGTGTGTGTGTGCGATGGACAAACCGAAAGGGAGAAGTAAAATGATTTATGGAATGTGTAACAGCAAGCAAGAATTAAGAGAAACTAAGGATTTAATGGGTGGCGGAAGTTACCGAAAATAACTTCAAAATCAGAGGCAACCCCGGCGCCCGCACTTGGTGTCCACAGTCTACTGCAAAGTGCCAAAATCCCACGAAGCAAATCACAAACAGGTGGTGAAGCCCGAAAAAAAAACATAGAACGGAAGAGAAAATGATGGCTCACCTTCGAAGAACCAGAAAACTCGAGACCCACGGAAATAGATATGTCGGCTAAGGATGAAATACAAGTCCGCGCAAGAGAGAGAGTTTGAGTGGTTCGGAAATGTGGTGAGGAAGGCTCTTCATGTGCGGAACCGAAAATAGAGATCGTGGGGCATGGGAAGCAGTTGCACGGGAAGGGAGGGAATCGCAGGAATGCAGACCGAAATGCAGAACGAAGGAACGCAGTGGAGGAAGAAGAAAAACAGTGCACGGCAGAAAGGAAATTAAATCCCTCCCCAAAACGACGACGTCCGTCCATCACATGCTGCTCGTGGGCTGGGCTTCGTCTTGACTTCAAAGGGGCTGGGGCTAAAGCCAGGTTATCACATTCTTCCCCCCTTATAAAAATTCCGTCCTCGGAATTTGTCACAAGCTATTAGGATCATCGTCAAATAACTGTGGGTACTTGACTTGCATATCCTCTTCTAATTCCCAAGAGGTTTCACTGATAGCATGATTATTCCATACCACTTTAACCAATGGAATAGTCCGATTACGTAACACTTGTTCTTTTCTCTCTACAACCCGTACCGGCTCTTCTGTATAAGTCAGATCTTCCTGAAATTGAAAAGGCTCGTAATCAATAACGTGAGTGGGGTCGGGTACATACTTCCTCAGCATAGATACATGAAATACATTGTGTACACTTGAGAGTGCGGGTGGTAAGGCTACTCTGTAAGCCACTGGTCCAATCCGATCAAGAATCTCAAATGGTCCGATGTACCTAGGGCTCAACTTACCCTTCTTTCCAAACCTCATAACCCCTCTCATGGGTGCAATCTTCAAGAATACTTTATCCTCAACCTCAAATTCTAATTGGCGATGACAGTTATCTGCATAGCTCTTCTGTCGACTCTGAGCTGCTCTCATTCTAGCTCGAATGGTCTCAATCTTCTCTATTGTCTTCTGTATGATTTCTAGACCCAAAATTTGTCGTTCACCCACTTCGTCCCAATATAAAGGAGATCTACACTTCCTACCGTAAAGTGCTTCATAAGGTGCCATCTCGATACTAGCCTGGTAACTGTTATTATATACAAACTCGACCAAAGGCAAGTGTCGAATCCAAGTTCCCTTAAAATCCAACATACAAGCTCTCAACATGTCTTCCAAAATTTGAATGGTCCTTTCCGACTGACCATCTGTCTATGGGTGAAAAGCCGTGCTGAAATTTAACTTTGTGCCCATGGCCTCTTGTAAGCTTCGCCAAAATTTCGAAGTGAAACACGGATCTCTATCCGACACAATGGACACAGGTACCTCATGCAACCTCACTATTTCCTGTATATAAAGTTCGGCTAGTTTCCCCAACTTATAAGAAACTTTGATAGGTACAAAATGAGCTGTCTTCGTCAAACGGTCTACTATCACCCAAATTGCATCTTGTCCGGTTGGTGCCCGTGGAAGGCCTGTAACAAAGTCCATAGAAATGTGCTCCCATTTCCATTCTGGAATCTGAAGTGGTTGCAAAAATCCTGCTGGTCATTGGTGTTCTATTTTCACTTGCTAGCAAGTTAGGCACTGTGCCACAAATTGCGCAATCTCTCTCTTCATGCCCTCCCACCAAAAAGACTCTTTCAAATCTCGATACATTTTTGTACTACCTGGGTGAACTGTGTAAGGGGAGCGGTGCGCTTCTTCAAGGATAAGTCTTTTTATTTCAACATTTTCCGGCAGACAATATCTATTTCCAAACCTTAACACTCCATCTTCAGAAACATTAAACTCAGGTTTGTCCCCTTTATCTACTTCTTCGATTAATCTCGCCAACTTAGAATCTTCTTTTTGGGTGAGCTTAATTCTGTCTATCAAAGCTGGTTTAACTATTAAACTGGCTATCAATGCCTGTTGGTCACCCACAACTATTTCAATAGTGGCTCTTTCCAAATCCATTAATAAGTGGGGCTGAGTTGTAAGAGTTGCAATTACTGGTCCCACTGGCTTCCTGCTAAGTGCATCAGCTACAACATTAGCTTTGCCTGGATGGTAGTTAATGTTGCAGTCATAATCCTTGACTAGTTCGAGCCATCTTCTCTGTCTCATATTCAGTTCTTTCTGAGTGAAGAAGTACTTCAAACTCTTGTGATCCGTGTAGATTTCGCACCTTTCACCATATAAATAATGTCTCCAGATTTTAAGTGCAAAGACAACGGCGGCCAACTCCAAATCATGTGTTGGGTAATTTTGTTCATATGTCTTCAGTTGCCGAGAAGCGTATGCTATTACTTTCCCATGTTGCATCAATACACATCCCAAACCCAAGAAATATAAATGACTTCCAATATCAACACTAATACCACGAGATACCCAACAACCATTCACTGCTAATCTTCTCCATAAACTCTAATACTGATCCTCAGCTGAACCATTAATGTCATCTGAAATATTATAGAGATAAGGGGGGCGAGTTATCAACAACTCAGTAAGCAGAGAGCATATACTAGCATGTAAACATGAGCATTTATAACATTTGATAAGTAGAACAAAACATTTACTTTCAGAATGCAGAAACAAAACTTTGTACAAAAGCATTAGAGCGAAATTTCCAGAAAAATAAACTTATTCCAAAAAGAAAATCCGTTGGCATTTCCAAACTGAAACATTATAATTAAATCATCTCTTAGCATCACTTCGGGACAATACCATGTTTAACCCCCGTGGTAGGGTTATAAACCACCATTATACCCGTGGCTGTGCCATATTCCATGTTTCACCCCCGTGGTAGGGTTATAAACCACCATTATACCCGTGGCTGGGCCTTAACAGAAACATAACAGATTTCATCGAAAATCCGATTACAATCATATACAGAATCAGAACTTCATGCCAAGTTTTCAGATGACACATCATATCAAAACAAAACACTGAAAAGCTTCAGATCATTTCACATGTTCGAGATAAACATAAGCAAATATTCTCATTTGTTCATAACAAAACTTTTAGAATTCCTTATTCGCTCTTTTACATAGTTCAGAAACAAAGTGCACAAAACTAGCTCATGTCTACACCAGTCATGACAGAAAACACTTTCTCTTATATTGAATTTATGCATATGCAAAATAAACATCTGAGGTTGTTTTCAGATCATTTCCTTTAAAAAACAAACACGTTTATTTTCAAAATCAATCTCATTTTATTTCTTTTATGCAAAACTGTATATAAATCCCGCTTACCTGACTTATTCGTATTATCAACACTTTGAGTCGGAACTCTAATAGTAACATTACCTAAACAAAAAGAACATATATCCAACATTTAATAACCAATCTAGTAGACTGCTATTTATTGAGTAATAAATCAAAACAGTCCTTTCACAGCTCAATAATTATTCTAACAATTAAACCCGAACAACTCTCTCTTCAAACCATTCGCATTTAAAACCCAAAACAGCCACATTCTATAACACCAAACCAATCATAATTATTTCCAAAACCAACAACTGCAACTTCAATAATTAAAAATATAACCCAACCCAAACTTCACTTCCAACCTTCGAATAAAACAATTTCAATGTTCGCATCAATATTTTATTCATTCAACAATTTAAGACTTGCATAAAAATTCAAAACAACTAACTCAAAACCCCCATCCTTTTACACCAAATAGTCTCAAATAATAGTCCAAAACAGTCTCACAATTCATCCAAAATCATACTCCTCACATTCAAAATTCCAACACACTCTACCGCAATCCAACAAATAAAACATCAACTCAAAAAAATAAATGTCAAAAATTCTTCTACTGAAAATGTTAATGGTCTACGCAGAGAGGAGTTACTGTCTAAGTGTGATGCACGGCCAACCGAGTTGCGTGTGTGTGTGCGATAGACAAACCGAAAGGGAGAAGTAAAATGATTTATGGAATGTGTAACAGCAAGCAAGAATTAAGAGAAACTAAGGATTTAGTGGGTGGCGGAAGTTACCGAAAATAACTTCAAAATCAGAGGCAACCCCGGCGCCCGCACTTGGTGTCCACAGTCTACTGCAAAGTGCCAAAATCCCACGAAGCAAATCACAAGCAGGTGGTGAAGCCCGAAAAAAAAACATAGAACGAAAGAGAAAATGATGGCTCACCTTCGAAGAACCAGAAAACTCGAGACCCACCGAAATAGATATGTCGGCTAAGGATGAAATACCAATCCGCGCAAGAGAGAGAGTTTGAGTGGTTCGGAAATGTGGTGAGGAAGGCTCTTCATGTGCGGAATCGAAAATAGAGATCGTGGGGCGTGGGAAGCAGTTGCACGGGAAGGGAGGGAATCGCGGGAATGCAGACCGAAATGCAGAACGAAGGAACGCAGTGGAGGAAGAAGAAAAACAGTGCACGACAGAAAGGAAATTAAATCCCTCCCCAAAACGACGCCGCCCGTCCATCACATGCTGCTCGTGGGCTGGCCTTCGTCCTGACTTCAAAGGGGCTGGGCCTGAAGCCCAGTTATCACACAATCGCTCCTCCTCTCCCAAACTTGAACGAACTAAAATAACCAACAAATCAAAATCTATATCGATTAACCAACAAAAATAAAACAAAACCTAGCTAATTGTGTGGTCGTGGTTCTTTGAACAAACCCACAGCCATGTCGTGGCATGTGGCTTGATGTAGAGAACCATCGCTAGTTGTGGCCGTGGGTCTGAGCAAATCGACGACCACACCATGGCCTGTGGAGGAGGAAGAGAAAAGAAGAGTAAGAGGAGGAGAAGGAAGATGAGACATGTTGCACTGCTAAGGGGTTAAGGGCCGGCGACAGAGGAGGAGATGCAGAAGAGAGAAGAGATTGAGAGATGAGGGAGCGATGGGAGGGTTTGAGAGAGAAGAGAGAGCTGAGGAAATAAACATAGGACTTTTTCCCTTTTATACCAAGCTATGCAGGACAGGCGGATGAAATATGGGCAGGTGGGTAGCCCCACCCACCCCCGCCGCATCCGGCATCTTACTTGCTTAAAAAATCCGTCTGTCCGGGCCCATGTAGTGGCAGGTGGATGGGCCGGATGTAGGAGCCCGCCCAGCAATCCTAATTTAAACCAATCCATTGACTGGATTGCTTCAATTACTGCTGTCATAGTGGCTAACTATGGGAACATCTGTCATTTCTCAAATCTTTTTTATTTCTTACATTGCATCTACTATTTTGGGGGCGATTATCTGGAAATCCCACCATCTACTACTGATATATCTCATTTTAATGATTAATGGGATTATCTTGTTCCGAAGAAGGATAATAAAAACAGAGGTAGCAAAGGACACACGCCCCGGAAGGTAAGGCAGCAGCGATAAATGAGAATCGTCGTGTGGTGGATGCTTTATGATCCATCAATGATCAAACAACGACCAGAGGGTTTTAGGACCCTCCTCTTTCTCTCACTAACTCTAAATACGTGAAATCAGTCCAAAAACAACTTTGACCTGAGAGGGCATTTGCATCGTTGCGAATCCCAAAGAGAAAAGATGCCCTTTTTCTTTCTTACTTCTAGGCCCATTGCTGACACCCGCCACCAAAACGCTATGATGCCATCCTTATAATTCCCTGTTGGTGCTGAGTGCTGACACATCCCATTTAAAATTCCACTTCAAATTTTTATGGCTTCTGCAGTACTATATTTTCATGATTACAATTGAAAAAATATAAATTTACAATTATTTTGTAGTTTTATTTTAAATAAATATTGTTAATTAAAATAGAAGTTATTTTTAATTAATTCTTACAATTATACTAATTAATAATAAAATGAATCATAAAGTAATTATAAAAGAATTATAGATATATCTATACTCTGATTATGCATGGCCAGCATTTATTTTTTTGTTTTCAAAAATTAAGTACATTTTCTAGCATCAAATTATTATGAATTTTGCATTTTATACTAACAACTATCAAAACTGATATATAGCATGGTTAAATTACCAAAAATTGACATCTTTTACTCTCCCTTAAGATCTAATTGTCAAGACTATACCAACTTGCCTATTTTTCTTTTATCTAATTTTTGGATTTAATCAGGGGTTTTTATAATTTAAGGATGTAAGGTATCAATTTTAATTGTTTGAAATATACACTACAAGAAATCAGGTTTTTTCAGCTATTTTAAAATCGTCGCAAATAGACCTTATTTCTAGTGATTTTCAAGTCGCCGCTTAATTTTCAGTGCGAAGTTGGGAAATGGAAGAGGATAATTTAGATCGCCGCAAATAGTCTTTTTCGGTGAAACTTACCCGCTAGAAATACATAATAGAGACGATAATTCAAAATCGTTGGAAAAAATAATGAGCTATTTGCGGTATTTTTTTAACCTTTTGCGACGAACTATATCACCGGAATTGACTTTTCACAGCGATTTTAATGGTAAATGGAAAGGTCATTTTCGTCGATATTTTGGACAGTTGGGAGGGAAAAAAAATCGCTGAAAATAGTAATTTAATGGTAAACGGAAATAGTAATTTTGGAATTTTAATTTCGTCAAAAATGCAGCTAATTAAAAATCATAACAAATGTCAAATGAAAAGATTATTAGGGATATTTGCGACGATTTTTAGCGCTGGAAAATACCTAATTTCTTGTAGTGATAAAGTGTAAAATTCTAATAAGAAAAGTTCTATTTATCATCCCATACATCTCACACCAACATGTGATTTGTCATTTTTGTCATTCTATTTAAACATACATATATTAATGTATAATATGTGTGTTTAAATAGAATGACAAAAATGACAAATCGCATGCTGGTGTATGGTGTAGAGATGATAAGTAGCATTTTTCGTCCTAATAAATGCATAGTAGATTAATGGGCAGTAATGATTGGAAGTACGGACTGTTAATCACTTAATCAGCACAAGATTATGAATTATGATACATACAAATCTATGCATAAACACCACTTGCTATATAACACATTATAATTTTAAATATAAAACCAAAACCTCAATAATTTCTAAAGATATTTGATGCATAAAGTTTTCATAGGTTAGATGTATGAATAAAGATCAAGATATTTTGTAAAAGAGAAATGACATTTGCAATCATAGAATATGCAAGTATAGTACATTTTCTTTTAAAAAAATGAATAAATATGATATCTATTTGAAAAAAATTAATTTTTTAATAATAAATCCTACTTTTTTTCAAAAAAAAATATATAATACTTACATAGTTTATAACTGTAACGAGCAACTAGCATTACTCTTACAAAATTATTAAGACCGGCAAAGTATGCATGCATTGTCAAGGAGAAAGAAGGACGAAGGTTTGGGCCTGGCACCAAACGTTTTATTCCTCAAGGTGGGGCCATAGTTCAGTCACGAAGGCAATGGTCCACTATCAGAAAGTTTTAAACAATGTTTTGAATATCGTTTCGGTAACCGTTTCAATCGAGATATTGAAACGAAATATTTTGATACCGATATCATTTCGTAAGAGTCGATATATGAATAAATTATATACATATATATAAATATATATATAAATTATATTCCAAAATAATAGTTTATATATAAATAAATTATATATAAATATATATAAATTACAAATAGTTTGGTCTGAATTGAAGATCTAAAAATGAGCTTGTAATTTAAAAAAATGATAAAAATAAATAAATAAAGGCCGAAATCTGTATATCGATTTGATATATCGGCCGATACGACCGAAATTCTGACCATAGTACAAAAACAACATACTTTTTTGTACCGATTATCCGGTTAATACAGCATATTTCGATCATACCGGCCAGTACAAAACGAAATTCAAAACATTGGTTTTAAATCCACAAGGTTTGTGGTCAACATTAATTGTTTAGTCGTCTTTGTAACGGTATAATGATCCGTTCAGTTGTGTCGCAAATGTCTAATCTGAAATGATCAATAATTCCACTTCTTTCCCGACTTGAAAGGGTTAACAAAAAAAAAAACCAAATAGATGTATGAAATTTCAAACATCAGGCGATGACAAATTTGACTTTTCCCGCCTGTACCATACTTGCTACAACGTTAATTTTAGCAAGTAAATTGTGATGTTTAATTATTAAGAATGTTTGAAAATATTTGAGAAATATAAATACTTGTTTGAAATTACGAAATTTTAACGGACAATATCCGCAAAAATACCCAAGTGTTTGTATCTTCAAAAACGTTTCTTCCGGGTATTAATACCAATAAATAAATCATGAATAGAAAGTACTGAAACTCACTCAAATTTCAAAATGATCTTCTAAACTACTCTTCCTATCCATAAGTCTTCGTAGATGAATAATACAGATTTCAAATCCATGTCTAGTTATAAACATTTCTATCTCTATTTATAACAGTGCTTACAAATTTTATCAAGGGATGCAACATTTGTATCCTCGAGAGGCTGAATCTCCCATGAGTATAATATATATATCAACCATAATCTTATATTAAATACATAATTTATTATATGATAAGTGTTATAGTCACAAAAAGTTTTCGTAATAATAAACACACAAACTGACATAATGTTAATTCATATGATACATTAGATCTACTTTATAATAAAAATAGTTTTACAATCTAATATATATCATGTCAGTTTATAGATTTATTTTTATGGTTAAAACATGATTTCTCTAGCATATTAAATTCATATTTACTTTAACTTATACTTTGAGGTCGGTTGAATTGCTAATTAGCAAAATTCAGATTAACTAGGGATTTAATTGTCTAACTAGTATGATGTGATTGATCTTTCTTTTTCTTGAGATAGATCTTATAGAAATAATTGACAAAGTTTGAAGTTAATAATTTTGTTTTCGTTTCCATGCATGGTTGGTTTGAATATGATGGTAGATGCATGGATGGCTACTAAAGATATTCATCATTAATTAAGGGTTTGACCAAGTCTAGCAATTTGTCGACATTTATTTTTTTATTTTTTTTTAAATCAAAGGAGCAAAATATGACCGTTGTCCAAGGTTGTCATCTCAACTGATAATTATTAAGTTGGTATATTTTCTAACTGATTGGCTCAAATTACTTGACTGATATTTGAGCAAGGGAGAAATTCTGTACGAATTTATTAATATGTTATATAATATACATGGTCGTATAATTCTTTCATAATAATATATCTAAATATATTTAGAATATTAATATAAAGAATATTGCTAAAAATAATATTAAGATGAGTGTAAATTTTTCGTACTTTTTTTTATAAATAAATAAAAAAAATGATCAGATTCATCATTAAAAAATAAATTTTTTTATATTTATCTACTTATTTATACCAAATTTGTTCATCTTAAACGTATTGTACAACTTAATTTCCAAATATAAATACTGTTAAGTACTACTCATGATTTAAATGAGTTGAGTCGAAATCAAAGAAAACTTTTAGCAGATGCTCGTGTTGTACGTTAAGAGAGGATTTACTAGTGGAGACAGCACTAATGTTTCCGAGGTGGGAAAAGATGCATGATGACAACTTCAAAAAAAGTTGAAATACTGTCCAAGAGAGGCGAACAAGTGGCGACACAATTTCAGAAAATTTCAATGCATGACTAGAGATCGATGAACATAGGTGATCCTTTGTGTTCATTTCTCAAGGACGATGGGCTAGCTGGAAAAGTGTGTCTGGCAACTTTTTCTGTCTGATGATTGCTGCAAGATTTTTCCTGATAATATTTTTTGAGAGCAAATAATATTGATATTTTAACTTTTTAATATTTATAATCAATCTTGTCGTTCATATGGTGTTGGAGGTCAATAATACCGTCTAGTAATTCAAAACAATGTCATTCAGTCAGATGGTGCAAAGATCGTGCATTATTCTTAAAAAAAGACTAGGATCTTCTTTTTAAAAATTAATTTTTTTTATGTGAATTTTATATTTACTCATTTTTCAAAAAGAGTGTACGATATTTACGCACTCTATAACTACAAATATTATTTCTCTTTATGTCAATATGGTACTCAAATTTTTATTTATAAAATAAATAATAAATAAAGAAAATGAAATATAAATAAAAAAAAGACAGAAATTTACGTGATTTGATATAAAAACTTATACCTAGAGAGCATTTGAAGGCGAAACTCATGACTATGTTTAATAATTTGACCTCACGTAGCTCTAATACAATGGGAAAGAATAAGGTTGTGAAGAGATTGAAGAATATGATGTCCCCGTAGAAATCTAGAAAGAAAGAGAGACCCAATAGAACAGTGCATTGTTTATTCTATCTCCCAAGTTTGTAGGCGTAGGTCTTTCTTTTTTTATTTGGAGTTATCACTTTAGAGTCTCAATTGCTTTATGTCCCTTTCACCTTTTTATATATCAGTCAATCTCTTCTCTCTGGTTTTTTTTTTTTTTTAATCTCTTTCTTGTATTATCTCTTCCTTTTATTCTTGGCAATAGGCTTCCAGCAAATTAGACACTACCTCATTTTATACTCATCGACTTGTAAGTTGTAAGTAAGTATAAGTAGAATTCTTTATCATCAGTACCATTAAGATGATAATGAAATAAAAAGGAAAATGTCTTACAAGTTTTACTTACATAACAATACAACGTTATCGTGTCAGCTATTTATATGTTTAAGACTATGAAATTTGAAATTTAAGGTTCAAATTAAAAAAGAAAAAACTGATAAGATATGTCTTTTACTCAAAACGTATAATGTTGTACATAAAATTGTAAGGACATGTAGTACTATTCAAATAAAAAATAGGATAAATTCAATAATGTCCTAATATATCTAACGTAATTAGAAATATAAATAAATGCAAAAGGCATATATTTACTGCGTGCATTGTGCTGGAAGTGGTACAATTGCCTGCCTAAAAACTCTCATGCAAGTTTGATCCCATAAGTTTCCAAAAGGTGAAAACAACGAGCTGGCATGCATGTGCTTTTATACTTAACTTCACACATTATACAGTCGGTAAACAGAAAAGTACTAAATAAAACTATTGCATGTTGAATTGGGCACCGCTCACAAGACGTTCTGAGTTGCCCATGCAGATATGAAATGGACAAAATCCCTGATATAAAGTTAGAACAGAAGGCCGTACAGAAGCAAGCTAGCCTTGCTAGCTAGCAGATGAATAGAATAGGAAATTTGCTATTTTTTTACACTGCCATGAAATAATTCAAGGAAATCCATCCCTGGCTAGCTAGTACGTTTACCTTTACACATTAATTTGTTTTTAATGGAGAGAAAGATCAAGTAGCTGGATCAGACAGGATATATAGAAGCCAGATAGGAAAGCAATAGGTTATTTGAATTTAAAAAGGTCATGATTCAAACCCATAATATACATATATACATATTTATAGTTTAGGAGTGGTGTACGTGTGGGAAGCAAGAAGCAAAGCTCGTTTGAGTAGTCATGAATTGGACTAAAAAAAAGGGTAAAATGTTTCAAAATTTGAAATCACTAAAAAAAGGGTAGGTGAGAATTCTGCCAATAAGGTGGAAGCCACATAGGACACTTTGGCCACGTGGGATGGCTGGCTGTGAATAATTAACAGTACCATATATATATTAAAACCCCCTCCCCCACCAAAAAAAAAAAATCATCATCTCATGCCCAAAACCATGCCGGCCAGCCTGATCAAATCTCAAATATCAACTCATTTTATAATATTCAAACGAGAGAGAGAGAGAGAGAGAGAGAGAGAGAGAGAGAGAGAGAGAGAGAGAGAGGAAGTTTAGGTAGGGCGAAGAATCTCTAGCACATTTGAATGAGGACAACAGGAACATATCGTTCACTAAACACCAGCTTTGTGAGATTACTTTAGTTATAACGATAAAGCTTACAACTTTAAAGCTTTGGGAAGTTCAACTAATTACCAGCCTGCCTAGCTAATGCCCTAATCAAACTGCGCTTTGGCTAAGTTTATTACCCTATATATTTATCCAAAGCCTTCATGTAAACTTTAGTACAACACCCACTTTTCTTTAGCTATTACGTACTTCAAAGGACGAGATCGAGATTGCTTTTAATTGTTGAGGATTTTGTTTTAAGAGTCGTGCTACACAGAAACTCTACACTCTACACAAGGTAAAAAAGTAAAATCACATATTTTTAAATGATGTATAGGAGTGTAGGACTTATGTCTAGAATTTTTCTTTGTTCTAATTGATACTTCGAGTTTCGAAATTCAGGAGCTAGCTAGCAAGCTAAGCTAGCGGCCAATTCTAGGCAATAAATAAACTATTTGCATTTTTCAAAACATCATGTGTGTACAAGCTAAATATATTGCTAAAAAGTACTTAGTACACGTGGAGATCAAGTGTCTTCGAGCGTGGGTCTTTGCCAATGAGGTCTCCGCCGTGACAACAACGTACTTGGACTTTTATCAATGTAATTAGAAAATTAATGGACGACAAATATCAAGGTTTTGACTTGTGGGACTATGTGTTTGTGTTAATGTCCAATGTCTCGTGTGTTTTCATTGACATTATAAACCTCCACATGACCTCAATACTTGCACAGCAGTTAATGGCCAAGTACTTCTCAAACGCATTGATTACTAATTTGGAGCTGTGGAAAATGAGTCCAATATTATATTCAAGAGAGATCTTCATGGTATGAAATGGCAAAAATAATTTACATTTTATACTAAAATTGATCCCACACATTTCACTTAATGCAGCAACATTCGGCCACCTTTCGAGAATTTTATATAACAATCCAAATTAAATAGATAAGTACTACAACTACAAAGAGATCTCACAAAAATAACTTCACAAACTGACATTGTTTCATATGATACGTTAGATTTACTTTACAATAAAAATAGATTTACAATCTAACGTATCGCATGCATCAACTCACGTCATTTTGTGAATCTACTTTTGTGAGATCTCTTTGTGACTAAAATATTTTTGAATTAAATATTACTTTCTTGAAAGTGTTATATATGGCCATGAAAACATCAAAAGATCGAGTTTTAAAAGATATAAGAAAAAATACACGAGTTTATGAAAAAGAGATTCATGATCATGCATTTCTCAATTAATAAGAAATATGTCATTCACAAAAATAATTTATAAAAATAAATTTATAAATTGATATAGTTTGATATAGTATAAAATAGATTCGACATATATCATGAAATCATGTAAATTTATGACATATGATCCGTTTGAACTTAGAACTTCTCTTTTTCAATTGGGGAGGACGTGATATAATTCAGAACTTGAGAGACGAGGATGCACATGATTGAGAGTAGATTGAAGAAGAAACAATAAACTACTGTTATATTGACACCATGGAGAGAAGATACAGCAAAAGCAAGTTACCTAACTTACAAATAAATCCCAACAAAATTCTGCCAACCATAGTACCCGAAAACACTGAGACATTCATTTGTACGTCCGATACCCATAATATCCGTTCACGGGTTCCATCCATATTTTTCGGCCGCATCATCAAACTCAGTCAGTCTACAAAATTATCATCATAACCCTTGTCAAATTTACGAAGACAGGAATTACATCAAATGCCATTCCCCCTTACTTCCCCTCCTCAATCGCATTTCCGGCTGGCCAACAGGCCTTCATAAATGAGCTGTAGATTTGTCAGACCCCTTGTGTCTTCTGACGCAGCACATAAAATGGCTTCAGTAGACGGCTTAAAATGGAAACTCCATTTTTCCTAAACGACGTATGAAATTAAATGCATGTACCGAAAAAGCATCAAGTAGGATAAATAGAGGACTGGGCAACAATGAAAAGAGAAAAATAATTTAATTATAAAAATATTATATAAAAATAAATTTATAAATTTACGTGATTTATTATAATAGGTTAAATTATAAAATTATTTTTATTGTAATATTAATCTAATAAATTTCATAAAATTAATAAATTTTATAAAATTAATTTATATATTTATTTTATATAATCTATTTGTATATATAACAATAAAAAATAATAATGAGCCTATAACGGATGGTCGCAGTGGGGTTGAACCCATGACGGTTTCCGTAACGAATCGTTATCGTACCGTCTCTATGATTGATACATTGGTATTGCGGTGTTGACGTTGAGAGATAGCTTTTTATTAAATGTCTGCATGCGGAAGTGTGTTCATAACGGCGTTATTAGCCGTCGTTTGCTATAAATTCGGGTTCTGAGACCTCACTTTTTTATTCAACTTATTATATCTCAGTCTTAAAATCTCTCTATCTCTCCGCGCTATTTGCTAGCTAGTGTGAGTTCGAGTTTTAAATGGTTGCGTGAATCAGAAGCTTGGGATATTCGTGTTTTCTCGGAGATTTCTAAGTTTTCTCGAAATGGGGAAGAAAGAGCAGAAGGATCAGAAAGAAGATGCAAAGGTTGAAGCTGTTCTGAAGCTTCTCAGAAAACAAGCCACACTTACAGTAAAGCAGGTGGGTGTGGGTTCGCCTTGATCTCACTATGCTGCTTGTCACCAAACCTTGCTATTTTCAAACAATATTGAGCATATATAGATCAGTGTTTGACATCTTTGTTACTAATATTAGTAGTTCTCATTTCCTGAAGAATGAATATGATTTCCAATAGTTTTTATGTACGAGAGATAAAACTGCTAATCATTTTCTGGAACTTGTTTGTAAGTTTGTTATTGCCTTACACTTATGTGTGACGACACGATTGTTAACAGGAGAAGTTCTGCAACAAGGCTTGCGTAGAACGGTTTCTGAAAGCCAAGGGGGATAGTGTGAAAAAGGCTGCGAAGAACTTGAGGGCTTGCCTTGCTTGGAGAGAGAGTATTGGCACCGGTAATCCTTTCCTCCTTATTCTTCTCAAAAGCTTTCCCTACTGTTTTGATCTGCAGCCACCCACGATCTTTTCGCTGCTAGCTAGCTAGCTTCTTTTCTTTTCCTTTCTTTATTGGTCTCAGTATGGGCTACGAATCTTACTTTCCCACTTTGAATTAAGCGTTAAAGTTACATTCCGTGTAATGATTAAAGTGACTAGCACTTCTCCATGCACGCACGATACAGAAAAGAAAAGAAAAGAATTCAAAAATTGAAGTCTCCGGTCATTTTGTTAAAATGTTTGTGTTCTCTCGTTTCATTTTGGATATATAGAGCATTTGATAGCAGACGAGTTCTCGGCCGAGCTCAGCGACGGCATTGCTTATGTGGCCGGTCAAGATGAAGAGAACAGACCCATTTTGGTAATTACCTCCCACTTGCTGATCTAAGTTCTTTTGTTTTTCCAAAATGCATGATATGCAAGCTGTAAAGGGAGAGTCTGAGAGACTGAGAACAATTCTTGTACCACCCTTTTGCAGATTTTCCGGATCAAGCAAGATTACCAAAAATTCCATTCGCAGAAAGTGTGAGTACAGGAAGTTTTTGTCATCACGTTTGTAATAAAGTCCCACACCGCACGGTATTAATTAGAATGATTTTCTTTCCATGTTTTAATCTGCCAGGTTTACTCGTTTGCTTGTGTTTACACTGGAGGTGGCTATTCAAACCATGCCAAAAAACGTCGAGCACTTTGTTCTTCTTTTCGACGCAAGTAAGTGTAGGTTTGAAATTACATGGTGGCAATTAAGTTAATTTTAGCCGTTTTAAATTAGAAAAATGATTCTTGGATCCGAAGTTTGCCCCTCAACGAATATTTTATTTTATTTTTTTATATTGTTTTAATAATTAAGAAAATAATTATTAGTGAAGTGATATATTTTTTTAATTTTTAAAAAATATTTAAAGATGTTTAAAAATTATTTGAAAGATATATATATATATATATATATATATAGTTAGACTAGCGATAAGTTTGGAAAGAAAAAGAGTTGAGTATCTCACCGTTTAGCCTCATTATATCTCTACTGTACGTGCACGCTGGTCATCATGTACGTAGCAGCCTTGCTTGTCAACAAGACCAGGGATGCCACTGTGACTGTGTCGGAGCACCGGCATTGTCTGAGATACTCTCAGAAAGTGTCTAGTCTGGAGAGCCCCTGAAGTCATGTCATGGTCGAGTCCCGAATAATGGTTTGGAAGCGTGGGGGTATTATCGGGACTTGGTGCTTATACTCTCCTAGAAGTGGTCAATTTCAAAGCTGTTGTTTCCTTGAATAAATGATCACGAGCAGAAGTACCCAGGATTCTGCCACCTTTTTCTTCCGCAGTGCTCAGCCTTTTAATTAATTAATTTTCCTATTGTCGTTAATTATAAAATAACTCTGCTATTGTTTACGTTTTTGTTAATTACTTTCATTGTGAAAATAGAGTTTCTTTTAATGTTTTCTTTAAGGGGATATATAAGTACTACGAGTGAGGTTAATTACTTTGAAAAAAATGTTTCCTTCAGGCTATTTCAGGTCTGCATCAGCTTTTATGAATTTGTTTCTGGCAACGCTGAAAATGGTGGCGGAGTACTACCCGGGCCGGCTACACAAGGCTTTTGTCATTGACCCTCCGTCTCTATTCTCTTATCTATGGAAGGTACGTGAGATTCAAAACCATGCCACCTTGTTCTGTTGAATTTTTGTTACTTTTTAACCACCAACGAGAACCACTTTTCTGTCCCATCTTTTGCTTTGGATTTCTAAGTCAATCCTCGAACAACCCGTTTCACTTTTCTGTCCCATCTTTCAATTCATCCTTTGTTGGTTTCCTTCCTTGTAATAAATTATTGGACCAATGCCAAAACTAAAATTCGTTGTTCTAATAAGATATCCTAGAGTAGTTGATCCAGAAATTAAGCTGAAATTTTGAAGGTTCTGTTGTTGTCTTTAATCAGAAGTCGTCAAGTGTATAGACATGCATGATATTCTGATAAATTTATTTTCGGGTTGTGAATTGTTAAACGAGAAGGGCTGTCCATTTTCAATTACCATTTCAATAATATTATATTCGAAGATTGGTTACTATATTAACTACATAGTACTGTGGATGCAGGGTGTTCGACCGTTCGTTGAGCTATCAACGGCCACGATTGTGGTATCCTCACTAGATTTTGAAGAATCGTTGGACTTCAACGATTTCACAAGCTACCCACGAGCTTCGTCCCTCCGATTTGACCCTTCGTCGTTGAAATCGTCGGCCAAGATCGGTTCATGCTCGTCCTCCCGCTTCTCGTTCACGGTCTCGCACCACCTTGACTCGCTCAAACCATGGTACCTGAGCTTAGCCGACACATCGGCTTCCAAAGTAGAACCCACCACCACCCAATACTCTTCTCTAGGCCCCGCACTCATCTCCCCGCTCAACGCCCGGTCCCTCTCTTTCGCATCACCGGCTGCTAGAACGCCACCTGCAGGAAGCATCTACGTGGGTAGCTACACTAAGCCAACGAGGAAGTCCCTGTTCCCCTCGACCCCGTTGCCACAGCGTACTACCGGCGATGAACGTAGCAAAATGTGCCACCCCCGAACCCCACGGCCCTCGTTCCTCCAATCACCGGCCATGTTTTTCCGCAGGGCCGAGTGCCACGTCAGCCGTGGCGACAGGTCGCGGGAGTCGTTTCTACCGTTTCTAAAGTTCTACAGGAGGCCATACGATGAGATGATTTACAGGTCAAAGATGAGGCCCCCACTTGGTGGACTAATCTCCATCGTCTCTCCCCACATCAGACGCCGCCACATGTCCGTATCACAACGGTTCTGATAGAATTCAGTAACCCAAGAAGAGAGAGTACATAGTGGATTAACAATCTGAATGACACTAGTGCTAATAATTGATTAATTATTTCTCAGTTGAAGTTCGAGAGACAAGGAAAAATAAAACAGAGAGAGAGAGAGAGAGAAGAAATTACAGCGACGTGCGAGGTGGGGTGTGAGAAAGTGTGCATTATGTCCAAGTTTGAGGTTTGTGGAGTTTACGAAGTCTACAAGTTTTTAGGGTTTGGTGGGGCGCAAAGCGTCATGCATGGGACAAGATACATACCGTCGTCGAGACGGCGAACATTTTGCTTTTGAAATCATATGGTGGGAAAGAGAAGTACTGTATGCATCATGTACTATGAAATTAAACCAAAGCTAGCGTTGAAAAAAGAAAGCATATCTCTGTTCCGACTCAAATCTGATATTTTATACTCTTATTTTTTTGTCGTTTTGAAAAATGAGAGTTTTTTTTTATTAATATTCTGGAGTTGATAGAATCTTTTGTACCTACGTGGTTGGACTTTATATATAGTAAAAAAAAAAAAAAAAGGAAAAGACCCATGCATTTGAAAACATTGATTTTGTTTAGTTTGGTGATCTCTCATATTTTATAGGTTGGTTTCAACGTTAGCAGAGAGTTGGTAGGAATATGTGTCGGGTTTTGCTGTTGGAGAAGTCAAACTGGTGTTTGAATTGTTTATCCATAGAGGTCCAATGAAAAGAAGAGTGACTGTAGCATTGGGAATTGAAAATCGACAACATTCAGGATGTACATATACGTTTTTGGTTCTGATGATGGCGTTTTCTGTCGTCAATCTTCGGGTGTCGTCCGTCGAGGTATCGAGCCTTTGTTACTCGATTAGCTAGTGACGTTAGACATTTGGGATCTTTCCCTTTGGAGTCTTCTGCTATCTCTTGTTTTTTCTTACGTGATCTATATTAAAAAAATTAATTTTTTAATAATAAAATATATGTAAAAAAAATGTAGATACTTCCGCAATCCATAACTCTATTTAATATTACTTTTTATTTAATTTCTTGCTGGTTGTGACGCTCTCTCTCTGTATTCGGCTGAGTGAGGCTGGAATTTAAGTGGAGTATTGCCTTTCCATTGGGCTTCGGGGCTGATCTACTTGTCGGTGCTGATTAATTTGTATTCTTGGGCCATTAAATCTTTTATGAAGCCTTGTGGGCTCACACAACCAGCCCACATACTATCTTAAGGTCCTGGCAGGCCTGTGGGGCTGCCACGTGTCTGTATCACAAAGTTTCTGATGGAATTTATATTTGTCATTACAATTTCAAGTGGATTATATCGGACTTGCACAAATAATTAAGTGGATTACGTGGATTATTTGAAATCATCTCACTATCCAAATGCAACCAAAATCTTTTTTTCGAACTCTAAGAATTGAACCAAACTTATAACATTACTTAAGGATTGTATTGTATTGTCTTTTGCTTTGAAAGGGTCGGGATGTGATATAGCTAGGAGTGTAATCAATTTGGTCCGGTCTAGTTCAGTACTGTCCGAAATCACGGATCGAAAATTTTAATCCATCCTTTAGCTATCAGTCTAATTTGGTCTAATTCGATCCATATGAGTTAGGATACATTTTTTTAAAAAAAATTGATTTACACACAACATTTTTTACAACACTTTATACAACATTCTTTAATGTGGATTATACAACTAACTCATTAAAAAATTAATTAAAATTATATTTATGATGTTAATAGTTATTAACTTAGTACTTTAGTAGAGTATGTATCTACATATAATAACATATATTATTATATGATTTATCGTATAATATATTAGTTAATCGATAGTATATATTATTTTACATTTTAATTTATATGATCAATGGTGATAGATTAAAAAAAAATTACATAATTAACTTATGCAACTATTATATAAATAATATATTATATATTTAAAAAAATTATATGTAAGTGATTCGGTCTGTTTCAGTCCGGTTTATTTTTCACCCCTAGATTCAGCCGGGACGGGGATTGATGTTTGAATATTGAATGAGTACTAGTAAATGAGCTAGCACGAGTAATAAGAAAATAATAACCCTATCATTTTCCTTGAATATTCGTTTAACGTATGCGCAATCCGTGTCTTGAATAGCAAGAAAAGGGATACAGAAAAGAACAAAGAGTCGTGGAATGAAAGGTACACGTACGTGCCGCTTTCATCACGCACCTTACTCGGAAGACTTTGGCCACCCGTGATGCATGCACTCAACAGCGACTTTGAGTTTGAGCAGCGGCCACCATGTTTCTTCCAGAGCAATCCCGGGCTCGATCTAGCTGATGTCAAGTGGCGTACGGGAGAGAGAATCCCTATTATTTGCAGCAACCGTATGTTGCATGCGTACGGGATGCACTCAACTTGAAGAAAACTGCATCTACACTTTGCCCAACCCCCCAAAGGCCAAATACACCCGCAACCCGGCCGGTCCTCAAAACCCATATATAATAATATTGACAAATTACACCCTATTTTATAATAAATTTAAAGTAAACAAGAAACATGATCAGTTCCATATGCTGTTGTGCATGAGGATATATACCTTTCGTGGTTATAGGTGAGAGAATTACTGAATATATATTTAATCCACGATTCAATCTCAGGCACAAAATAATTTGCTTTTGCAGATAACATTCATGATCGGTCGGTTGGGATTAATTTTTAGTTCGGAATATGCAGTTAAAAGAAAGATGATATAGACATGCAGATAACTATTATACATACAACCTTAATGTTCCTTATATATATATATATTAATATGATGCGGTTTCATATGATACGTTATTATATCTAATTTATAACAAAAGTAATTTTACATGAATTAATCTGATGTACCACGCATGAATTTGTGTGACTAAAACATTTATTTACAATATATTAATTAATAAATCATTGATTTTTTTTATTTGTATTGAAAATTGCGTTCCCATTAATGTTCCTCTATATATTTTAAGTGCAACAATGCCCCTCGTTTCAGCGTTAAAGCAAAAGGCTGGAGACGAAGTCACTGAGTTATTGCTCTCAATGTAAGAAAAGGACAATGCAAGTGGCCGTGCATCTCGTGCTTCCGGAACAAGTCTAAGAAATTAATTAATTGCATGTTGCAACTTTAAAGCTACGGCTGTGCCCTCCTGCCCTTTTACATAAATTAATGTGCAATAATATTGTCAAATTAATGTAAGACTCTGTTTAATTATAAGGTTCACGAGTACGTGTCTTATTACTACAGCTAGGGTTCCCAACAGTGTGTGGTTGATTTTCAAGAGGTTTTATATATAGTGTCAAACCACGTTTGAACAGATCAAACTATACAGTCATGATGTTCTAAAATTATAGCCAGCTTTATAAGGATAAGCTTATATTGTTGCCTTGTTTTCGGTCCTTTGATGATATCTCGGTGCTTTTTATGTGATTTATCTTCTCTCTCTTTTTTTTTCATAATTTTTTTTTCTATATTATAAAATAATCCTCAAATCTCATAATTCAAGAGAATCTCTCTTTCCTCAGTGAATGTTAAATTAAAGTATTGGGCTTACGCATTTTACACTTTCAATTTTATTAATTTGTGCTGTCGGGGATCGAGTTTATAAAACAGTATCGGCCATGAGTATTCCATTTATAGTTCTGGTTTGTCTCCTACAATGTTGTTGCTGCTACGTTTCCGGTCTTTATCACCCCCTAGACCCTCTGAACCCTACTGAAATTGACCAAATAAGGCTCATAATTCAGAAGTCTAACCTAGCCTCTCTCCCTAACCTGACCTTTCACTTTGTTGATCTTGAAGAGCCAGAAAAAGAAGATGTCCTCAGGTGGCTTTCTTCACGCAATGATAGCAAAAAGCCTAATCGTCAAGCCAAGGTGGTGGTTCGAGCCGGGGGTGAGACACGGGAGCTCATTTTGGACCTGACCCTTGCCTCAATCACCTCCGACCAACTCCACACCGGCAATGGCTACCCTCCTCTAACTTTTACTGAGCTTTTCAAAGCTAGCAAACTGCCTCTACAGTCTCCCGAATTCAAGGACTCGATTCTGAGAAGGGGCTTGGATTTGTCTCAAGTTTCTTGCATACCTTTTACAGTTGGTTGGTATGGGGAAGTTGCTACAAGAAGAGCTCTCAAAGTTGCATGCTTTTATCGTGAAGGGTCGGTCAATGTTTTTGCAAGGCCGATCGAGGGGATAACCATGCTTGTTGATGTTGATTCCATGAAGATTACAACGTTCAATGACAGATTCAGAGCACCTGTGCCTAAAGCTGAGGGTACTGATTTTCAGTCATCAAAAGGGAATCCCAATTCAAACACTCGAGACAACATCACAAATGGCCGTACTGGAGGGTTCACCATTGATGACCACGAGGTTAAATGGGGTAAATGGGTTTTCCATGTGGGATTCAATGCTCGAGCAGGAGTTATTATATCAACAGCTTCGATATTCGATGAAAGAAAAAGGGAGTTTCGGCGTGTGCTATACAGAGGACATACATCTGAAACATTTGTACCATATTCTGATCCAACAAGGGAATGGTATTTCAGGACTTTCATGGACATCGGTGAATTCGGGTTCGGTCGATCCGCCGATACCCTGCAGCCATCGATAGATTGCCCGGAGAATGCTGCATATATGGATGGGTATATGGTTGGGGCGGATGGACAGGCACAGAAGGTAACAAGAGCTATTTGCATTTTTGAGAGATATGGTGGTGATGTAGCTTGGAGACATACTGAAATTAATGTTCCAGGCAAAGTGGTAAGGTTGTTAAGCTATGGTTATTGTTCTGGCTTTTGTTTTTTCTCCCCTTCTCTGTAGTTGTTGTTGTGCCAATTAATGTTAGCATTTATAAGGTGGAAAATGGTCTTGATGATCTCGCAGATAAGAAGTGGAGAGCAGAAGATTAGTTTGGTGGTTAGAATGATAGCCACCGTGGGTAATTATGATTATATACTCGATTGGGAATTCAAACAAAGTGGAAGCATCAAAGTTGGGGTAACATTCATACTTTATTACTTTCTCTTCAAAGATTTCTTTCCTCAATTTCACCATTATGGTCTATGGATATGATTACTTCTTCTGAAGAGCAAAGAATAATTCAGATTGACACATTTTTTTTTTAACTGAATTGGATAATTCAATGCAGAGATATAAACAAAACATTAAATGCTTATGTGGAGTCCATTTTATCCATAAATCCTATATGGTAATATTAAGTTGCATATTTGGATAGTGAGATGAGATAAGATTTTAGATAAAGGTTAAAAGTTGAATAAAATGTTATTAAAATGTTATGTTTTAATATTATTATTGTTTTGAGATTTGAAAATTTTGAATTGTTTATTATATTTTATGTGAAAATTTGATAAAATTGTAATAATAAGATGCGATCAGAGATGAAATGAAATATTTTCACTATCCAAACGTAGTAAGATTGTCTATCTGATCTTTTATAATTGAATGATCCAATTCAGTCGGACAATTGAAAAATAATATTTTTATTATCAAAATGAAATTGTTTTCTTCTATTAAAATTACTTGGCATTTTATTGTAGGTGGATCTCACAGGTATTCCGGAGATGAAGGCCACGCCGTACATTAACGTAGAAGAGATGACAGAAAATATGTATGGAACCTTGGTGGCAGAAAACACGGTGGCCGTAAACCACGACCATTTTCTGACATATTATCTCGACCTTGACGTTGACGGTAACGACAACTCCTTCGTCAAAGCCAAGTTACGAACAGCAAGATCATCAGCGTCGCACCCCGACGCAACCTCACCGAGAAAAAGCTACTGGACTGTGGTTAGAGAAATTGCCAAAACGGAAGCCGAGGCTAGGGTCCAACTCGGCTTGGAGCCAGCTGAGCTGGGGGTGGTGAATCCCAATAAGAAAACAAGGATCGGGAACGAGGTGGGCTACTGGTTGATTACCGGACGGCCGGCCAATTCTCTTTTATCCGATGATGATTACCCACAGATCAGAGCGGCTTATACGAAGTATCAAGTGTGGGTGACCGCCTATAACAGGACAGAGAGGTGGGCTGGAGGCTTCTACGCGGATGGCAGCCGAGGAGATGATGGGTTAGCAGTATGGAGCCAGAGGTAAACATTGAGTTCTACTTAATTAATTTAATTTAATGGGGATTTTAAATTCTAAGAAGATAATCAATTGAATGCGTGCATAATGTGCAGGAATAGAGGGATTGAAAACAAAGATATTGTCTTGTGGTACACGGTAGGGTTCCATCACGTTCCAAGCCAAGAAGATTTCCCAGTGATGCCAGCACTTCATAGTGAATTTGAGCTACGACCAGCTAATTATTTCGAAAGCAACCCATTACTTTAACACTACTATATACTACTTGTTCATGCATGCATGCATGCATGCATTCGATGTAATAATGCATGTTAACGTGCTTACATGACCAACCCGGCCATTGTAACTTTTCACTTCATATTACATTACGTACGTACGATTTTAAATTCAGATTCTGTAACTTTCGGTGAATTATTTATTTGTAGATAGCCATTTTTTTCATGTAAAATAATCCTAACGAATGTTGTACTTTGGTTTGGAAAATGATATTTACAAGTATTTTAATCGTTATTCCTTTATAGTGTGGACGAGTATTTATTATTTGGTTACTATTAGAAATACATTTTTTGTACATTTACATTTATGCCCTTTTACATTTACAGTTGCATTTTGTATTAGAAGTACATATAAATAACTCTGTACTTGAACTTTTACACTAATAAAAATACAACAGAAAAGGATTTTATCTTCAATCCCTAGCTCTCTATTTCTCGAAGCTTTTCATCCTTCTGCACTTCCATCTCCATGGCAGAGTTCAACTTTTGTCATGGTATCAGAGAATTATTGCTGCTCTAGAACTTTGTCATGGATACCAGTAATGTTCCTCTTCTTTCTTCCTCTAACACCGCACTTGAAAATCCTTCAATCCCCTATTTCTTACATCATGGTGAAAATCTCGGCATAATGGTTGTTACCGATCGATTAACCGGTGACAATTATCACTCCTGGTCGAGAGCAATGTCCAAAGCCATCAGTGCTAAAAACAGAAGTGGATTCATCAATGGAATCCTCAAGAAGCCGATTACTGAAGCTGATCCTCTTTATTTGTCGTGGATTCGATGTAATGATATAGTTGTCTCGTGGATCCTCAATTCAGTTGTGAAGAACATAGGATCAAGTATTCTCTACATTGATAATGTTGCAGACATGTGGAAGGACTTGCAAGATTGTTTCTCACAAGGTAATTGTCCACGAATTTTTCAATTGAGAAAAGCAATTAGTTCATTAAAGCAAGATCATAAATCTGTGAGTGATTATTAAACAGACTTGAAGTCCTATTGGGATGAATTGGCAAATTATAGACGTAATTTTCCACAGTGTTCTATGGAAACACTAAAATTTTTTGAAGAAATTCAGCAAGAAGAATATGTAATGCAGTTTTTAATGGGGCTGAGTGACTCTTTCAATAGTATATGGAGTCAGATCTTACTGCTTGATCATTTTCCCTCCATAAACAAAGTTATTTCTTTGGTGTTACAAGAAGAGAAACAAAGAGAAGTTATTTTGGATATATCTGTACCTAGCCTTGAATCAATTGCTACCTTGACAGCAAAGCCTGCGAAAACTGGAAATTTTGCTTCAAAGCAAACTAACTTTCGCAAGGATAAACCTGTGTGTAGTCATTGTGGATACACAGGTCATACTTCTAAAAAATGTTAAGTCCAAAAGAGGAAGTACTCATTCAGTCAATCAAACTTCTTCTTCTGTGGGTAAATCAAGTGATGATGCTCCACAGTTTCCTTTGTCTCAAGATCAATACCAGCAGCTACTTGCCATACTCAAACCACAATTCAGTCCACACTCAGTAAATCAAGCCACTTCTGGTATTCTACCGACTCCACAATTGTCCTCTACTCATAACTTTGCAGGTAATCTTGTTTCCTGGATTATTGATACTGGAGCTACAGACTATATGGTCAACTCCATTGCTTATTTTTCCTCCATAACTTCTAAAGTTGCTTCTATTGTTAAACTACCAAATGGCCATTCAGTTCCAGTAACACATACTGGTACTGTTCATTTGCCAGATAATCTTGTTTTACACAATGTCCCTTGTGTTCATTCTTTTTCCTTTAACCTAATTTCTGTTGGCAAATTGACACGTGATCATTCATGTTGTGTTGTTTTTGTTTCCAATTTTTGTTTCATCCAGGACTTGTCTACATGGAAAACGATTGGAATGGGTGAGGAGAAGGCTGGCCTATATCAATTACTGCAAAGACCCTTGGTTGGTTGTTATGTTTCATCTTCCTCAATAAATCAGAATTTTAGTTTGTGGCACTATAGGCTAGATCACATTCCATTTTCCAAGTTAAAATTTCTCAATAATCGTGTATCAAATTTGCATGTACCAAAATTTCCTGATTCCTGTGTTTGTACAATCTGTCCTTTGGCTAAACAGAAATGTTTACCATTTCCTTCTAGTGAATAAGTTTCAGCATTTGCATTTGAGCTCGTTCATTGTGATCTGTGGGGCCTTTCTCAGTTTTTGCTTTAGATGGTTCAAAATATTTTCTTACAATTGTGGATGATTATTCCAAGTCCACTTGAGTATATCTTCTACAAAACAAATCTTAAACCAGACTTTATTTGCAATCTTTCTTCAGATTGGTTGAAACTCAGTTTCATTCTCAAATCAAGAAAATTAGAACTAACAATGGGACTGAATTTCACATGCCAGAATTCTTTTCTTCTCAAGGTCTTATACACCAGAAAAGTTGTGTTGAAAGGCCATAACAAAATGGTGTAGTCGAAAGAAAACACCAATACTTACTCAATGCTGCTCGTTCTCTAAGATTTCAAGCTTCCTTACCACTCAATTTTTGGGGTGATTGTATTCTTGCTGCTACTCATTTAATCAATCTTACACCAACTTCATTTCTCTCCCATAAATCTCCACATGAAGTTTTATACTCAAAATTTCCTTCTTATAATCATTTCAAAGTATTTGGTTGTCTTTGTTTTGCCTCTACTTTGACTCGTGATAGATCTAAATTTGATCCAAGAGCAAGAAAATGCATCTTCATTGGTTATCCTTTTGCTGTCAAAGGATACAAAGTATATGATCTTGAAACACATAAAACTTTTATATCTCGTGATGTTGTGTTTCATGAACATATGTTTCCTTTCTCTTCCCTTTCTTCTTTTACTACACCTTGTAATTCATTTGTTTTTCCAAAATCAACCTCTAATTTTCCAGATTCAGTTTTTTATTCACCTTCAACTTCATAACAATTATCTTCTCAAAATTCTGCAGATTCTTTTCCTCCTCCTCATCCTCCTCCTCCTCCTCCTCCTTCTTCTTCTTCTTCTTCTTCTTCTTCTTCTTCTTCTTCTTCTTCTACTATCTCTCCACAATCTACAGATTCAGCCACTCCTATTCGTCAATCCACAAGGACAAGAAAACCACCAAGCTACTTACAGGATTATCATTGTCAGCTGGCTTCTCATTCCCCATCTCAATCTGCTTCCTTGACAGAAAAGTCTTCAGGTATCAACTTCCCACTTTCTGATGTCATTTCTTATCATCACCTCTCTAATTCCCACAAACACTTTGCTTTAACCATTTCATCTATTTCTGAACCTCAAACCTTTTCTCAAGCCATACAAATTCCTGAGTGGCAAGCAGCAATGAATGCTGAAATCAAAGCCCTTGAGGCAAATCAAACATGGACTCTCACTACGTTACCTGTAGGAAAGAAACCAATAGGATGTAAGTGGGTTTACAGAGTTAAGTACAAAGCTGATGGTACCATTGAAAGGTACAAAACTCGTTTGGTTGCTAAGGGGTACAACCAAATTGAGGGTCTTGACTTTCAGGAGACTTTTTCTCTAGTTGCTAAGATGACCATAGTGAGATGTTTGCTAGCCATAGCAGCTGCCAAAAATTGACATTTACATCAATTAGATGTAAATAATGATTTCCTACATGGAGATTTAGATGAGGAAGTTTACATGGTCATTCCACTTGGTTATGCACAACAGGGGGACTCTAGAGTATGTAAATTACAAAAGTCTCGTTATGGGCTGCGACAAGCTTCTAGACAATGGTTTTCAAAACTGTCTACTACCATTATTGCTTATGGTTTTCAGCAAGCTCAATCAGATCATTCTTTGTTTGTCAAATTAGAAAATGGTTCCTTCATTGTATTGCTAGTTTACGTCGATGATATAATTCTGGCTAGCAATGATTTGAATTTAATTTCTGAACTGAAAACATTTCTAGACAACAAATTCAGAATTAAAGATTTGGGAAATTTGAAGTATTTTCTTTGGTTGGAAGTTGCTAGATCTTCCAAAGGCATTACATTGTGCCAAAGAAAATATGTTTTGGATATATTGCAAGATTCAGGTTTCTTGGCTGTCAAATCAGTAGCATTTCCTATGGAACAAAATGTAAAGTTCTCTAAGTTAGATGGTGATCTTTTAGAGGATCCTTTTACCTATAGAAGATTGATTGGAAGACTTGTTTACCTTACTATATCACATCCAAATATTTCTTACTTTGTGCAAGTTTTAAGTCAATATATGGACAAACCAAGGCAGTCACATTTAGATGCAGTACACAGAGTACTTAGGTACTTGAAAGGGACACCTAGACAGAGCCTTTTTCTTTCTTACTAGTTCTGATTTTCATCTCAAGGCTTTTTGTGATTCAAATTGGGCTGGGTGTGTGGATACGAGAAGATCAATTACGGGTTTTTGTGTCTTCCTAGGAGATTCTTTAATTTCTTGGAAGTCCAAGAAGCAACAAATTGTCTCAAAATCCTCAACTGAAGCAGAATATAGGGCTATGGCCTCTACTACTTGTGAGCTCTCTTGGTTGATCTCTTTATTGAAGGATTTTCAGATTCAGCATTCAAAGCCAACACTAGTTTTTTGTGATAACAAAGCAACTCTTCATATTGCTGCAAACCCTGTGTTCCATGAAAGAACAAAGCACATCGAAATAGATTGCCATATTGTGAGGGAAAAGTTGCAAGCTAATATAATCAAGACACTTCATGTTGCTTCTCATTCTCAACTCAGTGATATCTTCACCAAAGCACTTGGATCTCATCAGTTTTCTTTGCTCAGCAAGATGGGTGTACTGAATATATATACTCCATCTTGAGGGGGATTATTAGAAATACATTTTTTGTACATTTATGTTTATGCCCTTTTACATTTACAGTTGCATTTTGTTTTAGGAAGTACATATAAATAACTATGTACTTGAACTTTTACACAATAATAAAAATACAACAGAAAAGGATTTTATCTTCAATCCCTAGCTCTTTATTTCTAGAAGCTTTTCATCCTTCTGCACTTCCATCTCCATGGCAGAGTTCAACTTTTGTCACTAATTATCGGATAATCATTTAATTGCATGTCAAGAATGATTACGAAAGAGTGATTGTTAAAAGACTTTGAAATATATATCGTTTTGCTTCGTAATTTTGTCATGAATAATATATATATATATATATATATATGACATCCTCATATATATATATATATATATCTCAGATGACTATATATAGTAATTAAGATTCAATTGGGATCCAATTAACATCACTGTACAAGAACCAATTATTCCTGGCAACGCCCCCTGCTGATCATTTTGCTAATTATTACGATAAAACCGACAAGGATTGATAAGGCAGGTGCAATACCAGCTGGAAGCTCACGGGATTCAAAGAATAATTTAGAGGAATAATCTAGAAGCTTACAGTTATAACAGAATGTATGCGCTGGCAATAAAGTTGTGAAAGTCTGGAATGGGTGAAATGCCTATATATACTGTAGTCATTTGTACATGGACTCATATAGAAATATACAGAGGTCTTTTATGTGCATTGTTTCTTTCTTACATTAATTCAAATATCTGGTGCTCTACATCTTTTTACTCTTCATTATGGTATCAAGAGCGTAGAAGGACTCAAGTTCAACAAAAAAAAAAAAAAAAAAATTTCTCGTTCCAGTTTATACCTGTGTCTTCCATGGCTACTTCCAAAGCAGCCCTGCCCCTCAAAACTACTTTAATCCACTCCGCTTCTCAATATATCACAGTCAAACTCACTATTGACAATTTCTTACTTTGGAAAGCACAAATCGTGCCATTTTTAAAAGGTCATCATCTTCTTGGTTTCGTTGATGGGTCTTCCCCCACTCCACCTCCCCGTCTAGATGACAAACCCAACCCAGCATATACTAAATGGCTTCAGCAAGATCAACTATTACTCTCAACGATAAACTCCTCTCTTTCCGAAAATGTTCTTGCTCAAGTTCTTGATTACATGACTTCATGTGCTGTCTGGAAAACACTGCAAGAGTTATTTTCTGCAAGATCAAATGCTCACGTTGTACATACTCAATACCAGTTAGCTACCCTTAAAAAGGGATCTGAATCTGTATCTGAGTATTTCAACAAAGCACAATCTCTGGCTTCGTCACTTGGGGCTGCTGGGCACCCTCTCTCTGAGTCTCAATTTTCGGTATACTTACTTGCTAGTCTGGGTACCGAATATGAGTCACGCGTCACTTCCATTACAACTCGTCCAGATCCCATCTCCAATCATCAGCTATATAGCTACCTATTGAATCATGAGTCTCGACTCAATCACCAAACTCAGTCCTTACTATCTGGAACCAATCTCTCTGTCCATGCCACTACTGTTCGTCCACCCACTACAAATGTTCCTCATGGTCGTGCCCCATTTTTTTCTCGAGGAGGACGTCGTGGTCGCGCTGGTTGGAGAGGTAATTTCTCTGGACCTCGAGGCCAGAACCTCACGACTTACTCCTCACGTCCTGTTTGTCAGGTTTGCAACAAACCGGCCACCTAGCTGTCAGCTGTTATTTTCGATTTGATCAATCTTATCAGGCACCACCTCCTCCCACTCTCACTGCAAATGTTACTTCATTATCACCCACCTCTCCTCCTCTCCATACCTGGTTCCCCGACACAGCTGCGACTCACCATTTTACTCCAGATGTTCAGAATCTCAACATGGGCTCCATGCCGTACCAAGGCCCCGATCAAGTCAGTATAGGCGATGGCTCATCCTTGCCAATCCAGAATATTGGTTCAGCTCAAATGGCATCCTCCTCTGGCAATTTCTCCTTAAATAACCTTCTTCATGTTCCTTCTTTATCTCGAAATTTACTTTCAGTTCGTAAATTTTGTCAAGATAATCATGTATTTTTTGAGTTTCATTCTAATTTTTTTCTTGTGAAGGATTTACGCTCCCGGGAGACTTTGCTTCAGGGCCTCGTTAAAGACAATATGTATGCCTTGCCGACCATCTTGGCACCTCCATCCATCGTCTCTCCTCAAGCTTTGATTGGAACTCACACCACTCCCCAGCTTTGGCACTCACGGTTGGGGCATCCTTCATTTCGCACCACAAATTTGATCCTTCGTCGTTTTCAGCTCCCTCTCAACTCTACTGTTGCCTTACTACCTTGCTCAGCTTGTGCTCATGCCAAAGCCCATGCACTTCCGCACCCACCATCACCATCTCGTTCCACACATTATTTTCAACTTTTATTTTTGGATGTATGGGGTCCAGCCCCACTACTTTCTTCAGATAGTTCTCGCTTTTATTTGTCTATTGTAAATGACTACTCTAAGTTTCTATGGTTATTTCCCATGCAGTTGAAATCAAATGTTACATCTCTTATGGTTGCATTTATTTGGTTTGTGAGTAACACTTTTTCAACCAATATAATTTATGTCCAATCCGATTGGGGAGGAGAATTTCGTCCCCTACAATCGATTTTTAAATCCTATGGGATCTCACATCGTATCACATGCCCATACTCCCATCAACAAAATGGGAGTATTGAACGTCGTCATCAACATATCGTTGAGACGGGTCTCTCTCTTTTGTCTCATGCCTCCGTTCCACAAAAATATTGGGCCGAGGCTTTTCAAGTTGCTACCTACCTCATAAATCGTCTACCCACACCCATACTAAATGATAAATCGCCCCTTGAAGTTTTAATGGGCCAAACCCCAGATTATCATTTTCTTAGAGTGTTTGGGTCTTTATGCTGGCCCAACTTGCGACCTTTCAACAAACACAAATTGGACTACAGATCACTGCCATGTGTGTTTATGGGCTATAGCCCGAATCATAAGGGCTATCTATGTTTGCACATTGCTTCAGGCCGCACATATGTATCTAGAGATGTAATATTTGATGAAATTGTTTTTCCGTTTGCACCTCAACTTGCGTCCACTCTTCAGTCCAACAACTCACATCTTAATTCCTCTTTGTCTAAGCCTTTTACACCTTTAAATTTTCATTCGGTAGGCCCAATACTCACCCATCCTTCATCTGAGTCCCAATCACCTTCAGAGTCCATCACTCACTCACCAACTTCCACTCATTTTCATGATGGCCCACACTCTCCTTCGTTTCCCATTCAACCCGATTCCACATCTAGGGATTCATCATCTTCCTCAAGTCTCGCCGCTTCCTCTCTTCCCAACACATCCACTTCTAATCCAGGTCCTGTTGAGTCTGCACCTTTCTCCATCCCGCAGCCAACATGTCATTCCATGGTTACACAAGCGCAATCCAACATTCACTGTCTGAAACGTAGAAATGATGGTACCATCTCTTGGCCATCTTCTAAACCTTCTACCTCTCTCACAGAAAATACTTTTGTACTTTCCATTCCCGAGGAGCCTCGCTCATATTCTGAAGCTTCTAAATATCGTGATTGGGGTCTGGCCATGAACACTGAAATAAATGCTCTCCTCCGAAACCATACTTGGGATCTGGTTCCACCCTCTGCATCTTACAATCTCCTTGGATCCAAATGGATCCTCAAGACCAAACGGCGTGCCGATGGCTCTCTTGAGCGTCGCAAGGCACGCCTTGTGGCTCAAGGATTTCATCAACAACCCGGACTGGATTACACTGAGACTTTCAGTCCAGTGGTTAAACCAGTAACCATTCGCACCATTCTTTCTCTTGCAGTCTCATGTAACTGGCCACTCCATCAGCTTGACATACAGAATGCCTTTCTCCACGGGGATCTCGAGGACGAAGTCTACATGAAATAGCCTCTCAGGTTCGTAAATGCAGATCTGCCCAATCATGTCTGTAAGTTAAAAAAATACATTTATGGTTTAAAACAAGCCCCTAGGGCCTGGTTTGCCAAGTTGAGTGATCAGTTAATTTCTTTTGGTTTCAAGTGCTCTGTTTCTGACTCATCTCTATTTATTCTTCGTACTGCATCTACTAGTTTGTTTATACTTGTGTATGTAGACGATATAATAGTAACTGGGTCGGATTCAAAAATTATTTCTGAGTTTATCAAGTCTCTGAGCACTCAGTTTCTAGTCAAGGATCTAGGCCACTTACATTTTTTCTTAGGGATTCAACTTACTCGTACTACTTCTGGCCTTTTCCTATCTCAGTCTAAATATGTCTCTGACTTGTTACATCGCACAAATATGCATAATGCCAAGTCTGTCTCAACTCCCATGTCCACGTCTGAAAAATTGACTGCACTCGATGGTTGTTCCTTTGATGATCCTCAGTGGTATAGGAGTGTTGTCGATAGTCTCCAATACTTAGCATTCACTAGGCTTGATATCTCCTTTGCTGTTAATCGCGTCTGTCAGTATATGCACAATCCTCGTATCCCTCATTGGCAGGCCGTTAAGCGGATCCTACAGTATCTTAATCACACTAAACATCTTGGTTTATATCTATCTTCTAAATCTTCCTTTAATTTAACTGCCTATGCTGATGCTGACTGGGTTGGAAGTCCAGATGATCGTAAATCTACAGGTGGCTACTGTGTTTATTTTGGCTCTCACTTAATCTCTTGGGATTCTAAAAAGCAACCCACTGTTGCTCGGTCTTCTACGGAAGCCGAATATAAATCTGTTGCTAACACCACTTGTGAGCTACTATGGTTGCAGTATTTATTTATTGAATTGGGTGTCACTCTTACTTCCCCACCTACATTATGGTGCGACAATATTGGTGCAACTTATTCGTCTCAGAATCCTGTTCTTCATGCACGGACGAAACACGTGGAGCTTGACTACCACTTTGTAAGGGAACGTGCAAAATCACTGAAAGTTTCCTTTATCTCAAGCAAGGACCAACTTTCTGATATCATGACCAAGCCTTTGTCATCAGTCAGATTTATCACTCTCCGATCCAACCTTACTGTCACTGCAGTGCCGTTTGTATCGCGGGGGGATGATAAGGCAGGTGCAATACCAGCTGGAGGCTCACAAGACTCAAAGAATAATTCAGAGGAATAATCTAGAAGCTTACGGTTATAACAGAATGTATGCGCTGGCAATAAAGTTGTGAAAGTCTGGAATGGGTGAAATGCCTATATATACTGTAGTCATTTGTACATGGACTCATATAGAAATATACAGAGGTCTTTTATGTGCATTGTTTCTTTCTTACATTAATTCAAATATCTGATGCTCTACATCTTTTTATTCTTCATGAAGGATTATATATAAATCCGGTAGAAGACGAAATTTTACAACACGTTCCCGGTGGATCATGGTGGTTGATCTTATAATAATTCTAACACAATGAAGTACAGTCACAGGTGAGTAGTTCATGTAGTAGTAGTAGTAGTGCAGTTAGACCAGTCCACATGCTTGGGAGGTTTTGTTTTAAGGACGGGATTGCTCTCAAAGAAATTGGTCGGCCGGAGCTCAAACCCACCACTCAAGGTTGGCATCACCGGGAAATCTTCCTGGCAAGGGACATGATGAAATCCAATTGTGTGCCACAATACTATATCCTTGTTTTCAATGTCCCTATTCCTGCACAGACGCAAACACACGTACAAACAAATCAAACTCAATCATCAACAATTAAATTAATATCATCATTTCATATATATGTTCTTTTTCCTAGTTCAGTTTATCATGTGTGGTACCTGAGGCTCCAAGTTGCCAAGGTATCATCTCCATGGCTTTGATCAACATATAATCCTCCAGCCCATTTCTCTGACTTGTTATACGGTGTGACCCACACATCATTATTGGTGAAGGCTCCCCTAATTTGTGGGTAATCATCATATGACAAAATGGGATGTGCTGCTGACCCTGGAATCAAACGATAACCGACGTTGTTCCCAAGTTTGGTTTTCTTGTTCGTATTCACCACTGCTAACTCAGACTGCATCAAGCCCAGCTGAACTCGTGCATCAGATTCAGTTTTAGCCGTCTCACTCACAGTTGTCCAGTAACTTTTCCTTGGTGAGCTGTGGCCATCTGTTACCTGGATCTTCTCCAACTTGTTCTTGATAAAGGAGTTGGGTTCGCCATCCACGTCGAGGTCAAGATAGTACGTCAAAAAGTGGTCGTGGTACACACCAATTGTGTTATCTGCTAACAGGGTGCCATAGACATCCTCCCTTATCTGATCTTTGTGAGTGTATGTCACACCCTTCACTTCTAGCACTCCCGTTAGCCCTACCTATATATCATTCAGATAAGAGAAAGCTTTACATCACCAATTAATTAATTTTGTACACCCACGCTGCATATTATCTAATATATACCGCTCTTTGTAATATGATCATCAAACTATTCAAATTGACATTTTCTTCTCTATTTTGAAATATGCAATCGATTCCCATTTTGGTTGTAGATAGAGGTAAAATAGGCAATATGCCACGATTTTAAAAGTTAGTAATAATGTTACACATACAGACATACTAATACTAGAGTCACTACATACATGTTTCCTGATCATATAACTTAGCATCAAACTTCATAAATGACAAAAAAGATGGATGATTCCGTACCCCAAATTTAATGGAACCACTGGGCTTGAGTTCCCAATCAAGAATGTAGTCATAGTTGCCAACTGTTGCGACCATCCTCACTACAAGGCTCACCTCAGGCCTGACCTCCCTTATCTGCTTAATTCACCATAAAATTGTCATCGATCTGTACTTGCCATGTCCAAATTAACCAATAGTAATTAACTCGAGTGAAATATAACAATAATAATATGACTTACAACTTCATTTGGAATCCCCAACTCAGTGTGACGCCACATAATATTCCCCGCATAGCGCTCGAATATGCAAAAAGCATTGGATATTTTCACGGGCAAACCATCTTCTCCGGCAAAATATGCGTCCAAGAACACTGCATTAGAAGGGCAATCGGCGAAGGGCTCGAGTGACACCGCAGATTGACCGAACCCGAATTCACCGCTATCAAAGAATGTTTTGTAGTACCACTCCTCGGTTGGGTCCATGTAAGGCACGAACAACTCCGATATGAATCCTCTGTATAGGACTCGGCGATATGTCTGCTTCTCCAGGTCATATATTGATGCTGCAGATATTATTGGACCGGCTCGAACGTCATATCCTACGTGAAAGACCCAATTGGCCCAACTGATCAGCAAACCACCAAAAATAAATGTTAGTTTGTCAGTATTTTCCAAGTTCACTATACTAGCATTTAAGCCCAAGCCTTGACCACACAATAAGAAATAGGCCTGGGCCTGTCATGCATCGTAAATGTCTTTTGTGGGTTACAAAACTACTAAAATGAGTAGTCTTTGGAGGGTCATTTGGGGACATTGACATTTTCACGACATCCTTGGGCTCTGATCTTTAATTTAGTCCATGCCCATCACAAAAGCTTTGATCCGGCCTCTCCTAGCCAGCCTATATACATCAGGCCTTAGATATAAGCCTAAACCTGGCTGAAGGGAGATGGTTCTGACAATGGTTTTTTTTTTTAATAAAAAATGATTTTTGCAAGTTCAATTGTACAAACTTTCCTGTTTTCAGAGAGAAAAAAAAAATTACGTTTTTATAATGGGTTTCACTTTTCTTTTCTTTTCTTTTTAAATACTTTGAGCTGTAGTTATAGCTAGAATTATAACTAGTCTGTTTTGGAAGGCTATGACCGGCCTACCTCCGCTTGTTTTTATTTAGAGGGAAAATAAATATAGATAGAAGTTATTATTAAGAATATTTATTTTGTACATATGATATGGTATTATCTAGACCATACATCTCTCCAAGTGAGTGTTGGGAACAATCAACTAGAAGCAGTCACGCAGTGAGTGTAAAGTGTGCACTGTTACAGACTTACAGTGATTTCTCTCTAGCATTACTCTTTTCTTTTTACATTTTTTAAACATCTTTAAATATTTTTAAAAATAAAAAAAATACATCAATACACTAAAAGTTATTTACTTAATCATTAAGTAAAACAAAAAATTTTAAAAAAATTAAATACATGAGCGGTCAAAATGAAGGATAAATTAATTGGGCAGTATACTAGCATGAGTAATACTACATACAGTTGTGGAGTGTGCAAGCGTCATGCAGTCACTTTGAAAAAAAGTGAGGTCTATTATTAAAAAATTATTTCTTTTTATATAAATTTCATATTTATTATTTTTTTTAAAATGATTGTATGGTGCTTGTGCATTCACAGTTATAACTATCATTTATTTACTACAGTTTTTTATATACAGGTAACTTCGTTGACGCTGCTAATGTGGCTTATTTTATTTTATTAAAAAAAAGGAGACGAAGAGGATCTTGACATTTTGCACGTGATCCCACAAGCACGTCGTCTCCATTGCTATATGCGTATAAGAGAAAATATACTTACAATCGTGAATTGTGTAACCGTCGCGTAATCGCTTTGAAAAAAATGAATAAAACATGGGACCTACATAAAAGAAATTAATTTTTTAAATAGTGGACCCACTTTTTTTCAAAGCGATTATGCAGTGATTACGCACTTCACGATTGTATGTAGAATTACTAATGTGTATAATTGAAGTAGGTGAAAGGATAAGAAATGACCCGATGGACGACTCATGGAATCAAGGTGAACAGCAGTACTGCGGGCCACCCTGAACAATTCTATTAGAAAACTAGTCAATTCACTTGTCCAATTTCCATGCATGAACCTAAATTTGGAAGAACCTGGGAATAATCAACCATGACTCCTACACTTCCACGCGCAGCAAAAGAAAAACGAGAGAGAGAGAGAGAGAGGATGGCTTAAACCAATCGCGCATAGCAAAGTCAAAGCTTAAATTAGCCAGCCTTGACGATGTGATTAATTTAGTTAGGGGTCAAAAAAAAAATAGATAAATTGGATCGATTTGGTAGATTTGGTCCAGTATTATATTTGGTTCGGTCCGATATCAGTTTTATTTTTCTTAAAATCGATCAAAATCAGTCTAATTCTAATTTTTCTTTTTCAAATATTAGACCGGACCGAACTGGTTCATATATATATATTTTAATTTCTTATATTGTATAAAATATTTTTTATATTATATATAATTTTTATATAAAATAATTTTGTATTATATGATAAATTACTAATTAATTTAATATTAAATTTTAAAATCTTATATTATAAATAACTATATATTATTACTAGCTATAGCCTATTGTATTAATAGTTATATTTATTAATACTATATCATTATATATTATAATATACTATAATATATCACTATATATAGTCTATAATACAATTATAATGTATATTATAATATATTACAATATATTATCATTATACTATAATATACTATATAATATATCGAAAAAATCGGATCGGATCAAACCTGATTGAAACCGATAAAACTAAAAGTATCAGTTTAAAAGTATAACCAATGCGGTATCGATTTGAAAATCTTAAAACTGATATATACCAATTCGATTTTAAAATAACTAAAAAAAGGGACCAACCGGACCGGTTATGATTATATATTATACAAACAAAAATGGCGTTGGATGAGTAAAGAAATAAGAGAGAAGAACACCGACCTGACAGTGTGACCATCCATCTTAAACCCTGGTCCATCCGGTTGCAGGAAGGCTGCACCATTCAAGTGAGGACCGAACGGTGGCTTCATCTTGGATGCCCGGTACTCTGTTCCTTCAGCTTTTGGCACCGGAACCCTAAACCTATCATAGTATTCAACAATCTTCATCTCGTCTAGATCAACCACTAACGTTATTCCCTCCACTGGTCTCACGTACAGATTAACCGTTCCATGATCTGTATAGAAACACAGTAGCTTCAAAACCCTCGCACTGATCTTTACCTCTCCGAACCATCCGACCGTAAAAGTGGAGCAAACCACGTCGGATAAGTTCAGACCCCTCTTCTTAACCGATTCGATGAATGGCTCGTATGTTTGGGGCAGTGTGATTGCAGCAGATTGTTCGTCAAAGGTAAGCAAAGGGTAGCCATGTCCGTCGTAAACATCATCGGAGACTATCGAACGTGTCGACAAATCCACAACGATCTCGTGGGATTTTTTTGCGAGGCGTGTGATGACGAAGGCGCGCCGAGGTGGGGGTTTGGAGGCTGGGTTCGATAGCCATGCAAGGACTCTGGGTTTGTCTGGCTCGTCCAAACCTACGTATTGGAAGGTTAGGTTGTGGATCGAGCTAGGGTACGATTTCTGCACTATGGTGCGGAGCAGGGTGAACTCAGATCGAGTTAGAGGGTCTAGGGGGTGGTGCTGGTGGCTTGAGACTAGAGAGGTGTAGAGGGACAGGAGCACCATGAATAGCATTATTTTCAACGTTGAAGACATTGTCTAGATCGGAGAAATTAATGAAGCCTAACTGGCTGCTTGCTTTTAACAACAAATATATAAGCATTGTGGCATGCTCGAATATTAATTATTGGTTAGACCTTTCAACGGTCATGTTTTTATAACTAAAGATTTTTCAAATCAGCCACTATTCGTTAAACTACTCTATACCTTACATCTTATAAAAAACACTCTCACATCCTAAAAGCAAAACAAAAAAATTATAAGTTTGAAGTTTGAAAATGAATAATTAATACTAATGCATATAATTCTTCTTTTATAATTCGTTTTAACAACTCAAGTTGGAATTAACTCTGTCTGTTTTATTATAAATTATGGCAAGTTTGATTAATTACTTCTCTAATCATGCGTCAATAAATACACCAAAGACCATAATTAATTAATACCCTTGATTGCAATTAAATATGCAGATACCATTATCTCAAACTTAATTTATAGAGTAATGTTATATACAATTATAAAGTGTGCAAATATTATACAGTCGCTTTGAAAAAGAGTGGAGTCCACTATTAAAAATTTAGTTTTTTTTTTCCTGTGAGTTCCATATTTATTCACTTTTTTCAAAGTGATTGCGCTATTGTTTTAAATAACGTACCGTACTAGCCGGTACGGCCGTTATACAGGGTCGGCTCAATAGATTTTAAAGCCTAAGGCGATAAGTTAAAACGAGACCTTTTTCTTATATCAAATTAACTAAGTTATATCTAAATTTATTTTTATTTAAAAATTATTCTTCTTGTTTTTTGAGATGCAAAATTACTAATTAAATTTTTATATTCAAGTTCTTCTAATATCTCATTCTCAATTGTTAATATGGTTAGTCCATTTAATCTTGCCTGCGACATTGTCAATTTTAATTTTGAAAATTTTATTTCTGCAGAAGCAACAATAATAGATATTGTCAATAAAATTCTGTAAGCGATACATGTATTTGTAAAAGAATCAAGTCTTTTTATATAATTTAATATATCAATAGGAGTGCTTTCTACTATTGGTAAAATTTCTTTTAAAACTTTTAGTTCAGAAAATAAATCTAAACCATCAATATCATATTTCAAAAAGCTTTCAAAACTAAGACAATTTTTTTGCAAACTACCATCGTCAAGTGATTTCAGTTTCTTGATATTAAATAGAAAACCAAAAATATTTTCATATATTTGAAATTGTTCAAACCTGTTTTGAATTTAAGAAATTGCTTGATCTACAATAAATAAGAAATAATTAATTCTAAAATATTCTTCAACAGATTGTGTTGTCTCTTCATTGACATTTTCATCAAACTATTTTTTTTTCTATGAATTATTCGTTTTGCTCTAAATGCAGGTTCTATTTCTATACTAATTGCAATCTCTTTCGATGAAATCAAAGCAGATTTAAATCTATTTTCTCTATAATCTTGAAAAAAGAAATAAGACATTTTAACTGATCAATGGCAACATCTATATGCATATCTTTGGATTGTAGACTTTTACTTACAGTATTGACCTCAAATAATATATCATACCATATGGTCATGCCTAATATGAATTCAAAGTTCTCAATTTCATATGCTACTAAACAATTAGTTTCACTTTTTGTTTTAAGATCTTCAGTTATTTTTGCTAGTTGCAATGAAGCTTCTCTTATTTGTAGAGTTTGGAATTTTATTGCTTTGATACTTTCAATTCGACTTTCCCAACGTGTTTGTGAGAGTGGCTTAAGAGTTAAAATTGACACATTATCTTATAAAAATTTTCATCGCTTTGTTGATGAAGAAAACAAAAAATAAATACGTTGGACTATTCCGATATAGCTTTAGAACAAGAATTAGTAATGTCACATATAACAAGATAAGATTATGACAACCACATGGTGTGTAAAATGCTTTGGGATTTATATCAAGGAATCTTTTTTGCACCCATTGCTCTTTTCCTTTCATATTAGACTCATTATCATAACATTGACCTCAAACTTTATTAATATCAAGTTCAAGACTTTTTATTGCATCTAATAATTCATTGAGAATACATTTTCCACTTGTATCATCTACTTTAATAAATTCTAAAAAATGTTCATCTATTTTTATTGGGCTTGTTGAAATATTAACACATCTTAGTATGAGAGATATTTGTTCTTGATGACTTGCATCTGGGGTACAATCAAGTATAATCGAAATATATTTTGCTTCCTTAATTGTTTTAGTAATATAGTTTTTAATTTCAGTTGCTAGCAAGTGTATTAATTCATTTCTTATATTATGCCCAAGATAAAGATTATCACCATCTTGAATACGTCGAATGTGTTCTTGCATTACTGGATCAAACTCAGAAATCATTTCAATTAGGCTTAAAAAATTTCCATTATTTTCTTGGTAGATCTTTTCATTTTGTCCTCGAAATGGTAAATTATTCTTACCAAGAGTTTTTACTACAGCAACAATTTTCAATAACACTTTTTTCCAATGATCTTTTTCTTTATTAATTTGTTCTTGGACTTTTTTGTCAATTATTTTATTTCTTAACAATCTCATTTCTAAATCAAGCCAAGCAGTAATGTTAGTAATATGCTCATTAGTTTTTTCATGACTTTTAAGCTTAGCACTAAGATTTTTTCAATCATCGGTTCCTTCAGTAGCTAGTTGGCTTATACTAAGTTTTGAATTAAATAACTTGCAACAAAAGCAGAATACTCTATTCAAGTCTTTTGAATACACTAGCCATTTTCTATCATGTTTCTCCTCATTTGATAAGTTTCGTATATAATATGTAGTGGAAAAATGTCAAGAGTTCTCATCCTTAGAAAAGTTTATATCGCTATATCTAATTGGACCATTTTCTACTAATAAATCTCTTAATTTTGTATCAACATATTTCCATTGAGTTGGGTCATAAATATTTGAAGGAATAGAATCAGATATGTCCTCAGTATTTTTATTTTCTTCTGTACTTTTCCCAAATTCTCCAGCAATAATTGTAGCAGTACATGCTTGAGCACTATCCTCATATCCCTTTTGTTGGGTTTGTTATGTTGTTTCATTATCTTCATATCCCTTTTATTGTATTTCTTGATTTATTTTGTTATCTTGTGGTCCTATTTGGTGTGTTTCTTAATCATCTACAAATGTTTCACCTAAATTTTCTACTATATTTTGTTTATTGGTAGTAACAAATTTATTTAAAGATCTTTTTTGGGATTCAATCTATTTTTTTTTTTTTTTTTAAAGTTTCTCATATCCAGATGCATATTTTCTAGTAGGAAAGAACAATATCCACTATATAAAATCTTACTATAGTTATGAATATTCTAGAAAAAATAAATATTAATATAAAACAATAGAACCTGATTTAACAAACGATATCCACTTTCATATAACAAATAACCTTCATGATTACATAAAATTGTTAATCTGCACAATAAAATAAAATATCTTAATGTTAATATCCAAAATTAAGAAATAAATTCTAGACTAGAAAAAATAAAAGAGAAAGAATAAAAGTTTGAAAAATAGTTCAACAGGTGTCATGGCCCATGGCCCATGCCAATTGTGAAAGCATCGATTAAGTCTTGAAGAATAAAGAAAAAAAAAACCAAGGGACATGGATGTTCTGGAAAAGTCTGCCAAGCAGTAATGTTCACGTGGCTCTTTTATTGCCACAAACCTTCACAGTTCACCGTATATATATAAAACAAAAACTTCACTTTATATACAAACGGCAGCTCATGCCTCAAATTAATCAACGATTCGGCTTTACTTATCTTCCAAAACACAGGCTACACAGTAGAGCTGCTAAACGTTTGACGGTGCGATTGGAGACAATGGAGAGGCTGCCAATGCATACGAGCAAGAAGGATGCAAGAGAGAGATTAGAGAATGGAGAGTGGAGTACAAAAGTTATGAAATAAGATTTGTTGATTTTAGGTATAAAAGTAGAGTTTTTGAGATGTTCCATTGGATTTTTTTGGATTTTGTAGAGGTAGATTGGAACCATTAAATTACAGTCATTATTGTGAGTTTTGGTTTTCCTAAGGAAAATTGCAGAGTCTGTAATTAAATAAAAATTTATATTTTCTTTTTATAATTGTTAGCATTTTTTTTTACCGTCGACTTGTTTATTTTAGACATGAGTTTTTAATTTCTTTGTTTAGTATAGATAATTTAATTTTTTTTACTTAATTATTTGTTTAGTATTTTCTGAGGCATTCTTCTACTGGAGGGCCTTAGGCAACCGCCTAACTCGCCTTATGGGAGAGCCGGCCCTGCCGGTATATGCCATATCGGCCACTAGTCTGGTACAAGTTTTACATATATTAATACCGACCCAAATACTGGCCGGCCTGTATTTCGGCCCGTACCGGCCGATATTTTGGCCTTTAATTTTTTCTTCTTTTTTTTATTTTTTCAAACTACAAGTTCATTTTTTGACCCACAATTCAGACTAAACTATTTATAATTTATATATATGTATTTATATATAATTTATTCATATATAGACTATTATTTTGGAATATAATTTATATATTTATATATATAATTTATTTATATATCGACTATCCCAAAATGGTACACGAAACGGTACCGATATCGAAATATTTCGTTCTAGTGTCTTGACCGGTACGGTATTCAAAACTTTGGATTGCGCGTCCCTTACAAACTAACGACTGTAACAATTATTTCTCTAATTTGTATATTTCCGATTTTTAAAAAATATTTTCACTATCCTCCAATATTGACATATATATTTTCCTAATAAACCCAATTAAATGAATATTGATTACTGCCACATGACTAGTCATACTTCGATAGGGACCCTGCAGTCTGCTGCCATTCTTGAATCTGCATGCGATCAACGCCGACCAGTGGAATTGGAACGGCAGTCAGATCAACAGGGCATGGCCGATTAATCAACGAGAAATGAATTCGGGATCCAAAAAAGTCCCGAATGGAATTTTTTTTTTGTTTTATTGAATGATTAAAAAAATATTTTTTAATGATGTTATAAATTTTTTATTTTTTAAAAAAATATTTATAATGATTAAAAAAATACATGAAATAAAAGAAATAAAAAAATAAATAAAAAAAAATTTACCTATTTGGGACATTTTCGGGCTACATATCTCGGGAGATGTAGCACTGCTCTTAATCAACCCATCCAGCTAGACAACCAACTTAAATTGATCTCCTATTAATTTTTTTTAACATTTTTTCAAGGTGGAATACATTTTTTGTATGAAGACTTGCGCGAAACTTTTCTATTTGAGATTTATACAAATCATTCCTAATCTTTATTATATTTGTAATTTTAACTTTGAATTATTTCCACAATATTGATCAATACATGAATATCAAGAACAAATTAGTATGCTATATAATATACATATTCATATACATAAATTTTATAACAAAATTTATGGCACAAGATAGAAGGTAGAGCGATATTTGCTCTTGATAGTTTGAGATGGTTTTAGGAGGCAGATGCTTATAAGGCTCTTTCTTCCTGGTAATGAAACTTCTGCCTAAAATGAAATGAGGTTCCCCTTTTATAGAATAAGGAGTCCCTATTTACAAAAGGATCCGTGAGAGCACAGCTGTCAGTTACTGTGTGTCTACGGGTAAAAGTAAAAAGTAGGTCCGTGAGTGAACAGTGTTAGTACTGTTTAACCACGGGTGTCATCATTGTGTCTGGCGGCTGGTGCTGCTTTCGGCACAAAACGACAAATCTGTAAAGGAGACCGGTCAGTGGGTCTTCTTTGAACTCAAGTAGTAGTCTGGACAAAAGGAGCCTGTCAGTGAGTCTTCTTTTGTCTGATTTAGCAATCATTCTTCTTCTGAGTAGACCCCAGAGTTACCGAAGACGTTGCTGTAGGAAGCCTCTGATGCAGTGTCTGAATCTTCTTCTTCAGATTTGCTTTGAGACTTTGATAGTGATTCTTTAAGTATGTTGATTAAATCCTTCTTTTTAAATCCATCAAAGATATCAGTTTTCTTTTTAGACTTAGAGGATTTGGAGGATGAACTATCATTTACCCCCCCAGATTTTGTTGGAGAAGTAGGGGCCTGAATTAAAGGATATTCAGGAGCATTGGATGGTCCAGCCTTGATCTTTGGAAATTCGGATTTGTTTTGCAGGTTGGGTGCAGTAGTTGGAAAATCCTTGATCAGTAAATCAACAATTTTTTCTGAATTTCTGAACTTATCCCACCATTTTGTGAAATAAACTCGGGTCATAACATCACCGTTTCTTTCATAATTCCATTTAAAGATCCACGGGAGGTGGTATCTTTTGCAGAAGTGCAAAGTATGGTGAAATTTTTTGGATTGTTGATCCAAAGTTGGACCAACGATATTAGAAAAATGTTGGTAAGCTTGGAAAAGCTGATCTGGAAGATTCTCGGGAATTAATCCGTATTGGTTCCACCATTGGACGAACCATAGGGGAAAAATTCCTTTGAATTTTGAATCAAATTTTATGAACCAGGAGTGGTCCATATTTGGAGTCTGAAAAAACATGAAGCGTTTCCAGGCATCAATATAATCAAAGTAAGAAAAATCAGTGTCTGTGGAAGCGAGTCTTTTGGTAGTAGATGGGTTTGTTCCCCATTCTGCTTGAGTAATGACTCGATGGATATAGGCACTGTGAAAAATCAATTTATTGGTGTCAACCTTGTCATAAATAGGTTTAATCACCAAGGAATTGGTATGAATAAGAATATTGGAGTAAAATTGGAGATTCTTTGAAGAATCTTCTGGAATCCAGTGAAAAAGAGGAGGAAAATAAGAAGAAGAAATTTTGAAAACATCTGTATATATCGTGCTGTTGGGCTCGATATGAAATAGATAGAAGGAAAAATTCTTTTTCAAATATTCAGATTTTCCTTTTGGGAGGAAAAACTGAGAAGTGACAATATTTTTGTTCTTTGACTCAATTGCTTTCGCATATGGGTTAAAGGTGGTAGTAACCGCAGATGAAAAAGTCTGTGGCTGAACAGGTTTGCCTAGTGGCTGGAACCTGTTGGCAATATCAAGTGCTGTGGATACAGCACTGGCAACAGTAGATGGTCTAGACTCATTCTTGATGAGTTTTATACTGGGTATTGGTGGTGGTGGATTCACTCTTTTTTCTTTTCCTTTCTTCTTGCTGGCCATGATGGGGTTTCTGCAAGAATTCACGGGTAAGAAAATCAGGGATTGAATTTTGTGTGCCTTTGATGTATTCAATATCAAAATAAAAAACACTTAAAATAGCTTGCTATCGTGCAAAAATATGTTTTGATGCAATGTTTTTAACATCTTTTTCTAAAACAAATTTAGCACTCATGCAATCAATCCTGACCAAAAATTTTTGGTTTAAAAGGTCAGATTGAAATTTTGAAATACATAGTACTATAGCTAAGATTTCTTTCTTAATAGTACTATATTTTTCTTGTGCAGAATTCCAGGTTCCAGAATGGAAACGAACAATTTGTTCAAAAGAACCTGGTGAAACACGTTGTTTCAGAATGCCACCATAACCAATGTCTGAGGCATCTGTTTGAACAATTTTAAAAGAATCAGAAGTAGGGATATCAAGGCACGGAAGAGTTTTGACATGTGCTTTGATTTTCCTTACTAAATTTGTATGGATTTCTGTCCAAGGAGGAGGATTAGAAAGGAGTCGTTTAAACAAAGGACGACATTGTTTCCTCATATCCTTGTAGAAATCAGAGACATAATTGAGAGATCCTAAAAATCTCTGCAATTGTTTTTTGTCTAAAATGACATCAGGGAATTTGTCAGCAAATTCTATGGCTCTTTGGATGGGCCTGATTTTGCCTTCAGATATGTCATAACCAAGGAATCTAATCTTGGTTTGAAACAATTTGATTTTTGTTGCTGAAACAACAAGACCATTGAACCTAATGATGTCAAGAAACGAATACAAATGTTTCCAATGTTCATCAATGGATTTGGAAAAAACAAGAACATCGTCTATGTAGACAATGGTAAAAGTAGAGAACGAATTGAAGATATCGTTCATGATATTTTGGAATTCACTGGGAGCGTTCTTTAGGCCGAAAGGCATGACGTTCCACTCAAAATGACCAAAAGGAGTTACAAAAGCAGTCTTATACCTATCTGACTCGGCGATTTGAATTTGCCAAAAACCAGACTTAAGGTCAAACTTGGAAAAGACTACTGCATCACTTAACCTATGAATTAAGTCATTTTTATTGGGAATAGGATATCTAATCCACTCTACGATTTTATTCAAGGGTTTGTAATTTATAACTAGACGAGGGGTTCCACGCTCTAGTTCAGTATTTTTCTGGACATAAAAGGCAGGACAAGACCAAGGGGACTTGCTATTTCTGATAATGCCTTTATTCAGAAGATCTTCTATCTCTCTTTTACAATATTCCAAAGTCTTTCTGTTCATCTGAACAGATGTGGCTTTTGTTGGAATATTGGTTTCATCAAAACCTTTAATGTATGGGAGAGAAACTATGTGTTTCTTCCTATACCAAAAAGCATTAGGTAAATCAGAACAAACATCCGTTATTAAACGTTTGTTAAAAGCATCAATTTTTTAAAGTAAAACAGAAGAGGATAATTGTTTAGAAATCTTTCTGTATTTGATCTCCTGTTGGAGGAAATTCAAATGTTTTTGTTTTGCTAAAAACAAAGATTTCTTGCTCTTATCCGTATCAATCTCAAAACGAGAAGCAAAATGGAATTTAACATTTTGACCAAAAGGATCGGTAGTGATACCGTCTTTTTCAGTCATGAAAGGATATAAAGAAGAAATAAAAGGAATTCCCAAAATCATTTTGTCAGACATGTTTTTGACTAAAACAGAGGGAATTCGAAAACAAATATTATCCTGGCAAACATGAGCATTATTGAGCTCATAATTAATGGTCATCTTTGAGCCATTTGTCGAGAATAATTTTTCAGTAGATTTTTCAAAATATTTACTAGGAATGAGTCCTTCTTGAATGCAATTCAAATCTGATCCGGAATTAATCATAGCAATAACAGAAAATTGAAAATCATGAGCAACAATAATATTAACTCGTGAAAACCACTTAGGAGGAATGGTATGACGAATTAAACAAATCTGGTTGTCGGCAGGAAGATCCTGTTGACTAGAACCAGCCTCAGTTTGCTCATTATCAGAAGGAATGTCTTGATCAAGTTGTTTGTCAATCTTGATTAATAAAAATTCTTGTCTTAAGACTTCGTTCTCAGATCTGAGGTTATTTATTTCAGATTTGAGTTCTGCAATTTCTTTTTTGACAGAATTTATTTCAGATTGTAAATCAGAAACAGAAATATCCATGGGTTTTTTCTTTTGAAATCTTTCCAAGGTTTCTTGAAAATTAATCCTTTGGTTGGAAGTTTCTGGATCTTGACGAACCATCATCTTCTTTAGCTTAAGAAGGTATTCTTCTTTGAGCTCAGGATTAGTCATTTGTGAAATTAAGGTCAACAAGAGATTCTCTTGTTCTTCGGCCTTAGTCAAGACATTGACTGTCTTTTCTGGAGGCTTACAACAAGTAGAATTGCAGTTGCAACCTAACTTTAAATCAGAAGGATCAGAAGTTGCAGTTTCAGAGTGATATTCTGAATCACTAGAACTGTACTCAAGCATCTCCGATGATGAAGACGATTCTATTTCTAAGAGTCGAAATAGTTCTTCTTTATCATGGTGATTAATATCCATCTGGTTAAGCTTCTTTTTAAAAGTCTTGGCTTTCTTGGGACATTTATCAGCAAAATGCCCAGTCTTGCCACATATAAAACATTTTCCTGTAGAAACATCTTTTGATTCTTTTTTCCTGAAAAATGGTTTGGAAAAGGGTTTTTTATAAGATTTTTTATAAAATTCATCACGGGGTTTTCTCCTGAAACCACCATGAGGTTTAATCATTTTGTGCTTTCTTCTAGATGGAGCAATACTAGGAAGACCGAATTGTTCACAGAATGTGCCCATTTCGTATTTGGCCTCCTTACTATTTCTCATCTGTTCACGAAGCATTCTTTGATCATGACACATACTAATACCAAGTTTCTTAACAGTATTGAAAATATCACCATAAGTGTAATTTTCATAGTTAAGAAGCCCAGAGGCATCAGTAAGTTCTTCCTTGACTTTATAAGCAAATAGTCGAGGTAATCCATCAATAAATTTCTCCTTCCAGTAAGGCTTCTGGCTATCTTCACGAAGCATTACTCTGGAAATAAAAACATCTTGGTACCATCTATAATCAGACATCTGATGACATCTTAATTTATTCAACTGATCGCTGATGCGACTAGTTATATTGGATGGTATCCCAATAAAATGTTTCAAAATAGTATAAATCAAAGTATTAACACCATCAGGATGTGCCATCCCGACAGCCTCATCAAAAATGGGTGTGCCATCTTCTTTGCATTTTACTGCATGTTGGATGGTTTCCCTTGTGTCATTGGTGAGGTACTTATCCCACCAATTTCTCAAAACACCAGTAAAACCCTGGGTTAAAATCTTGACTATGTCTGGTTGCCTAATGTTATTGTTGACATAAGCATTTGCAACCATAGACAGTTTACTCATGGTGTTAATGATCTCTTGTTCAGAGAAACCATCAATATTCCATTCGTAAACTTTGTCAGCAGAGTAAGAAGATTGGTTTTGAAAAACTTTTTCTTCAAACTGTAAATCAGGTGGAGTAGGCCTGGAATATCAATTTTTCGTCAGACTCATTGGTTTGGGTCCTTTTGAAGAGAATATGGCAATCTCCAAATTTTGAAAATTATTTTCAATTAAATCAATATCCTTATCTTCAGAGGATTCATCATTAGATGATTCTCCTGAAATCTCTGTAAAGACGACTTTATTACCATTACTGTTAAGAGTACTGGTTGAAGGTTGGTCTTTCTTTAGATCAGCAAGCATTTGATCAATTTTACCCAAAGTTCTGGCCTGTGTGTTTTGAAAATCTATTTTAGGCCATTCTTCTGGTAGAATAATCAAGGGTTTTTCAATTCTTTTCTTTGCTTGATCTTTAGAGATGTTTAAAGGATGTTCAAATTTGAAAATTGGATTTGAAGTGAAAATAGGTTTTTCAACCTTTTCTTCAATCCGATCCAACTATTCTCCGATCGTATGAAGAGCAAGATTCGTAAAATTATTTTGAGAAATAATCTTTTTTGTTTCTTTCAGAATCTTGTCCTTTTCTGGATCTTTTGAATCAGTTTGAAAAATTTTAAAAGGAACAGCAGGTACTTGGGTACCTTTAAAAGGAATTAAAATAATGTCTAATGGAGGATGAGTGGTCTTGTTTTATAACAATGGCAATCTTGCTATTGCTTGTGTGCCATGATATCTAATTCCTTTATTTGTTCTGTGTGAGTGTAAGCTGGTTGAAGCTTTCTTTTTCAAAATATTGTTAGAAATATTTTTAAAATAATAAATCTTATATTTATTATTATTAATATTTTAGAATTTATTTTTAAAAATTATGAATTATTTTGAAAAGAGGGAAATTATAAAAAGTTTATAAATTATGACTTATATTTATAATACTATATATAAAAGTCAAGTTCGGCTTTACGTGTCATTCATCTCACATCCGTCGATTTTAAAACATGCACTTTCACTTTTTTTATATTAAACCATTTCGCCAATCAACGTGATGGCTTGAGTCTAAAACAACTTTCAATTTTTTGGTATTAAACCCTTTCACCGGTGATCATGATCTCTTGGAACCAAATACCGATCAAATCCAAATTTCACTGCACTAAAACAAGGAAGTGTGTAAGTTTATTTATTTATTTCAGAGTTTACATCATCGAAGAAGAGGGCGTAGCCATGGGGAGCGAAAGGAGACAAGACGTCGGATGAGAGTTAGAAAGTGTGGTTCCTGAGATCTTTTATGGTTTAAGGAATTTGATGAAGTTTACAATGTAAACTCTGTAGGCTCTTCGAGGGGCCTTGCCTCCAGTTTGTACTCGTAATGTACTTGGAAAATCTAAATACCTCTTTCATTACTCTTTAGCATATAAATAATACTACAAATGAGACTAAGTCAAACTAACCCACGAACTCCACAACTTGAGACCCACTAACTCATAATTGACCCACTTAATAACAGACTCAATATAGGGACTTAACTGACTTATAATGGCACGTAAAATACTGACTCACGTGGCCCATTTAAATACAATCTGGAACCACTCAAACGGACTCGTTCAATGACTTAAATACTGGACTCAACAAAATAAAATAGACCCGTGGATTTATGGCCCATTCAGGCCCACACTTGACACAACCTGGTCCACGCAAGTTTTCAGACACTAACCCTAAGGATTAGGGTTCCACCTTGTCGGCTCATAACATACTTCCCTTCTTCAGAAGACCTTGCCCTCAAGGTCTGGGAAACGGCGCTGCAACTCTTCTCGATCCACCCACGTAGCATCTTCTCCTGTCATGCCTTTCCATTGTACCAGCATCTCAACCCCTGCCTTCTTCCCTTTCTTGAGTAGACGTCGATTGAGAATCAATTCAGGTTCGGGTTCTAATGCTCCTTCTGCCGTAACTCTTGGTAACTTTGCTAATGGTTGAATCTCTTCTCCAAGTGTCTTTTTGAGACACGAAACATGAAATATCGGGTAGATCTGCGATTCTTTGGGTAGATCTAACCGGTACGCCACCTTGCCTATTTTTTTCACCACCGTGTATGGCCCATAGTATCTCAGTGATAGCTTGAGTTTCTTCGTACCGCAACTGACATCTGTCGGTATGGCCTTAGCCCAAGGTAAACTCTGTCTCCTTGCTAGAATTCTCGATCTGTTCTCTTTTGATCTGCATAAAGTTTCATTTTTTCTTGAGTTTCCTTCAAGTTTTCTCGGACTTAACTTGTTAATGAGCTCCCGATTTCTAAGTTCTTCGTCTACTGCTTGAACTTTTGTTTATCCCGGTTCATATGGCATCATCCTTGGGGGTGGTTGTCCATACACGACTTCATATGGCGAGATCTTGGTAGAGGTATGTTCTGAGGTGTTATATGCATATTCTGCGAGAGACAACCACCGTGCCCAGTCACGGGGTCTGTCTCCCGAAAAACTCCTCAGGTAGCCTTCAAGCCCTTTGTTTACTATCTCTGTTTGGCCGTCTGTTTGGGGGTGGTAGGCTGAACTGAGTAGTAACTCAGTACCACTGATCTTGAATAGTTCTCTCCAGAACTGACTAGTAAACACTGGATCCCTGTCACTCACAATTGTTAGTGGAAAACCATGTAATTTAAATATATTATCGAGAAATACCCTTGCCACCGTGGCTGCTGTGTAAGGGTGAGAGAGAGCCATGAAGTGAGCACATTTGCTCAACCTGTCCACTACCACCATTATCATTGTACGCCCTTCTGATGGTGGTAGACCTTCAATGGAGTCCATACTTATATCATTCCAATTCCTTGTAGGTATTGGTAAAGGCTGGAGCAGGCCTGCTGGGTGAATGTTTTCCACTTTGTTTCTCTGGCATACATCACATTCACGGATGAAAGCCCTGCCATCCTTTCTTAATCCAGGCCAAAAAAACTCTTTTTTGACTCTTGCATATGTTTTATACACACCTGTGTGGCCCCCTAATGGACTACTGTGGAACTGTTGCAGGATCTCACGTTGGAAGGCCACCAAATTTCCAAGGTGTAACCTGCCTTTGTAGAAAAGCAGGCCATCTCTGGTTTGGTATTGGGATTGGTCCAAGAGACCCTATGGCAGTTGCTTAAAAGCTCCTGCAACTGGGAATCTTGGGGGTAAGCTTTCCTTAACTCGTCTATCCAGTAAGTTTGTAGAAGGCTTATGGCTTGGATGTTGGCTTGTTGGGTTTGTGTTTGGTGGTTGGTGGATTGAGTTTCTGTTTTCGGTTTTTCTGTGATGGGTAATCTGGAAAGAGCATCAGCTACTTTATTGGTTTTTCCACTCTTGTATTCGACTGAAAAATCATACCCCAACAGTTTTGAGACCCATTTTTGCTAAGCTGGAGTGCCCACTCTTTGCTCGAGTAGATACTTTAGTGCTTGTTGATTTGTTCTGACTTTGAAGTGGTGCCCCAATAAGTAATGTCTCCATTTTCTGATTGCCATCACTAATGCCAGAAGCTCCTTTTTATAAGTAGACAACATTAGAGTTCTTCCCTTTAACCCTTGACTTAAGAAAGCTATGGGTTTTCATAAGCACGGCTCCCAACCCTTCTCCTGAAGCATCACATTCAATCACAAATTCTTTAGTGAAATCTGGTAAACGTAGTACAGGGGGGCTTACCATCGCTGTTTTAAGCTTCTCAAAGGCCTCTTGTGCTTTGTTTGTCCATATGAAAGCATTTTTTTCTCAGTAGGGCAGTTAATGGAGATGCAATGGCTCCATAGTCTTTTACAAACTTCCTGTAATACCCTGTTAACCCTAGGAATCCTCTTAGAGCCTTCAAACTTTTGGGCAGGGGCCATTCTTGCATAGCTGAAATTTTATAGGGATCGGCTTTCACTCCTTCTTTGGAGATTAAGTGACCTAAATACTCCACTTCACGACAACCAAACACACACTTGGACTTCTTTGCATAAAACTGATGGGATCTCAAAGTTTCTAAGACCATATGCAAATGTTGTAAGTGTTCCTCCAAAAATTTGCTGTAAATCAAAATATCATAAAAAAAAACCAAAACAAACTTTCTTAAGTAAGGTCTGAAGACCTCATTCATCAGCCCTTGGAAAGTTGATGGGGCATTAGTAAGCCCAAAAAGCATCACCATAAATTCATAGTGACCCTCATGGGTTCTAAATGTTGTTTTATGTATGTCATCTTCATGCATTCTAATTTGATGATAACCTGAATGCAAATCCAATTTAGAAAAGATTTTCGCCCCATAAAGTTCATCAAGTAACTCATCAATATTTGAGATAGGGTACTTATCTTTCACTATATTTTTGTTTAGTGCACGGTAGTCCACACACATCCACCAACTTCCATCTTCCTTCCTAACCAACAACACCGGTAATGAGTAGGGGCTTTGGCTTCCTCTGATTATCCCACTTTTCTGCATCTCAGTCACCAACTTTTCTTTCTCTGTTTTCTGATAGTATGGATACCTATATGGAAGTACACAAGCTGGTTTTGATCCCTCCAACAGCTCAATCTTATGGTCATGACTCCGAGGTGGAGGCAAGCCACAAGGTTCAGCAAATACATCTTCAAAACTGTTAATAACCTGTTTAAGAACAGGTTCCTTTTCCCCTTCAACCTTCATCTTTTCTTCACCAATCAAGTGCAGCCATATATAGTCCTTTCACAGACCCTTTCTTTAAATTTGGAACATGTTCCTCCTCCTCCAATGCATTAATTGGTGGTTGTAATCCCTGTAATTTAACCTTAGCACCCATGAAATCGAACCGCATAGTAAGATCAGAAAAATTCCATAAAATTGATTCCAAATTCTTCAACCAATCTACTCCCAAAACCACATCACAACCTCCCAAGGTTAATAAATAAAGATTAGCCATAACCCTCAAATTCTGTAGGTTTATAGGAACTGCCCTACAGTAACCTTGGCAAGGTAGGCTATCTCCATTAGCCACTTTAACTGTCAGTTGGCTTTCTCCCACTGGTAGTTTTGACTTCCTTGCTACATATGGATCTACAAAACTGTGCGTGCTACCTGTGTCAATAAGAATCAAAACTTTTTGATGATTAATAATGCCTTCAACCCTCATGGTTTTAGGGGATAATGAGCCTACCATGGCATGTAATGATATACTTAACAATTCACCCAACTCTTATTCTTCTTCTTCAACTCCTTGAGATTCTATGACTGTTAACTTCCCTTCATTAGACTCGGTTTCCTCTTTTTCCTCCCCTTCTATCCCTTCAAACAGGAACAACTTGGGTCGACTACATTTGTGGCCAAGGTGAAACTTCTCATCACAATAATAACAAAGTCACTTATCCCTCCTTTCCTGCATTTGGGCTGGGGTGATTCTTTTTATGGGAATGGTGGGCCTTCTATTTGGATTGTAAGTGTTGTTAGGAATTATGTTTTCAGGCCTTGGTGGTGGTGGAGGTAATCTGAGTATGGGGGGTGGTCCAGGTAGCTTGGGAATATATGGGTGATTGGTTAAATTCTGGTTTTGGTTTCTGTTTGACATCCCTCTGTTTCTCCTAGTCACTTCTTCCTCCTGTAACTTAGCCAAACCAAAAGCAGCTGAGATTGTATCAGGTTTAAGCATGGTTACCATAATTTTTAAATCATCCCTCAGGCCACTGATAAATTTACTAATGCGAAATGCTTCTGTAATCCCTTTAATCTTATTAGATAGAGTTTCAAACTCAGTTTGATACTCTTCTACCGTGGTTGTTTGTCTTAGCTTGGTGAATGCTCCAATTGGATCCTCATAAGTGGAGGGTCCAAAGCGCACCCTAAGTGCTGCAATTAAATCCTCCCATCCTCCTATAGGACCATAATCCCTTAGCCAAGAATACCAAGACAGTGCCTTCCCTTCCATGTGGAAGTAGGCAATCTGTAATTTTTGCTCATTAGGGGTCTCAAAATACTCAAAAAATTGTTCAGCTTTAAAAATCCATTCCATGGGTTCTGACCCATCAAACTTGGGGAAATCCAATCTAAGAGTTCTAGCATGTATACCCCCATTGCCTTCAAATAATGGATTATTTTTTAACTGACCTTTTGGATTGGATGATCCTTCTCCCCTGTGTGTATTACCGGACTACACTGCTAATTGTTCATAGCTGGCTGCTAAGTTGTTGAGTTGCTGCAACACAGCTTCCAGCATATGTTTCTGTTTGCTTTGTTCTTCATGCAGGTGCACCGTCTCTTCTTTTAATGTGACAACAGCTTCTGCCAATTGAGCGTGGCGTGTACCTTCAACCATGGTGCAGGAACACGTCTCTAAGACCATTGTTATGGTTTAAGGAATTTGATGAAGTTTACAATGTAAACTCTGTAGGCTCTTTGAGGGGCCTTGCCTCTAGTTTGTACTCGTAATGTACTCAAACTAACCCACGAACTCCACAACCTGAGACCCACTAACTCATAATTGACCCACTTAATAACAGACTCAATATAGGGACTTAACTGACTTATAATGGCACGTAAAATACTGACTCACGTGGCCCATTTAAATACAATCTGGAACCACTCAAACGGACTCATTCAATGACTTAAATACTGGACTCAACAAAATAAAATAGACCTGTGGATTTATGGCCCATTCAGGCCCACACTTGACACAACCCGGTCCACGCAAGTTTTCAGACACTAACCCTAAGGATTAGGGTTCCACCTTGTCAGCTCATAACAAGATCGGAAATGGCGAGGAATAGAACCTCCCCTGAGTTCACCCCGCTGTGACTGGGTCCTCTCGCCATCGCTTTCAACGCTTACACCAACGCCGGTAAAAAGGTTTAAGTTGATGGGTTTCACAGTAGCTTGGACCGTGTTTAAGTTTGAGTTCATCCCCCCCGAGCTTTGCTGCTTCTTGGTGACCCCCCAACATGGCTTCTCTCTCTCTCTCTCTTCTTTGACGCTTTCTTTCAATATTAGATTTTATCTCTTAAATAGATATCTTATATGATCTACTTCATCAAAATCAATCAACAACGATAAAAATCCTTTTTGAAGTGTCGATAGGTAAGGTGGAATTAATTTAAAATAAATAAATCAAATAACTAAACTTAAAATCACATAAAATCCCCGGCCCTTTTTACTAAACGATGAACAAAGTGTATGTATAAAGCATGTGATATAATATTGTTTCTAATTATTTGTAGAATAATGTATTTGTTGTTGACGGTAAAACTATTTCTTTTTTTTTTTTGTTTCTGATATGATGATGTACAACAATTAAAAAATGTTAGCATGATTCATATACATTGTCAGGATGTTACTCATACTATTATTATAATATGAGTTTTGATACTCATCATTTCCATACACTATATTTTTTTATTTTTTATTTTTTCTTAAACTAATTGAATTCTTATATTCATTATTCATATACCACACATTTGATAAAAATAAAAAAAAATGTGGTGTGTAGTATGTCGAGATGATGAATAGAATTTTTCTTATTATATTAACTAAAACCTTAAAACAATATGTTTTATGTTATTTTTACTTGTGTTTGTTGATTTATTTTGAGTACTTTTGTTACAGGTTTTTCTTTTGTAATTTAAATCACCACCTGATGCAAAAGCTCTTCAGTCAAAATTGTCCATAATGAGGAGAATAATATCTAACATATAATTTCTATAGTACAAGTCAAAGTAGTTATAATAAAATGGGTCTATAGTACAAGTCAAAGTAGATCTTTGGCTAAGTGGTATAGAGCACTTGAATTTTACAAGTGGGAAGAGTTCGAATCACCCCATGTCAATAAAAGGGTTTTAATGATTTAATGTTCAATTCCTCTTTGGAACGGTCTGGAAGTGTAAATTCCTTTTGAGAAAGTCACGCCTCCTTGGAACTTCAACACCGTGAACTTTGGGAAGAACCCAATCGCCACCACAGCCGGGCAACGCCGTCGCACCCACCAAGTTTCATCGGCCCCACCAAGCTTTGTCTCCCCCAACAAGTTTCATCACCCACCAATTGGTAAGTCTCTACGCCGCCACCAAGAAAGCCGGCAAAGAAATCGCTCACACCTACAACCATATCTACGGGCTCTCTCCCTCACTAGCTTAAGGTTCTTCACCATGTACAGGCCTTGGGGTAGCCCAGACATGGCGTACTTCTTCTTCACAAATGACATCTTGCACAATAAGGCCATTGACATTTACCAGACACAAGACGAGAAGGAGGTGGCACGTGACTTTGCGTACATTGACGACATCGTGAAAGGCTTTGTTAAAATTCCTACAAAAGTGGCCTCGGGACATGCCTCGACAATGCCTTGGAAGGCAAGGACAGCACCATGGCCAGCCTACACGCATGCCTTGGCCGTGTCGTGACACGCACAGGGCGCCCAACATGCGGGCTAGCAAGGTTAGTGGCCTCGCACAGCCCAGCGCATGGCGTAGCATGCGCCTGATCCTACGCGTGCCCTTGCGCATGCCCCTGTGCGCGCACCTGTGCGCACCCACGAGCAAACCCTTGCACGCACGCCCCCTGCGCACGCCCCTGCATGCGCCCCACGCCGCACGCCAGCAAGGCTAGTGGCATGCCTTCGCAGGCATGCCATCCAATGCTCAGCTCCAGCCCGTGCCTTGCAGGCTTGTCCAGTGGCATGCCCACCCGGCATGCCATCCAGCGCATGGCTCCAGCTCAAACCTTACAGCTACAACCCCCAGGCCACCAGCCTGGGCCATGCAGCACGCACACAGACCATGCACATAAGCAGGCCCGTGCATGGCACCATGCCATGCCCATCAGCAAACCATGATGTGCCACCTAGCCATGGACCAGCCCGAAGACCACCATGCACCATGCTAACCCACCAAGGGTCCATGCATGTCACGGCCAAGCTTGGTCCATACCACTATCTTATTGCTTTTTATTTATTTTATTATTATTTAATTTCAAGGGACTTATTGAGAGTTTCCAACTTATAACTCTTATAAATAGGACCCTTAGTCTTTTCTTTTACATCTTTTGCCAAATTCCTTTTGGATGGCTTTGTTTTTGAGATCATACATTTTGGTGCTTAACACTTGGGTTCTTTGGGGTGCAATTCGTGAATCCCTAAAGAGAGAATCACACTTTCCAATTCGTGAATAAGTGTGGTTCAATTTATCAATCTTATCAGTATTATTCATTCATTCTCTTGTCTTCCATTTCCACTCCATTGAAATTATTATTTTATGTTCATTGTTCATGTTATGTTCTTGAATTATTCTTGAGAATACATTGTGTTTTTCGGATTGTTCATTGCCATAATCCGTAATTTGCCTCATTTGATCCATCCAAACACATAGTGGCGCCCACTATAGTGTTTGCCTTATTCCACATTCCATAAATAGCCTTGCCGCCACTCCCATAAAACCCTAGCCGAAATACAATTCCCTACTTGGTGCAAAATCCTATTCGGCTACCACTTGCCTTATTTGGATTTGCCCTAGTCGCCCACTCCACTTGCCATACTAGTGCTCCTATAATTTAGGAACCCTAGTTGACCCAATCAAATCCCCATAACCGGCCATACACCTCACCTTTGACTTCCAAGTTTATAGGAAACTTCCCTAAAACCTCTCACTAGCCAATCTCGCCCAACCCTAGCCGCCCAACACTCTTACCCTAATTTCCCTTAGTAACTTCGACAACCCTAATTGCCACCTACCCGAAACCCTAGCCTTACCATCTCTCATCATCCCTTACCCTATCACTTGGCACCACCCTCAAGGAACAGACCCTAGCCGTCCATAGTGAATTGCAAACCCTAAACACTTAGCCTACCCATTTCCACCATCATTCCACCACCAAACACCTAACCATTGTTGAAGGCCAAGCAAGTTGGCAAGATCACTCGGTCACAATCATCACCAAGACGAGCTTGTGGACTTAATGTTTAGGGACAAGACCGGGGTCCCTAACAGCTTTTTTAGGGCGTTGGACACAGCCAAGACGAGCACTAGAACTAGTGGGAAGAAGCTGGGACCGGCGCAGCTAAGGATCTACAACCTTGAGAACACATCACCGGTGCTAGTCGAAAAGTTAGTGTCCATATTGGAGGGGTTGTTGAGCACCAAGGCCTAGAAGCTTGTGATCAAGATGCCGAGGAATGGAGACGTTCCCTACACCCATGCCAATGTGACCTTGGCTTTCAAGGACTTTAGTTACAAGCCCAGTATGGATTTGGCCAAATGGTATGTCAATTATTATGGGATTCAGTCAAAGGTAAAGAAGGAAACCGGCATCGGCAATGAGCATATCGAAGAATCTGATTGATGATAATCATCTTGGGAACCGGACTTTTATTTTTTGTCGAATCAAAAATCCTGTTCTTTTTTTCCCATTTAATTTGGTTAAGTTATTGTCGTGGTCTTAAATGTGTCGGATCAAATTGTTAAAGTTGTTCTTGATGTTAAAGTTGTTCCCTATACACACACACACACACACACACACACACACACATCTATGAATTGGGGGGTTGGTACACACACACAGGAAAAGTGTAGATCTATGAATTGGGGGGTTGGTGCTGTAATAATGTAGCTACTTGTTACAGCTTTCATCAATTGTTATGAAGGCATATGAAATATGAAATGAGAGAACTACGTGACAAACACCAATTGGAGGCTGTTATTTGAGGGAGATCAGACTGACCGGTGGAAATATTTTCTCTTTAATGTTTGCACCAGTTGGGACTCGAACTTGGGCAAGCCGATCGGAGGAGAAGCAGCATGACCGTTGGACTGGGTCCCACAATTGTGTCACTTGGTAGCAGGCACAATAAATATACTTGTTTGGATCGGGTTTCAGAAAAATGAAAAGTTATAACTTTTTGTTTTGCATCATTTGGCCATCTATAAATAGACCCATTGACCTACGAATTAAAGAATCTCATAAGCCAATTTTGAAATTCTCTCTCCCAAATATCTCATTTCTTCAAAATTAGAATTTGTTCATTCTCGAGAGAGTAAACTACTAATTTCTTGGTAGAATAGCTAAATCTGAAGGTATTCGGGGTCTAATTTCATGTGTGCATACCGTTATTGGTGGCCGGGACAAATATTGTCTTAAGGAATATAACATTGTAACGCGCTTTAAAACAAATTTTCTCTCACTATTTTTTATTTTGCAGTCCTTTCTGCACTAACAAATACTTGGTAACTGATAAATATAAAAATAAAAAATAAAAAACAAAGCATATATATATTTCTGATGCAAACCCAAACTAACCCAAACTGATTCGAGTTCAGATTCTATGTTTTTTTTTTTTTTTGAAATCAAACATGATGTCTTTTATTCATCAACTGTCAAAAATACATGATTTGTCTTGTATAATGAAACTGTGATAGCCTTATGGGCCATCTTCTATCCAAATTTGCTCTTCATTTACATTGTAAGCGTAAGTTGCTAAAAAGTGTGCTACCTTGTTACCCTCTCTATATGTATGTTGGACTTTCCATAATGGTTTGTTTGATAACAAACCTCTGATGTCTTCAATCAACTGGCCGTCCCACTCCCAATGCTCCTCTTTGCTATTTACAGCTGTAATAATCCCCAGTGCGTCCCCTTCAAAAACAGCTTCAGAAATGTTAAGTTATGTACATAGTATCAAAGCTCTCCACAAGGTTATTGTTTCTGCTACAGCTGGGGAACTAGCATGTAACTTTGACATGCATAGTACAAGAACCTCCCCATCAGCATCTCAGATTACTATCCCTACACCCATCTTCAAAGAATTTTTATCAAAGGCTGCATCCCAATTTATCTTCACAACTTCATCCACTAGGGCCTTCCATCTCACCATTTCTCTACATACTCTGGTATTTGAAACTATACTGCTCTTACTATTTTGAGCTTGCTGATACTCTTCAATACAATGCCTTGCTTGAATGAAAATCTCCTTTGGACTAATGAAAGCTTTCTCAAAAACATATTTGTTTCTCCTGAGCCAAATACATCTCATCATAGTGGTTGTTAACACCAACTCTTCTTCATTCAAGCTCACCACCAGTCTTTTCCAAATCTCAGCTAAGTCCACCTCACCAGATACCCATTTTTGTACTAGACTACCCTTCTCGGCCCATACATCAACTGCAGCAGGGCAGCTCCAGATTCTATGTTGATTGTGTTAAACTCGGGGATTGCTTTTCAACTAAGAGTCAATCACTTTATGTAAAAATTAGCCAATTTAAAGCTCCCTGCTTTGTCTCCCTTTGTTTTATATGTTAGCGCGCATACTAAAGAGATACGGGCAAGGTGAGAGTAACGGTGTACATTTTACCGTAAGTACGAGAGTGCAAGAATTGAGTGGATTGAGGCTTTAGTTTAGAGCAATTTATAATGTAATCAGTGTTACGATAAATATTAATGATTAAATTTATATATTTTTCTGTTTAAACTTTTTAAAAAGAAGTAAATTTAATCATTTGTATTTATTTTAATAAATATCAGTAGATATTTTTGTGATAATAGATATATATAGGCTTTATTTAAATCGAACTACTTAAGTTTTAGTACTGTCTTGTGTGATTTTTGAAATTTATTCTTATATTTTGCTCTTTTTACTATTTTAATACACTAATATTCGTCACAAACACATGACCTTCTCCAGATATCGGAAACTGCAATCTATTGCGTAGCCTGCATATATAGTGCCTGAGCACATAACACACTCAAACTTTTGCTGGCTATCTATTAAGGCAGCTTCAGCAATTGACTCAGTCAGGCACTCTGGACAGGCTCATGAATAACCGAGAAGCACAGTAGAGAAATCACCTCCTAGCCATGTCATTCGCAAGGAATAACTGATTGTGTATATTCTAGAACATTTTCTGTTATTCAATGTAATGTAATTGGCAGTCTACAAATATCGATGTATGTCCGTATCACAATATATGAGAGAATACAAGTTTGTTGAGACTTTCTGTCAAGCATCTGTAGTGCGCTTTAGTATGGTATCAAGAGCCAAATAGGACTAGCTTCCCTTTCTTCTTCCTATCTACATCATGAGCTCAGAAAAACAACAGACCTCTGAAAATCCCACCCTTTTCACTTCCGCAACCCATTTCATCACTCAGAAGCTCTCCATCGACAAATATCTTCTCTGGAAAGCCCAGATTCTTCCCTTCCTTACTGGTTATCGGTTGTCTGGCTATATTGATGGCACCATTGCTACGCCTCCTACCACCATTGATAATAAACCAAATCCCGCCTATCAAGAATGGCGTCTCCAAGACCAAATCATAATTTCTGTTCTCAACTCCTCTCTCACCGATATAGTGCTTTCTCAAGTTCTTGACTGTAAAACTTCTCGTGAAATCTGGTTGCAACTACACGGAATGTTCTCTGCTCAAACTTCCGCCCATATCATGCAAACCCAATACAAATTAGCCACTCTTACAAAAGGTTCTGAGTCCATCACTCAATACTTTCACAGAGCCACTTCACTCTCAACTTCTCTTGGTGCCGCTGGGAAGCCACTTCCTCCTTCTGATTTCATTACATATCTCTTAGCAGGACTTAGTTCTGAATATGAGTCTCTTGTTACCTCTATCACAACCAAACCTGATCCTCTCTCTCCATCTCAAGTCTACGCGTATTTGCTCAATCATGAGTCTCAGCTCACTCATCAAACCGAATCTCTCTTGTCTAATACCAATCTCTCTGCAAATAATACCACTGTCAAGCCACCCTTTCCCTCTTATGCACCATATCATGGTCGCGGTTGTGCACCTCGTCGTGGCCATGGATCTGGTTGCTCAAATCCCACCCCTTCTTCTCATTTTTCTACTCATTCATCTTCTCGTCCCACTTGTCAAATTTGTCACAAATCGGGACACTCGGCTATCTTCTGCTACTCTCGGTTTGATCAGAGTTATCAGGCTCCACCATCTCCTGCTCTAGCTGCTCGTTACACTGCTCTGCCTCACTCCTCTTCTTCCAATACAGATTGGTTCCCAGATACGGCTGCTACTAACCACTTTACAGCTGAGTTGTCCAACCTCAATCTTGGCTCCACCCCTTATCATGGTCTAGATCAAGTCTGCATCGGTGATGGGTCCTCACTTCCAATTTCAAACACTGGCATGGCTAATCTTTCTTCTTCCACTGGAAAATTTCTACTCACTAAACTTTTGCATGTTCCAAATATCACACGGAATCTCTTATATGTGCATCAATTCTACTTGGACAATTCTGTTTATTTTGAATTTAACTCTTCTGGTTTTCTTGTGAAGGATCTGCGTACACAGGCGGTGCTGCTCTAGGGACCCGTTAGGAATGGCCTCTATGTGCTTCCCACGGCTGGCGAGCTCCCTTCTTCTTCCATCTCATCTCCCCTGGCCTACATTGGCGAACGAACGACTCCACAGCTTTGGCATGCTCGTTTGGGTCATCCCTCCCCTCGCATGACTTCCTTTACTATTTCCAGTTTTCAGCTTCCAGTTACAAATAAGTCTGTGATCTCCTCATGTCCATCATGTTCTCAAGGCAAATCTCATGCCTTACCGCATCCTCCCTCTCCATCATGATCCCACAAACCTTTTGCTTTACTGTTTTTAGATGTTTGGGGTCCAGCGCTTGTGTTGTCTACCTCCAATCATAGATTCTATCTTTCTATTGTAGATGATTACACAAAATATATTTGGTATTTTCCGTTACATACAAAGTCTGATGTGTCTACCATTTTTCTTGCATTTTTGCGATATGTTAGTAATTCTTTCTCCTCTAATGTCATTTCAATTCAAACCGATTGGGGCGGTGAATTTCGTCCCCTTCATTCCTTACTTAAACAGTTTGGCATATCTCATCGCATTACTTGCCCATATTCCCATGCTCAAAATGGCACAGTTGAAAGACGTCATAGACATATTGTTGAAACCGGATTATCTCTCTTAGCTCATGCCTTTGTTCCCACCACATATTGGACTGAGGCATTTCAGACTGCCGTTTTTCTCATCAACAGATTGCCCACCCCCATCCTTCACAACAAATCACCTTTCCAAGTTCTGTTTGGTCACACTCCCGACTACTCCTTTTTACGTGTTTTTGGGTCTACCTGTTGGCCCAACCTACGGCTCTTTAATCACCACAAAATGAATTTTCGGTCAAAATTGTGCGTTTTTATGGGCTATACTTCAGACCATAAAGGGTACAACTACTTACATTTACCCTCTGGCAAAACCTTTGTGTCTCGGGATGTCACTTTTGAAGAAACCCAATTCCCATTTCAAAATCTGGACAGCCCGTCCATCCGCTCCCATTCCCCCATTTCACAGCCCCTCCCATTTCCTAAGGCTCCTTCGCTTACTGGGCCTTCCTCAAACCTTTCTTAGCCTACTGACCCAACTACTCCCTTACCTCCGTCCAGCCCACCCACTCAATCAGATTCATCCCCTCCCCTCGAAGAATCCCCTTCCCCCGATACAAACCCTAATGACTCGTCCCCTTCTTCTGTCATTTCCTCTCCACCCTCATCTCGTGCTCCTCTCCCTCATCCCATGATTACCCACTCTCAAGCTCACACCCATCGGCCCTTTGTACGCTCTAACGGCACTATTTTGTGGCCCACAAAACCCACTCTCTCCCTCACCGAATCTCTTCCAATGCCTGAAGATCCTTCCTCTTTCACCGAAGCCTTCAAGTTCCATGAATGGCGTCTTGCCATGAACACAGAGTTTCAGGCCCTCCTCCATAATCGCACATGGGACTAGGGGTGTAACCGGTCCGGTTTTGGACAAAATTTATGACCGAACCGATATGTACCGGTTTTGTATTTTTCAAAACCGATTACGCCCCAATTACCCTCCTAAACCGATACCTCCGGTTTTACCGGTTTCCAGTCCGGTCCGGTCCGGTTTTCTGATTTTTTTTAAATGTAAAAAATATATAATAAAGTGTTACTTCTTATTATAAAATGTTATTAATAATTTAATATATATTATGCTTAAAACATATGATCAATTAAATTTTCATCTTTAAGATTAAACTTTTATTTTATAAATTATAACAACATTATCTTATATATAATTATATTAATAACATATGATTAAATAAATTACAAATGTTCATATTTAAAATTAGCATTTTATGTTATTATTTATAAATTATAATATGAAATTTTTTCATATATGATATATAATTATATATATTATATATATAAATATTTTGTATAATATATAAAATTAATTTTTATATTATTTTTCTAACAGGTCCGGTCCCGGAAACTACGGAATCGGAACCGGACCGGAACCGGCCGGTTTTCATAAAATAGGAACCGGTTCCGGACCGGACCGGTTTCCCGGTTTAAATTTACACCCCTACATGGGACCTTGTTCCACCTTCCCCAAGCTTTAATGTCCTCGGATCCAAATGGGTCCTAAAGTCTAAACGGCGCGCTGATGGTACTCTTGAGCAGCGCAAGGCTCGCCTGGTCGCCAAGGGTTATCATCAACAAGCTGGATTAGATTATACCGAGACATTTAGCCTTGTTGTTAAACCCAGCACAATTCGTCTTCTTCTTTCCCTTATCGTGCACCATAACTGGCCCCTCCATCAACTTGATATCCAGAATGTCTTCCTGCACGGGGACCTGGAGGAGGACGTCTATATGCAGCAACCACAAGGGTTTGTTCACTCTGAATTTCCCTCTTATGTCTGTAAATTGCGTAAGTCCATCTATGGCTTGAAACAAGCCCCTAGGGCTTGGTTTTCTAAGCTTAGTACTAAACTGTTAGAACTTGGTTTTATTAGTTCTAAATCTGATTCCTCTTTGTTTATTTACTCTGCTTCTAGTGAATCGGTTTATGTCCTCATTTACGTTGATGATATTGTGGTTATTGCATCTCAACCATCTTTAATTACTGAGTTCATATCTGCTCTGAGTTTAGACTTTAGCATTCCCTGTCAAGGATTTGGGTGCCTTACATTATTTCCTAGGTCTAAAGGTCCACCGAGATGCTACGGGTCTTTATGTGTCACAAGCTAAATACATTTCTGACCTCTTAGCTAGGACTAATATGCACCTCTCCAAACCTGTCAACACTCCTATGTCTATCTCTGATAAGCTCACAGCCTCTGATGGAAATTCCTTTGAAGATCCACATCTCTATCGTAGTGTTGTAGGTAGCCTTCAGTATCTTGCCTTCACACTACCTGATGTTTCCTTTGCAGTCAACTGTCTGTCAGTTCATGCATTCCCCTCGTCTTCCTCATTGGCAGGCAGTCAAGAGGATTCTTCGTTATCTTCGTCATACATCCACTCTTGGTTTGCATTTCTCACCCACTTCCTCCCTTGCACTCACAGCCTTCTCTGATGCAGACTGGGCTGGTTGCCCTGATGACCGGAGATCAACTGGAGGTTTCTGTATTCTTTTTGGGTCTCATCTTATATCTTGGGGTTCTAAAAAGCAGCCCACTGTTGCTAGATCATCTACGGAGGCAGAATACAAAGCTGTTGCAAATACAGCTTGTGAATTAATTTGGCTTCAGTCCTTGTTAAAAGAACTTGGGGTCTTTCTTAACACACCTCCCACCTTATGGTGTGATAATATTGGGGCCACATATCTATCCATTAATCTTGTTCTGCATGCTCGAACTAAACATGTTGAATTGGATTTTCACTTTGTGCGCGAACGAGTGGTTGCCAAGATGCTCAAAGTTTCCTTTGTTTCGAGTAAAGACCAACTAGCTGACATTTTTACCAAACCTCTCTCTGCTGCAAGGTTCTCTACTCTTCGTTCAAGCCTCACAGTACTACCTGTCCCGCTTGAATCGAGGGGGGATATTAAGGCAGCTGCAGCAATTGACTCAGTCAAGCACTCTAGACAGGCTCATGAACAATCGAGAAGCACAATAGAGAAATCATGCACCTCCTAGCCACGTCATTCACAAGGAATAACTGATTGTGTATATTCTAGAACATTTTTTGTTATTCAATGTAATGTAATTGGCAATCTATAAATATCGATGTACATCCGTATCACAATATATGAGAGAATACAAGTTTGTTGAGACTTTCTGTCAAGCATCTGTAGTGCGCTTTAGTACTATCCAACGACCACTCTCCATCCTCGTTTGAGAGAAATGATATATATAAAAGTTCCAATTACATCAATTTTACACAAGTTTTTTATTAAAAAAAAATGAATCCAACCATAAAAAAGTGTAAAAAATTCACTTTTTTTGAATGGGATCCACATTTTTACAAAAAATTTGTACAAAATTTATACATTTTCGGTTGTACCTTTTAAATGTTTGCATAATACCCATCCGGTAGGAAGAAAGAACTAAAGCAATTTTCAAATCTCTGTCAATTTAGTGAATCACTGATCAAGGCGCTGAGGGCGCAAGGATGACATTTTTCTTTCTGGTTTGGGTTAATAGTCAAGTAGTAAGTGTTTATTCATTTTTTCTTTGAGAATTATGTGGTAAGCCGGATTTAGAATTTTTATACTTGTTGATCAAATTCTAAAGAGAAATAGACACATGACATAGATCTTACGGGGCATATGATTCTCCGAGAAAATTTGCTTAGGTAACATTTGTTAAGATATAAAAATAAATAATAAAATGTACTTCCTTCTGTTAGCTTAAGTTTTTGGAACAAACAGTGATTTCATATAGTATTAGAGTAAAGGTCCTGAGTTCAAATCCTAACTCTACAATTTATTTTATTTAATTAAATATTTTACTTGTTGGGTCACCCATTGAGGGAGAGTCTAACCTACACATAAAGGAGAGTGTTAAGATATAAAAATAAATAATAAAATTTACATCTATCTATTAACATAACCTTTTGAGACAAGCGATAATTTCACAACATTAAATACTTTATAAAAAATACTATGCGACTCACCTATCATGTCTATCAATTTCTTATTCTATTCCTTAACCAAATTCTAAAAGAATTATATCCTGATAAACTGGCCTCAATGGGAGGTAGAGAGTGTTGGAATATAGCCTCACGGATTGAACAAATGGAATTAAATTCTAAAGCTACACGTGTTAAACTAGAAGAGGAAAAGAAGAATTAGTTATTTCTGTTATGGTAGTTAGTTTATTATTTCTTATTTAAGCCATGTATATAAATACAGTTCACGTACTTTGTAAATTGATACTAATCAATTTCATTTTTCATGGAAGTTTTCCAATTCATCCTCTCTGTCTAAGTCCATGCAATTTCTTCTTACAAACCAATTCTCAATTCATCTGAAACTTGACAGAGAGAAGCCCAGAGAATGCCTGGGCCTAGACCATTCTAGATTGCATTTCAGTTGTCCCTTGGTTCTGACGCACATGGATGAGTGTGTGGATTGGTCTGGAAAGGTTTCGGGACGAGTAGATAAGGAGGCAAACCTTCTGCTCAACCCTAAAGCCCCTTAAGAATTACATGTGTGGTTAGTCATGTTTTGGTGACCCAATTCAGTGTTCATAGTTCATGCTAGCTAGCTGTATGAGGCTTTGTTCCACTTTTTAAACAGAAAATCCTTGTGAGCTTCCCGAATGCAAAGCAGTGCATGCATGCTGTTCGAGTACTAGGAGTTCTCCCAAACTCTCACCAGAGTGGAAATTAATGGCCCAAACATTAGGGAATCAACCTAGCCGCCTCGCCTAACTTAACTTCTTAATTAGTTTTCTGATCTTCAGGCCTCCTGATGATCAGTTTAATTTCTAGGCATATATATAGCTGATGACCTTCAATTGACAGAATTGCAATCCGACTGCAAACTTAGCGAAAACAGTCAAAATTAATCACAGGGGTTTGCTATTCTTTCCATTAACTTTGTATAAATTGAACCTTTCCTGCATCCAAGGTGTAACAAAATATAAGTCTAATAAATATGAGTCATTAAACTAAAATTAACGTCATTTGGGAACTTAAAGATTTCCATTTGTGATGATTTTACAGGTCACCATGAGGGGCAGAGAGCAAGCAAAGATCTAATTTGCAGGTACCAAAACAGTGAAGCAAGCAAAGATCATAATGATTCGTTTTGAGGTCTTTGCAGGTACCATATATATATATGATCTCTATCCTGCAATCGATTGTCACCCCCCCGAACCCTACAAGGATGATTACTTTGTGTTCATGGAATTGGCGTGCATGGAAGAAAACACCACTCCTCCAGTGAACCCTCCTTGTCCGCCAATGGTCCGGATCGAGGGGCATTATCAGGAGGGGCACATCATAATGCCGATGTTAATCTTACATCACAAGTTGAACTAGGTCTCTTCGGGTGTCCTGTCCTTGCTTGCTGAGATATAATTTAAATAATTAAATTTTATATATACACTTCACTTCATTTAATTAATATACAACATATCAGCTTAAATTTTTGAAACATTTTGATCATAAATTAAACTCCGAACTTAGCTACAAAGTGGATCACAAGATTCTTGTGGGGATTACTGTTGAAGTCCCTGCCCCAAGCAAGCAGTCAACAATGACTGCTTGCTTCTCAACCTCCAGCGTGCAACGCCCAGCGCCTAGCGCCCAACTGCCCATCGAATGCAAATAAATGCATTCATACATATAGACAATATTGATCCTCGCTTATAAATTGAAACTCCATGCGAGAGCTTCAGACACACCCAAGAAGAAGAGAAAAGAGAGAGAGCCGAGAGAGCTCTGAAAGAAAAGAAGAGAGTTGAGTTGAGTGGAGTGTGATCCTCCTCCTCTGTAATATTTTCTTGTGTACCACTATTTAATTAGTGAAGCTCTTTTCTGTGGATGTAGGCAGTTGCCGAACCACGTTAAATTCTTGGTGTCACTGAGTGCATGAGTGTACTCTTTTATTACCACTTTTATCCCTTCCGCTGTGTTGATTTCCCCAACAAGTGGTATCAGAGCGATTGTTGGGAAGAGTTTTTTACAGAAAACTCGGTTTTAGTGCGTAGCTCAGTTTTAAAATTTGAGCCTACCACTGTGTTCGTCTCATCGAGACAAGAAAAGTGGTGAAAACCAGAGGCCGGAAGGACGCCGCACGCTCCCCCACGCGTCGTCTGAAGATCGGAGAGTGAGCCCACTCTCGACACACGCCGCACGCGCCCAGGAGAGTCACGAGCGCGTGAAGCCCACTCTCGTCACGCGCCACACGCGCTCCTACGAGAGTCTTGCGCGTGAATTTCACGCGCACGTGAATCAAGAAGGCGCGTTAGATACACGCGCCTACGCGTTCCACGCGCTCCAGTGAGGTTCTGGCGCGTGAAGAACACGCGCCTACGCGCTCCACGCGCTCCAGTGAGGTTCTGGCGCGTGAAGAACACGCGCCTACGCGCTGTTAGTCGCGTCACGTGCTGCACGCGCGACAGTGTTCCTGTTTTGGTTCTTTTGCCCATTCCTTGTGCTATCTGAGTCCGATTTTGACGAAACAAGACTCGTTTCCAACAAAATCAAGCGTTCCGGACGCAACGGTGCTGTCCGTTTTACGATATTCCACTTCAAGGATCCTGTACTTGCATTTTGTATTTAGAATCAGTCTAAATTCATGGAGGATTCAGCATCAGGCGCCATGATAAAGCTGACTGCCTCAAACTACAGTCTTTGGAGGCCTCGGATGGAGGATCTATTGAACTGTAAAGATCTGTCTGACCCTTTGGAAGATGAAGGGAAGAAGCCAGATGAAATTACGGATCAAGTGTGGAAAAAGATGCACAAGAAGACTATCGGTCAAATCAGGCAATGGATTGACCATAGTGTCTTTCACCACGTGGCCCAGGAGACGGATGCATATAACCTCTGGAAAAAGTTGGAGGATATGTATCAGGCTAAAACTGCTCGAAACAAGGCCCTCTTGATGAGACGGCTTGTTAACTTGAAGTTGAAGAGCGACACCTCTGTTGCCGAGCACACTAGCGAGTTTCAAAACCTAGTTAACCAGCTCGGGTCCGTCAACCTGAATCTTGGCGATGAAGAACAAGCCCTGCTGCTTCTCAGTTCATTACCAGATAGTTGGGAGACGCTGGTGGTCTCCCTGAGTAACTCTACTCCAGATGGCAAACTTACCATGACGATGGTTAAGGATGCCCTGTTTAATGAGGAGGCCAGACGAAAAGAGACAAGCATGAATCAAACTCATGTCCTTGTCACCGAGAGTAGAGAAAGGCCTCGAGGTGATGATAGAGGGAGAAGTGGAGGCAGAAACAGAGGAAAGTCTCAACCACGTGGAAGGTCCAGCAGTAGCAGGAACCAGCAGACGGGTAACATAAAGTGTTACCATTGTGGCAAAGAAGGCCACATGAGAAAACACTGCCGCAAGTTTTTAAGGGAGCAAGGTCAAAGTAGTAAGCTGAAGAAAGAAGATGGTGAAACCCTTGTCACTCTTTCGGGAGATGTGGCAATACTCTCCACTAGTGACGAGACGTGTCTGCACGTTGCAAGCCATGATGTTGAGTGGGTGGTAGACACAGCAGCATCATACCATGCCACTTCCCATAGTGAATTTTTCACTACGTACAAAGCAGGAGACTTTGGTACGGTAAGGATGGAGAACGCCAGTTCTTCGAAAATCGTGGGAGTTGGCGAAGTGCAGATAAAAACCAACGTTGGTTGCACCATGGTGTTGAAAGATGTTCGACACATTCCTGACCTTCGGCTCAACCTGATTTCCGGGACAGCCCTTGATCGACAGGGCTATGACAGCTACTTCAGCAAAGGCACTTGGAAGCTGTCACAAGGTGCCATAGTTGTCGCCTGAGGACATATTTGCGGTACGTTGTACAAAACCCATGTGAAGATTGGTTTTGATAGCCTCAATGCAGCAGAAGATGAGGCATCACCAAATCTGTGGCACAAGAGACTCGGACACATGGGTGAGAAAGGGTTGGATACGCTTATGAAGAAGGCACTCATCAAAGTTGCCAAAGGAACAGCGTTAAACCCTTGTGAGTACTGTTTGTTTGGCAAACAATGCAGAGTCTCGTTTAAATCCTCTACGAAGAGAAGATCAGAGTTGTTGAGTCTGGTACACTCTGATGTATGTGGTCCCATGGAAGAAGAGTCATTGGGAGGTAACAGATATTTCGTGACATTCATTGATGATGCTTCACGAAAGGTCTGGGTATATGTTTTGAAGTCAAAGGATCAGGTCTTCGAGCACTTCAAGAATTTCCACACCCTAGTGGAAAGAGAGACGGGAAAGAAGTTGAAGTGCCTGCGAACGGACAATGGAGGAGAATATGTCTCCAAAAGGTTCGCTGCATACTGCGCTGATCGCGGTATTCGACATGAGAAGACGGTTCCATATACCCCTCAGCACAATGGTGTAGCCGAAAGAATGAACCGGACCATCATTGAAAGAACAAGATGCATGCTCAGTATGGCCAAGTTACCAAAGCCATTCTGGGGTGAAGCTGTTCTTGCTGCCTGTTACCTGATTAACAGATCACCTTCTGCACCACTGGAATTTGAAATTCCTGAGAAGGTTTGGTCTGGAAAAGATGTCTCTTACTCTCACTTGAGAGTGTTTGGGTGCAAAGCCTTTGCACACGTATCCAAGGAGCTAAGACAGAAGCTCGATGTCAAGTCAACTCCATGTATCCTTGTTGGATATGGAGATGAAGAATTCGGATACAAGTTATGGGATCCAGTGACAAAGAGAATTGTCAGAAGTAGGGACGTTGTGTTCCATGAAAACCAGAACATAGGAACTGAAGCTTCATCAAGAGAGCTTAGTTCCGATACTCCAAATCCTGCACCATTACAGTCCGCCACAGATAATGAGGATATGCAGGATCGAGATCCAGAAGCAGAAGAAGAAGCTCAGGGTGTCGAGCAGGGGGAGCAAGAATCCTCTCCACCAGCAGCTGGTGTACCACCACAAGGGATAGATGGTGATGAACCTCCTTTGGTTGATGAACCAAGAAGATCGGCAAGAGGCCGCCTATTGATTCCGTCGAGGAAATATCCGGAATCAGACTATATTCTGCTTACTGATGAGGGGGAGCCGGAGAGCTTCCAGGAAGTTCAAACTCATGCTGATAGAAGCCTATGGGTGCAGGCAATGCAAGAAGAGATGAGTTCTTTGCAGAAAAATCAGACTTATGAGTTGGTGAAACTTCCTGAAAGAAAGAAAGCCCTAAAGAACAAATGGGTGTTCAAGCTGAAGAAAGATGGCCAAGGGAAGCTGATAAAGCACAAGGCCAGATTGGTTGTCAAAGGATTCCAACAGAAGAAAGGAATTGACTTTGACGAGATATTTTCTCCGGTGGTGAAAATGATGTCAATTCGAGTCATACTCGGATTGGTAGCCAGCTTGAATTTGGAACTCGAACAGATGGATGTGAAGACAGCCTTTCTCCATGGAGATTTGGAGGAGGAGATCTATATGGAGCAACCAGAAGGGTTTGAAGCTCCAGGGAAAGATCACTTAGTCTGCAGGCTAAAGAAGAGTCTCTATGGCCTCAAGCAAGCACCGAGGCAATGGTACAAGAAGTTCGACTCATTCATGATGAGTCATGGTTACAAGAGACTTGCTGCAAATCAGTGTGTCTATGTTCGAAGGTTCCAGGATGACAAGTTTGTCATACTCCTTCTTTACGTTGATGATATGTTAATCGTTGGTGAGGATAGATCCATGATTAACAAACTAAAGAAGGAACTATCCAAGTCCTTTGACATGAAGGACTTAGGCCCAGCACAGCAAATTTTGGGCATGAAGATTGTTCGTGATAGAAAAGTCAAAAGGGTGTGGCTATCACAACAAAAATATGTTGAACAGGTCATCAGACGTTTCAACATGGGAGATGCAAAGCCAGTCAATACTCCACTTGCTAACCACTTCAAGTTGAGCAAGAGCTCGTGTCCTTCTTCAACAAAAGAGATTGAAGAAATGGAAGCAGTCTCCTACTCTTCAGCAGTAGGAAGCCTGATGTATGCAATGGTTTGTACCAGACCAGATATTGCTCATGCTGTAGGCATGGTAAGCAGATTCCTTTCAAATCCAGGAAAGGATCATTGGGAAGCAGTCAAGTGGATTCTCAGGTACCTGAAAGGTACATCAAAGATGTGCTTGTGTTTTGGGGGAGCTAAACCAGTTTTGGAAGGCTATACAGATTCAGATATGGCAGGAGATCTGGATAGCAGGAAATCTACTTCGGGATTTCTCTTCACCTTTGCAGGAGGAGCTGTCTCTTGGCAGTCCAAGTTGCAAAAGTGTGTTGCTTTATCCACAACAGAGGCAGAGTACATTGCCGTAGCGGAAGCTGGGAAAGAGATGTTGTGGATGAAGCGTTTTCTCCAAGAACTAGGGGTTAGTCAAAAAGACTACAAGGTACATTGTGATAGTCAAAGTGCTCTAGACCTGAGCAAGAATTCAATGTACCACTCCCGCACCAAGCATATTGACATCCGCTATCATTGGATACGCGAAGCGATGGAACAACAGCTATTGAAGCTTGTGAAGATCCATACGAAAGAGAATCCAGCGGACATGCTGACGAAGGTGGTTACAAGTGAGAAGCTTGAGCTATGCAGAGACATAGCTGGGATGGATAGCATCTAGGTAAATGGGCATGGAGGGGGAGAATTGTTGAAGTCCCTGCCCCAAGCAAGCAGTCAACAATGACTGCTTGCTTCTCAACCTCCAGCGTGCAGCGCCCAGCGCCTAGCGCCCAACTGCCCATCGAATGCAAATAAATGCATTCATACATATAGACGATACTGATCCTCGCCTATAAATTGAAGCTCCATGCGAGAGCTTCAGACACACCCAAGAAGAAGAGAAAAGAGAGAGCCGGGAGAGCTCTGAAAGAAAAGAAGAGAGTTGAGTTGAGTGGAGTGTGATCCTCCTCCTCTGTAATATTTTCTTGTGTACCACTATTTAATTAGTGAAGCTCTTTTCTGTGGATGTAGGCAGTTGCCGAACCACGTTAAATTCTTGGTGTCACTGAGTGCATGAGTGTACTCTTTTATTACCACTTTTATCCCTTCCGCTGTGTTGATTTCCCCAACAATTACTTTCTGACAAGTGGCGAAAAAAAGCATGATAAGAAAAGTTGAACTCAAACATGTATATATTATATATACGTAAAACTAAGGATTGTTATTCTTTGTTTTTATCATGGTGGGGGTGGAGAGGATTGATGATGCCTTTGATGGTGAATTGGTGATGGTGATTATGAGTGCGCCTGGAACAGCATGCTCTTCCTCAATCTTTTGAGCCAAACAAAGAGAATATGATGATGGTTTCTTCTGCACGCTGATCTCTCTCTCTCTCTCTCTCTCTCTCCAACCAAGATTTGCACACAGTACTTCTGAAGAAAGGAATGACCAAATTCTCAGGTAAATTGTCATCCCCTCAATCATGATCATCCTTTTTATCTTTTCCCTTCCACTAATAAAATTCTCTATACATATCATGCGTTAATGCCGTCTCACGACCATATTAATCCATACCACATCTTTGTCCATATTTGCAGTCACAATATCAATATCCCAATTTTCAAATGAACATTAGGAAATTCACGTACGTAGGTCCCGCTGTTCCTAGTAGTGCATAGCTAAAGGTAGCTAGACAATCTTTGAAAAAATTCATGAGCCTAACTCATATTATAAAACCAGTTCTACAAGTAAGGATTGCTCATTCCTTATAAACGTGTCCAAGACCTTTCCACAGACAATATGAGATTATTCCTCAAAACCCTCCCTCACGTGCAGGCCAGTATTTTTTTCTGGTCTTTGTCATGGGGTAAGTAGTGTGGGCCTCCATTCGTCCTGTAGCAGGCTCTGATACCATGAAGAAATTCATAGACTAACTCATCTCATAAAATTAGTTCTATAAGAGATGATTGATCATTTATTATAAACATGTTTAAGATATTGTTTACAGACAATGTGACATTATTCTTCAACAATCTTTAACCCTACCAAATCAAACATGTAAAATCACTTTCTCCGCATTTTCTTTGCTTCCATGGCTACGTACTGCGCATGCACATGGCAAAGATCGATATTCATCACCTATAGTACTAAAATTACCACGCGAGCAAATCGAAATCAGGCACGCACAGTGTTCTTTTCCTTCACGAAAATTAATCCACGTGGATTTTGGCTCCTAATAATTCACACTATATATTAAGCACAGTACCCATGCACTTAATTCTATAAAATCTCACATTCATTCATACCACACACAAAATCATAGTACCTTTTCGATTTCCCTTAAACCCAGCCTGAGATCTCGGCCTATTTATATATTGCACCAAGCTAGACTTCTCTCCTCCCCCTTCACTGCTTGGTTCTGATCTTTCTCTCGATTCTTTCAGCATTAATAGGAAAATGGCAGATATTTCTTATTCCAATGGAAATGGAGTTCATGGAAAAGGCTTTGTACTAAATGGGTATAGGAAGAGCTGTTGGTACGAGGAAGAGATTGAAGAGAATCTGAGATGGTCCTTTTCTCTCAATAGGTATATTATGGCCGGTTGTCACAATGGTTCATCTACGCCGGTAGTTAAATTATATTTTAGTTTAAGATCAAATATACAACATTATATATATACCTGCAGGTACTACGTACGTACGCTCGGATTATTATTTTTCTCTCGTCTTTCTTCTCTGGCCTGTATATTGAACATTGATTTTTATTTATTTATTTATTTATTTATGCAGCATATTGCATACAGGAGCTACGCCGTACCAGGACATTGCGCTTTTGGACACAAAACCTTTTGGAAAGGTTTGTGTATCAAAGAAAGTACTCTAATTTGGAAGAGAAAATGTTACGTTTCTAATGCAACAGTTCCGACTTTTTTTGCGCTAAATATTTGTTTTGTTAATAGGCTCTGGTCATTGATGGAAAGCTTCAAAGTGCAGAGACAGACGAATTCATCTACCATGAATCTCTTGTTCATCCAGCACTTCTTCATCATCCCAAGTAACATTTCCTCTTAATTACTACTTGAATTATTTTCCTGCTCCTCTCGTTTTCTTTAGTGTTGTACAGTGTGTAAAGGCGCCAATATTTCAAGCTAATATTTGTGTTTGATCCTTAGTCCAAGGACCATCTTTATTATGGGAGGAGGTGAGGGTTCCACAGCAAGAGAGATTCTTAGACATAATACTGTAGAGATGGTTGTCATGTGTGACATTGATGAGGTAAAATCTCCTTCATATTTTGGTCAATATTATATGTTGCAATCAACATGATTTTCTTTGAGTTCTTTTTTCCCCTAAACTAGGCGTTTTTTGTTTAACGAGGTCATATGTTTTTTTCCCTTGATCTTCTCTCTGTCTTTCGGATTATTATCTTAAGATCCTCTCTAAGTCAAATGACCCTTATCATATTGTTTATTTTGAAAATTTGATAGTGCAATTATGTTTTTCTTCTTTCTTCAATCTTCAATCTTTCCATGGGACATATATGCAGGAGGTGGTGGAGTTTTGCAAGTCATACTTAATAGTGAACAGGGATGCTTTCTGTGATCCAAGACTTGAACTTATTATCAATGATGCCAGGTTCCACTATCTACTTGCGTCACATGCATGGCTGTCATGTCATTGTAACGACTAAGAACCTCGTGGTTTGCTGCAGGGCTGAGCTAGAAAGCAGAGAAGAGTGTTATGATGTGATCATAGGCGACTTGGCTGACCCGATTGAGGGAGGCCCATGTTATAAACTCTACACCAAATCCTTCTATGAGTTTACTGTCAAACCTAGACTTAATCAGGGTGGCTTATTTGTCACACAGGTTTGTCTGTGTGTGTGTGTGGGTATGGATAAGAGAGAGAGAAGAGGAAAAGGAAAATGCCATGCAGTACTCTACTCTCATCTCACTCCTATGTTATTATAATGACGTCATTAACTTTTAAATTTGTTATTTTCAATAATAAGAAATAAGAATGGATTTAATAGTTAATAGATAATATATATTACATCATTATTATAGTGTGATAAAAACAAAAAAAGTAACCATTTCCCAACCTACTCTTCTTAGGCAGGACCAGCTGGAATATTCAGCCATACAGAGGTATTCTCTTGCATTTACAACACTCTAAGACAGGTTTTCAAGCGTAAGTAAGATTGTATTTAATGAATATATTTTCCATTTGCGAACTTAATTGTTAAAATGATCACGCGGTTCACCTTCCTTGTTTCGTGTGCAGATGTGGTGCCTTACTCGGCTCATGTCCCTTCTTTCGCAGATACTTGGGGATGGGTCATGGTATGAGAAATCAACCCCTTTCAATAGGCTGTCCCATGTGCAAAATTTTATGCAAGCTCTGATCTTTAGAGCAAAATCTTTTCAAAAGAAAGACAGTTCATATTTTGAAGCAAATAAGCTACTTTATATATGCCTTTTATCTCACAGTTCTTGTTAGTACCCCAACGATATTGTGAAAAAACATTGAAATTAATTTGGAAGACTAAACACTGTTGTAAACGGCAGGCTTCTGATACTCCATTTGCGCTGAGTGCTGATGAGTTGGACCTCAGGATGAAACAGAGGATGAAAGGGGAGAACAGATACCTTGATGGGAAAACATTTTCATCGGCTTCCACCTTGAGCAAAGCCGTTCGGAACACGTAAGGCTGATCTTGTTTACCTTTGCATGAACGTTTGTAATTTCCTTTCCTGAATGTTGAGCAGCAACTGATTTGAGAGGAGCATTGGCAGGCTGGACAATGAGACTCATGTGTACACAGAGGGAACAGCAAGGTTCATATATGGCCATGGTAGTGCCCACAGAAACACTCAAGAATGAGAAATGAATTCAGAACACAGCTCCTGCCAAAGCACAAGGAAACATGAGACTGCAAGTAGAACACTACATTGGGTTTATATTATCTATATAACTTTTCTCTTTCTTTCTTTCTTTCTTTCTGCATTTGTACTTACTTGAAAGGTATGATATAATGGTAATGGTTGGTCTTTGCTTTGTGCTTCACTTCTCGGAAGTTTGAGCAACTTCTATTTGGAATCTGGAACACAGATCACCAACTACTTACTTCATCGGGAGCCACTTTACTAAAGAAGTGCTTTGTTTATGAATAATGCTTGAAAAAATTGTTGTCAAAAACACACATCCATTAACCTTCACCATTCCGATTAGTTTGTACATGGCCAAGACATGTTCATTGAAAAAACAAAAACAACTGCATGCAGCTTACAATCACTTTAATGTGTCTGGACAGTGTCTGAACAGTATTTTCGATGTGCCTGTTCAGTGAAAATTCTCGCAAAACTACCAATCTCTCAATCGCCTTCGAATATTTATATATGAAGAAATGTCCGTATGTATACATATGTGTTAATCCTATTTGATGCAAACTCAAATTGATATGGGAGATTCGGTCGAGATTCTACATTGGTTGTGCTGAACTATCTTAAAAATATAAACATGCGCAAATATGACAAGAAATACTTAATTTTTCTTGTATTGAGACAATATCAATTTTTTTTTTCAAATCTTCTATTTATATTCATTTTTATCTTTTTAGAAAATATTTCCTTTCAAGTTGATTTGATTTCAATTTTGTTCAAGTTTTTGCAAAGATTCTTGTTTATTTATTATATATGTGATTTTCATGCAACTAATTTATATTTTCCCTTTTTGAGAAAATTCTCATTATTTCAAATTTTATCATTAATCAATATTTTTCAAAGTTTTATTTATGTGTTGCATCTTTTCTCAATCGCAATCCCTAATTTATGTTGATTAAATAGCTGGCATAATAAATTGCTATTATATCAAAGAAAAATGCTAATCTTACCTCTTATTCTTATCGCTTGAAGTTACTGTTATGATTTTTTATTTTATTTTTTAATTTTTTTTACTTAGTGATTAAAAAAATATTTTTAATAATATTATGATTTTTTTATTTTTTTTAAATATTTAAAATTATTAAAAAATAATAATATAACTCACGGTACCTCCAAGCGGGAGCAGCGGCTGTAGAGCCACCCTATATCAAAATGAAGAAATGATACTTGCAGTCATGAGTGTGCAAGCGCCGTGCAGTCACTTTGAAAAAATGAATAAATATGAGACCCATATGAAAAGAAATTAATTTTTTAATAGTAGACCCCACTTTTTTTCAAAGCGACTGCATGACGTTTGCGCATTCCACGACTGTATGTAGCATTACTCGCACATAGGAAATATTGAGACCAGCGGTTTACTCTACGAGAAAATATACTTACAACCGTGAATTGCGTAACCGCCGCGTAATCGCTTTGAAAAAAATGAATAAAACATGAGACCCACATGAAAAAAATTAATTTTTTAATAGTGGACCCCACTCTTTTTCAAAGCGATTACGCGGCGGTTACACACTTCACGGTTGTATGTAAAATTACTCTTATTGTACGTGTAGATCAATAATGGTAGAGACGCAAATTCCATTTTAAATTGAGAGTATTTTTAAAAAATAAAAATACAATTATAGTTCCACTTAATTTATAAAATACCCGAAATCGTTACAAAAAAAATATATTGCATCTTTTACATTCGTGGATTGCATGCTACTGCACTTGCCCGTTTCGCTTATACTTCAATAGTACATATTTAAAAATGTTATAATTATAAAAAGATTTTATAAAAATAAATTTATAAGTTGATATGATTTCATATAATATGTTATATATATTTTATAATAAAAATAATTTTATAATATAATGTATCATATCAGATCATGTCTGATGTCAATTGCATGTGTGGATTTATTTTTATAAAATATTTTTTTGATTAAATCATTTCTTGATAATTAAAGATGACCGAATTGATCATTCATGATATCCTACAGTTGCCCGTGGCCAACAAATTAAAAAAAAAAACATGTTTAAATTCAATTAATTCCAATCAACCGCATCCATCATATATCATATTGTCTTCCAATGTCAGCTTGTGTGAAGAATAAAAAAAGATAGCATCGATAAATTTAGCCATGATTCATGGACAAACATTAACCCAACAACAATCACATACACATAAAATACATATATTATATATATATCATCGTACACCTCACAAGTCGTATACTTGCTTGCCGGTGAACTTGACCTCAATCGGGTTCACATTCTTTCCAATTGACCTGAAGTTCACTCCGACTCCTTGACGGCCGGGGTTCACCTTCTCCGGGTAAACACCGTCCTTGGGGTGCAAATATTGGACCTCTCCATTGGGGAACACCCTGTAAAACTGGTACTTGATCTTGTACTTAGATCTCAACCTCGTCCCCAAAGCCAAGCACTGCTCTTTCCTAGCCAGTTTGAGCAGGTTCGGACCCTGCCTCATAATGGCTGCACCTCCAGTGGGCATCTCAAAGATTTGTTCCTTGGGAGAGTCCCATGTAATCACATAGAACTCTTCGACTTGGGCCTTACGCAGTAGGCCTCCGGTGCTGCCTGCGAAAATCGGTGAGGGGGTGCTGGGGTCCAACTCGGGCGGGGTGAATCCCACGGGAGCCTCCTTGGTGGGTGCCTCGGTTTTGCCATCCGCAGCAGCTGCCTTGATTGCACGCTGTCCCGGAAAAGACTTGAATGGCTTGGGACTCGTGAAAGACAAGGTTGGTGATTGTTTCCATGGGACGGTGACACGGTCGACACCGGACTTTGAGGCGGGGAGAGGTGGAGTAAAGAGAGAGGCTTGGGTTGCCATAGCCATCAATGGGTTGAGGAGATATGGGGGATGAGGATTGGTGCAACCGTTGTCTATGGTTGCGTGGGGATTCAATCTGGTTGAGAATGTCGAGTGTGGGGGAGTTTGTAGGATTTTTGGATGGGTGGACTGGTGGGGATGTGGATTTGGATAAGGTGATATGGCTTTTGACCAATAGGATGTGTGATTCTGATACGAGCCCGGTCCTCAGATTCTCTTATTTTGCACGAAAATTAGTTGTAGTATCATGTATGAGTATATACGGCGTCATTTACTAGCGCTTTTTAAGTCCTTAATCTTGAACGAGCAATGCGAAAGAGAGCCCGACGGATCGTGGGCCGCCCGGATCAGCGCTTTCAAACTAAAAGAGAAGGGCTTCACTATTATTATTTGTCGTGGAATTTTAAGCTGGTTCTTTTATGATAAAAAGATTACGTTAATTTGCAAATTTTACCTTCGTAAATCTAACATTTCTCTATTAAAAAATTCTTTACAAAATTAGGAAATTAGACATTGTGGTTGCGGCGCATCAAATTGTGTTGCTACTATTCTAAGCATTAATTTTGGTTTGTAAACAACCAAATCTTTGCAACAATATTCATTTTGACCGTTTATATATTTAATTTTTATTTATATTTTTTTATTTATTGATTAAGAAATTGACTATAAGTGTATTAATATTTTTTTATATCTTTTAAAAATATTTAAAAAATGAATAAAAAAAGAAAAATAAATAAATTTTGACTATCTTGACTAAGAATTTTGGTAATATAAATGCAGAAAGAAAGAAAGAGAAAAGTTATATAGATAATATAAACCCAATGTAGTGTTCTACTTGCAGTCTCGATGTTTCCTTGTGCTTTGGCAGGAGCTGTGTTCTGAATCCATTTTTCATTCTTGAGTGTTTCTGTGGGTACTACCATGGCCGTATATGAACCGGATAGCCGTCCGGGTTGTAACCGATTTTACCCGGATGGATATCCACCCGGTTTTAAAAATCCGGCTACGGATTTAAATATTCTTAAATATCCAACTTCGTATCCGGATGCACATCTCTAGTCGAAGTAGCTCTCTAGAGTGTTTAATTTGTTAAATCCTTTACCAGGCAAAAATTGTTTTCATATCGTTGTTTATATTAAACATGGTGGCTGGTCAACAAGCAGAGTTGGTCGAGCTGTGTGACGCTAAGGAGACCGTATCAAGTTTTCAACTGCAATTGCAGGTTTTAGGCATCTCAACAGCACAATCCTTGTGGTTTTTAGCAGGTGTCTCTCTTATTTGATGCGGTCTCTTAAGAATAAAATACAAATAATTAAATTTAATTCTTTCCATCAATTTAAACTTTGGAGATAAGTGTTGATTTCAGAGTCTCATCGATGTCCAAACTTTTGCTTGCTTGTGCATAACTGTTGGACCTCTCCTGGTGCCAAACCTGATATTTAATGGCGGAGCACTTTGCCCATATGAATTCCGATGGCATTGTCATTGTAACGATTATTCGGTATTATATATATATATATATATATATATATATATATATATCTGGGGATAGTTTCTTTGAATCTGCTCATATATTTCACACATAAGAAAATAGGTACATCACACGTGATTGTAAATTTATCTAGATTATGTACAACTACTTTTGCCTACAATGCTAGATCAATAAGAAAAATGAGGACACTACAACCTATCTGACAATCTCTTACTATCAAACCAAAAAATTCTATATTGAGATGCTGTTGGGAATTCCCTTTCCAGTGAGGCCGCCATTTCTAGAGTAATCTGAGGTGTTTGGATAGAGCAGGGTGTAAGGCACCTTGACTGGCCCGACCCGGTTCTTCCATCTCCTATCATTGTTCATTTCCATAATTCTATTTTCTATTTCTATCAGCTTGTTTCTAAACCTTTCAAATGCTGCTATTGGTTCAGCATCTGAGGTCCAATCAGGATTATCTCTCTGCCCAAGATAAGTCTCATCAGTTGAATGCCGGGACAAAATTTCTATCAGTGATACACCGAGGAGGGTTTGGAACTGGGCTGTTATTGTTTTCAGGAAGGCTAAGTCCGGGTTTGACAGAAGCTCGGCATACTCGGAGGTGCCTGGCTCAGGTATGAAGCGGCGGCTTACCGTTGGTCGATTTGGAAGGAAGCCAGCATAAGGGTATTGCCCAAAATTGACAGCTGCATGGAGGGCAGAAGCCACCCAAATTATAATGGTGCAGGCTTGGACAAGCTCTGCCCTTGTATGCATCTCAGGCCACCATGGCTCATCTTTCTTGTCACCATGACCCTTATTACGGATCTCCATCCACCATGATTGGAGTTCAGAATCGTCTTGGACCGTGTCGTCAGTTGGATAGTAAAAAGAGCAGTATTCTCTAACCCAATTCTCAATTGCTGACCAGATCTCTAGCCCATCCACAGCATAGGGATAATCCTCTATATGAAGTCTGAGGCCATGGGGGTAGCTTGAGTCTGGAACTGCGATTCCTCTAAAATGAAGCAAAAACTGGATCAAAATTCAATGTTGAAGATCAAAACTGTTGAAATTATTATTTAACAAAGTTGGCTGACCTCTTGAGCAAATCAGCAGGTAATGCCTGTTCTGTGAACTCCCAGTTCTTATATACAAAAGCAGACATTTCCATGGCGAACTTGGCTGGGAAGACTGTTCTCTCAAGCACCCCACCCGCATTGATGAGGATCTGCCGTGCCAAGGCATTTATATGCATCGTGTCTCGGAAATGTGTATGCAAAAGCTTATATATTGGGTGAAGCACACTCAGCTGTCTGTTTGTTGCAATCACAAATGGCTCCATTACCGCATGGGTGTTCAACCTGCAAACATGATCAGAAGATTTTTGGCATGCATTTTGGGTCAGAGTCAGATATTCTACTTTCTGCTACCATGCAGTATTTTTCTTAGGAATCATACCAGTGGCTAATGAGCTGATGGTAGCCAGAATCGTTAACAGCAGCATAGGCTTTGGCCAGCTGCCACAACGAACCTTCAACACCTTCCTCTGCTGGAGTGAAAACCATGCTGACCGCACCATGAGCCTCCCCTTGTGGATGTGGCAAGCTTAACTCGATAGCCAACGGCTTCAATGTCCCATCATCTTGCAGCAAAAGGAGCGTTCTTGTGGCATATGTCTTTGTGGTTGTTGAGTTTATTCTAGTCAGGTATGGCATCAGTGCATCGTGATGATCTAATATGAATAGCCTGTTGTTTTTTATTGCCTATAATAGACAAATAGAAAATCAGTTACCTATCTAGAAAAAAGTGTAGCAACAGATAATGGATATCATGTTGGTTTGATAATGTAGATATAGTCAGGAAACATATGAAGCACGAGGCATACTCGATCTACAGTGAGCCCTTCCAGGTTCTTCTCAATGTGCTCTTCTCTTATTGTACTATTTTGATTCCCATAGACTTTAGGGTCCAGCTCGCTGGTTGGGGGAAATTTCTGCAGACAAAGCATTTCAGTATGTTAACGCTGAGGGACTATTTAACATTATCAATCATGTTATATAGTCAGTTTTATTTTACTCGGAGGCGGCTGATGATAACAGGGTTCACTCCAGCAAGCATTTCTCGTGCAAACTCTTCATCTGTCCTCCAAGCAGACCTGTCCTCTGCAATTATACCAAAAAAGCATTAGGTTTACTGTTAAAAGAGCTTAAAAATCATAAACGTTTTGAAGTATCTAAGATTTTGAACTATCTAATACCACAAGAAATGGGGAGAAAATTTACACATACCTTTGATCACATCAGGCATTGGAAATTTGAGGAATCGTTCGCCATCATTACGAACGAGTTCCCTCAAAAGCTCCCAAGGAATGCACTCTCTAATTTTACCAAGTGTAGGTCCATTTGGTAGCTTAATACCCCGTTCATAGAGATTAAGTATATCTTTAATGGTGTCAAACTCATTAATGGTTTTATCACATAAAGATGCCAGCTCTGGGAGCAATACCTGAACTAGGGACTTCAGAGCATAGGCAAGAAAATCCGAGAATTTCACATGGCCAAACCGCTCGTCTCTTGGAACATAAATGTCAAGGCTTAGAAGTGGCAATCTGCTCTCAGAATTGGGGTCTGTTACAATGAGAATATCAAGTTCCTAGCTCAAACGGATAATCTTTACATGCTTTATGCCATTCGAAATTAAAGAGCACAAAAAAATTAAGACTTGCTTTAAACATATTGAAAAAGGAATCCGTTTATTTCTCTAACCAGTTTTTGTAGGTTTTCGACCAGTTCTTCCTCTTCTGGGATAGGGATACTCCTTTGATCCACCAAGAACAGGGCGTGCATAGTCTGGACCTTTGTCTGGACTTCCCAAATCATTGTAGTAAGCATAATCATAAACTCTGTCCCATTCCTTGAGCTCCTCTGATCCATTGCCCCTCAGATTTACTAGCTCTCCTTCCCTGTACTTCCTTAACAGCTCAGGGGTTTGACATGGAAGGTAGGTCTAGCATTAAAATTTGTAAGTTTAGTGGAATTTCATAATAATATTCCTTTTGGCAAAGCATCCATCAATCATTTTGCCCAAAATTAACTTTTTACCCTATTTGATCATTGTTACTTTAAACAGAATAATCAAGAAGAAGAAAGCACAACACAGATGGCCGGCAACATCTCATGCTAGCAACCATCTTCAAAAAGTTTGAATTACGGGGTCTAAAAACACCTATGAATATGATATTGCGGCCACTATCTAAATAACCATAAAGTATCGAAGAGAAGCAGACCTGCCTCTGGATAATCCAGAGTGGCCCATGTAAGATCACAACTGAGATTTCAAGAGGGACAAACCATCTGTCAGATCTATTACATTAAACCAAACTCAAAATCACCTTGTTTGAGAAGAACACACGGTTGTATTTGTAACGATGTGCAGGGTAAACCCAAGAATTGCAGACGAAAACCATACGACCATGCCCAGGAACATCTTCCAAGGTTACTGTCTTAAGATAAAACTGGCTGCGGTGGTGGTTTTTTACAATTAAAGCTCCAGGAGCACCCATGGAGTCGTCCCACTCGAATGTAACGGGGAATACAGTTTCTCCTGCTGGAAAATGCGTAATTGTTCTAATCCATTTCTCCAAGTATGCCACCTTTCCGAGCTCCCCTCTTAATCCATCCTCTAAACAAGTAGGCAACAATATATTTTAGTTTCTCAGCTCCTTCAATCCCGATCACTGCATCTTCCCCAGAAACATAAAAGAAGCAAATGCTTGAAAGTTGTTCAAAAAGCTGCTACTTGATTGAAAGATTTACATTGCAGTTGATTAACTTCCAGTAAGTTGGTTTCTCAAATAAAAAGATTAACAAAGCATGAAACCATACTCATGAACCCATAATCATGAACCAAGTGTTGATCCCACTTAATTGAACTTGGCAACATGATCCATTTTTCAAAGTATTTGGCTTCGGCTATGTGGGTATCTTGGTGATCATATTTTTACTTCGACCAATCTCGTTTTTACATATTGATAAACTTGTACTCTTATCATATTAAAGTTTGATGACTAGCCAGAAAGAAATCGCAATAGATGGGGAAGGATACTTTGAGAAGAAGGCATTTGATGCTTTGATTTAAATGCGAGTGCTTTTATCCTCTGCCATAGACAAACCTAGTTAATGCACTCGTACAGTAAAACAAAACAAAGTAGAGAGAGAGAGAGAGAGAGATTTTGGGTGACCTGGATCGGGACGAGCAGAACTGATGAGCTGCAGGGAGACACACTTGCCCAACAATTCATGAATCCGATCAAGCAATGAGGCTTTCACATCTTTGAAGTCCAACACGTTTTTCTTCAATACCACTACTGTCCCTTTGACCTTCTTGTTGTCACCCACCTTGTGGTTCTGCTTCTTTTTGTTCTTGCCACGGAGCTTCTCCATTGTTCGATATATGATCTCTGAACTGGGACAAAACCTCATCAAACACAGTAGCACAAGAATTAAAAAAAAAAGGACAGAGAGCTTGAGAGTTTTTTTTTTTATCACGAGCTTGAGAGTTGGTAAGGAAGCTTAATGCCATCTAAAAATAAGAGGGGACCAGATATATTCGGTACACATATAGAGGAAGATTTGGCTAGAAGGGACAAAATTCACAGCTCTGTTTTGATGGTTGCAACGTCTCTCTCTCTCTCTCTCTCTCAGTTATTGACTTGTGCAAGACTTGGGTATTTATGGCATCCAGCAGCTCAAAAATTGATGATGTCAACTGAACCGTGGGATCCTACAGAAATTTCCGATCGTCTCTCTCTCTCTCTCTCTCTCTCTCTCTCTCTCTCTGTGTAATTAAACAATAAATATTTTACAATCCCATATCATATATTTTTTTTATTTTTTATTTTTTATTTTTTATTTTTTATTTTTTATTTTTTTCTCTCAATTTGTAGTATAGAATTATTGAATAGAAAAAAATTTAATTAAAAAAAGTTCTTGGCAAGACTTGATTTGAAAGAATTTTAAATTTTAAATTTTTTTTATAAATCAAATCTTGTCATTTTAACGGTATAGAAGGCTTGTTTTATATACCGACTTACAAATATAATTTTTTTTAAAAAAATATGATTCCCATTCGCACCCACAACTTTGAAAAACTTATTATTATGTGTTGTAAAGATTTTTAAATAAAATTATTCTATAATTAAAAATATTTGATTCCACATGGATTAAAATCAAGAGTAGTAAAATTACCATCAGCTAAATAATCGTCAATTAAATAATTTATCACCGATTTTTTAACTGCTCCAATTAATTCATCAAGCAATATATGGTTAATTAATTTCTAAAAAAAATCATAAATCATCTCGAGACTCTTTAAATAAAAGTCCGTTTAATTAAATATATGAATGAGTGCATAAATAAATAAAAAATTGATTTTTAAGTGTAGTATTATTTGGAAGCTCTAGCAGCCTCCTAAGTAGCGTAGGTAATCCTCTTATTGAAATAATTTGAATTAATTTCGTCTAACACATATTTGATATATCCTACTTTTAAAATAAAGTAATGAAAAAAAAAATCTTGCGCGACCTTTTTATCCAACCATTCTTATGTATTTAAATATTTTTTTATCCTATAGTTATATATATATATATAATATACACATGTTACAATTAATCAATATAGAGTCCCATATATATATATATATATATAGTCATTGTCGCCACGTCCATAAAATAAAATAGAAATGATATTTATAGTTTTAAAATCTACAAACTATATTCATTTTTAAAAAAATTAATAAATATGATATTTATATTAAAAAAAATTAATACTTTAATAGTAAAGCTTATTATTTTTTAAAAAGAATACACAAGACTTACACTCCCTTTAAAACTATCTAACATTACTATAATATATATATATATATATATGAGTCGGGCTACTCTGCCGCCCGCTCCACTTGACCGATAGTGTATTTTATAACTTTTTTTTTTCATTTTTCTATTCACATTTTTTTAATATTTTAAAAAAATAAAAAAAATTATATTAATACACTTAAAATCACTTCCTTAATCATTAAGTAAAAAATAAAAATAAATTTTTTTTTCCCGAGCGGTCACATTTGATGGGCAAACTAGCTTTTTCTTCTATATATATATATATATATATATATATAAAGAGCCTATGAAACGGAATTTTCTTGTTTTAACATAAATTTATTGTTTTAACGAAATATGCTAGTTTTCATTAACTTTCAATCCGTTTGTAATAATTACATAAAATAGGGATACAATTGTATTTTCCTTTACATTCTATTTGTGGCTACTTTTATAGTTTTTGTTGGTTTCTATTCCACTATTAATATTTTTAAATATGCTAATAAAGCAAATTTATTATAATAATAAATCATGGATTCAATTTCCAATTTGAAAATACGTTATACTAGGAAAACAGATTTATGTAGATTTGTCTTTTCGGATTCATTATAATAGGAAAGCATTATAATAATTTACAAATAGTCTATCTTTCAACAACTTTTAAGATATATATTGGGAATATATATAGAATTAGGGGTGTAAACCGGTCGGTCCGGTCCGGACCGAACACCCCATAGGAACCAGACCGGACCAGTAATTATCGGTCCGGTCCGGTCCGGTCGGTCCGACCTTTTTTTTTAAAAAAAAAATCAATTAATAAAAAAAATTATTTAAAATACTAAATTAAATTAAGTGACTTATTAATGTGAATTGTGTAACAAACTCAATAAAAAAATATTTTATATGGTTAATGATAATAAATTACATTATTAATTTATATAATTATTATATAATTAACTAATTGATATTATATATTAGTTAATTCATAGAATATTAACAAGTGTTAATAACATATTTAAAATTTTATATTGTTAATAATGATAGGTTAGATGAAGATATATATAAAATATTGTTAATTTATAAAATATTAACAAGTATTAATAACATATTTAAAATTTTATATTATTAATTGTACAATTATTATATAAATAATATATATATATATTTTTTTTTTTCGGTCGGTCCGGTCCGGTCCGAGAAATCTCCACCCCGAGACCGGACCGAAGACCGAAATTCTCCTATGTATTGGACCGAAACCGACCATGCATTTGGTCGGTCCGGTCCGGTCCGGACTGAACCGGTCGATCCAGTCGGTTTCTCTAGTCCGGACCGACCGGTTTACACCCCTATATAGAATGGTAAAAGGTAGGAATAGAGGCAGAACAATGAAATTATTAATTATTTTGAGGACCAAAAATCGAAAAGCAAAAACAGTACATGTGTTTTTTAACAATAAAAATATGGTTCATATTATATAAATATATAGTGCATGTATCTTTTTATTACAATATTATTAACTCTATTATTAAATCTAAAAATTTTGTGGAGCCATGTGTTGATCAATTAAGAAACAAATTTTTTACAAAAAAATCTGTTAATTTACTATAAATTATTTTTTATGAAAATATTCTATTTCCTATTCATAAATAGTCAATTTTGGAGACTTTTTATTTTGTCATAAATGTTGTGATTAATTTTAGACTTCAGAGATGACGCATGCATGTCCCCCAAAACAACCAAAAAGAAAAAAAAATAGAAGAAGATAAACTTGACGTACGGCATCTGATTATCCTCAAGATCGTGAATTTCCACCGGATTGCATTTTTTTTAATTTTTTTTTACTTAATGATTAAGTAAGTGTTTACTTAATGATTATTTAAAAAAAAAGTAAAATACTATTCCTACATAAATTTCTTACCTAAAATTTCCATCGAATTGCATTTTTTTAATTTTTTTTCACTTAATAATTAAGTAAGTGTTTATTGGTTTTTTTTTTTTTACTTAATCTTGTTTGGTTTATTGGTTTATTGGTTTATTAAATGAATTGCTGGGTTTATTTTTTTCTAGCAAATATTTGAGCGTAATGTTTTAACAAAGTTGTCTACGATAAGATTAATATAAATCTAATAAAAACATTAGTTCAAAATATAAATCCTTTGATGTTTCCACAAATAATTTATGTTCTAATTATTTGTTACTTGGAAACAATATTTCAATTTTGTTTAGAGAAAGTACAAAAATGTTTTCCTTCCTAAGTTTAATTTCAAAATAATGCACATTTGGTCTTACCGCACCACCTTTTTTTCTTTTTTTTTCCTGCATATTCCAGAAATGCTGTAGAGATAGATATTTTGGTATGAAATGATTTATTTTGCTTGTGATGTTTATTTATAGGATCATGTTAAAGCTTCTATTAATGTTCTTTTTTTATAATATATCGCAGCGTGTAATTATTTATAAATTACATAAACATTACATCGTTATTTAATTAACCTAAAACATTATGTCCTTATTAATAAAAAAAATAATTCTTAACAAAAAAATTAAACATAAATTAAGCAAACGTACATTGCACGTTGCTTTCACCTAGTGTGTATATATATATATATCAATTAGGATCGATAAGTCTAGCGGGATCAAAATGGGGAAGGTCCACTTCATTTATGATTCCATAAGGCAAACAAACCGTGTTTCGAAAATATCTCGAAATAAAACAAACAACAATTAATTCTAGGACTTCTAAGGATAACTAACAGTTGTGAGGTAGTATGAGAATATTACCCTAAATTACATCATCTATCTTTAGCATGAAATCTATGATTCATAGACTATGAATATCACACCTGATGAGACAGCAACATTACATTAATTATAAGAAATTTCTGGACATGATGATCGATCGAGCTCCTCATGATCTTTCCAGTACCTTTCGTTCACACCAGACTCACCAGTATAATGACATGAATTCTTTCTTTCTTTCGAAGGAAAATTAAATCATCCAAATTAAGCTTCATTGAATAAGTAACAGCTAATTATCGAAAAAAGACCTTTAATTAGTACTGCTGAAGACTCATTCATGAGTAGCTAGCTCTTTGAAAAACAGGTAGGGTACTTCCTTCTGTAGATGCCGGGCGACGTGTGGGACATGGACATCATGATCCGAGATCGGTACTGCTCAGTTTTCACCCCCAATTGCTTGAATATTTACAGAAGAATTGATAAATATATCATCTTTTTCACATTCCTTTACACAATTTAACATAAAAAAATGATCATTTCCTTTAACAAATCGGACCGGAGTTGCGTCTGTAAGCTCTGTTTGAATAATTTATCAGATAATATGTAAATAGTAATAAAATAATTTATAAATAATAATAAATAATTTAAGAATATTAATAAATAGTTTATATATATATATATATTATTCGGTGATTGTATTTTATGTATGGAATCCCGCTCTGTAATGAGGATCAGTGGCAGTGGATATGAACAATTAATCTAGCATTAATACCAATATAAGGGCTGACAGTAGCATTTTTAACTTTATGATAAATAGTGTTAATTATGTTAGAAAATACAAGGAATGATACGCTCTGATCTTTTATCATAGAAAAAGTTAGTACTATTAAATTAGATAAGGACAATTATCTGCAGGAGTGACCCCAGCAACAAATCAAACACATGTCTCAAAAAATGCATGTGGACCCCTTGGCATATTCTCGCGTCAAATATGCAATTTCATGTTGATGCTGCCGAACGTGACGTCTCAATTTCATAGCTAGGTATATGAAACATTTTAAGTTTAACTAATAGTACTATTGATGGTAGCTAAATTATTAAGTTATACAATATGTCTGATATTATATTAATATGCCAAAGCAAGCTTCAAATTAAAGGAGTTGTTGACAGTTAGACGTTATCTCTTGATCATCTACACCGCCCTTTTTTCCGGTTTCTTTGTTTGTTTGTGTGGGTTTCGCATATCAAGACATGCACGATTAAATGCTTGGTGATTAATACTATATAATATATTCTGAGAAAAAACGTGATAGGACAGACCTAGCTAGTTTCTTTTGTGTTTAATTTAAAGGTAACTAGAAATTTCAGAGAAAACTGATCATGTTAAGTTGTCGGCTGGCCTATTGTGCAATGTGCATGGCACATGCATCGATCATGATAACAACTAATTTAACTGCCTGTTTTGCTTTATAATATCTTTGGATATTTGTCACCGTGACATGTGCCCCATGTGACCTCATGTATAGCCAGCACATTTAAATTACATTTAACTGCTTGTTTTGCTTTATAATATCTTTTGATTTCTGCAAGGTGTGTTACTCTTATATGTAATTTATTTTGTTCATTGACACGGTATATATATATATATATATATATATATAGAGAGAGAGAGAGAGAGAGAGAGAGAGTTTGTATAAAATTCCATCTTCAATGTATAATTTGTGTTACAAAAATAATAGTTGTAGTCGTAAGTATGTAAGCGTCATATAATTATTTTGAAAAAAGTGAAAAAATAATAATTTTTTAATAATAGATCTCACTCTTTTTTAAAGCGATTATATGACACTTACATATTCTACGACTGCATGTAACATTATTCTACCCAAAATACTTGTACGTAATGATCAGTTAATTGATCAATAAGATAAAAATGAGTTTATATTTTTAAACTCGGGCCGGCCGGGGATATATATCATGATTATATGTGTAATGTGTGTGTGTGTCAAAATATGTCAACGTACGATTTCAAGAATCAAAAGATAATTTAAAAAAATCAGCACCAAAAAAGGAAGAAGATAGATGATCATGTGAAAACTGAAAAGGACGGTGCCAAAGTGGCATTCTTTATCATATGGCGCGAATGGCCCCAGCCCGGGTGGAAATTAGGTATAGTTTGTTTTCAGAAAATTTCATATCATCTCATTTAATTATTATAATTTTTTTAATTTTTAATATAAAATAAAATAAATAATTCAATTTTTTTAAATCTTAAAATAAAAAATAATATTAAAACATATATTCTAACAATACTTTATTCAACTTTTTAATTTTAATCTCAACTCATCTTATCTCATCTCATCTACAAAGACAAACGGCCCTTAAGCTGGGATTTCAATGGAAATTACTTGCCGTTTGCTCGTCTTATTGATCTTAACCTCACGTCTTATATACAAGTTAAAGGCCTTGACTTGCACGCGGAACTATATATAATTTGGTTTGAGATTTCGGGTGAATTTGGATGTTGAAGTGAGTTGAGTTGAGTTGAGTTGAGATGATAAAATATTGTTAGAATATTATTTTTTAATATTATTATTATTTTGGGATTTGAGAAAGTTGAATTGTTTATTATATTTTGTGTTGGGATTTGAAAAAGTTGTAATGATGAGTTGAGATGAGTTGAGAGAAGTTTATGATCCAAACGAAGCCGAAATTTGCATGCCATAAGCTAGCTTTCTGGAACTTAATTTTCCCAATGTTTGGGGGCACTTAGGCCTTGTTTGAATTTAGGAAGCATTTCAACCCATATCATTTTATCTAATTATTATAAATTTTTAAATAAAATATAATAAACAATTAAACTTTTTCAAATTTTAAAATAAAAATAATATTCTAATAATATTTTAATAAATTTTTAAATTTTATCTCATCTCATCTCATTTCATTTCAACTCATTATCCAAACATCTTTTAAGCTAGCTAAGATAGTACATAGGAGAAGCTCGTGATAGGTATACATAGAGATTATTAAACAAAAACATAATTTATTATATATATATATATATATGCATATATCTATGGTTTAATGTAATATGTTAAATATATATAGTACTTTACGGTAAAAATATTTTGGATTACATGATTAAATTACCACGCCAAATTGAAACTTTTGTACGCGCGCATGCATGATTTATGTGTAGAACAAGCAATATTTCTTATTGCTCAATATATCGAAAGAAGCGTTACTTTTGTCTGCGTTTTAGAATCACATTAAAATATATATATATATATAGATGCATGAGATGGGTTATACGTATATATATATATATATATATATATATATATTACTTATTATTATGTATCTATAACAGTTTAGCTTTTCTCTATTTGCATGATTTTATTTTGAGCAATATTCGTGATCAAGCGGGATTTAACCCATACGCATTTGCAATCAAAGGAACATGTAAAACGCTAGCTGCTGACTTATAAGCAAAGCAACTGACACATCTTTTATCATTTTTCAAAAAGATAAAAAAAAAAATGTTACCGAATTAATCATGTCTCGCATGCATGCACTTAGTCGAAAAAAGTGGCATAAATCATGCATGCATGCATATATGAAACAATAATAAGAAGTTGCTTAGCATGCAGCTTATTGCATGCCCAACCCATGCTCATGGCACTGTCTATTGGTTTGTCATATATATATATATATATATATATATATAAATGATAAGTTATAGTCGTGAGTTTATAAGAATTGTATAATCATTTTAAAAAAAGTGAATAAATACGAGATTTATATGATAAAAAATTAATTTTTTAATAGTGAACTCTACTCTTTTCAAAATGACTGCACGGCAGTCGGCAATTAAACACTTTACAATTGTACGTAGAATTATATATATATATATATATATATATATATATATATATATATCGGGCTTGGGGAAGAACGGCTAGCTAGCAATCAGAAAAGAAAGCCAATAATAGTAACGAAAAAGAATGATATAATAATAATAATGTCAGAAAGCGTGTCTTCAAATCAACCCTAACTGCATGCAGCTTAAAGGTGGAAACTTGTTCTAAACGTTAGATATTTTGTTTGGTTGAGTAGGATGTTGGAATTAAGCATATTCTGTTTCTGTTGCCTGTTGGGATCCCTTACAAGGCATCTTATTATTAGCTCCATATCTTGCTTTCAAAACCACATGATATAAAAATGTTCCTACCTAAATAATAACTTACAAGGAATCCCTTTGTTTTATTAATTTATTACGTGGATTTGATCGATAGATGATGTCCCATCTAAGAAAGTAGGGAAAAAAATGCTTTTTTTTTCTCGAAACTACCATCAAATGATAATTTGGAGTACCCTCGTTAATAATTCAAACCGAGTGATCAGCTTGCAATTATTAAGGGTAGGGTGATGCTACAGCCCCCGCTGGGCGCTGGGGGTGTAGTGTTATTTTATATGTGTTTTATTTAAGTAATTTTTTATATAGATTTAATTTGGAAGTACATCCTCCGTTAATATATTAATCTCAGCTTGCAATTATTAAGGGTAATTTCATCTCTCTCTCTCTCTCTGCTAAAAGCCTAAAACTAAAATTGATATTTTGTCGAGGTGGTAGAAGAATTCAAGTTAAGGCCTGAATTATATGATAAATGATACTTGTAGTCGTGAGTGTGCAAGTACCGTGCAGTCGCTTTGAAAAAAGTGAATAAATATAGAATCCACATAAAAATAAATTAATTTTTTAATCGTGGACCCCACTCTTTTTCAAAGCGATTGCACGACGTTTGCGTATTCCACGACTGTATGTAGTATTACTCGAATTATATAGTAGTAGCTCAAAGTTTAATGAACGTTTGTATTGACATCCTAAATTGTTCTCCTACATAAAGAAAATAGATGTGTTATATTCACAGAGAAGTTTTATAAAAATAAATTCATAAATTGACTTAATTTCATTTGATTCATTATATTTTTTTGTAATAAAAATAATTTTATAATTTGACATATTACATCAAATTACGTTAATTTATAAATTTATTTTTATAAAATTTCTTTTGTGATTAAAGCATTTTTGTAAATTAAAAAAAAGTTCATGTTTCAACCACATTATGTCCCATCTAAGAAAGTAGGGTAAAACACATTACTACAATCATTCGTTTGGACCCTCATTTAAATGAAGGGTAATTTCATCTTTACATTATATAATATATATATATATATATATATATATGTGTGTGTGTGTGTGCGCTAAAAGCCTAAAACTAAAATTGAGGCCTGAATCATGATAGTAAGCCAAAGTTTAATGAATGTATATATTGACATTGTAAATTGTTCTCCTATCTAAAGAAAAAGGAATTCATGTTTCAACAACACTACGTATCCAACTCGTTCATTTAAATTACTAGGACATTAATTTTTTAATTTATTTTTTTAAATTATTCATTCCGTTCTCAATAGATGCATAAACTATAAACTCCAAATATCCTTTTAAAGTACCAAAAGGACATCTTCTACTTGTAGCTAGGAAGGTGACATATCCGTCTCTTACTCCCCCCCTCTTTGACTTGTAATGGTATTGATGTCTAGAGATCATGATTGGAAGACAATTTTGATTTCTTTCTTACTTTATAATAGTAATGCCAAAGAATGTACTTAAAAAAATAAAAAATAAATAAAAAAAATCAAAGGATGTGTCTTTCCAAGAAATGAAGGAAAAAATTGTTTATTTTATCACAATTAATTGTTTTTTCTCTTTATTTATTTATTTATTAAAAAATAAATATCCTTCTTCTTGTTATAAAGCATGTCCCTAATTTTTTTTTATCAAAATATCAGGTAAAAAAAAAGGATAATACTCACAAAAAACTTATAAAAAACTTGCATATCCACTCACTTACATTAAAAAGAATAAAACATAAAGAAATAAAAAAATTAGTGAAAAGTTAGTGGATGTTTAAATTTTTTTTAAAGTCCATTAGCATTTTTCAAGAAAAAATATTAACTGAAATTATTCATAAGCTTAGGGGTGTTAATGTAATTTAGCCTCACTTTTCTGGGAAAAAAAAAAGTAAATTACTATTTTTATCATCCGTTCTTAAATTTAAATATGTATTTCATTTTTTGTTGTCGTTGTAAGCGACGGGAGAGAGGGAAAGAGAGAGGATAAAATCTACAGAGACGGATCTCCAAGGAAACTCCTCTCCCGTGTCCTCTCTGTTCTTTTAGCTCCTCTAGACTTCTGCCTGATTTTGTTTAGCATATTTCAAATACCAGAAAGAAAGAAAGAGAAAAAAATTTCTAAACCGATATGTTTGGCATTTCGAATTCCGGCAATTGATTCATGCCCCCATTTTTTGCAACCAATCATACACATACGCACAAAGAGAAAAAAAAGACCTCGCCCCTGCAGAAATTATTTCACCTTTTTCAGATATTAATATAGCCGAATCGGGTGTTTCGATTCTGGCATGTCAGAGTAATGGGTTCACGATCATCTCCTCCTCATCCCTCTCGACTTGACGACGTGGCGATCTCAGGCAGGCGATTCTGATTCTTATTTTTCTCATTGTTGATTGTTATCGTTTCTACTGGATTTTCTCTTAAGTTTCCTTCTTTTGATTTGAAACTTTTATTTTTGATCTGTATATTTGAATTTTTTTTATGTATTTCGAATCATTGCTTTCATATATTCTAGCCTGCTGATTTTACCAAAAAAAAAAAAAAAACCTATTTTGTTTTCTTTTATTCACTTTCATTATGTGGGTTAGGTCGGAGATTTTGCTGTAAAAACTTAGGTTTGAAATTTGTTGGATCCGTAAGAATTTTGTCTCTCCAAATTAGCGTAAATATTAGTGGGTGATACCCAGAAGAGGTTTCGAGCTGATTCCTAGATCAAAAGGTGACTTGGACTTTGCTTACCGAAATGCTCAAAATTTATATTACTTTTATGTTTTTTTTTTCAATCTTTTTCCTTTTTTTTTTTCCGTGATGGTGAACAAAAAGCAATTCCATCGCTTTGGAAATCCGCGTTTCAGTGGGTTTCCGGTTCACGAGTGTGTAATATGCAATGGTATTGCGTTAGGAACTATTTTATCAAATTATATAGGAGAGATTCTCTACGGACTTTTTTCAATTAAAGTTTCCATCTTGGAGATCCATGTGTTGTATATCTACCATGCCTTGCAGCTTTGCTGATGGAATGAGTTATTCCTTAGGGGCGAAATTAGTTACGGGGATGGATTTTGTTGTCTCCCCCCCCCCCAATCCATTGTTGTTCTTAGAGTAGAGATTGCTTTGTTATTTTCTAAGACCAATATTGGTATTTATTATGAATTTATTCGCTGATAGAGTTGTTGAATTTTGCAGAACTCCATGAGAGGCAGCATCAACAGGAAGTTGAAAATCTGACACTCAGTGCACAACCTATTAAAACTTTGAAGTTTTTCATTTTGGCTATTGTTCAATATGTTAAGCGGTCACTATTATATCTGTTAGCAAAAGGTGGATGGCTAATGCTTTTGAGCACAGTAGCAGTGGCTATCGGAATTCTTGTCATAGCCATTGATGGCCCTCATGAGAAGGTATCTAGTTTTTTCATTACTGTTGTTTTTTTAATGAGTAACATTGAATTTATTAAAAATAAGTATACAAAACGAGGAGGTAGAGAGTCCTAAAAAACTTCTCATACAACAGGTACAGTATATCAAATTAAAAATAAAAGAAGGGCAATAGAGCCAAAATTTTGGTCCAGATCCATGTTTCTCAACAGAACCAAGGATGGAACTTTCATAAAGGGTGGTTTTTTATGCAATCCTACTGAGTTTGCGGTGCTGTGTATAACCGCAACAACTAATGTTGCATTGGATTTGACTGCTTCAGACCATCTGGTAGAGTTTTCCACGCCCTTATTCTCACGATCATAGGAAAAAAGGTAAGAACAAATTTCTTCTTCATGCAAAGAGATGGCATAAGGCTGTCTCTCAAAGGAAGGAACTTCTTCCTTTGAGGTGCCGCTAGGTTGGGTTGCATGGTGGTACCTGGGAAATTATGGGTTTTTTTTTCCTTCTGGATAAAAGGGGTACGAAAATGGAGTAAAAAAGAAAAAGAAATAAAGGAAAAGTGTTGGAAAACAAACCAATGATCAGCCAAAAGGGGCTTGGATTCCAAAACCTAGTCTTAAAGTGGCCGAGAATGTCGTAAACAGAGGTACAGAGGTAGTGTGTGATAGTCACACGCATTAGCAACGGCATGCGACAGCCACACATCAATTGAAAGGGACCACAGATCAATGGAGCTTGGAGATGGAGAGGCAACGGTTCCATCAGTATGGGGTGCATTGGTTGAATGGTTGGTGGGGATCTAGCTTGCAAAAACCTAAGAAGAAAGGGGAAAAAATGGGAGAGAAGGACCAAAGATAGAGGAGAAAGGGGAAGAGGAAGGAGGGGATTTTGGATTCAAAGATGGGGGAGGAGGCTTTTCCCTTTGTCCGGAGAGTTGGGGGCAGGGGAGGAGTTTTGGGGGGAAAAGCTTTTTCAAAAGGGGGAGACTGTAATGGGCACTGCCTGTGCTTTACTGTTGGTTTTTCTTTATCTTAGCAGCTCCGTTTTTGGTAGCACATTATTGTTTGTGAGTGGATGGCAGAATCTTTGTAAGGCTATACCCTTTTTTTTAATAGGCAAATATTACAAGAAATAAGCAGGGATTTATAAGGCTATGCTTGTTTTGCACAAAAGGTTTCCCGCCCCCAAAATAGTTTCCAATAGTTTCAGTGGAAACTATTTTTGGGGAAATTGCTGGTTTTTAAATGTTTTAAAAAATATTGGAAATGATGTCGAAAACACTTTTGTACCGTACAGAAGATCATTCTCCTCCACCTGCACTCCTATCTCTGACACAAATACAACCTTCTGTAACCCTCTCTTGTCCACCTTCTTATCCTCTTATTTCTTTGATGTCAAAAAATCAGCCATAACAACAAAAACAACTATGAGGATGAATCTTCCTAATCTCAGAGCAAGAAGGCCACTAGAAACTGAGCCACCAAGCAGAAGCTCCACCTTTCTTTAGGAAACTGCCTTCTCCTCCACGCATAATCTCTCCCTGTCAATGAGGAGCTGCTCTCTGCTGGCTACAGTGATGACCTGGTTGGGGAAATCCAGTTGAATGTTGCCACTGCACTTGTGTCTAAGATTAGACTGAAGTCAGTGTGCAGACCAAGGAGTTGAGAGACTAGTATGTTCTTGTGTGTGAGTGCATGAATGCAATCTACACAGACCAAAGTACATGGTCAGCCTTGTCACCATCCAGTGCATTGTGATGACTCAGCCCGGGGATATGGCGAGTTGGGAGGGAAAGAGATGGACCAAGGAAAATAAGTTTTTTGCTGTTTCAGGAAGTCATGTTGCACCCACAATGGGTTAACTTTCTTTGATTTGGAAATCACTTTCTGTTTGCCAATACTTTATGCTTAAACCAAGTATCAGAAAATGCTGAAAAGTTCCCCATAAAAAATGTTTACGTCAAAAAGACCACCTAAATGTGGTTCATATCCCATTTGTGAATATCTGGCTCACTTGTATCGCAGGGAACTATAAAGCTCCCTGTTGCGATTAAAATGTTGACTTCCTGACACCATCCTTTATGTGCGATTAGTTCTAAATGTCTCGTTACCAACTTAAATTGCATATAATTATTATATTTCTGACCTGTAATCAGTTTCCTAGCAATATTTTAAGGTTTTTGGTTGTAATAAAGTTAAAGTTCATCTCTTTCTGGAACAGGATGGTGGATTCCATTTGAGTTCAATTTTAGCATTTTATTGTTGATTATTTAGCTTTTATTCTTTTCTTTGCATTTGTCTTCGTGTTGTTTTGTCACTCAGATGAATTGATGTTGACTCATGTTTCTGCAGCACGTTGAGGAGCTTTCTAACTATATCCGGTTTGGACTATGGTGGATTTCTCTTGGAGTCGCATCTTCGATTGGGCTTGGTAAGGAAAAAAAATTCTTGAAGGTCGTGTGTTAGTGGTCAGATGAGTTTTGTGCTCATGTAAATAATTGATCTTAGGAGGCAAATTTTGTTAGTTATCATAGGTATTATGTTATGAACTAGGAAAAAATGAATTGGTTTTTTTATATTTGTTTGAAAATATGTAGGTAGTATATAACTTGAGGAAGTATTTTTTTCCATTATTCTTTCTAGAAACATCTTAGTTTGAAATGTCTTGACCAGTCCTGTGTAATGTATGAACCCTGAAATTGTAAAATCAATGTTCATTCCGTTTGTTTTTCTTCAGGATCTGGTTTGCATACTTTTGTCCTTTATTTGGGGCCCCATATTGCACTGTTCACCATAAAAGCAATGCAGTGTGGACGCGTGGATTTAAAAAGTGCCCCTTATGATACTATTCAGTTGAAAAACGGTCCTTCATGGCTTGATAAGGATTGCTCTGAATTCGGGCCCCCATTGTTCCCATCATTACATGGTTTGCGTGTTCCACTTAGCAGCATATTGCCACAGGTTCAGATTGAGGCTGTTCTATGGGGTCTTGGGACTGCTGTTGGAGAGCTTCCTCCATACTTCATCTCAAGGGCAGGTATGAGGAATATAGCTTGTGTTATATTTCCTACTGAACTGAGATTTCTGAGACTAATATATCTCCCTACTTTGTTTTGAGCTAGTATATATTCCTACTTAAACTTTAATGACTTTTATGCTACTTTCCGTAGCGTGTAGTTTGTAACTAGGCTTTTTCTTGTATACTTCTTGTGTACTTGGGCATTGCCTTTTTACGTGGATTAATAAAACTTCTTACTTATCAAAAAAAATATTCCTACTTAAATAATACTTTTGGGACTAATTATAATTTCTGTGGGTTGGACCTCAAGAGAGAGGGAGGGGGGTTTATTCATTTTGTGTTGAGGCAGATGTATTATTGACTTTGTGAAAATGAGGATTGCCGAGATGAAAAAATTATTGTGAACATGAGGATGTCAATGTTATGTATGTCCTAGGATTCTCTTAAGCCTATATAACTTTTGTAAACCCTATAAAACCTAAGTAAATGGATTAGATTGCGGTGGAAGGATTGTAGTTTGACTAGTAATAAAGTATACCTAACCTGATGTTCGTTTGTTATCTTCTGCATATATCCGTATATTCTTCTTATTAAAATGAAATATTAGTGGAGAAAGGATAATTTTTTTTTTATTGGCACCGGGTGTCCGGGAACAGTGTCCCGACTAATCTTGGGAGTGCACAGGCCCTCGGCAAGGAGTTTCCCGCAACTGCACGTTGGGTAATTCAAGGGAAAAATCTCAGTCCGATGGCCCCTAGAGATTGTTTGCACTCAAGGGGATTTGAACCTTAGACCGAGACATGGGGGGAGCATACCCCCAAGCCCAAGGCCTTTTTCAATTGAGCCAACCCCTAGGTTAATTTTGAGCCAAAGTTAAAACCTTGATTGTACTTATTGAGCAGCCCATGGGCTTTTTTCTTTTTCAGTTTCACTGGGCCTTATAATGATGCATTTTATTGCAAGTTAAAATAAAAATGTAACAGCATTACATAGGTACATGGGTAGGATAATTGTACACCCCCTTTTTTATAAGGTTAGGCATGCTACATTCTCATATACTACAGCACCAGCTAATAATAGTTCTATAACATTGTAAACTTCCAATGCAACTATTCACTATATTTAACCTCAAAATAAGGAATATAAGATACCCAAAATATCCAAACTAAGGAAAGGTTAGTAAGATAGTATATAAATTGAAATTCATTTGAGTGAAATTTAATGTTTTAAGTTGAACATCAAGGGCATGATCATACTGCTTAGCTAGCTTCCTTGGCTTGGCAAAAACATCAGCACTTCCTTAGCAACCTAAACAAATATGCCAATCATGCTTGATGTGTTGTTAAGGATCAACATTAGCATTTGTAGGATAAGACTATACTTTCAATTGATGATATTACTTTGCACATATACTAATCTACCTCTTACTAATATACCACTTAATGCAGCAAGCATATCAGGCAGCAAATTGGAGGCTATGCAAGAATTGGATGCCTCCCCAACTGAAGGCAAAGGATTCATTGCTACACGACTAAATAAAATCAAACACTGGCTTTTATCACACGCGCAGCACTTGAACTTCTTTACAATTTTAGTTCTCGCATCGGTTAGTTTGGAGTTTCTCCAACTTTGTTACTTGAATACTTTATATATCGCCTTATTGGAACCTTTTAATATGCAACACTGTATAATAATTTGTTTTCCTTTTTCACTAAGAATCCCTTAAAAGTATTTTGAATAGATAGTGGACTCTCAACCCTTGTGGAATGTAAACCCTTTAATACCTCAACAGGCCCTGAATTTCTAAAACCTGAACCTGTATGTTCTGTGGTGACAATTACTTTCATTTGTAAATTTTTATCAGCTCCCTAGTTCGATTTGAAATTATATTTTTCTTGTATTTTAAATAATATAACGCAGTATATGTCATTGGCAATGCTTATCATAGACAGTTCTTTTCTCTAATTTTGACAGTTCCAGTTCTCATAACTTTTCATGTGATGTGCATTCTTCAATGGCAACAGTGTTGTTTTTTATTATGTATGCTGCCAATTAACTCTAGTATTTTTCAGGTGCCAAATCCTCTGTTTGACCTTGCTGGAATTATGTGTGGGCAATTTGGGATTTCATTTTGGAAGTTTTTTCTTGCCACATTGATTGGAAAGGCAATTATTAAAACTCACATACAGGTTTGTGTATTCTCAAATTCTGCAGATCATATTCTTAGTTTTAGTTTGTAATTTGTTTCATTTTGATTTTAGTATTTTCCTATGGCCTTGCCAATTGCGTTGTTCACATTGTTTACAACAGTTGGATAATCAGGCTGCCATTTAAAACATATATACGCATAGATATATCAATCTGTTAATGAAGTATGGCAGAGGAAAATATATTTCATGCTTGCATGCATTTGTTCACACATACATGTACATATATAAAACCCTAGGGGTTGGCTCAAGTCATAAGGGCTTTGGTTTTGGGGATATGATCCCACCAGATCTAAGGTTTGAAATCTTGGGTGCAAACTATATCCAAGGGTCACATCCCATCGTTGAAAAGCCGATGATTTACCTAATCCGTATGGTGTGAGTGCATTGCGTGGGTCCAGAGTTAATCATTATCATTTGCACGGTCTCCAAGGTTCATCATCATCAGAATGTGTGTGTGTGTGGTGTTAATTTCATAAGCCCTAATCTGTTTTGGCTTTTATTTATTTTTTATCTTTTTCTTCAGACGGTTTTTGTCATCTCAGTTTGCAATAATCAACTCCTCAACTGGATTGAAAACGAATTGATATGGTTACTGAGCCTTATTCCTGGTTTTGCTTCTGTCTTGCCTGGCCTTGTTGTCAAACTCAATGCTGTCAAAGCCAAGTATCTAACAGCACCTCCTCCTGTGGCCTCAAATATTAAGGTATTCAGCCATGGCATATGAGGCATCCATCTAATTTTGGCAAGGTTTTGACGTCAGAGCCTCACATCATCATTTGTGTAAAGACATCTAACCTCATTTTTTCTGTATAATTTCTTGTAAAACCTTCCCAGGTAAAGAAATGGGACTTCTCACTGGCTTCAATCTGGAATACCGTTGTGTGGCTTATGCTCATGAACTTCTTGGTCAAGTTTGTGACAGCAACTGCCCAAAGTTATCTGAAAAAACAACAGGAAAATGAGGTAGCTGCATCGACAAACAGGTCATCTACATCACAGCACATTCAAATTGAATCCATCACTTAATACCAAATGAAGTGGCCAGCACTTACGGAATTTTCAACAAGGCAATATGTGACGTCCACACAAAAACTCTACATCAGAAGCCCCTATTAGAAGCCTGTATAAGAATTAGGAAAACAATGGACAAGAAGTAAAATCTGCAGGTTTATTTCCCTGTTTTAAGCTGGGGGGAAGCATTGTTTTGGGTAATTTTTAGCCCATTGTGGACTTCTGATGAAATTAGAAACTGGAATCTTATTATTCTTTTGCAATGCCAAGCACAGATTATATAAAGCTCATTAACAGTTGAGGTTTTAAAACATCTCTGTTATATCTTTTGACACTCGCACCATTCCCCTACAGTGATCTTAGCTGTCCTCTGAAGTGGTTTATTATTTAAAAGGGTAGTTTAAAGATAGATGCTCATGGAAGAAGTACTCCCCATAGAAGTTGCTTCAAAAAGATTACTCGGTACAAGAAATGAGGATTCTGTCAATGATTCTCCACTAAACAAGTTGCTAGTGGATGCATAATGGCATCTAGAAATATATTTAAGGAGCCCTGTTTATATTATTATAGAGAATAGAGATCAATAAAAGTGGTGCATTGAAGTATGTGTCCCCCTGCTAAGTTCGAGGTTTGATTCTGATTCGATATGACATTATATAATTGAATAATGTTACGTATAGTCGCAGAGTATGTAAGTGTTGTATAGTCATTTTGAAAAAGAGTAAAATTTACTATTAAAAAATTAATTTCTTTTTATATAGGTCCTATATTTATTCACTTTTTTCAAAGTGACTGTACGGCGCTTGCATACTCTCGACTGTAAATATCATTTCTCTATAAAATTATTTTTATTATACAATAAATATAATTTATTACATAAAATCACATAATCTGTGAGTTTATTTTTATGAAATCTTCTTTCGGCTCCAACACTTCTCTAAATTTATTGAAGAGATAAAACTCAAACATCCGAAATAGAATAATATTCAGTTATTTATTTGGGTGTATATATACACTGATGGTTTCAGTTCATCATGGCCACGAATGAGCTTCGATTAAATAATCAAATTGCCCTCTCAATAATGTTATGAGTAAAATGGAGAAAGAAAGATTGCAACTGATTAAAGAAATGATTAGTACAGAATAAAATAACGAGGTGGTTTCAAAGTAAAGTAAGCTTTTGATGATGTCTTAGAAAAATAAAAAAAAATAAAAAAAATTAATTAATTAATTAATCATAGGCTACAGGTGATGATGGGTGTGCAGTAATTATATAAATAAATAAAATAAAATTTTGAGGTTCGTGAATACAGTAACCACACGAATGCCATATATATCAAATCTCAAGAATCAACCCAAATATATATAATTAGGTCTAAGATCCATTTTCATATAAAATAATGCTTTGATTTTCTCATACAATTATTGTTGGAGGTAAAACCATTTTTTTGTTTTTTTTTTTAAGTTTGATTTGACAAAGACACGTCAAGAAAATTGAAGGAAAAAGTAGGTTCATTGAGTTTAATTAAAGGAATAATAGAGTTAGAAAAACGATACATTTCACATTTTCATGTTTTTTATTTGTCGAGCAGTCCTTTATAATCTCGTAAATAATAATACATGGACGCTGCTAGAAAAACCGATGAAGACCGATAAAACCTAATCGATAAGTGTAAATGTATTTTCTTTTCTTTTCTTTCAATCATTTTTTATATATATTTAAAGATTTTTAAAAAATAAAATAAATATCATTTCACTAATAATCACTTCTTTAATTATTAAATAAAAATAAATAAAAAATAAAAATCTCGATCGATTATTTTTATTGGTCAAAATTATCGATTAAAATAGTATTTTCCATAATATATTAAAAAGGTTAATGTGATTCATGAAAATCATCACATATTGTGTTTTATTCCTTATGGAATTTTTTCAAGAAACTCGAGTAGCCTATTCAATCAATAGAAATTGTATTTGTAATTATAAAATGTGTAAATTTCATTCATTTTTTTAAAAAAACCAATAAATTTAAGATTTATATAAAAAAAATTATTTTTTAATTAATAGATTACATTTTTTAAAATAAGAATACATAATATTTACAATTCAGAATATATCTAGCATTATTACTGCTCTATGAATAGGAAAAGAATTAGAAAAATTTTATATATTAATTATTATTTATTTTTACATTTTATATTTATAATTTTTTTTTTTTATAAAATGTGAGAGCGTGTAACAGTAAAAAGTGACTGATGATAAAAATGTTTAGAGAATTATGTTGACATTGTTCAAGAATAAAACTACAGCCATAGACAAAAGCCACGAACGGTGGCTACTGATTGATATTTTTATTTATTTTTATTTAATGATTTGTGATGTTGTGAATTTTTTTAAAAAATATATATTTTAAAATATTAAAAAATAACGTATAAAAAAAAAAATCATTTGGCTTTATGGTGAAATATCTCGTGCTACACCGTCGCAACACGACTCTTTATGCCTCGGGGAGTGTGGAACTCTACAAAAGACGAACATGATTGTCTAATCTTAAGATAGATGTTCATATAATGTTGTGGTCCTTGTGGACCCCGTTTTTGTGTAATTTATCATTACCTAAAAGAATTAATTTATATAAAATAAGGGAGTGGAGATTCTAATTATATGTTTGCAATAAACGTGTTTTTTGTGAAAAAGAGAGAAAAAAATAACGATATGGGTTCAATGAATTGCTCTCCATCCCTAATTTTTTTACTAACCAAAGAAGTGACCACCGAAACTGCTGTTTTGATATAGTTTATATGGCGGATTGAGAAGCTATAATTGGAGACCCCGATCAATTCAAGCTGTACCATACTTTGTAGTTTTGAACCATCCAGTTGATGACGTAGGTCGTATACCTAAGCCAAGTTACAGTAATCCAGATCGGAATCCTTTTACTTGAAACCATAGAGACAAAGGTGGGCTCGGTGGTGCCTTTGTCTCTGTGGTGGTTTGAAGAGCTTCCGATGTCAAAGTCAGTTTTTCTTCTAACATGGAGTATGGCTTTTATACGAAGTATCAATAAAACATTCCATACCCTGTGTCAAGGGTAAGCGTCATTGTCACAGTTGCCAGGCGAGGTCTTTAATGCAACGTGGCTTCTGAGGTGGTGATATTAATGCAGTGTAGCTCCCTAGGTGGCGTCTTGACGACAGACAATCGGTGCAGTTACTTCTCGTCCGCATCATCAAGAAATGGAGGGTTGTCTGTGATCTCTGTTCACTTGTTGTCTGTTCTCCTCCTTTGGTACAATCCGTAGGTCGAGTTTCGTTAGTGATTCTTGGGCCCATCAAAGGGGAGCAATTCGAGCTGAGATGGACTTCAATATCCTGCTAGGGTCAGGGATGGGAATATCCCCTCAAATCCCATAGAGATATTCATTACCCCTTTCTCAAGAAACGCCATAGAAAAGAAAATTTCAGGATTGTTTTTTAACAAGGAAAGAAAATATGTTGCTACTGGATTGTCACATTTGGGGCATATGCATTAGTGACTACGTGTGGGATACATGCGTTAGTTATTTATTTATATTTTTTATGAGGTGGTAGATCCACCCAATAGAAGTTAAAAAGGGTAGAGTGTAGGCGTTGATGAGGCGAACGACACTACATCGGACATCTTCCTTTAACTAAATATATAAAAAGATGAGAAAATGGAAGAAAATAATTCTTAAGAACTGAAAATGAATGGCTAGAAGATAAATTGTTGTAAGCATTAGGATGAAGATCGAACAGAACAAGGAAAGGAAGAGATCAGGGACAAGTAAGACAACTTGGTGTTTAGACTTTTTCTTTTTTTTTTCCCCCAAAAGATTCTGATTTTTCCAATATGGTGGGGTAACATCAATCTTAATATTGGGATTTATATCCAGATGAACTGCTAGCAGAGACTTTTTCTGCATTTCAAGCCACCATTTTTGAAACTAAGTTGGGACTTAGGAATGTTATTAATTTAAAAATAATACTTGCTGAAGAAAAACGAATGAAAAAATAAAAATAAAGAGAGAAAAAAGGAAAAGGAAAACATCACCATCGCCATCATTAATACGTGCGTTTGGAGTTTCTCAAAACTCATCCCTAACCTTCACTTCGTAGCTTCAACAGAACCTCTCCCCACTCCTCTGCAATGCCCAATGACCCACTCTCGTCTCCCCTTCTTCAAGAGGCCATAACAAACGTCAAACACACTCAGTGACCTCCTCTCTCTCTCTCTGTGCTAGCTGGTTCTGGGTAGATGCTAGCTAGGAATTGAATCTAAACACACGCACATTTGCCCATCATTGCGGAGAACAAAGACGAGAGCTTCAACTTGATTAGCAAAATGGTTGAAATAACCACTCTAGCTTGTGGTGAACGAAGACGAAGGCTTCAATTTGCTTTGCCGTTGAGTCTAAGGGGGTAGCCCTTGTGAACTTTTCACATGAATAAATTTTTTTTTGTCTTTTTTTTTATTACATCATATCTTTCTTTAAGTCATGTTTTTCGTAATTTTAACGGGTGGGTTGACATCGAGACAAAAAAACTCGTTCCTAATTGGGTTGGAGACCCGATCAAATAACAATCCGATAAAATCAGATCGGGTCGATTCACTCTAATTAGATCCACCAGGTTATCGGTTGCTTTGTACATGCCTATATCAGCTAATAACTTAATAAGCACTATAATATTCTAATCATAATAATTGTGGAAAATATTAAAATTAAATATATTTTATCATAGAAATAAATGAAAATAAATAAATAAAACTTTGGATTTTATGTTGAAATATGGGTACCACATTGAATTTTATTTTTTTAATTTTATTTTGTTTAGATAATAGAAAGTCCATAAATAAAGAAAACTATTTTCACTTGAAATTAGTTGGATCTAAAATTGAATTTATTTATTTATTACATGATCTATTATTAAAAAATACAAATCATATATAAAGCGTACAAATTTAAAGTAGATCGAGATTAGTCTAGTGTAGCTTCTATTGTCCCTCCAAAACTTACCCGACTGTCACATCGGATAAATTTGATAGATTTTCGGGTTGGATTTTGACAGATATGAGTCAAAATTCCCAACATCGGGTCATACTGACATACTGTGACAGCTAATCCTCCAACAACGTGGTAGTGGGCCCCATCTTAAATAGTGGGCGGCGCCGAATATATATTTATTAGAATAATAAAAACATAAATTAAAATTACGTAAAATGTAATCTTATGATTTATTCATAGAAAATATATTAGAAATTCCAGTTTTTTCGGATGGATTTTGTTTTTTACAATATGCGGTCAATGGCATAAGATCTAAAAATGCTTTCTGACTCTTCATTTTTATTAAATAATCTATTTTTTTATTTATATAAAATACTGTTATTTTATTTAAATATTTTTAATTTAAAACATAATTATATAAAATATTATAAAAATTTTGTGCTTAAATCATTAACTGGAACGTGAAGAAGCAAGCCAAAGTGAAAGGAAAACGTGGCAGACGTAAAGACACATGTCGGCGTGGTGAGGGGGCTCGTGGGATTTTGGAAAGGACCGACACAATTGACGTGGGTGATGGGGGTGGACCCCATCTTCTGGTTGTGATCTTGTTTGTAACATTGTTGTCAGCTTTCTGGACACAGTTATGTAACTGTGGGCCCTACGACCTTTTCCCCACCACCCACGCTTCTCCAATTTGGACTTTTCGGCTGGTAAATGCTTGGATGGTGGTAAAAAAAATATATTATTTATTTAAGAAATTATATTTAAATTCTGCACAGTGCACACTCTTATAAAAAATTCTAAAATTCATATAAAAAAATATTTTTTTCAACGATGAACTATTTTTAAAAGAAATTAAAAAAAAAAAAATTTACACAACTTCAAACTATCTTTAACATTACTCTATCTATTTATGTTTTTTTTTCTTATAAATTAAAAATAAAATAAAATAAAATAAAATAGGAGTAATTAATTGGCAACAACCTTGAAATCATTTCCGCCTGTCTAATTTATTGACCGCATTAGTTGAACATAGACAAGGATTAAGGAAACTAAATAAAAGTTTCCCGCCTGTCTAATTTAACTTTGAAAAGACACATCAAAGTGCAATTCATTAACTTCGTTTGATTTAAAACCAAATTAGGTGGGGGTGGGGGTTGGGTCCCTTCCACTTCCTACTCTTGATCAATGGTTGGGCCCCAAAAGCCCAAAAAGATAAGTCAAAGTCAAGTGCTATCACATAAAAATCCTATAAGAAAAAGATAAAATAGAATTTGCCATCAAGTCTCAAGAGTCAAGCTCAAACAACAATGCTGATAAAAATATAATATTATTTTTTAATTTTAGTTTATTTTATTTATTAATTTGGTATAATTTAAGTGATTTTTTAGTTTTTTTTTATTTTTTTTTAAAAGATGTCGATTAACTAAAAAATAAGAATAATAGTTTATCCAACTACCGTTCAAAAAGTATAGTAGTGGTGCAAAGAAGAATTAAAAGCTCTGACATTGACAAGATGTTTGCCGGATTTCATCAGTTAATTGAAGGAGTAGATGGACCTCACCCAACAATAATCCCTTCCCTATAGAGCCATTTAGGAATTTTAAGTCAGTCAGTCGTCGTCTCTAGGATGTTGAAAGGAAAAGGGTGTAGGCAGAGCTTGTTCCACCGACTCTGCTAGCTACCGGCCACTTCCGGTCACGCCCAGGCAACCTAGTTCCGACCAGCGAAGTTAAACGACAGAGTGCAATCCTGTTGAGCTCTATTGGAATCCTGTTGAGCTCTATTTCCAACATCGATCAAGAGTACTTAGGATCAGAAAGAAGGCAGAGTAGGATCGATGAATGGAATGACATCGATGATGAAAAGATGCAATGATTGGCAATGGCAGCTTTGGGTATTGAGGATGTATGCGTGCATGGATATATGATGGGCAATACTACACTACTTCCTGTATTTACTATGCGTTTTCTCAACTTTTGATGGTATGTTCTTCGATGAACTGCGTTCGAATTAAGATTTTTTGAACAGTGAAGACATGTCCGCGTTTTTAGCTCTTTCTGATCTTCTCTTTATTCTCATGATCATCTTGTGTGCTTTTAATTAGACTGCTCGAGGTTTTTTTTTATTTATTTTTTATTTTTTATATAACAAGGTGATGAATTGTGCGGATCAGGTTCTCTCCCGCCCATTCAATTTTTCTCAGATAAATCGCCATAGATCGGTTGTAAGGGAACTTTCATGACTTCAGGGGGAGGAGCCACAATATAAATATTGAAATTTACGAGATTTGACATTTCTCAACTACCATAATATAAACAATTAGGAGACCACCCAAAAAAAAAAAAAAAGAACAATTAAAAATTGACATATTGCGCATGCATGGAGCTCCCTAGCTAACATGGCCTTTCGTTTTCATGAAAAAAACATTGTTACAAGACTGTTGGCAAGGCTTTTGCTCCCTTGTTACCTTCTCCAATAGCATCATTTGATCAATGTCCACCGGTAACAAATGCCCCCACCCCTACCTCGAGAGATTTGCCTAAAGATCACTGAATCCCCCGAGGGGCCCTCCAAATATAAGGTCACATACATACTCTATAACCAGCATGTCGGTCATTAGAAAATTTGAAAAATACAAATATTTGCTTATCTTGGTTGATGTGTAACAGATTTGCAAATAGATTAATAGTGATGTTGTTGTAACTATAAATTAATAATTAAAAGAAGTTTTATCCAAAGTATATATCAAACTCATCAGGAGATATGAATCCTCAAAACATTATTGGAGTGGCGGCCGGCCTGGTCCAGCGATATCGTATTATAAGGTGGTTTAAGCGTTGGGAACAGGAAAAATGGAGGTGGGTATATATGGGGTTTGTTGGCATGTTGGGGCCATAGACGGTGATTGTGGGGTCAACACCAAGTGATATAACCTGACTACTTTAGATGTGTTCATCCATTTTTGAATTGCTGGAATATTATATTAGACTAACGTGTTGACAAAGCCATGCCCATTACGTAAAAATCGATTCCCTTTGTGGGTCCATCTTCACGAAAAAGATAGGCGGGAAAAAGAAAACGAAAAGCAACATCAAGAAAGAAAGAAAAAAAAAAATTACATTTTGTCTTTCTGATCATCAAAAGCGAAAGAGAAAGAGAAAGAGAAAGAGAAATCAAAGTGGAAGATCTGTGACTTGGAAGTTGGAACCGTCCCAATACTCTCATTTCCTCCATATTCCATCAAGTTCAGCAATTTAATTTTCTTGGATCAATGATTCTATGCCAACTCTTTACGTTCATGAACTGAGGCTGCTCTGGCCTTTTTCTTCGAACACTGGACGGTAAATGGAATGGAAAATAGAGGAGAGGGCAAACACGTGTGTGGTCGAAGATAAATGCTTAAGCAGAACATCTTTTATTACACGTTTACACAGCATAAATAAATAAATTTATTTACAGAGGATAAAGGCAGAGGATGTCAGAAGTTCAGTCCTTTTTACTTTTGAGTAGTGTTCTGGAAGGTACAAGTCCAAACCGATCTGAGTTAGGGAGGAGAGTGGGGTCCAAAATCTGAGAAAAATCTGAGAAGTGTAACATTGACGTTGGACCACCACCAGGAACAGCAAAATTGGAAGTGGACTTTTGAGTTTAGACCAATGTTATATATTTTAATTAGTCTGTAAAATAAATAATTAGGGAATAATATTCAATCCAAAGAATTAAGTCATATTACATCTGCAAAAATGGGTATGAGCCACGTGTACGATGCTGACAACAAAGAGGAGGGAGGCGTTTTCCAACAACCTACTTGTTTTTTTTCAAAGGGGGGTATAGTAGTTATCCAAATACTACACTATGCAGACTGGAAAGACAGAGTATGGCCCACGCCCAACTCTCCATATAAAGCCGAGCAAGGCTCCAAAATGGAGCTTATTCATTCAAATACGAAACAACTTGTTCACTGTGCACTTATCTTTTTATATATATATATATATATAACAAAGCTAGCGGCAAAGGTCACAAATCTCTCGGTATCTTCTTTCCATTGTTGACAGCTCCGCAAATAAAGACGTGTCTCTCTCTCTCACGCGCACATGGGTTAAGAAAAATAGCATCGTCGTGAGCGCATAAAGGGAATAAAGGTTTCAGATATAGCAGCAGCAGCGGCATTCATCACATGCAAGACAACAAAGATTGGCTCAAAGATTTAAATAAAAAATTGAGGACTACTGTTTTATGTGCCAGACATATATACACGTCAAAAAGATTACTGTTTTGCGGGTTTCCCTGGAAAACTAATACCCGAGAAACAAACGGAAATAATCTTAAAGCAAAACGGAACCTCCAATACAGCCCCAAAAGAAGAGAGAGAGTTGGTCTTGCCTTCCTCTCCATCTTCCACGCCATTTCTCCCTCGTCTTTCCAACGAAATGAAACATCGATCCACCCCTCCTTTTCCCCAGCATCCTCCAATGTCATCATCCCAATCAAAATCAATATAAATTTCTAATTATAATCCAGGATCAATCCCGTCAAAATATGAACAAGAAGTGTGCACACATGAATAGACATACATCCCGAGCAAATGCAACATGGAACCATCTTCCCCACTCGGCTCAACTACCCAAAATTGTGGGTTCGACTCTGGGCATTGCCTTCCACAGCCGTGTGATTCTTCGAATGGTTACCATCTTCCATTTCTTCTCAGGCTGAGAGAAGGCATGCAAATGAACCTAGGCAAGAAACCTCCTTTCGCACAAACTAAGCCTCAGATTGAACATTTTTTCATAATTCACGCTCACTTCTCCCATATGGGGCGTTGCAATGTAAAGCACCAAGGGAAGTTTCACTCACCAGCAGGTTGCTTCTGCTCTGCTGGCTTCACCTGAACCGGTGTGGGAATAGCATGAACATAGGAGAAGCCAGAGGGTAAAAGCTGATGCTGATTCCCGGAGGAATGTGCAGCACCAAACTGGGTAACGTGGAGGATACCCTGCGAGGGTAAGCCGCCACCTTTCATGTGGCTAGCAGCTGTAGCAGCAGCAACTGCCTTTGCAGGATTAGAGGTGTTAATGTGCGCAAGTGTAACTGGAGGGCACAACGACAACATCCCAGTGGAGGATGTACCCGATGACCCCTGTGACTGATGCTGTTGCTCACGGCGGTTTCTTTGAATATAATAGCCACCAGCAGCTGATGCAGAGGTTGTGCCGGTTGGTGCTTGCATGTAGGGATTAGAGAAGAAAAGCTGGGCTTGCTGCATTGTTTGCTTTGGTAACTGCTGTGGCTGCTGTTGTAGCAATTGAGGCTTAGTTGAATTACCCGAGGTAGAGGCAACATGGGAATTTCCAAGGATTGAAGGAACATTCCTCCCCCCAACTGGCGATGACTTTCGCATGGGCACCGATGGTGAGTCCTTGGCCTGCGTTGATGACAGCATAGAACCTGGGCCAGCCTTGTTGGCTGTGGAAGAGGAAGCAGTAGTCCTTGGGCTTCCACCAGCACCCTTTGACATCGAGGAAGTTGTGGGTGAACCAACCATTACCTGAGGAGATGCGGACTGGTTGCCGTTGGAAGGTTGTTGCCCTTGTGCTATTGTTGATGGTTTTGCACTAGCTCCAAAAGAAATTTGCGTGTGGCTTTGTTGGTTTCTACCTTGCTGTTGAGTAAGGTTTTTAAGGGATGAGGAGGTTGAAGAGGATACAGACGGGGAAGGAACTTGTGAAGTGGTTGTACGTATAGGATTCTTCCACTGAGGAGACTGAGCTGGGGTGTTGTTGCTCGTTTGGACAAGGTTTTGAGGAAAAGATGAGAGTGCGTTAGTAAACTTCGCGGCCATAGAAGATGGTGAAGGGAGGTGATCTGAATAAACACTTCCATTACTCGCTGGAGTTTTGCTTCGAGCAGCAGTGGCTGCTGCTGCTACAGCGAATTGATTATGCTTCTGAAGTTGTAGCATCTGCTGATTCCGGTGCAGTTGCTGTTGGGAACCAGGAGCATTGACGGTGCTGATAGCAACAGGCATAACAGGACCAGAACTCCTGCCAGGAGCAGACCCAAGATTAAGAGCTCGAGCTGAACTATCAACAACATTGTTACCCTTTACGGTGTTAACTGAGGTATCAGTCAAATCTTGCCTGGAGAAGGCAATAGACTGTCCAACTGGCACTGGAACCTTTCCCGGCATGGCCTTTCTTTCTTCTTCCACATTAGAAGAATCACCGCCTCCAGTTTTCCCTTCTTCAGAAGCACGGAAATTTTTCTTCTGCTGTGCCACTTGAGTGGCGGCAGCCATAATCTGATAACCTTGCCTTGACATCTCAGGGGAGGGTGAGTCTCCCCTCCCCGTGGATGGCTGCCATCCAAGGCCCTGAAGAAAAGCTTGACTCTGGGCAATCGATGTAATGCCCAGTGCAGGAGTGCTAGTAGCACCATTAATGGAAGCAAAAGACATTGCAAAAGCTTGAGAGGGTAGAGGTTCCACTCCCGGCTTTGAGCCCGGCTGTTGTGGCTGCTGCTGCTGCTTTTTCTCAGTACTGCCACCGCTTGCAACACCAGCACTGCCCATTGCTGCAGGATTCATTAAAGCAAAGTTTGGAGGGTGCATCGGTACTGCAAAATTCTGGCTATAAAGACGGCTATCAGCAATGTTTGCACGAGTAACACGGCTATCGGCAGTCGACGGGCTATCTTCCCCACCCATCTCAGACTCAAGTTGCCGAGGCTGGTGAGGTACATGCTGCCGCTGCTGCTGCAGCTGTGAAGATTGGTTTTTGGGGGCAGGAAACCCTTGTAAAGTTCCACTGCCACCATTGACGCCATTCCCATGTGCTCTCTGCTGCTGATTCTGCAAGTGCTTCTGAGAAGTCGAGGAACCACTGGCAATGTTTGCATTCTGAAGAGTTTGTTGTAGGCTTTGCTGTGACTGAGCAGGTGGTTGCTGTTGCTGCTGCTGCTGATGATGATGAATTTGTGCAGGATGGAGTATTTGAGAAGAATAGAAGGACCCATTGAAGAATGGCATTGCCTGTGCATGGGTTCCTCTATAAGCTGACGGTGCTCCAACATGAGCAGGAAGTGGAAATGTATAAGCATTGTTCTGCAAAATTGCCAAATACTGAGTTTCGTTTCCAGGCATACTTGGGTAGTTGAAGCTCATTGCTGGAGCTGCCGCAGTTGCTGGGGCACTCACTGGAGCAGAACTAGATGCACTTGACGAAGCAACACTACCGGCAACAGGAGACTTTACAGGGCCAGATCGGACAGGAGCAGCTGCCCCTGCAGGCTGCTGCTGAGTCAGGGGGAAAATGAAAGCAGGGGTATGCTGCAATTCAATACACAACAAAACAAACTTAGAAACTATCAACAAAAGTTGCAAAAACAATTGTATAGCAAGTACACACAAAACATAAACGTACCAAGATATTGCTTGGTGCTACAGGAGGCATAGCTTGCGGAATCAACATTTGCTTTCTCTGGGCAGCATCCACAATGTTGGCTGCTGCTTGAGAACCTTTATCCTTCCCGGTATGACCAGGATACACAGCAATACCCTGCCCCTTGTCTTGGGCGGAGTTCACACCCCTACCAGGAATGTTTCCATGCAATTCTGCTGAAGGCGCCAAATTAAGATTGCCGGGCTTGGCGCCATAGAGTGACGCAGACCCAGCTGCTGCAGGCCAGAAAGGATTCATCCTCGCAAGTTGCTGGTGATACAGTATATTCCGAGCAATGTAATAATGCGTTGCACACCTCTTAGGCCTAGGTTGAGCAAAAAGCAACTGTGGTGGCTGCAAAAGTTGGAAACTTCATTAGCAAAAAAAAAAGGTGGAATTGAATATCCAAAAACATAACCCAAGAAGTACAGACTCACTTGTATAGCAGCAGGAGATACGGTGCTCCCATCCACGGATAGAACTCCCTGCAGAGGTGCCATATATCTGCTGAAGAGAAAAGTGTCATTTCCCCGGAGAAGATTATCAAAAGCACTGGCATACCGCGAATAACCGAAAGATCAAGGACCACAAACAAATTAACCCGAGCGTACCCCATGGGAGGAAGACCGCCCGGCCAGCCAGGAACAGGCATTGGCAAAGGTAGAGAGCTCGTTTGGGCTGCTAGACAGACAAGACGAGAAAAATAAATTAAAATCAGAAACCCAATTAGGCCATGAGGATGTTTCAGGAGAACAGTAGAGCAAAGAGAAAATATAAGGCGAAGTACCAGATCTTTCGGTGCTAGCATGCTGTGACTGCTGGTGGTGGTGTTTCTGAACATGATGGTGTAACTTGTTGTTGCCGCTTACACTAGCGGTGCCGCTATCTCTATCGGTCTTCTCCAAGTCCAGCTGGAGGTCGATGTTCCTCTCATGCCCAACAACCGGCTTTTGAGATTCAGTTTCTACCGCTGCCACAGTTTTCGCCCTTTCGTTTTCTACATTCACGGCCTCTTCCTTTCCTATGTTAACTGCCTTCTCATCTTCCTTAATTTCCTGCACATCCAATTAGATCAAAACGTTAATATATGAAATTCTGCCCAAAACAATAAATACCACAGAGAGAGAGAGAGAGAGAGGGAGAGGAAAATGATAAAAGCGACACAGGCTGGCCCACTCACCGTATCCGCATTTGCGACCATAGATTTAGGATCTACGGCCACAAACTCAGTCTCACTGTCTCTTTCCGGTGATGCTCTCAACGGAGGTGGGGGAGGAGCCTGCAAATCCAACCCAACTCAGTAAAAGAAAAAAATAATTTAAAATGGGATTAAAATTTTGGTGAAGACTCAAGGAAAGGAGGCCGTCAACAAGATCATTACCATCAGATCTATCTGCAACTTTTCTTTGTGGCCCTCAATCTCAGAGATCGTCGAATTCCTGCACAAACCCGCCAAAATCAATCAGATATCATTTCACAGCTTAATTGACAAGTTCTAAAGAAGAAAAAAAAAATCTGAGATGCTCACGCTTTATTCGCCATCGCATCTTCTCGATTATCATCCAATCTAAGCACAGGAGATTCCTTCCTGGGCGTCTGACTAGGTTCCTCCTTACTCACCCTCACATCCTTATCTTCCGACTCTTCGGTCAAAAGCTTCGAATCCGATGTATAATTGTTTTCCTGCTTAACAGTCAACTCCCGTTGCGCCTCCGATGAGGCCGGAACGGCTTCGGGATTGGCCAAATCGTACAAAAGTCCACCATTTTCAGCTGTGGATCCCGAGTTCTTCTCCAAGTTAGAGGATAATGAAGTTTCAATGTTCGTCGGCTTATCAGTCTCGGCTTTCGTGGTGGACGAAATGGGACTGCTCCTGACCGTGAAAATCGAAGAGTTCTCGTCGTCGTACTTGACCGGTCGCGGTTTTTTCCTCTTTGGTGCTACTGTTATGAGTCAAAGACACCAATTTTGTCAGTCGAGGAAAAACAGAATTTCAGCCTTGCAAAAACAATGAAAATTAGTACTGAAGAAATACAATATCAGTGAGCCCTAAAGGTCCATACTACCCACCGACGGTGGACATTGGAGTGATAGAAGAGCTAGAATTCTGAGGCAAAATGGACGATGACTGAGGTACAGCAGACGTTGAGATCGAAATCGGCGATGAGACCATTGGTTTGGCGTCACAGAAGGATCTATTGGCGTCTCTGGGTTCGAACTTTATAGAATCGGTTGCCAAGATTTCCTGCTTGGGATGGCCCTGGGGCTGCCTCCCCATTCCGTACAACACCTCGGCTATCTCTATCTCGATCTCATCCTGAGCTGACGACGAAGGCTTGGAAGACGATTTCGGCGGCCGCAGTTTCGGTCCATTGGGCTTCTACAACAGCAGAGAACCTCGTTACTTAACCACAAACTTAAAGGAAAACATACATATGGAATTGAAATTAAAGATTGCAAAACCAGGACTCACCATCTTCTTCCGCCCCGAAGCATTGGAAGAAGACGGCGAGGCCGGAGGCGGCGACGCGGCCGCCGCCATTGAAACTAGGCCTGGTCTCACCGGCGATGTTGAAGCCTGCCGGTTAATTTGCTCCCCACCAACGCTGCCACTACCCGCCCAACATTCGTGCGACCTCTTCGTAGATGCTGGAAAAAAAAATCACAACAAAACAATACAAACATCAAAATCGGATATCCACAAAGTTGAAGATTTTTCAGCAAAAAGATGGTAAAATCCAGAACGTTATCCTTCTCCTCCACAGCTTACCTGACCGTGCTTTTCTGGGAACCGAAACGCCAATCATCTCGTCGGCGGCCTTCCAAGTCGGCGCTGCTCTAAAAACTTTGGCCGGAGGAGGAAAGCTCTTCCGATGATTGGGTATCGATGTTGACGAAGATAACGGTGCGGGGTTCGGCGGAAGCATCCTGATGGACGCGGCTCCGTCGTCATCCTCGTCTTCTTCTTCGTCATTCACGCTCTCCTCCGAGCTCTCCTCGCCACCATCATCTCTGTTGGTCCCGTGCAATAATCTATCGCCTCTTCTCCTCTTGCTCCGGCTCAGCCTATCCCTATCGCGGTCTCGGTCTCGGTCTCGGTCACGGTCACGGTCCCGATCACGATCTTTCTTTCCGCTTCCTCGATCTCTTAGCCTCGCTGTCTCTTGCAGCTCCACCGGCCCGTCTTCCTCTGTAAAACGTGCACCACAAAAGACAAAAAGCCACTAAAAATCAGCGAAAACAAAGTCGAAGAAGTGGTTATTGGTGAGAAGCGTTAGATCTAATAGAAATTTACACACCTGGGGAGTCTCTGAGACTGCTATTTCTATGCCTACGCCTGGATAAACCATTCGTAGCCGCCATGGTTGCCCTTCTCTGTTCTCTATTCCTATCCATCTCTGCTTCGATCTGCTTTTGTCAAATCAGCTACATCCAAAAGATTAATCCGATAGCTCATCAAGAGAAACCGACCATAATTCTCCGAAAATGGAGTTGCGGCCAGTGAAAATTTCAGGTAGCGAGCTTCTCCGGCGGCAAGCCTATTCACTAGAGTCGAAGATCTGTCTCATCCACGTATTAGCGGAGGCAGAGAAAAATCTCAGTTTTCGTTTATCTTTCTTCTTTCACTCTCTCTGTGTGCTCCCACTCTCCGTTGTCCCTCTCCTCTCCTCTCTCTCTTCCCAACCTTTCTGTCTTCACTTTGTGGTCTAATCTCATATCATCATCTCGCTATTTCACTCTCAGCCAAACCCACTACAGATCCCCGTCGACGACCAGGATTCACACACAGCAGTACATACTTCCATCTTAGCCGTTCACTCTGCAACATATCCAGCGGTTCTAAGTCGCTAAAACCAACATGGCATAATCTCCATCGTCCAACTCATTTCTCTCGGAAGGCGCTTAAACATTTTCCGCTATTACTGCCACGTGTCAGTGTCATTTCTTCCTCCCCAAGCTTCCATGTTTACTTTAACTTCACTACCGATTTGGTATGAATATTTTAAACCAAATAATAATAATAATAAATTTAGAGCGAGAAACACTGTTATGGGAAGGCGCTGGAATTTCCCCATATGATGTCGTGACCGGCTGTCGCCGGTTCCAGAGAGACCTTGGTAAAAGCAATATGACGTTCACAAGGAATCTAGGTGACCGCAGTCTGCAGAAAATATCGTTCCCCCCAACCGGTCAAAATTCTTTTTTCCGGTTCCCACTTCCCCCGTTCACAATTATTAAGCATGTTTATTTTTTCTTGAATCACAAAAATATTTTGTTTCAGAAATTGACTCGTGGGACCACCTGGAAAGGATACAAATTGCCATCGGACGTACCATATTTAACCATTACCCTGTGGCATGAGTTTTATCTGCCGTTCGATTTATCCTACGTGGAGACAGACTCTATTAAGCATACGAACCCACCACCGGGACCAGATTCCAACGATCGAGCAAAGTCCGTGCTGGCACCGAACCAAGCCGCCCTCCTTGTTGATCCCAGCCGTTGGCTTATCACATCCGACGGCCGAGATTGGGAGAGAACTCGAGTCACGTTCACGGAACTTCCGAGAGGTGTGGGTCCCCCTGTGTTCCTGGTTGTACTCCACGCGCTTAAGGCGGAGTTCACATTTGTATTTTAGTAGTACTACTGGGCTCCATAAAATTGTAAAGCGTGGCAACGTCATTGTCTTTACGTGTCAACCCATGAAAAAGACACGTTTTAATCCGGTCTCTTGTTTTATTCCTTGATCTTCTGATTGGCTACCCTTCCCACTTTCCTCTCACAAGCCAGTAAATATCTTTTATTACCGAGAAAAGGGAAATTTACGATGCCACTCAAAAAAGTTACCGGTAAAATATATTTTTTAATCTTTTTAGATTATCTGATATTCTTTTATATATTACAAAATAGAATTATAAGTTCCATTCAGTAATTACCCCTCAATTTTAAAATTGCAATGTATTTTTCAAGATAATTTATAAGATAAAAAATATTAGTTAAAATGTAAGGAAAACTTAAAATAAATATTTTATAATATATTTTAAATATTTAAATGTTAAAATATAAATAAAACTTAAAATAAACTCAATTTGACCCATAAAAAAAAAAAAAGAAGCTAGATTTGGGAGAGACTAGTGAGTCTGCATCAGAGAAGGTGGCCCACGGGGAAATTGTTGACCCACCATAAAGGGAACCCTTTTGCCTCCCTTTGTCGCTTGCAAGGAGGGTTTTCATTCCCTTGCAACTTATGGCAAAAAAAAAAAAAAAAAAAAAACCACTTCGCTATCACGAAATCCATAAGATGTGCCACGTGTACATGGAGTTTGCTACGTCAACCGCAGGCTTCCGTGGCTTTTATTCTCACCGTAGAACCTAACCCTAGCCGTCGACAGGAGCAGTACCATCCACTGTTCTCGCCTAGAATTGAGTCCCACCAACTACTTAATTAATTAAATTAATTAATAATTATGTTGCTCGAATCCGAATCGTGCTAAATTATTAAATTAACTAAAAAAAACATATTTTATTTACTAAAATATAACTTAAATGGAAGATAATACTAATAAACGAAATAGTTGTAAGCACCTATATTTGCTAAACAGCTAAGAATTATTAATTTTATAGCATCCTGATTAATTTATTATATATATTAAATAAATTTACAGAGAGATAAGAGATAAAGAACCCATCTAAGAAATATTATAATCTAAAGGTCGATTTGTGTAAATTTCTAGTACTGTGTTTTGTGTATAAAGAATGACTCGGTAGTGACAAGCTGTGGAGCAATTTACGTGTGACCCCAAACCCTAACAAATCCCTCCAAGTCCAATGGTTGAAATGCTTGAGAATATCCAAAAATAATAATAATAATAATTTATATAATATAAGTTATGTGCATTATTATTAAAAAAAAATAGATAAATTCAAGATCTACATAAAAAATATTTATTTCATAATGCTGGACTTTACTATTTTTTGAAATAAATGTGTTGGACTTATACATCTAAAAACTGTACCTATAGTTATTCATTTATATATTAATTAAAAAAAAAACTGGAGATAAAAAATGTTAATGAGAAAGGTCCATGGTGTGGGACAATAAAGGGCATTTGTTTTTTAAATCTCCACCTTGTTAATTAATTATCTCCTTTTAATAATCAGAGTTGCTATATATGCTACTTTCCTAATGATTTCCGGCCAAAAAGTTTTTTAAGATGTAATACTACATACAGTTGTGCAGTACATAAATATTTTGTAATATTTTTAAAAAAAAAATAAAAAAATTACTATTAAAAAATTATTTTTTTATGTGTATTTTATATTTACTCATTTTTCTAAAATAATTGTGTGACACTTGCATATTCTACGATTGTAAATATCATTTCACAAACAGTATTAAAAACAAAATTCATATAAAAACAAAGCCATTTGCTTTTTAAAATATACTGACATGTTAGGTTTATTCTATTAGAAATTCGATTATTTTTTACCTGACATGGCCATGTTAATAAATTTTTAATGCATCTTTTAAATGTATATATTTGTTTATTGGTAATATTATTATATTCATTAAAAAACCCATATTTAGTGGTAATGGCTCACGACAAGTTCTTTCATACTTAATTAAAAAAGAAAGGAAGGGGATTAAAAAAATACGATTATCTTATATTAGAAGTAGCACAAGATCCAACCCACTGCTATGAGTATGGACAAAATAATTATTTTTTTTCTATATAAAATTTATCCCGACGAGAAAATTTTAATGCGGCCGAGCGTGCTATAAGCCACGTGGAGAAGACCCCACGTGCGACGTTTGCAAAAGTGCAAGGTGGCAATATTTAGGGTTGTTTATTCTCTCGTGTCAGAATAGAGATTCTTGGCACTTGATATGATGAATATTTTGCACTTGATGCACTTGATTATAAATATTTTAATTATAAAATAAATTTATAAATCGATGCACTTGATATGATACGGTAGATTATAAAATTATTTTTATTATTAATTAAAGAAAAAATTTATTCATCATTTCTTTTTTATCATTCTCTCATCATTTCATGACGTGACATTAAATGATATATTCATAATATGATGAGATTTAGAATGATGAGTAGCATTACGCTTAAGTATATATGTTATTTATGACTATAAAACTTATTTAAAATATACATATATATATATATATAGTGACAATTCACAGTAATTAAATGCTCTACCAAAAGTTATTCAGTGATAATACATTTAGATGAATGGATTTGGATTCGGGACTTTAAGATCTTAATGTCTTATTTGGGTCATATATTAAAATTTGGATTTGAATTTGTATCAAAATAAACAAGTTTCGAAACTTGTTTTAAAGTCTTGGATTTGAAAATTATGGATAATTTTAAAATCCAAATCCAAATCTAAATACAGATTATCTACCAAAATACAAGATGAATGGATTCGGATTATGATTTTAGAACTCAATGACAAAAATGAAAAAAAGTGCAAGTAATTGAAAGGATGGATGGATGGAAATCAGAAATTAAAATCCACGAGGATTTATAGTGAGTGCCCATTAGTTTTCCCAAAGAATATACCATTAAGGATCACTAAACAAGTCCTTTGTTAAACGATTCTGGTCAATTAATTACTTGTGGTCAAGTCTACAGTGGGCTGCACCAAGAAAGTGAGGTCAGGTCAAGAATTCTAGTTCAATATATGGGAAAAAAAAAAAATACACCACGATTGAGATGGTTTATAAATAATAGTAAAAGAAAAAAAAAAGAAATTTATAGTTTTAAAATGTACAAATTTTATATAATTTTTAAAAAATAAATAAATAAATTTAAAATCTACATAAAAATATTATTTTTTAATAATAAATTTGCAACACTATGATTATATACAAGGTTACTCGTTTAAAGAGTAAAACTAGTATGGGAATAACGATCACCATACAGTTGTATAATGATTATGATGATATAATCATGATGGCCATGATGGGAAAATGAGATAGGGGATCATGATGCCACTAGAGTTGTACCCGGGGCCCCAATTTTATGGTGTATTATGGTGCATGATGTCTTATCCTGGATTTGGTGCATGCCCTGTACTCTGCATTCAAGCAAAATGAAACCACTTCCATCTATCCTGTCAGAGCCGCCTAGAAAGTAAGAAATTACCAATTAAAAGCAGAATCCCCAAATAGATATTAAAAAATAATAAATAAACCAAGTTCATAAATAAATAAATAAATAATCAAAGCACACGTAATAAAATAACATAAAATTAATATTAAAAAATTAAAATTAAAATTAATATTTTTGGAGAGGATAATTAATTTCATGCCATATTTTGGCTGGATTTCAATGGACACGCATAATTAACAGTAGAATCTGAGAAGATATTAAACGTCAATAATTTTAAGCACTTATTCAAATAAAGGAAAGATATTTATAATCGTGAATTGTGCAATTGCCGCGTAATCATTTTAAAAAAAGTAAATAAAACATGGACCCTCATGAAAAAAATTATTTTTGTAATAGTAGACCCCACTTCTTTTCAAAACGATTACGCGACGGTTGTATATAGAATTACTCATTTAAATATTGTTGAATGTAGACACTAGAGCGTGACTATGTATTATATAGAGTAGGCAGGTGTACAAAAATATCAATGCTACTTTAGCATACAATTTTATTTTCCAAAGTATGAGACGTACGAAAATGGAGTCAGTAGGGGCACAAACTCTATCTTCCTTAATTCCTTTCCCATGCATAGGTCGTAGGAACACAGCCTTGCACTTCGCAGAGTACTTTTGCATTCCCTGGCCGCTTAGATGGAAGGGCAACGTCACCAATAATATTAACTGGTCAGACCGAAATATTGGGGCAACTCAAACAACCTTTGATCTTGTTCTTAATTTTATCCGCTTTTAAATTTAATTGTATATACATATATATTACACAAATAATGCTATGCTAGGTATGAGTCTAAAATGTAAGTCTGACGCATGCTCATTGTACAAAAAATGAATCATACTAAAAGAAATAACACTTTTTCAAAACTGTGTTTACTTTCTGAGAAATTATATTTGGAGTCTTAAGATAGGTAAGTTCCGTGCATTCTCTTTGAAAAAAGTGGATAAATCTAAAACTTATGTGAAAAAAAAATGTTTATTAATAGTAAATCCTACTTATTTTCAAAATGAGCAGACGGAACTCGTACATGCTAAAACTGTATATAACATTATTTAAAATTGGAAATCATAAATTATTAGTTAAAAAATATAAATTTAAAGATCAAAGAAATACAAATCAAAAGGTTTAGACTCTAATTAGGCTTAGTATGGATACACAAAACATCTCATCTCATCATTACAATTTTTTCAAAATCTCACACAAAATATAATAAATAATTCAACTTTTTCAATTTTTAAAATAAAAATTATATTATAATAATATTTTATTCAATTTTGAATAAAATATATCATAAATTATTAATTAAAGAATATAAATTTAAAGATCAAAATGATAGAAATCAAAAGGTTTAGTAGATTTTTGTTGCTAAACTCTAACATTCTTTTGGCCGGTACATGGTAATGGTAATTAATTAATGACATGTTAAGTATTTCATCTCTAATTTTCACAAATGGAATTAGATAAAACATTTTGGGAAATCGGTCCCCTATCTATCTATCTATCTATATATAGGATAAATTCGCTATGGGTACGTGTATATATAATAGTGAAGTACGATGTCAAAATTTTCCTTTTTGTTTGAAATGATGCTGTGGTACGTACGATGCCGTTAGGTTCAGGTCACGTGTATGGATGCTTCATATGGCCATGATGTTGAGTTGTAGGATGGTGACAAGTGTGACTTTTCGAGCCATCAGCCCTTAGATTGCCGATCTATAAATTATAAATTATAAATTTTTTATTTTATTTTTTAAATCACAAAACAAAAATAGTCCATATAGATTAATAGAAGTCAGAAACATGCAAGAAAGGAAATATGTACACACTACTGACAAATTTTTTATAAAAATTAGGAGTCAGGCATGTGCAGGATGATGAAGAAATTTAGACACAGAGCAAGAGATTACCCAACATGGCCACTCTTGTTTTTAATGCAATATTGACAGAAAGGAAGAAACTCTCATCTCCAAATCTTTATTCTATATTAGGATTGTAGTAGTATCATTGTTTCTTCTTTGCTGAACTTCTGCCCTCAAAACTCAATTGGGCTGGGCCGGCTTGAGACACTCTACAAATTAAGTTAGGATTTCTTTTTGAGAAATGATACTTGCAGTCGTGAGTGTACAAGTGCTGTGCAGTCGATTTGAAAAAAGTAAATAAATATGAGACCCACATGAAAAGAAATTAATTTTTTAATAGTGGACCCCACTCTTTTTTAAAGCGATTGCACGGCGTTTGCGCATTCCACGACTGTATGTAGCATTACTCTTTCTTTTTTTATACATTTGAAGGAGCGGGTTCCAACTCCAAACTTCCATTTTGAAGATTGAGGATTGTGCTAATCATACAAGAGTAATGCTAAATACAGTTCTCATTTGAAAATTGCAATACAAGCCTATATAATTTTATCTTTAAAATTTTTTAAAATTATAAAACTATCCCTCTTAAAATGATGTTTTTTATCATTTAATAAAGGACCTGCACATACAGTTTCTAAGTGAGAACTGTAAATAAAATTTCTGATCAGACAATAGACTTTTAGCAAGTTAGTATCTTTTTGAAGGTGATACATAGTAAGCTCTTTAAAACTAGTTACTCCCGTTTACTTGATGGTGGTGATATTTATACACGATTTGTTGGTGGAGGGGTCGAGTGGGAGTTATCCCTTGTGAATCCCTTATATTGAGAGGGATGTATTAAATGTTTTTCTATTTGGAGAGTTAGTAACCGCCATTTCGTCACCTATACTTTGGAGCAGGCAGGCGAACACGATGATCTATATGATCACTTTTCTGCATTTATTATCCCGTTTTCTTGAAGTTTGTCCATAACTCGTTCCAAATCAATTGACCATTTTATGTGATGCTGACCAAGGTGAGGTGGCGGGCACTTGCCCATGAGGCTGGCTCCTGCCCTAGTGGTGTTGGTTGCCTAGATTGCCAGCAATAGGACATGTCATGGCGGGATGACGAGAACTCGTAAGATTATTACTTGCATATCTGTTATTCTCTGGATTTGGGTTCTAAAAATGGGTCTTTTGTTATTTGGACTCTGTTGCAAATTTCACTCCCAACAAATACATTGAGAAATGCTATTTGCTGTCCTCTCTTGTTATTATCCTCTCATCATCCTGATCTATATGATATCAAATGTTTGGAAGATAAGGGTGATAGTTGAGAAGATAGTAGTAGTACTGAATAATATTTCTCTAAAATAGTAGATGATTAGTGCAAGCCCAAGATGTACAAACATGTGCAAGTTCTTTAAAAAAAAATTATAAGTCCTATTTTTTTAAAAGTCTTTGTACTCCATCTAATTGTATTTTGTATTATTCAACAAAAAATCTTATCGATATTATCGCTCCAAGCTAAGAGCAATAGCATTGGACTCATTAAATTTATTTCTAAATTTTTGATGAAAAGTACATGTTTTTTATATATCTAAAACCTCCTTATCCATAACTCCACGTTGGATTAGCTATTGAATTCATCAAAATAATAATATAATATTATTTTTTTAATAATAATATTTTTAATTTTTTCTTTCATATTTTACAATTACACTAATCATATATTAATTAATAATTTAATTTGATACTTAAATTATTTTTTCCCAATTAATTTTTTTTCTCAACTTAATTATCCAACAAACACTTTTACCAACCTAATTTTTTTCCTCAACCTAATTTGGGGCCGCCAGTTTATGCACAAAGAAAAAAGCACATGAATTCAGTAGTAAATCCAATGCCAAGATTTTAAAGCAAAAATATCAAATTTTGGATATTTGACTAATGCCAGTACTCTAACAAACAGAAAAAGCTGAATGTAAAAGCCTTTTTGTATGTGGGGGAGGGGAGGCTCATCTGATTCCATGAAGCCCATCCAGCCTCGTAGGCCCAAAGTCAGCTAAAGTCTAATCCATTGTGGGAATGAGCTGAACCAAGTTTCCCCATGCACGAAGGAGCTTTTTAACCAAGAGAAATAATATAACTACATAGTGATTATATAAAAATAATTCTATAAATTAATGTAATTTTATGTGATTTTTTAGATTATAAAATTATTTTTATTATAAAACAAATTTAACGGATCACATAAAACTATACGAATTTATGAGATTATTTTTATGTAATTCTTTTATACATCTAACACTCTCTTTTATCAAAATCAATTATGACGGCTGCGAATCAGTTACCAAAGTCAATTATCACCGCTGCGAATTAGTACTCTCTCTCTCTCAAAGGGAGAAGGGTCATATATTACTGTTTTACCTCGATTAACAAATGTGTGTGATATATGAATGATGAATAGAAAAACTTAATTAATTTAAAAAAATAAAATTAAGAAAAATTTTAAAAAAATAAAAGTAAGTATGGTGTGTGGTATGTGGTATGTGGAGATGATGAATAACAAAGCTCTTGATCAAAACCCTTTTAACCAATGAGTTATGTTATATACAGTTACTTTTACATACTCATTACGCACTTTACTGATGTGATTGACTAAAATAATTATTTTATATTAAAAAAAGTGATGCAGTTAATCACATTAATAAAGTGCGTAAAGAATACGCAAAAATGACTGCACATAGTTTTTGTTAACGAGTCAATATAGTAATGTTAGATACAATATTTCAGTGTGCAAGACTCGTATACTCCTTTTAATAAAAAATGAAGTTCACTTTTTTAAAAAATAATTTTGTATGTAGATATCAAATTTATCTAATTTTTAAAAAAAGAATTTGCCATATTTGCACGTTATAGGATTGCATATATCACTTCTTTCTGTTTTTCCTTTCATAAACGACTTCTTCGTTTTCTCGAACAAAGGCCACCTTGAACGGATCATGTTATCTATATATATATATATATATATATATATATATATTATCCAAAGAGAAGATAATATTAATGGATGTAGACTCAAACTCCAATACAAAGCTACTGTCAGTACTTGTTTTTGACATGGAATTAGATATATAGTCAATTTCGGTGTCTCTAAAGTCCAAGAAAAAAAAGAATCTTAGTAAAAGTTTGAGAATTTCGAGCTATTTGGGATTGAAACGATTGTTGGAACATTCAAATTGGTTTTCGATTGCTGCTACATTTTTTACTAGGAAAATGACTTTTTTTTGCTAGTGAATACTGAAAATAAGCATTTCAGTTACAGTGTACTACTTCATCTTTTTCCTCCTTAATTTCTTATTTGGTCAAGATAATGTTATAATAAGAAAAACAATTCACGATCAGGATCAGACGCCCCATGCAGATAAGGAATAAACCAATAGACATATATATATATATATATATATATATATATATATATATATACTAGCAGTAGGTAACGTCCAAGGGACGTTTGCCTATTTTTTTTTTTATTTTTTTTTATCTAGTGATTAAAGAAGTGTTTTTTTAATAATTTTGTGAATTTTTTATTTTTTTTTAAAATGTTTATGATGATTAAAAAAATACATGGCAAAAGGAAAATAAAAATAAAAAAGTGAAATACACATTCAAGACATATTTTTAGGCTACTTCTTCATTAGTTGTAGCAGTTCTTTTTAGTTAATTAAGAATATTATCATATTTAAATTATGTTAAAACTCTAATTATTTATATTGTTATACTTTTTTAAAAATATTTAACAAAATTTCATCATTTATTTAATATTCAGTAAAACTTTATCTTTTATTTAATGATGAGAAATTAGTATTTTATAAATTGAAGTTAATTTTAAGTGTATGATATAATATTTAAAATTTAATTATCTATTTTATGTTAGTTTAAATCAATATTTAAACTTCTACCGTTAGATTAAATCTGAAAATTAAAGATGAATGGTTGAAATTTAAAATTCAAAAACTAATATTTTTTCCTACTTTTCTTTTTTTCCTCTCATTCCTCACGCACGATTGTGGTATTACGTTGCACATTGACATTCACACGGATAAATAAAAAATAAAAAAAAAATTAAACAAACATGTGAAAAAAAATAAATATATACTGTTCATAATTACTGTTTATAAACAGTAGCAAACGGCAAAAAACTATGCAAAAAAAAAAAAAAAAACTTTTTTACTATTCATTATTGTTCATCTATGAACAGTAAATTATAGCTGCTTTTAAGTAATACTAGCGGTTGGGCAATATTGTGCGAGGCACATTTGCTCGGTTGAAAAATAACTTATTTTGTTAAATATAAATATGTTTTGGGTTAAAAAAAAAAACGTAACCATAAGTAAAATAAGTAGTATATAGAGAATTTTTTGTGAACTCAATTTCTGCACCTAACAAGTGAAAAGAGATGTGGAGAATTTTTGTGATAGTGATAGTACTTCACTGCATAAATTGAAGCAATCCGACGGAAAAAAAAGAAGTGAGAAGTGGTAAAATGAAGGGTTGGATTTAAATCTTAAAAATTTTAATATACTAGCAGCAGCTTCGTCTTTCAGAAAACAACACACGTAGATATCATATCCTTAGATATGATTTGGATCGATGTATTAATAGTAGTGACATAGTTTCTGAATAGTAATATATAAAATTATTTGGATTAAGACGTTTTATTTGATTTTAGAAAATGAGAGAAAAAAAGTTAAAATAAAAATATTATAATTAAAATAAAAATATTATAAAAGCTAAAATATTATTGGAATATAATTTTTTAATGTAGTTTTTGTTTTAAAATTTAAAAAATTTATATTTAAGAAAATTGTAATGATTAGATTAACAAATTAAAAAATATTTTATATTTAAATAATATTTTAAAAAAATATATAAAAGTATCTGAAAACCTAAGAATTTATTAATCTCTTCTTCGAACTCAATAATTTTGTTTGGGAAGAGATAGATTGTCAATTCCCTCCTGACCCACGTTTGTAGTTACTCCAGAAAAGCAACTTTTTCATTCATTTTTGAACGGAAAATTACGTGGGTATATAAACACTTGCGAAAAAAAAAAAAAAAAAACTTCTACACTGTTCATTACTGTTGATGAACAGTTTACTATTAATGAACAGTAACATCAACAGTAATGAACAGTATGTGTATAGCGACTTTTAAGTATAGGCAGAGCAGATATATATACACACAATATTATGTCTACTTTATAATAAAAATAATTTTATAATTTAAAAGATTATATTAAATCATGTTAATATGTAAATTAAAATTTCTTTACGTAAGATTTAAGTGCACATCAAATTTTTATTTTTTTATTTTTTTTATCAATAATAATTCTATAAGGTACTTCCTAATTATGGTATTTAATTTATTGGTTGCTCATTCAATGTCACTTACCGACTTCTCATGGTTAATTAATTTTTATTGACCAGAAAGCAGATATTAGATATTTAATAATTATAAGATCAGCACGACAGATCACTCTCTAATCTTGGATGCATGCTCAATTGGGTAACCAATAATTATTTATTATTTTTTAAAATCAATTTTCAACAAATGCATTTTACACGCATTGAATTTCGGTAGAACGTATCATTCATCAATTATGAACCAGCATTACTATAAATATAATTTATAGTAATATATTGCATAAGCGTTGCATACTGAGTTTTTTAAAAAATAAAAATGAATAAATATGAGATTTATATAACAAAAAATAATTTTTGAATGTTGAGCTCTATTTTTTTTCAAAAGTAATACGCGACGCTTATACAATCATGACGGTATTTAAAAATTTCTTATATATATATATATATATATATGAGCTGGACTGATCCCTGCACTTTCACTTGCACTTTCACTTGGGATAAAAAAAAACTCAGGCTGTGTTCATAATTAAGGGGTTAATCATATTAATTACAAGAACAATCTCCATTCATTATTATTGTCATGAAAAATGCTATTTGTACTTAAGAAAAACTTACAAAAAATTTACTTCTATACGTGTCAGTTATTGATATGCTGAAAATTATGAAATTTAAAATTTAAAATTTGAATTTCAAAATTAAACTAATAAAATGAATTTTGTAAGTAAAAATTGTAAGTACTACATATGTAGCACTACTCTATTGTCATTATTACTAATTTTAGTGACGCTAGCTATAACAATACTCAGCACTACTAATGGTGCATGGGGAATTTGGAAACGAGGCTAAAACTAAAGGTCATACTTTGATGATGATTATTTGGTTGTTTCTTCAAAACCTAATATCTTATTTCCCATTTTCTCATCCCCAGTAAATAAACTTGCATGGCTTTTACTTGCTGCTAGGTTCTAATTTTATAAGAAGCTTTTGCTGGCTTCTTGGAAAGTACGTACTGCTCTTGATTTGGCTTTCTTTTTAAGTTGAAATTTCCTCATCAAATCATGATTATCTAATTCCCATTTTCCGAGTGGATTATAATCCAATCATGACTTTGACCATCGTCATTATATATGAGTCATGACCCATTTATAATTTGATGGCCACTCCGCCCACTACAATTACAATATGAGTTTGATTTAATTACATTCGGTTAGAAATTGATGATCATCCTCGTGATGTCATATTTGTAAGTAAGCAAGCAAGCCGTATTCTCACACGCAATTTGCTTGAGCATGGTTTTGAGACCCGCAGATGATGTGGAGTTCTCTTTCGTTTACACGATATTTAATTTTTGAGTAATGTTAGAGAGAAACTACTATAATAGTGCACACTTTACATTTACTGCGTGGTTGCTTCTAGTTTATTGTTCCCAACACTCACTTGGGAAAATCTGTAGTCTAGATGATACCACATCATGTGCACAAAATGAATGCTCCCAATAGTGACTTCTATCTATATTTATTCTTAATTTTTTCTCCTTATTTTTCTTAATTAAAATGTTTTGGGTTTATATCAAAGCCACCAACTAAAATACAAAGTAAAATGGAAGAGAGAACTTGTTAAAATTGAAGTTATAGCGCGCTCCCGGTTGACTAGCCGTCAAGTGCGAACTCATTCGGCCATAGAAATAGTAGAGTACGTGTGAAAAGATGTGGCAGTGGTGCCCCACTCTTACTTAACATCATCCCATCGATTTTTCATATTTCCCTCGTGCCGTGCGCTACCACTCATCTCATCTCACAGCCCACCTCCTCCATCGTTCGCCTATATATATATATACACATATACACACACAAAACCTTCCCGAATCCAAACACACATTATCCAAAACTCTCTTCTTCTTCTTGAACTTCTCCCTGTATATCAGAGTGCTTTTTTCACATATATAGGAATCATGCCTGCGGGAGGGTTCTCGGGTCCGTCCGGCGGAGGCACCGAGTTCGAGGCCAAGATCACGCCTATTGTTATCATCTCCTGTGTTATGGCCGCCACCGGAGGCCTCATGTTTGGTTACGATGTTGGTGTTTCCGGTAAGTAATTTCAGATTTCAGACGCACTCACTCTCTGTCTCTCTCTCTATAGTATGCACGTGCATATGATATTAAGATGTTTTTAGCTTATTTTCTTTCGAGACAGAGGAATTGCTTTGGTCTCGGTGTCTCCAAATTTGGCAAGAAAGGAAGCTTACTTTTCATTATCATAGATTCATATATCTGTACATGTAAATATATTTCTTATCATGAAAATAGCTAAAAGCTTTCGTTCTTTTAACGTTCTTCCTACGTAGTTTTGACATATTTCTCATTTCATGTTTATTTTCTCAAGAAAAGGAACAAAAAGGAAAAAAATAAAAAAAAAATTTCATCATCTCCACACATCACACTTATTTATTAATTTTTTTTATTCTTTTTAAACTAATTGAGTTCTTTTATTCATCATTCATACACCACATATTTGATAAGATAAAAATAATAATAATAATAATTATATATAGTTTGTAATGTATGGAATGATGAATAGAATTTAAAAAAATTAAATTGTATTCTTATTCTTCATTAAGGAGATTAGGGTACTTTACGGAGTACCTCACGGCCTTTAACTACCATCGTGAAGACCCAACTCTCAATAGGTTTTGTTTGGCTTTCCAGCTGAGCGTGATGACTAGCGAATCTAGCTGGGTCCGAATCATGTGCACCATGTCGGCAAACTTTTTCTACGAATTATGCCATTATATTACCCTAAAAATCGGCGATTTAAAAATTAATTTCCTTTTGCTTATTATTTCTTTAATATTTTTGTTTGGTACTGTACTGAAAATGATGTAAATGAACTTACAAAACCAATAAAAAAAAAATCTTCGATGCATTAATATTTACTGCTAATTATATATGCATGCTTGTCTTACCTTAAATTAATTTCAGTATATTTTTTATTAATTAATTTAATTACTGGTGGCTGATCGATTTGATGATGATGATGATCATGAAGGTGGTGTTACGTCCATGCCCGACTTCTTGGAAAAATTCTTCCCGGTTGTTTATCGGAAAACGCAGGATCCAAACATCAATAGCAATTACTGCAAATATGATAATCAGGGCCTACAATTGTTCACATCATCGCTATACCTTGCCGGTTTAACCTCGACCTTCTTCGCTTCCTACACGACCAGAAGGCTCGGTCGAAGGCTAACCATGTTGATTGCTGGTCTTTTCTTCATCGCTGGGACTGTCTTTAACGCTGCTGCCCAAAACCTTGCCATGCTTATTATTGGTAGAATCATGCTTGGATGTGGGGTTGGCTTCGCTAATCAGGTTTGTTTTCATTTTATGCCCCTGGATGCGGTACTTAATATATCTTTACTTTGGATGGTTTTTTAATTGAAATAGAGAAATCATACTTGCAATCGTGAGTGTGCAAGTGCCGTATAGTCGCTTTGAAAAAAGTGAATAAATATGAGACTCACGTGAAAATAAATTAATTTTTTAATAGTGGACCTCACTCTTTTTCAAAACGATTGCACGGCGTTTGCGTATTCCACGACTGTATGTAGCATTACTCATTGAAAAAAATGCTTTAGCTAGCCTCGTTTGGTTAAGCAGTTCAGATCAGGTAAGATAAGATATTTCGTTAAATAAGATATTGTTATAATATTATTTTTGTTATGAGATTTGAAAAAATTGAATTATTTATTATATTTTGTGTGAGAGTTTGAGAAAGTTGTAATTATTATATGAGATAGGATGAGATGAAATAATTTACCAGCTCTAATTAACACAAATAGATTTTACAAACTAACGTGACTTGATGTGATAGGTTAGATTATAAATATATTTTTATTGTAAAATAAATCTAACATATTATATGAAGTTATGTCAGTTTATAAATTTATTTATTATTTTTTTTATAACTATAACATTTCTCTTCTTAATTTGGTGAAATATGTAAAAAAAAAAATTAAAATATCTCCCATGCAAAGATAAGAAGGAGAAATATATAAAAGTAGGACGATGCTACAGCTCTCGCTGAGGGCTCCCGCTGGAGTTATAGCATGTATTTTTATGTATTTTTTTAAAATAATTTTTTATATAGATTATTTTAATATTTTTAAAAAATAAATAAATTTAGAACATCATTAAAAATACTTCCTTAATTAGAAAGTAAAAAAAAATCATTAAAAAATACTTCCTTAATCACGAACTAAAATAAAATAAAAATTATGATTTTTTATTTTATTTCGTGATTAATGAAGTATTTTTTAATAATATTCTAAACTTTTTTTATTTTTTAAAAATATTTAAAAATATTAAAAAAATATATATAAAAAATAACTTAAAAAAAACATATAACAAACATGTGTTAGAGCTCCAGCGGGAGCTGTAGCATTATTCATAAAGGTAAAGAGAGATGAAAAGGAAGTGATCCAAAGGCTTTGGTGGGGATAACGACCCAAGAACCATAGGTTAGAAACTGGGAAGGAACTGCAATGCAAGATCACCATCGATTGGAAGCAATGAGAGTTACCTGCTTAGTTTTTTAACCAAAACGTCATAATCATTCATAATTTTTTTGGACCCTTTTTGTTTTGTTTTTTTTAATATTCTCGCACATGAAATTCTTAGATGTGACAGAGACAGGCCTCTTGTATCTTTTCGTGCCTTGAGAAAACATCAAAATGTCATGATAAGTCTCTTGGATTCATCCAGAGAAAGCCGACTAAAAACCCACTTTCTTTGTATCTTGGCTTTCTGCTTTCGAATCATTTTTCTTTTGGAAAAGTCATTGATCTTTTTGTGGAATAACGTGATGTTTTGGATCTCTTTTTTCATTTACTTTCTTGACTTTGCATTTGTGTGGGGTACGTAGTCCTACTGCAATGTTGTTGGATAGTTTATCTTATCCTTTTGTATTAATTACTTGGTCCTTAATTTCATTGGCCTATATATGTTTGGACGAGGTGTAGATGATGCATGTGAGATCCCAAATTCATTCATTATTATGATCGATGGGGTGGGAAAAAAAACAAAAAAAAAAATCAAAAGATATCCCAACTTGATTTTGTGGGGGCGAAACGACTCCGCGTACTGCACAGTAAATTCTGCTGGACAATAGAAAGTACGTAATTAGATTTATTTTATTACGAAGTAAAACAGTTTATGTGACATAATTTAATTTAAAAAATAAATTTTAAAATTTAAATCATGTAAATTATTTATTCCACACACTTATTTAAAAATAGAATAACTCATTAAAATATGATGATCAGCCATATATATATATAAAAAAAGAATAAGGCTATTTATTTATTTTTACAAGATTTAATATAGAAATTTGATCTAAACTTGAAATATGCTGGATATATGACAGGCTGTGCCATTGTTTCTTTCGGAGATAGCACCGACGAGGATACGTGGAGGTTTGAACATATTATTCCAACTTAATGTGACCATTGGCATTCTCTTCGCCAACCTTGTCAATTATGGCACTGCTAAGTAAGCTCCTATTCTTCATTTTCATCTATTCCTTGGCTCCAATTTTTTGAGCTATATACAATGCCAAAGAGTACTCGTTCTAATTAATTAAGGTAACGTACTGTACGTCCCAGCTAGCTTAGATCATGAGGTCATTTAATAATGCATGTCAGTATTAGAAATTAGGCCAGCAAACATATATATATATATATATATATATATATATATGTTGGAATTTTAAGGTGATTTTGATCTTCCTCGGCAAACTCGTCAAAGCTAGAGATCTAGAAGTCAGTGTCTTAACATATTGCTTGTTGGGAAATACATGATTACAATTTTGAAAAAGTTAGAAATTAGCTAGCTAATGTAGAAATTAGCTTTTACGTGTTAAGTGAATAAAAAATGAAGCTTTGTAAATATATATATTTTTTTCTCGAGATTAATTTGCATATGCAAAATTTGTGGACACTAAGAGTTCGTTTGGATAGTGAAATGAGATAGTTTTAAATGAATTGAATAAAATATTGTTAGAATATTATTTTTTAATATTATTAATATTTTAGTATTTAAAAAAAATTGAATTATTTATTATATTTTGTATGAAAATTTGAAAAAATTGTAATGATGAGATGAGATGGATTGAGAGTAATGTTCATGTATCCAAACGGGGCCTGGCCTAAATGAAACGCCTAAATGAAACTCGATCTTATTCCTGAACATAGTATTTCATTGAAGATGTTAGCTTGGAGAGAGTATATTATTATATATTGGTCATCATCTTATAAGGTTTTGTTTCCGATCGAGTCATGTAGGCTTTGTTGCTAATTAACCAGCTAGCATTGATATATGTTTTGTTATGCAACTACGTACAGAATCGATGGGGGATGGGGTTGGAGGCTGTCGTTGGGTTTGGCTGGCATTCCTGCAGGTCTTCTTACAGTGGGGGCTCTCCTCGTGGTGGACACTCCCAACAGTCTGATCGAGCGTGGTCGCTTGGACGAAGGAAAAGCTGTGCTTAGAAAGATTCGGGGAACTGACAATATTGAGCCTGAGTTCTTGGAGCTTGTTGAGGCAAGCCGTGTGGCTAAACAAGTGAAGCACCCCTTCAGGAATCTCCTTAAGCGCAGGAATAGGCCCCAGCTCGTCATTGCCGTAGCCTTGCAGGTCAGCATCTCTCGTTGTTTTCTACACACTTTTATAAATGTCACAACATTTATCATACTCAATAGGTGTCGATAAGTTGAATCTGATTATCCTATATATTGTTCTCTAATTTGAATTGAATGTCTGCAACAGATCTTCCAACAATTCACTGGCATCAATGCAATCATGTTTTATGCTCCAGTTCTCTTCAACACTCTGGGATTTGGCAGTGATGCTGCCCTCTACTCAGCTGTCATAACAGGAGCTGTGAATGTCCTCTCCACTCTTGTATCCATCTACTCGGTGGACAAAATTGGACGTCGAATGCTCTTATTGGAAGCTGGGGTCCAGATGTTCCTTTCTCAAGTGGTGATAGCAATCATTCTAGGAATCGAGGTCAAGGACCACTCTGAAGACCTCCACAAAACTTATGCAATTATAGTTGTTATCATGGTGTGCACTTTTGTTTCTGCTTTTGCATGGTCTTGGGGGCCTCTGGGTTGGCTGATCCCAAGTGAGACATTCCCACTCGAGACTCGCTCTGCAGGGCAGAGTGTGACTGTGTGTATCAACTTGCTTTTCACTTTTGTTATAGCACAAGCATTCCTTTCAATGCTCTGCCATTTCAAGTATGGGATCTTCTTCTTCTTCTCCGGCTGGGTTCTCATCATGTCATGCTTCGTGCTGTTTCTGCTCCCGGAGACGAAGAACATCCCAATTGAAGAGATGACAGAGAGAGTCTGGAAGCAACACTGGCTTTGGAAGAGATTTATGGATGACCATGAAGAAGAAGATGGTGAAAAGAAAATTGGGTACAAGAATGGATTTGATCCTTCTTATCAGCTGTAAAACTAGAGAAGTATACTTACCTTACCCACCAAAAAGCAAAGAAAGAGAAAGTACTGTATTAGGAGGAACTTCCTATACAAGAACATTAGACACTGGACATTGAAGAGGTACAAAAGATACATGTTGCCAATATCCATGTCGATTAGGTTCCTTTGGAAGGTTATGATTGTAAAAGCTTTAAGAGAGTGTTTGTGTTTCTTCCCTTAGTCTGTAGCTCCCCACGCGTGTGAAATTCTTATTGCCGCAACAGTACATGGTGATGAATTATTGTCCATATTCTCTAATATACAAAATTTTAATGGTAAACTCTTCAAGGTTTTGTGTGAGTTGTAGATGTTCATTTCACGGCCTTTAGTTCATCTCATGGTCTCTAATACTAAAAAAGTCATTATCCATTAATTAACCCACAGTACAGATGAGAGATATAGTTCAGAGAACATTACTGTCTTGAGAAGCAAGCCAGCTAGAGATCAACTTCTACCAGACAGGAATGACCTTACATATATAATGAAAAGCATGCACGTGCTTTGCTAATTGTGACACTTTCATTAGGAAATTGTAAAGATTAAGCCTGTACTTCTCCCCTGTACAAAGCAATATGAGTGAAGAAATTCATGAGCCTAACTCATCTCATAAAACCGGTTCTACAAGAGAGGATTGCTAATTGCTTATAAACATGCCCAAGACCTTGTCCACAGCCAATGTGAGATTATTCCTCAACACCCTCCCTCACGTGCAGGCCAGTATTTTTTCTGGTCCTTGTCACGGGATAAGTAGTGTGGGCCTCCATTCGTCCTGTGGCTGGCTCTGATACCATGAAGAAATTTATGAGCCTAACTCATCTCATAAAACCGGTTCTACAAGAGAGGATTGTTCATTGCTTATAAACATGCCCAAGACCTTGTCCACAGCCAATGTGAGATTATTCCTCAACAATGAGTACGTAACCAACCAAAATAAAATTGTAGGGTAGGCAGTGTCATGATGGAACTTCCAAATTTCTAATGAAAGACGAATTAATGCGCAACCCACCACACCTGCAATATGCCCCTAACATTCTTCCCTTTTAATTCAAGTCCGATCCAAACATAATTTTAAAGGGAAAAAAAATCAGTCACGAATGAATCCTTTTTGCTTATATTTCAATCCTTTTTAACATGAAGTTTGGGAAAAAAATAAAGGGATCGTTTCTTAATTAGGGAGTATAGTTTTGTTGAGAATCTGCTTTCATGATATTGATCTCTTTCTCACAGCTTTTATTTCAAATCAAGATATATATGCAAAGGGTGCTTAGCGTATAATTCATAGCAAAAGTACAGAAGGACCAAACACACTTTCTTCTTAAAGCTCCAACCACCAACAGTTAAGAGCAAGTCAGTAGTCCAAAAGATTTATAAACGATCGTAGACAGAAAGTTCTCCAAATTGTCACCACCTACCCAACACCAAACGTATTCACTCTCTTCCAGGGCTCCAGGCCATGGCTTTGGCGGGGAAAGGCTTCGTTCTGCTCATGGTGATGGCGGCGGTACATATATCCAATGCGGCTGTGTACAAGGTTGGGGACTCGGCAGGTTGGACCACCATTGGTAATATTGACTACAAGCAGTGGGCCGCTACTAAGACCTTTCGAGTTGGTGATATTATCCGTAAGTTTGTTTCATAATCTAAAATACATGTTACTGACATCATTTCATTTTCATTCTGGCCGGTAGTCTGCAGTTTTTGGGGTATTGGGTTATGCAGCATTCTTCTCGGATTGTGTAATTAATTCACCATTTACCTGGATGTTCATTAATTTGCGCACAAATAGGGTCTGAGTTTTCCAGCATAATCCGTGGCTCTACTCTTCTGGCCTCATTCTGGGCGAGAGAAGGATCTTGTTTTGGGTTATAGATTAGATGAGCATAAAATACTCGTAAAAGCCTGGGAGGTTTCTCGATCTGTAGTTCCCTGATTCTTCTCTTTCTGGTTAAAGTGTGCTTTGGGGCTCTTCAAGGAACCAACCTACTGCAGTTTTCATCGCAAGATGAGTTTCCCAGCCGGCCATTGCCTCAATTTCTTATCAAGTTATCAGTGTAGGCATTGTCTGACTACTTACTGCTCTCACATTAGAATTGACGTCTCAAAACAAAGAATGGATAACTGCATTATGCCATTATAACAAAGAACCTATCCGTATGTGGAAGGAGGCTACATGATTAGGTCGGCCATGCTACATCATGGGCATTTGGCCCCCACACGCACACATCCCTTTCCACCAACATATCCACGCTTTCATGATTATACTCTCACTTTGCATTCAATAATGCGTTTGCACGGTATCCATCAAAATAGGGCACCACGTCCACTCAGAATGTTTGGTAAAGGTTGAAAACTTCATTTGGACACTTAACAAGAAACTAACAAAAAAAAAGAAACTTGGAAAAAGGGATTACTGGTAACAGTGTTGCGTTTCCTTGGTTGGTATTTTTTTGTGACAGATTTTGAGTACAACGCCCAATTCCACAACGTGATGCGAGTAACGCATGCAATGTACAGGGCTTGTAATGTTTCAGCACCTTTAGCCACCTACACCACTGGGAATGACACCATCAATATCACTAGACGCGGTCACCACTTCTTTTTCTGCGGCGTCCCCGGCCACTGCCAAGCTGGCCAGAAGGTCGACATTAATGTGCCTCGCAATCTTTCAACTACTGCTCCAACTCCATCAGCATTGGTCTCTCCTCTAGTTCCTCCCGCTCGTATTCCCGTTCCTTCTCCGAGTAAGGCTGTTCCATTCAGTGCTTTGAAGGATGGCTTTGGATCGTTTGGTTTAATGGCTATGGCTGTTGTTGCTCTTTTGGTTTTTGGCTCTGCTTAGTCGGGGGTTTCTAGTTAAACCCTCCTTTTTTGGCGGGATTTATGGGGATTACGTTGTTTTGGGACTTTTCCGGGAATTATTTAGGGCATGGTGGTAGAGTGATATTCATTGGCTATGTCATATCATATATAGACATGGCTTACAGATTTCCCAAACGTTTCGATAATTGACCGAGTTTAAAAATTTCTAAGATATCCTCGTTGGTTTGGAATTTTTCTTTAAAATTTAGTCAATATCACACTTCTTTACATTTATCTATTCTATTTAAATTCAATCTCCACGTTAGATTATCCATTCACTCTCTATATAATAATAAAATATTATTAATTTAATATTTTTTTATTTAATTTATTTTTATCACATTTTATAATTCTACCAATTAAATGTTAATAATAATTATATTCTAATTAAATTAATATTAAAAAATCATATTTTCAAAAGTTATTTAATGCTAATAACAACAAATATTTGATTAATTCATCTAAATTTCTATCTAAATTTCTTAATTACAAACCAAATAGTATTTTTGCTTGGAGTGAGAAACTAGTATTTTAATGTTTGATGAACCAACAATAGTCTTCTATTTTTGGCCAAGCACTGTAGCTGAAATCTAAATTATTTTAGATATGCCCAACCCAATGTGGGTTTTTTTTGGCACAGATTATCTAAATTTTGGCTATCATTCTCATTTGGTCAAGCCAATGAGGATGCTCTAATTACAAGACTAAGGTATGGTTTGGATATTGAGATGGGATAAAAAAATCTATAAATAGTAGTAAAATTATTTGAGTTAATATGTTTCATGAGACTTTGAAAAAAGATAGAAAAAAAGTTTGAATAAAAATGTTACAAAATTAAAATATTGTTAGAATATAATTTTTTAATATTATTCTTATTTTGGAATTTGAAAAAATTAAAATTATTTTTTGTGTTATGTTTGAAAGTTTAAAAAAGTTTTAATGATTTAATAATAACTAGATGAAAAAGTTAAATATTTGAAATTAAAGAGTATTTATATTTGAGTGATATTTGGATCTCATCTGAGTAATATTTGGATCTTGAGATGAGATGAAATGATCTCAACATCCACATGAGCCCTAACTCCTTGAAATTCTCATTTATTAGTTCAAGAGAAATGATTTGTACAAGCCCCAAATAGACAAGCCCTATACAAGCCCTTGTAAAAAAGTAGACTCGACCTTAAAAAAGTGTAAAAAAAATTATTATTTATTAGTATCCATTCTTCTTTTCAAATATGAAAAGAACTATAGTAAGTCTAAAAGTATTTTTTGAGATTATTATATTATAGATATGAGATTTTTATTCATATGAGATTTTACCAATGTTTTGAATACCGTACCGGAAGTCGTACCGGTGAAGGCACTGGAACGAAATATTTCGGTACCGGTACCGTTTCATGTACCGTTTTGGGATAGTCGATATATGAATAAATTATATATATAAATATATATATAAATTATATTTTAAAATAATAGTCTATATATGAATAAATTATATATAAATACATATATATATATAAATTATAAATAGTCTAAGTCTGAATTGGGGGTCAAAAAATAAGTTTGTAGTTTGAAAAAATGAATAAAAAAAAATTGGAAGGTCGAAATATCGGCCGGTACAGGCCGAAATTGAGGCCGGTACGAAATGTATGGAGTACCTGTATCGGCCCAGCGGCCGATATGGAAAATTTCGGCCGTACAAGTCTGTACGGTACGAAATTTAAAACAGTGAATTTTACCATCTATATACATATGAAATTATTATATTATAGATTGTTGGATTGTGAAAATGAAAATAAATATGATTTGTTGGAGGTTATTGAAGATTATGAAAATAAAATAAAAATTAATTAAAAAATATAAATAATAAAAAATAATAATATTTTATTATTATAGAGTGTGATGACTAATCCAATGTAGACTTCAAGTTTTGAAGGATTAGCTAAAAGTGGAAAAGTTACATATTAGTCAAAATTTCAAGAATAGGATGATCAAACCAATGCTAATGCTCTAAGAAGTAGAAGAACGAGGTCATCCTGTCCACATTAATCATGGAAACAACAACATTGTCCAGCATCAAAACTGCAATAATTAGAAAGGTGCTCGTTAAATAAACGAATCGAAATGAACTCAAACTTGATCGAGCCAATCTCGAGGTCATCAATAATCACTACTCCATCTTTATAGGTTATAAAGGTAGATCTCATCTTCATTTGTTTTTAGAATTGCATGCAGTAGAGAAGTTCATGTATATTTTGCAAGATTCAGACCTAAAAATGTCAAATTTGGATTTGAAGAGTTCAGATCTGCAACTACAACATCACATTTGAATATGCTAGAGTCATAGAAGTAGCACGAGGTTGATTTTGGTAATAAATGCAACAGGTAATCCAGTAGAAATAGATTTTATGTAAAGACAGAAGAAAAAGGAAGAGGATAGGTGAGGAGATAGGAATGAAATGTAAAATAAAATGATAGTAGCTAAGAGAAGATGAAGAGAAGGGAGGGAGGGGGCAGAGGAAGACGAGGGATTATAATGTTAAAAACAGAAGAAGAATGAACAAGCAATCACGCCTAGCGGTAAGAGCTGGGCAGCTGACTAGCGAACCCTTAAAGATTTCAGTCGCGCCAAATTCATCTTCTTGTATAGTTCCACAGTAGCTCAATTAGTTTGTTATTTTGATTGATATGAACAAGCTTGCTCCTCTTCTAATCTGTCATGTCATTATGCCTTTTCTTGGTTGTGTGCAATACAAAATTCAGATGGCGTGACACGCGATCCCCCCATGCTCAAAGGGGGGGAATATTCAATTAACAATTTCACGCCTAAGCTCAATAGATTAAAGACAAAATGGAAGAAAAAAAAATAGATTTCAGGAGGAAAGAATGGATTAGGCTAAAAGAATTGCATTCATGGGAGACTGGACATCAACATCAGCTGGATGTATGACCTTGGACAAGAAGAACATTGAGAAGTGGGCTTTCTGCATCTCCATTCCTCAACATGCTTCTATCACGATGCCGAGATCTGCATTCAGATTATTATAGACTGGATTAAGAATATTGAAAATAAATGGCAACAGAGTGCTGTTCAGATTTGAAAATACAGGTAAAAAGTTCTACAAGTAATAGAATGACAGCACGGGTTGGAACAAAATGGCCGAGTCAAGTACCAGATTGTTATGTGCAAGGCCAGTGAGTAAGTTCCACTAGAGAGGATTTAACTGAACAATATATATATTGGTCATTGACACTTAAGCTTGAAAGCAAAATATAATTTGACATGCACAAGATCTGAAGATTCATTCCAAATGTAAACTTTCAAAGAAACTGGCAGCTTCACTACCATTGAAATGTACAGTTTACAAACAGAAGCATTAAATATAACAGATTTTGAAAAGAAATTCACTATGGTGCCGTTTGGATAGTGAGTTCAGATGAAATGAGTTAAGATGAAAGTTGAATAAAATATTGTTAGAATATTATTTTTTAATATTATTATTGTTTTGGGATTTGAAAAAGTTGAATTGTTTATTATATTTTGTGTGGGAATTTGAAAAAATTGTAATGATTAAATGAGATTGATTTTGTATCCAAACCGGGCCATCTTGCAGTACACCAAACATCAAGACTTATTTTCTTGTTCCAATCCATTTCTGCAGCTGTATCTTTGTTTAAGATGGAATACGCTAAAACACAAAAAATAGAATCCGAATTTAGGGAAGGAACAGCAACAAATATACAAATTAAGGTATATGAGTTATGCTCATTAAAGAAACATTCATGCAGGCACATCGCTATGTGCTTAAGAAAGCCCATAAGTGCAAGCCCCTGATACTATTAAATCAATGACAAACTCACTAATGGTATCTAATACTAGCATTTAAAGGACTAATTATCCGGCGGCATCCCAGAAAGAAAATTTATTTTGGAAATATTATTAGTCCTGTAAAATCTAAATAGGGGGTGTGACGGTTAAATAACCCCATCAGAACAAATGAAAGAAGAACTGCAGTGTAATTTGTGCTAAAGCTCAAAATATAAAACAGTAGGAAGAACTTGTCTTCTTACTTGCTTCCACAGCATACACTGTTAGACATCTAATATACCATACATGAGTAAATATTACCTCCGAAATTAAACGCATTTTCATAGGCAATATGTTACCTTCCAAAAATTAAAGGTCAAATTGTACTTCCACATAAAAATACTAAGCTGGCCCTATGGATTAATTTTAGATTATCCAACGCACAAGTATCAAAGTTGGTTTATCTAACATGAGTAAAGCATCATAGAGACCTTACACTAGTCGATTGGAGCTCCACTGTATCTGATTCCTCGCTATCCTGCCATGCATACCATCAAATATCAGTTTTTTTTAGCATCCATCAATATCCATTATTACATGCCTAATGTATTCGAGAATATAAAAAGTTCTAACATGGTAGCAATACCTCAATCAACAAATCCTTTCGGGTAATCAAACCAATCACACGAGATGGCCGAGGGACAACAAATATATGTCTCAAACCTAGTTGGCGAAATAGATTATATACCTGCACAATTAAGAAGATGCAACACTTGGTTGATAAGATTAGAAATGGATGTAGCACAGGTACAAGCAAAACAATCATATGCGGAAGAGTTGGAATTATCACCTTTGTCAGAGACATATCTTCAGGGACAATGTATGGAGATGGATTCAAAAATGGGGCAAGATCAATGTACATTTCCAAGTCATCTGAACTAAGATGTATATCCTCTATAGATATTCCTTTACTGGAAGCAGGTTTGACAAATTCACTAGGAGTGTGCCTGGAGTTTAGATGAGCCGTCAAAAGTTTTACAGAGAGTGAAGAAAAGACATGACTAAACTGTGGTAAACCTCCACCTACCTGATAGGCCTGGATCCAGGTCTAGGATCACTGGGCAAAGGACTAAGTTGGAAATCTACTTTTGACTGCAGAAGTACCAACAAATGACTGCATCATGAACCAACCATGAAAATGTTATTTTGTTTTCAACAAAACTCATGCTTCCTCTTCTGAAAGAAATGATACTATTAATATAAAAAGAAAACAAACTCAATATGAGATACCTGCGAGGCATAAGTCCAATGACAAGTGTTTCCCCAATCCTTGTGTGATCGATCACCTGGGTCAGTCGAAGTTTGAAAAATACTTGAGAAAGGGCCAAAACATTATTTTAAAAGACAGGAATAGAGAGCAAAGTACAAGCGCTCACAGGGAAACCATTATGTTTGTTGCTCCGTAAAATAGAAACTATATCTGCAACCTTAACAACGCGAGGGAAGGACACCACCTTCAAAGGTACGAAAACAGTGCCAAGTAAGTTCATGATGGCATGAACGACACAAGTAACAGAATAGAAATCTCAATGTAATTATGACATGAACACTACAGGGCACCCATGTCCAAACGTGTTCTGCAATGTAAAATGTGGCCAAATTCGAAAAAATGTATCCACATTGTAAATAGGAAAAACCAAAGCAATAAAATGGCATTAACCCGTTGTCCGCAAGCCTCCTTCGCTGTCATTTTCCGCATCTGATATTTGGGTTTTGATTCCAGCAATGGAATGCCCCTAAGTCGTGCTTGTTCTTCATATAGGCCTTCATTAAAAGCATCACCAACAGCCTGCCATGAGAAGACTCTTAAGTACTTTCACAGAGCAATTATTAATAAAATGACAAGCATTAAAAAATACCTTTGAAATAAGAAGAACAAGCATGATAAGGGGTAAAAGCTTCAAGTTATTTGTTATCTCAACCATAATGACGCATAGAGACACCGTCATCCTCATTGACCCTCCAAGAAAAGAAGCAGCTCCCAGTAAAGCATATCTAGAAACTCCACAAAGAATTACACAAAGCAAATCAGAAACAAGGTGCACTGAGCATGTAACAACATGTACCATATCAATAGCAACCACTATTCTTACAGCCAAAAAGTGTAGGCAAGGTGCAGATAGAAAGATATGAAAAAGAGGGCACATAGTTATGCATTAGAAATGACTAGACAAAAGGTATGTACTCTTTCTTGCCAATTGTTGGTAGCAATCCAAAAGTTCATCATAGGTAAACAAGGAACCCATTTCCCAGTGCTTCAGGGCAGTTTTCTATAGCTAAAACTGGTCTCTAGAAAATTCAGAAAGTAAATAGAAGTTCCTTTCATGATATGTTTAACATCAAAAGAGTTGGTCAAACCCATGTATACAAACAAACACAAGGCAAGCAAAAAACCTTTTATAGTCCCCAACCAACATAAGTAGGGAATTATATAGTACATAAAAATGATTTTTTCTCTGACTACCAGTAAACAAAATATTTCCCAAGGAGAAAAAGAAAATGAAGGAAAGATGAAATCAAGTAGAAATTTAAGGTCCCCATCCACTCACAGACCAATTGTAAAGCAAAGAAGAATTCTAAAGCTTGAATAACAATTATATGAGTCTGGTACTTTTTTATAGGTAAAATATGAATCTGATACAAAATTTCCATAGGATAGAAAAATGATATTACTCACGTTCCCTCTTCGATGCTGAGCTTCTTGTAAAAGTTAACAACAAACATGCCGACTAGACGCCCATATGTTGATCCTATCATTATTCCAGGAACAAATTGACCAGCTGGAACAGCAGTACCAAATGTCACCACAGCTAAGGTATAAAACATAACCTGCAATGGATTAAAAGAAAGCAAAAACTGAAAATTCTACAAACATATAACACACGCAGAAAAGTAGCAATAATATTTCCGTGCATTATGTGAACTTTAAAAGTTGGGTTCAAATGTTAATTAGAAGTCCTGGTTCAACTGCCATGCGAAATGGGCCTCATAACCATCAAAGAATTTGTCGAAAACCATATGCTTTTCTAATATCTTTCAACAGGTATGTTTATTTTCTTAAGTTTTGTAAATCTAGCTTTCTTTAGGGTAGCAAGTGGTAATGAAACCCTTTCCTGCTGTATTTATTGCACACTGCCTGTATATGAATATGCACACATAGCACCTTGGTTCAGAGTAAATTTTCTTGTCTACTAGGTCGGCCAAAAAAAGTGCTTCAAATTTGTTGAACCAATGATTGGGGTGCAAACACCTTTGGCTTTCAAAATTTAAAGACTGGGACTTCATAACCATAAGGATTAAACAAAGTTAATCACAACAAGATGCTATGAAGTAAGAAAGTCCAAATATGGCAGTGCATGAGCAGTATATTTGTCCAAAAGACTACGCAACAAGCTGGGAGGATAATGCAGTACCAAAAAGGTCAACAAACTTTGGGCACTGAACTCATGAATGGTTTTTGCACTGAACAAATTCCTTATGGCGTCATCCTGCCAAACAAAGATATTTCTTTAAATAAGAAACCAAAGAGGCGCCATGGCAATCTAGCACGTAAAGCTAAAGAGGTAAAGTTTTCAGCAACAAAACCTGAGTGTTGAAGAAAATAGTTGCAAGGTCATTGTATTCCTTTTCCTTGCTGCAATAAAACTGAAAACGGCATAAATTAAGATAATAATTTGCTAATGTCAAGTTTCCACAACATATATCTGAATTATAAAAATTCAAAACCACCACAAAAGAAGGGGAAAAAGGTTTGTATTCAAAACTTAAAAAAGAAGATTCTATCTGTGAAATAAAATAAAATGTTTTCTTTATCTTCCATGCAAAATATTGGTCATGTGAGAAAGAGCATTTAAAGAATATAGGTTGAGGCAGGTGTGGTATTAGAAAAATAAGAGAGCAATCATTTGTATCCCCAAAAGGGGGAAAGTGAAACATTTATACAAACATTTAGTCAGCAACTTTCACAGTCTGGTTTCTTAAGGTCAAAATTTCAAATAGACTTTAAGCTTAATAAATGGCCGAAGGTAATAGTTTGATACTTCAGGTTTCATCAGTAGAGAAAGATTATAACAGTGGGATCAAATGGAGAAATGGAGTTTATGATTAGTACGCTACAGAACTCCACAAATGGAATTACATGGCAGATAAAAAAGCATAAAAAAAAAAAAGCAAATATAGCCAACACAAGAAAAGTAATCCAAAATGATAGTAACAACCAGCCTCAGATCTTACATTTACATAATTCCCATACATTCCGGGAGGCCTTGGGCATTCTAAACCGGAATCAGGATCTGAATCAGGGCATGGACTGCATTTTCTTAGAAGTGGTAATCCAAAGGAAACAATGGAGGTGATCAGGGAGACAAGGCATGCTTCAATTATCTGCATTGTTTTTTGGGGAGAGATGAATGGTACGAATCAAGTGTTAGACAACTGTACATAATTGGAAGAACAAACATGTGCATTTAGAACATGCAGGTTCCATATCTGTTACTTACAAGCCTACCTTGACTCGGTTCCCTTTCTTGTGTAAATGATTTCGGCGCCAATAAGATATATAAAGAGTAAGCTGATTAAACAACGCTCCTGCAAAAGAAGACCCAACATTGAACCCAAAACTTAATGAAGAAAATTTCGGGTATCAAGCATAGTGCAAAAATTTCGGGCATTAAGCATAGTGCAAAAACTTACCCAGTAGACCTCCAATAACTCCGATAACAGCCATTGGCAGCAACTCCTCAAAAGAGTAGTCCTCTTGACCACTGAAAAAAGCAGCAGTCAGAAAAGGAGCAAAAGCTCAAGGCAGATATGAAGCTGAAGGAAGCTTAGATCCTAACCCTGATATGTCCCATATAATGAAGCCACCGGAGCCAAAATGTCCACAGTTTCCACTCTTACACCACCCCATTGCAGTACGCACCACGACAGCCACAATAGCAGAAGTGAAAAAGACACGCCACATGAGTTGACTCCTCCACCTTCAATCATATGGTGCAAGTGAATTGAAAAGTTCTCACATATCAATGTGTAAACCAAACCACTTCTAGAAGGAGCATGCAAGAGCATAGAAGGAAGCACATTCCAAGGTAACCAATGCAGGTGCTGAAGCATACTTAAAATGCATCCAAGGATATAGATGAGAAAATGAACAGGCACCCCACCCACACATACCCTTATGCTACATTACTTATGCAATCAAGAACAAGATCTTCTTACCAAGATGTAACCTCTTCCAATGCAAATAATACACCACCAACTGGAGCCCTAAAAGCAGCAGCAACTCCAGCTGCACACCCACACGTAACCTTTTCAAGACATCAGACAAATAAAATGAGCAAACTTCAGAGCTATGCCATCTCTATAGTCAGATAATATCAAATCACAGTGAGAAATAATAAGATGACAATTGAGTTACAATGTCTTCATGTCAACATAAAACTAACAGAGGTTGCAGTACTGCCAATTAATATATGCACAATTGATTATGAGAAAGGAAAAATAGGATTATCGGTTAAAATGTTAACTTCAACGTCATTATTCGTTTGGAGCAGTTTGTCACAGAAAACCATGTAGAATATACCCATATGAAGCCAAAGTACATTGTCATTATTCGGTTGAATTTGGAAATCACGACGTGCATGGATGTTCAGACTACCAAAAATAAAGGTGAAAGCCACTCACAAGATCACGGCGATCTCGATCACTCTTAAAAATTTGCAACCATCTCGAACTTAGATGATACTTGGTGGATCCACCCTGAATTACACACAACATAGAAAATGAAAATTTTAGCTCATAAGGAAAAGAGGAAGGCTTCTGTAACAAATGATTTTAAGATGCATTAGGTAAGATTTTTCCTTTTGTCAATCTAGCCGGCAGGTTTGGTTATTAGCATTAGCCATAGAAAGATAATATACTCCACCACCAAAGTATTAGAATGTAAGTTTTTCCATCCACCCATACTCCTAACCTAACTGTTAAGGACCAGCAACACTCAAATGATTATATTAATAAGAATAGGCATAGCCCAAGTACACAAGGGCGTATACAAGATGTAACGCAAATATGTCTGGGAGTCCAGATATCAAAAATCATGCAGAGCAGCTCTTATAAAACCAACCAAGACTCATGTTGGCAAAACCAGGTTGAGTAACCATAACAGTAAAGACAACCCATTAAACCCTAAATACAATATTGATACCAACGAGTCAGCCAGATGACTGGTATCAATGAAAAGGACCATCCACTCAGACAAATAATTTCCAAGATAAAAATTTGACCTTCAAGCTGTTGCAACAAAATTAGGAGTTGGATACGGATTTAAAACTCATAAGGGGGAATGAAAATGAACACAGGATTTGAAAAAGTCAAAACAGTAATATGGTAATATATGTAGCTTCCTAGTGAAGTGATAGTCCATCACTTGGTGCCTTAATTCCACAGCTGTGTGGTGTTGGCATGAGAAATTCCTCCCAGATAACAAAATCAAGAGTCATGTATTAGACATGATTTTATAATGACCATAACCTGCCCATTAAAAACATTTGGTTTTCTTCTTCGTGTGAGGCTCTTGGGCAAATAATTTTCAAATGATATTACAACCATGTAACCCATGGTATTTTTGCATTATATTTTTAATTTTAATCTTTTATTTAGACCATAGACACCCTATTTTTTTCTAAACAAGGGGGAGGGTGGGGAGAGGACATAAGAATTTATTTATATTTCTTATGGGTAAGTCACACATGCACCAATGAATCTTAAACCGACAACTTCACCCCTTATCCCATTCCTATAGGAGTAAGTGCAATCTGAGAAAAGCTCATTGGCACAAAAGAAATTAAAAAATGAAAAATGTTCTGCCCAATTACAACACGCAGTTAATTCTCAGCAACATGTGCTTACTTTTTTTTTGATAAGTAAATAAGAATCTTTATTGAGTAGAACATGTGCTTACTTGTCCGAGCAAAGAAGCAATACAAGCACCAGTATGAACAAGAGGACCTTCTTTGCCCAGAGCTAGACCACCTGCAACTGAGCCAATGCTTCCAAATATCTGTAAATTGCAAGGGGAAGACCACAACCAAAAAATATATCAAGTGTAACCTTAACAAATAGCTGAGAATCCCAAGATAGACCATACCTTTCCAATCAAGGTTCTGAAAAGAAGAACCCCGTGAATGTCAACTCCTGTACATTAGAATGACATGGCATGGTCAACATTTATGACATTGAGATAGTTGACTAATGAATAGATCTCAGAAGCAAATTGAGACAGGCCAGCTTACCGTTCAAATAACCTTTGATTTCGGGAATTCCAGATCCAGCTGCAGCTGGTGCGAAATGCGTAATGATATATACAGAGGACAAGACTAAAACTAGGTTGATAATTACATAGACGATAAACCCAGCCACATATGATTTTTGTATTATAGAGAAAGTCAATGCAAACTTCCAACCAGCAAAGTTCTCAACAGAAAGATTTATGAAAACGGCAGCTAATCCAGTACCTGGAACATGAAAATGGAAATCAGAAAAATAGCCCAATATATCAGATGAACGCCAAAAGATATGAATAGCTGTGCACTAGTGAATGTACAAACATTATAAGTACAAAAAAGGAACAAACAAACATGGTATTCATAACTAGTAACTAAAACTATACACTTGGCTTTGATACCCTCACGATAATCTAAAAGCCAAAATGAAATGATAACTCAAAAACTAGAAAACCATCATGAATTTCACTCTGAACTAGAATAATGCTATACACCACACTCTCATCATATTTTGATCATACTAAGTAGTATGTGGCACATTCATCACCATTAGATGATAAAGAAACATGCAATAAATGATCATTTAATAGTGATAAATGTGTCACATCATACTTAATGGGATGAAAATGGGATGTAAGTATGGTGTATAGAATTTTCCTACCCGTTATATCATTAGCCGACTGAGCAAATGCAACGGCCTCACGCTTTGATTGGAAAATAGTGTTGGGAAAAAACGTCATTTATAAATCTTATTAGAACCAATGGAAATCTGATTACAGGCTGAAGTGCTTCGATTTACATGATACCACCAATTGCAATTATAACACGCGTTTCATCCGAAGTGTCTTCGGTCCTTAATCACCATCATTAAACTAAAAACAGAAATCTCCAGCGCAGTGACACTTAAATCAATAATATATTAACTACCGCGAAAATAATTAGACCAGTGATCGGAATTCAATCCTCGTTAAAATCAATCCAAGTAATACGTAGATAGAACCAAAAACTTAATTGAGAGCTAACCAATGCCAATGAGCAAAGCAAAGAACCACTTCACCACCACATAATATACGAGAAAAAGCTTCCCTCGCTGGTCCTGTAGATCGCAAAGCACACAAATTGAACTCAGAAACCAACTCGGGAAAACGAACCGAATCACAACGTCTGAACTAACTCAGAAACCCCACCTGCTCTTCCCAATAAGCGTGATTCTCGACGACTTCGTACTCAAGGCTCTCGACGCTGCTCCCATCGCTCTTCCGCAAGAGCCCGGCGTCCTCGTGGTCACCTTCCTCGGCGTTCGGGATCCGAGACCAAACCATCTTCGCGGTCTCGATCCCATTTTGCAGGTGATTGGAGAGCATGATTGATCGGTCCGTATCAATTCCAAACCCAAGTTTGACAAAAAAAACCACCCTTAGAATCTAATGATTCTAATTCCCAAAGTCTTCTTCAAGAAGTCAAGTCTGTTATTCCCGAGAATCGAAGAGGAGCAGATCAGAGATTGAGGAATCTTTTACTTGAAACTGAGATTAAAATGCTTAGAAAAGAGAGAGGGAATTTGAAGTGTTGCCGACTGCAGCGTTGAACCGTGTCTGTCTCTCTCTAGTCTTTCCCTTTCTCTGTCTATTTGTTTCTTCGAGAGTTGGAGTCTTGGCCATTTCCTTTGCAGCAAAGGAGTGGGGTGGGCGCACGGGCCCAGTCAGGTACATCGAGGCTTAGAGTAAGTTCGTGCATTCGCTTCCCCAACACGCTGATGACCAGTAGAACTGTAGTCTGTCATGTTCATTTGACGATGATTCAGCACAATAACGTGAATTCGCGGCAGTGGATGATGACGTGGCCTCGCTGCTCTGTTAATGGAATTTCTTTAGAGTAGTGCTACTGAACAACCAATGTAGTTGTGCACATATTGTACACACTGCGCCCGACCAAGAAATCAATCTTTTGGTTTTTTTTTTAATTATCTTTCCTCACTTTCTCTCTCTATCTCCTCTAGCTCGATTCTCCCCCATACTCGATTCTCCTTCAGTCCAACTCGGCGCTGCTGTGCGTCGCCTAGCCTCACCCCACCACCGGCAACCAAGTCAGCCACCATCGATCTCTCCCACGCGCAACTCTCTCTCTTCACTTGCGCCGCCGTACGCGACCACCCAGGCCACCGCACCTCCACCACCTCACACCGAAAACCACCTCACGCAGACCTAGCCACCAAAAATCTCCCTCTCTCTCTCTTCCTTTTCGTCGCACACACGCAAACTACCCATAAAATGGGTTTTACATAAGCTCGGGCTCGGGGCCACCAACGACCCTATCGCCGATGTACGTCGATTCTAGCCCCACCGAGCACCTTCCTGAGCACCTCCGAGCTAGCCAAGCCCTCCACCTCTCTCTCGCTCTCTACCTCTCATCCATCATCTCTCTCTCAGACCGGTTTGGATGTTGTCTGGGAAATGTGTGCTTTGGATGATGCCACGTAGGGTGTGCAAAATGGCTGCTCTCAAACAGTGGCTGCTCTCTAAATTAATTCATTTCTTTAATTCGCAAACTTAAAAAAGAAAATACTTTAATATTAAAAAAATGTAAATTTTATCTTAACGTGTATATTAAATTGTAAAATATATTTAATAAATCATATAAAAACATGTCAGTTTATAAATATATTTTTATATAATTTTTTTACATCTATACTAGATATACCACTTCTAAAAAAAAATGAAATTTGTAACATGCAAAAATATAGACGAGAAATGTTTGAACTTTGTTCGCTCATTGCTAAAAATGCAATAATTTCAATCGTTTATAAAATTAAATTTGTTAATATCTTTAATTAATTAGATGGAACACGCAAGTTGTTTTGAACAACCAAGGAGGAGGACCATGTACCTAACAATTTTGGTTCCCATCAACCTAAGCCTCCTTCGACTTTCAGATACAAACTTACAAGTGGTTTTTGGCATCAAAGCAGACTAATAAAATTGAAAAACAAATAACACCTTAAAAACGTGTGTGGATAGTTATACGTAAAATAATATTTAAGTCTCGTTGGATTTCACAGATAACATGAGTAGGGCCGGCTCAATATGTTGTAGGGCCTAAGGCGAAAATTTGGAATAAGGCATTTTTTTATCTTAGAAAGTAAAATTCAATAAATTTATTTTAATTTTAATTTTTACATTACATTTTTATTTAAAAATAATTATAATCGTTTTGGAAAGACAAATTATTAATGAAGATTTTATACCACATTCTCAATTAATAACCAACTTAAACCTCGTTTAATTACACATATAAAATGAGATGAAAAATTTGTAAATAATAATGAGATAGTTTGTAAATAGTAGTGAAACGTTTGAGTTAAGATGTTTTATAGAATTTTGAGAAAGAAAATATAAAAAGTTGAATAAAAATATTATAAAATTAAAATATTTTTAGAAATTAATATAATTTTTATTTTAAGATTTGAAAAAGTTGAATTATTTTTTACATTTTGTTTGAAAGTTTGGAAAAATTATAATGATTAGATGAAAAAATTTGAAATTGAAAAGTGTTTGTACTTTTAGCATTTGGATGTTGAGATGAGATAATCTCAAATATTTGTGAAACCAGACGGGACCTTAAAAGCAATAAGACAACAATGTATTGATGGAACGAAGCATGAGTTTTGCTCTTGTAGGGCTTCTGATTTTTTAGGGTTGAGCTGTCAGGGAAAATGTCATACGCTGGGCTGGTTTGGTTACACAAAACTAAACTATCTCATCTCATCTCATTTTATATAATCATTACAAATTTCTCAAACTCTCACATAAAATATAAGAAATATTTAATTTTTTTAAATCTCAAAATAAAAATAATATTATAACAATATTTTATTCAACTTTCAACAAAATATCTCATCTCATCTCATCAACTTTCTTAACATGTTGTATTACATGACCTGATAAAATATTGGAGTTCCTCCATGTCTACTATGTAATATGAAACATATAAAGCAGCTTGGCCCCATATTGGTTGGGTAAGAAATTCATTAGGAAGCTTAATATGAGTCTTGATTTTCTCTCTTCTCTTTTTTTTTTTGTTTTTTTTTTTAAATGTTTTCTCTTCTCTTGGAGGCAAGGTCATTCATCAAACACATTCCACGGTCCACCGAGCATGTTACAGAAAAAAAAATACTGTGGATGGATTTACTCTTTTTTTCGTCTTCATGATAACCACAAAAAAAAAAAAAAAAAACGATTATTGACATTATAGTAAACATGATCATCCTGACTAGAAACATTTTTGCACTTGATTGATTAAAAAGTGAGATTCATATTTTTCAAAAGACCTGTGTGGGATTTACTTGTCATTTTACTTTCCTTTATTCATTATCAATCACGTGAATCGAAAAACAAATAAGATAAAAAGGAAGAAATCAAATTAAAAATATAAAAACCAATATCTACATTCCTAAAAGAATAAAGTTACTTTGCATCCCTGACACCTCTATTTGATCGCTAGTCAAATTTTTTTTAGTGATTAAAGAAATGATTTTAAGTGTATTGATGTATTTTTTTTATTTTTTAAAAATATTTAAATGTAATAAAAAAATATGAAAAGAAAAAAAAAATAATAATACTGGGCATACCGCCCAATGGTAAAAGTGGGGCAGCATAGTAGCCCCACTCTTCCTAAAAAAACCCAAGCTAGACGGTTCTTTCACAAATATCAACCAAATTAGGAGTTGTCTAGATACAAGAAGTTTCTCAACTCATCTCATTTTATAATTATAATTTTTTTAAAAAAATTCTCACACAAAATATAATAAACAATTCAATTTTTTCAAATCTCAAAATAAAAATTATATTAAAAAATTATATTCTAACAATATTTTATTTAACTTTCATTTCATCTCATCTCATCTCATCTCAATTAACTATCCAAAACTCCCATGAGTCTTGTTTCACTGGTCTTGGGTATAAAATAAATGATTTTACACAGCAGTTTTATAAAAGAAAAAATGGTAAGTGACATTAGCTGTTATTTTTATTTTTATTTTACAAGTTTGTTGGGTAGAAGAAAGTTGTAAATTTGAATTATTTTTCTTAATAATTTCAGCTTATAATATTGATTCAGTTTAATAAATAATTATACACCCCTTAGTGGGGTGATTTCACTACTATTTTAATATTTTATTATTATTTTTCACTTACTTTTCATTATTTTTTACTACTATTTAATATTTTTCATCATTTTTTAATTACTACTCACAGATAATCTGAGTTTACCTCACTACCTAAACGTAGTGAGGTGAGATCCTCTAAATATTTCGTCAAATATATTAAAGCCATATTAATATTAACGCCCAATTTGGTTTCACAGATGGTCTCAACTCATCTTATCATATCTCATCTCAATATCTAAACACTTCAAACGTAAACACTTTTTAATTTCTAACTTTTTCATCTAATTATTATCTAATCATTACGACTTTCTTAAAATTTCAAACAAAAGATAAAAAACAATTCAACTCAAATTTTAAAATAAAAATTATATTAAAAAATTATATTTTAACAATATTTGAATTTTATAATATTTTATTGAACTTGTTCTCTCATTTCCCAAAACCTCGTAAAACATCTTAATTCAAACCATTATATTACTATTAATAAACTATCTCACTACTATTCACAGATTTATCATCTCATCTCAGGGTCAACTCTTCCATTAGGCGACTTAGACACTTACCTAAGGCCTCTAGAAGAAGAAGGCCCCCAAAAAAATCTCAAGTTGAATCTTATAAAAGAAAAAAAAAGAGAAAATATCAAAAGTATCAAATAGAACTTATGTAATTGGTTATTCTTTGAATTATTGTATTTCTCTTTTCTTCTAAAAACGTAACTTTTATTGAACTTTTCGTAGTTTACAGTTTTCTTTTGTTTGGAATATTTAGCTTACCATCAAAATTATATTTTTCATATTAAGTCATTAATTTATAAAGATGTTAGTAATGTTCCTAATTGCCAAAAACGTGCTCATTCGCACGAGGTTTTTTTTCTCTTTTCTTTATGATTATATTTCTAAATATATATGTTAATATTGGAATTTATTTTTTCAGAATTCTATTATGTTTGAGTTCACTTGATGATGATGAAAATTTTTCTCTTATCTATTTCCTTTTCATTTCTAGTGTTGGTAATGAGACATGAACTGATCTAAATTCTCATCCTATATTCACATAATAAATATTTCACATAATCTCATTCTATAAATGTAGAGCAAAAAACTTGTGGACACTTTTATAAAAAGTGGAGCACATATGAGATCCTAGTGAAAAAACTTGCTTTTTCATGGCATGCCTAACTTTTTTTTTTAAAGAGACTGCCAATCTTACATATTCTAAGACTGTATCTAATATTATTGTTGATATGCATTGCATTTCGTTGTCCGCCTATAAAAAGGTAACAAATGGAACAATATCTTTGATGATGTGGAAAAAAAGGGGGGAAAACGGAATCATGTGTAAAATCACATACAGTTTGAATAACGTACGCGTTATGGCATCCTGAATTGAATAAGAAGAGCTAGCCCTTATATGACTAACTAAATAAATAAATAAAAACTAGCTAGCTATCAAGTTGATCAACTATCAACTATCTTGCATGCGGTATGTCCACTTATTACTTCTAAATTTATGGACAGTGCATTGCGACATTGAAACTGTAGCTTTCAAAATTATTGCTTCTTATTGTGGGGCAAAAATGTACAATCCTCTGATCTGAGGAACACCATAATAAATTAATTTCAATTTTATTTTGAGAAAAATTTATGATGCAGGATGGTTAGCACTAGATGATGAAAGCTCCAAGAAGCTCTGTTGGGGGCATACTTGCTCTGCTTCTCACAAGCTCTCTACTTCACAGTGATTTCTGGGAGGGGTCCGAGGTTGAGAGCTCGGCATACATTTCAGATATTGCTTTTCCAAAGTATTCCTTTGCTTGAGGTCTCTTGATCTGGTGGAACACAAGAAAATAGTCAAGAAAGTCGTTTTCAATCTAGCCGTGTAATTCCTCTCAGGAATTTGAAACCGAATACTTGCCTTAAATGTTGGAGTAAGCAGGTCATTCTCCAGTGTAAACGGTTCAAGCACCAAGGTCACAGCTTTTGCAAATTCAAAACCTCTCAGCTGCAAATTAAATTTGTAAAGTCAAGAAGAAAATTTGAAGGCAGAAATCTAAAGGAGGAATCGGACAGCCAGAGCGGCATGGTGTTGAGAATCTGAGATAACTTGCCTGAGCTTCCCTCCCAACAGCATCCATGTCAGCCAAGACGGCAGCCCTTGCTCTTGGATCATTACACAGCTTCCCTAGATCTTGATACTGCATTACACATCCAGAGAACCGCATTTAAGATATGCATATTTTCATATCTTTTTCCTTTTTCAACTCAATCAAAGCACCAGAATTTTACTTCTAACAAAACAAAAGCTTAGAGTTCTTGCTTTTTACAGAAAAAATGATACCATCCTTCTATTACCAAAAGAGATAAGACTCTTGGAAGGGTAAGAAACATCAGCCTTGATTCATTCTCGAGGACTCTCTTCCTAAATAGATTACAAACTAACTTTCGAACAACTAACTGCCTAGGGCTTCAGAACCGATAGGTGGATGTCCTACTCAATCATGAGATTTTAGACTCAAGTAATCAATCTCAGCTGATGAATAAGATTTTACCAAGTGCAGATATGCAGGCTCAAAAAAATACTAAGATTTTTCACCACTTTTATTAGCGTGAAGATCCGTTCCCTGTTGACTATAACTCAAGGCAATTCAACATTTCTATATACAAAATGAAATTAGGTCAAACACTAAGTTCGCAAGTATGTAGGTTTATCATCTCTGTTTTTTCTTTTTCCAGATTAAAAAGACCAAATCAAAACCTTAACGCCTTCAGAAGCAGCCCATGCTTTTAAAACATCTTGGTCCACCGAGATAACAGCTACCAAAGAGGAATTCAGGCTGTCACCTACCAAGAGCAACAAATAAGCAGTCAGTGACGCAGTAGCTCAAATGAGTGTGTGTATGTGCGCGAGTGAGAGAGGAGGGGGAGGGGAGAAGCTAGCAGCAAAATCCCACTTTCTTACCATATACAAAGCACTGGGAAATGAACTTGCACTTTGCATATACATTCTCAATTTTTTCTGGAGCTATGTACTCTCCCTGTGCCAGCTTGAAAATGTTTTTCTTCCTAATTTAATTGGAAAAACTCGGTAAGTACTTGTAGTCACAACCAAAATAAATTGATCTTACTTCATTAATGAGCTCAGTAGAATGTATTTTCTGTACAATTCTGACCAGATACAAGGGGTAGGGAGCAATAAGTAGATACAACCATCTTGTCTAGTAAAAACCTTCTAAACATAGCCTGCAGGCACTTCAATTCCTTCAGCAAAGCCAGTGCTTGCTTTGAAGAAATAGCATAAAAGACTCAAACTATAGCATGTGCATTGTTGCTCAATGAGCAAACTTTCTCCAATAAGGTGAACAGCCAATGTATAACTGCAGCCACTGGATTTATAAATGATTTTTCTTTAAAATAGAACTAACTAGTTGCACGCCAGCACTATGCGCAGGAAAGAGCCCCTGAATTCATTATAAGAAAATAAAAAGTAAAAACCCCTAATTTTTCTGGGGTAACTACCATTGAAGTCGAACCTGAAGAGTCCCTTGGAAAGTGAAAATTGAAAGGTCTTTTGGAAATTGAAAACCGGAAGTCTTTTAAGCAATAAATGGTCATTCAAATAGTAGGGGGAGTAAAATACAAGTAAGTAAATGATCATAATGAGTGAAGTGGAAGGTTGTTGTTGTAATTAAGTGAATAATAAAATTAAGGAACCAAGCTAAAGCCAAAGACCTTAGAGGCAACAATCTTAGAGAAAACAAACATCTACCATGTTAGTCGAACATTAACTCCAAAAGCATAAGTGCATAGGATGGGTCCAACAATGTATATCAAGCATATCACACAATGACAATCCATTAAGCCCATCACAATTAGGAAGATGAGGAACATGGCATAATTTCCCCAATCCTGACTCGAGCCAAATACCTAGGCTGGTATGATCTTACCTATCAATGATTTTTAAACGACCACCAGGTAACCACAGCCCTATGTCTCCGGTATGAAGCCATCCATCTTCATCAATCACTTCTTTCCTGTGCAATTTGATTAAACATGAGATGTTTTCGTATTTGATGGACATAATAATTTCCAAAAGAAACAGCAAATACATAGGTTTCATACGTCTGTACTTCATCTTTGTAATAACATTTGAAAATAATGGGACCCCGAACACAGATTTCACCACGAGGATGTGGCTTATCATCAGATGTATAGTTCATTTCTGGGACATCTACAAGCTTTATTTCTGAAACAGGAAAAATGAGATTAAATCTTAGCCCAAAGTAAAAGCAAGACGTGGAAAAAGCATAAGAGGAAGTCACAAGTCAAGAGGCCCCAACTTTTAGTCGATGCAAATAGCAGCACATATACATACAATCACTGTACACATCCTAGTAAGATTTCTAGTTAGCATTATGTTCTTTTCAACCTTTACAAATTAGAACAGTCTGATATTCCTCATATCCATTCAACCGTTGTTCTAACATGACATCCTTACAAGATCTATACCCTGCTATGGTGAATTCTAATGTCCAACTTGCCTAGTGTACTAGCACCCAGCAGATCATTTGGATATGGTGACAAAGAAATGACCAAGGGCGAAGAAGCACGGGAACATATATCAAGGAAAATACATATGCATGGCTCCCACAGACCCACCCACAGATACACAGTGAAAAAAACAGGTATATTTTCAGAACTAGTAATCAAACCAGTTACACATTATAGGCCTCTATTGTCTAAATTACTCTGATTGCTGATCTTGTATGACCTAATGCAATTAAAAAAGTTAGCCTGGCTTGAACAAGTGAATCTCCTATGAGAAAAACCCAAGACCAAACCCAACCTGCAACTATAGCAAGCTTGATGATGCTCAAGCCTCAAGCCAAAACCTTTTGTAAGTAAAATATACATGTGCTATCTTTAACAAATAACATATACACATTACACCCTCAATTATGCACGCTTATGCATCCACAAGGTAACACTGAACGATAAGAATGCAAAATTATGCAAAACTCGTGTGAAGGACTCACCACAAGCTGGATTAGGGGCACCGACATGGCCAGATAGATTGTCACCCTCTTCAATACCACTTATAACACAAGAAGTTTCAGTCATACCATATCCTTCAGTTACTTGGCCACCAAAGCAGCTGCGAAGTATAACATAGGATTGAGCATGATTTTATTTTACACGAAAAGGGGATCGGGGGGAGGGGAAGAAAAACAATTTATTTACTAGGATTCAATGCGCCATGAAAAAGAAATTACATCTTTAGAAAGTCCATGACATCGGGAGACAACGGTGAGGCACCTGATGCCATGAAACGAACTCGTCCTCCAAGCTTTCCCCTTATCTTATTGAATACCAATTTGTCCCACATGGGGGATGGGTTCTTTCCTGAAATAACCAGATATATCATCATGATTCATCAATAGACACCATAAGGGTAAAAATTAATTAGTGTGAAAGAAAAAGAAAAGGAAAGAAAAAAGTTAAAAAAAAAAAATAATGATCAGAGGTTCATCCTCTGCGTCTAATGCCAAGGAACCCATGAAAGTACAATTAAATTTACAAATGGAAAATTGATGTTCCAGTTGACGACCTCAACAACGTTTCTATTATGTGTGTTTAGATGGTGGCAGCTAAAACATGTTTCAGAGAAAATTGTAGGATAAAGGAGCTATGTGAAATTGCAGGAACGCCAAAAGCATTGCAGATCTAGTTCAAATTCAAGGTAAATAAAAAAAGTTGATAAAGGAATTCCAATTTTCCAAACCAAAAAAGAAAAAGAAAAAGAAAAGCTAGAAAGTCTGAAAACAAGAATGAATCTGATGCTACAAAGAGACAGGTCTAGTTGATAATATACTTTACCGCTCAATATTGCTTGCTTCTTAGCATTGTATGCAGCATTAAACAACCTCTCCCGCAGCACACCGGATGTCTTTACAGCATTTATAATACTGCAAATCAAAACATTCAACTGAATGAGTGAAAGGATGTGCTAGTTGACATTGAATAACAAATTCCAGAAGCAACAGACATCGATTTTACCCAGCATATATTCTATTATAAAGTCTAGGAACACTGCAGAAGATAGTAGGTCTTAGAGCAGCCATATCATCCATTAGTTTCATATTATCCTGCATACAACAATTACAAAAAAAAAAAAGGAAAAGGAAAAGGTTAAGGCTTGTCTTAGAAGGAATGTATGCATTGATATAACCAAAGGGTCGGCCTCCAGTTTACTTGTATGCATTGACTACTAAATTAAATTTGGATGATAATTTATGTTAAACAATAAGATTGCCATTCTCAGAGGGTAGCTACCATTGCATCGTTTTTGCCTGATCATATTTGAAATTTAGAACGACTGCAAGTCAACAAAAATTCGCTAAACCATGATGCACCACCCTTAAATCATAGGTATACATATTTTCTCAGAACTAATAATCCTGCATAGCATATTAAGCGTAAAGCAGCATGTATTACATTGTGATGAATATTTCAACTCCTTTAACAAAAATAGGAACTCGAAAAATTCAAACCATCTAAATAAAAAATACCTGCCATGATTTCTGATATACATTGACAAATACATATGTATATAGAAGTGTGCAAAACGTACATATGTGCATACCTAATTACATTGGTACATAGTTATATTACATCTCAGGAAAAAGAAAAGGATGGATTCATACCCCCTGGTAAAATCCAACAGCAACTCCATGATATGCCATCGAGACCTGGTTAGCTCGTTCATATATGTGTGCCAAAGGAAGGTATGATATGTAACTGGCAAGATAAAAGGTACCTTTAGCACCCACTAAGGTAGTTCATTAAAATTTTCATAATCTAAGTCACCAAAGACTGATGTGTACCATGTGATATACAAAACCATTGATACTCACACATCTGAGGGGTAGAATTTGTTAGAAAGGGAGGTTCCAGCAACATTTGCAATCAAGTTTCCATGTGTCAAAACAGCTCCCTGTCAAGATTCAAAACAAGGGAGAAAAAAATGGGTGGTTTGAAAGCACTTCATCAAATCATGTCTATAAGAAGTCAATAGATCAAAGCAAAAAGTCATACTACACTGAGTTGTACCTTTGGGGTCCCAGTAGTACCACTTGTGTAGCAAATGGTAGCAATGTCATCAGGTTTTGGAGGGCAAAAAGGCTGAAGGTTACTGTGGCCCTAAAATGAAACCATTCACATGAGGCGATAAGTAAATATCTAGCAATCAAACATAGTAATGTTGTCATATATCATGTATTTAAGCAGAAGGACCTCAAAAAAAAATTTTAAGAACAGGTAACAAAGTGTGCAGCTAAGAGCAAGTTGTTTATTATATGTGTAAGGATTAAGCATCAGCTACCAGATAGAAGATGTAAATTCTGCCACGCGATTAAAGAAAAGGGTTCTGGACACATTAGCTCTCCAAATTATAGCCATGATATATGGCTGCATGGGTGAGTGAATATCTTTGTGCACATCCATGTTTCTTTTATGTGTGTGCATGCATTTGGGTGCACATAGATTAACAAACAAAATAACAAATCTCAAGGGTGCGATCTCAAGAATCATTTAAGATCAATAATTGAAAGGATAACAGCCCATTCACAGATCTATAAAGCAACTTATAAACCAGAGATGCATGATCAATGACTTCAGAGCAACCCGACTTCATTGATAGATAACAAATTAAAAATAATTGGCTAATACACTATTCATGCAAAGACAAGGAGAAAAATCAATGCAACAAACCTCCATTGAAGAATGTGGCCCAAAACCTTAATTTGTTGATAGGAAAGAACACATGATTACCTGACTAAGCAATTTTGAATATGTCACAACCTCAACTCCTGTTGATGATGGAAGCTTTGGAATTTGATCATCTATTCCTCCAATGACCTGTGTAGTAGGGTAAGGAGATGAGATAAACTAGCAATAAAAAAGAAGGATATAATCAGGGATACGAGGTGTATATTCATACCACAATTAGGCGAATTGTTGGAATATCAAACAAGAAGCTCAACAACTGCAAATTCCAAGCAACAAGATAAGAAATATTGCATAAGAAAAAGGAGAATCATAAACCACCTTTTTTGTAACTGTCATAAACCATGAATGAGATAAACTAAGAGACAAGTAGAACTGATATAAAAATTGTCAACAAATAAAGCAACTATTACACAATGGAAAACGTTAAGAATAGGGGAACAGGCATCTAGCTTTTTATGACCACTCCCCATATTTTCAGGGAAAAAAATATGCATATATCTAAAAGGGTTGGTTGGCAAAATATACCATATTTGAAATCAAAATTACGAAAATGCTAGGTAATTGAAATCGAATATTTTATTGAAATAAGGTTGAGCTGAGTTTTCAATTGTTCATGACATTTTTCTTTCTCCTCTTGGCTATTTATGAAGAAATTAAGAAAAAAAAAACTTTCTGCTATCCACTACTGTTCTTGAATCTCAACTGATGTCTAACAGCCCATATCAACTGAAACTGATTTTGCAAGTTACAGCTTAGTACTGTTTGGATTAAACTCACAGAATTCAAGGTTTGAGGCACACAAAATATAACTTGTACGGCAGCATGATTTACAATATACTTGACAGCATCTGGACCTGAAAAGTAAGCAATACTTTACAATAACATTTGCTGCTAGGCGAAGCTAGGGGAGATTTTATTTAAGTTCTATGGAGTGATGTAACAAACCAAGAGTGTCGTATAAAGGAACTGATATGTAAGAATATGCAGAGCAAGCGTGGTCAACAATGAGCCACTCGGGTCTGTTGATGAAGTATAACCCAATGCAAGATCCCTGTAAAATAAAGCAACAGTAGTTAGATGCTAAAAGAAAACATCAAGCACTTTGACTGTTTTGTAAAACATGAAAATACTCATGGGTAATCTAATCAAATTTTAATGAAGCATAAACATCTTTGAACATAAAATTACTTTTTCAGACGTTTACCTTTGATATCCCATGATAAATTAGGCCAGAACCTATAGCTGATCGAGCAGTACCTGCTTCTCCATATGTCATCCATTTGTACCTGGACAAGTGCAAAAGGAGTACAAATGAATGAGTAAACAGTATTAGTAAAGTTGAGAACTTAGTTTACATGCCCAACAAAAGAAATACATACTCTCCAACTGTGCCATCAACCCGAATTCGTGTTCCCAGATACTTGTAATCTCGAAAAGTGTCAACCGAATGCCTATGTTCGCAAAAGGAAACCTTTCAGCTAACATATTGAAAGTACTAGAGAAATTGTATTTCCAATGGCTTGTATAATATGGAAAACAAGTTCTAACTTTTACCATTAGAACTTTTACAATATGAAAAAAAGTAATTCTACTGACACATATAATAGGGGAAAAGGTTTTATCATGGAAATATTTCCAAAACTGAAAAGGTCTGAGGAGTAATTTAGCTATCATCGTTGGAGATGCTCACACAAAATTATCATGAAGTGTACCAATTTCTGGATGATCTTGGAATCTACTCACAAGCTTCAAAGGAGAACGTGTCGATCTGCCATAAAGAAAAAGAAAAGAAATGGCAAATAGTTATGGGACAAAATGACAATCTATAGAAATTAAATCCAAGAAAGTGGAAAAACCCTACCTGTATACATTCCACTTCCCTAACTGCAATTTCTCTGGAAGCACAACACTGTACCCTTGCTCTGTTCAGGATATAATTCCAGCATTGATGCATAAACAATGTATTCAAACAAGAATACAACAGAAACATGATCACAAATAGTTGAACTTGGAAATCACTATAAACTTTATTTCCATATATATGTCTGCAGAAAACAATTAGCAAGAGGCCATTGGGAATTAAATTGAGGTATACTTCAGATTGCATAGTTTACAGTTTACACCAACGATTGGTTATTTTTCATTTATATCAACAAGTCCTCCAATTAGTGAGCTTTGATTGACAATAATTCTTTGCAGATTTTTGCACCATTTTTATTGGTGACGTGAGACTGTGAGACTCCTCCAAGACCTAGATTGTGAGGCTTCATTTTATTTTATTTTAATTTACTTTTTTCATTTGTATGCAAAGGTTATAGGAAAACCCACCTATCTTTAACATCAATCTAGTCCCAAAATCTTACCTTTAATTTTTCATTTTAAATTTTTGATAAGTAACACTAAACTTGCCTTTAATAAACATACTATTCCTGGAAACGTTAAATTGTGGTGGTGGCAAATCTTATGATTTCTTCTTAAGTCAGCCCCTAAACCACCATCCCATGCCCAAATCTTAAACTAACCTTATAGGCAATAAACTGTAAAATTTAAACCCACTGATTTAGAATACTATATCTAATCAAGTAATTAAGAGCTAGAGAAGAAAAAGAGTCCTCACATCTTAGCCACTCATCATCCCTACCACCAGCTCAAAATCTCCCCAAAAATAAACTTTTCCAGTTGCAATATATGTTTTCTATTCTTTCCCTTAATATTCTTCATCCTTGACTGAGTTCCGACAAAACCTGATATGCAAAATTTCCAACTACCTTCCCTCACAAGTGGGAGAGGGTGAGAAAGAGAGACCAAAATTTTTATTGTTATTGTTTGTTTATATATTTATTCGTGATTGCTGAAACGAAGAGACATATAAAGAAACACCAGTTGAAAAACTTTCATGTCATCGAAGGTTTTCGTCCGATGGCCCTGCTAAACCCTGAAACACGTATGGGCTCCTTAGAGCAGATGGCCAAAACATGAGACACCTACCCCCTGTCTCAGAGCGAATCCGTTAAAATTTTTGCATATCTTTCACATATTTCATATTAACCATCACCCTTTCGTTAATATTTTATTGGTTTCAGCAAGTTGCTATTGTTTATGAAATTATGATCCCCTTGATAACTTAAGAAACGTTACTATAGGATCAATGACCGTCGCAGAAATCCTTTTAGCAGAATTTTCGATGACTATCACAGAAATTCTTTAAATAGAATTTTCGATTACTCATATTTAAAAAGAAAAAAAAAAAGAAAAGAAATGACCATGACAGAAATCCCACAGAAGAAGTGCCTCTTCGGCCAGAAAAGTTCCAGAGAAACATCATCATCAACGAGCTAATTTGATTTAAAAAGATAAAACCCAAATCAAAACCAGAAGAAATACTTAAGGTCAACTGGGTTCCTAGATCAACGAATTGGAATAAACCAAAGGGGTTGGCCTATCTCTATCCGACAGTATCATTACTGCGCACCTAGAAACAGGTATTTTGTGGACACGATTTGAAATCTTTGCTTTCCAGATTCCACAATAGAACACGGACATACGTGACCCGTCCAATACAACCAACATTCGGTGAATCAATAATAAGAAAGTTGTACAAATCTGAAGCTCAAAAAATATAATAATCATCAAAGCCAGAATATCATTAAATTCATCCACATCAACCTTTTCCAGTACAGGTACTTCTGCAAACTATTAGAGAGAGAGAGAGAATTGGAATTTGGGACCCTCCAACCGGGCCACCACCACCAACACCAAAAGCTCCCCGACTCCTTTTCCGAAGAAAAAGCAATTACTTTATTTAACATATTTTTCCCATCTAGAGAGAGAGAGAGGGAGAGGGAGAGAGAGAGATTACCGAGAGCGAACTCCCCGGCGGTGGGATGGGGACGGAGCTGAGGATGAGAGTCGCCGTCAGCGAGGAGATGGCCATGAATAGCATTAAGACGACGCTGAGCCGCGGCCGAATCCATGGCAACTTCTTTAATATAGTTATTATCCTTAAATGCGAAGGACGAAAGTATATGCGGCTCGGTCCGAGGTCATGCAACGGCAGTTCGACGTGCAAACTTCTGTTTGGTTCACGGGATTATGATGAAACGCATTAAACGAAAAACAACAATCCTGATAAGAATGAATTCGCTGATGACTCTCTGATGACAACGCTTACGATCAACATATGTTGGTATCCTCCATGTTTGCGATGATTACCTATTTATTATACAATATATATAAACACACGCGTCGCGGGTTGTGGTTCTGCTGCTGTTTTGGATTGGAGTTGGTGTCTCTCTCTCCACAGTAAAATTCGCTTCTTCCTGCCTTCTGGTGTGCGGGCGCTTTTCTATCCTTTTCCGGATGAACGTACAAGCTTCAATAATTCAATTTTGATTTTTCGTCATGCTCGTACCATCCCCCCCAACAAATCACTCCATTAATTATTAAGAAGATTAATTATAAAAAACTTACTATATTTACTATTCTCACATAATTCACAGATATTACGTTTAGAATATCAAGAATAAAAGCTTTATTTTTTTTTAATATAATAAAGCTGGGGTAATAGAGATATTATTAAAATATAAAGAGTAATTCTACATACAACTGCATAAATATCGCGTAATCGCTTTGAAAAAGAGTGGGGTCTACTATTAAAAAATTAATTTTTTTCACGTGAGTCCCATATTTTATTTACTTTTTTCAAAACAATTATGCGGCAGTTACACAATTCACGATTGCAAATATTTTTTCTCAAATATAAAAGTAGTCGGGTTACAGATCTTGATGGCTGGCTTGGAGAGATGGTCAACTATGAACAGCAGCTAGCGACGCTGATGATTTTTGGTCCGCAAGTTTCATCATGTGTGAATGCTAAATTTACGTGACAACTTTGATTAATATATAGAAATTTATTATAAAGTTCTGAGCATTCAAGCTCTATTCTATTGAGTTTTGGTATATATAAATCAGTGTATTAACACACCATTTATACTAAGATCCATTATAATTTTATAAAATTCAAAATATCGGTTATTTTTTAGCATAATTGACGTAAAAAGCTTCCACATCAGCAATATATTGAGTATATAAAAAATAAGTCTTATAATTAATTTTATATATTTTTTATAAATATCTCCCACATTGATAACAGTCTCCAAATCTCCTCTGCTTTCAATATTTTATTTTCATCTCTCCATTACAGGCTAGCAATCTCTGCCGACCTCGTCCTCTAGAGTTTAAACGGATGGAAGCCACTCACGGCTGCTTCTGAACCAATCAAAATTGACTATAGTTGGAGATTATGTGTATGTTTTTTCCTTTTCTTTTCCTTTTTATTATTCATTTTGTAGAATTATGATGTGTTTTTTTAAAATAATTAAAAAAAGCGTATTTAATTCTATATAGATGAATCCATCATTCATATCTTTTTCTATTTCGTTTTTCAAAATTCAGGCAGAATACGAAGTCCTATTTTTAATATGTTTGAAGTTTCAATTGTCTCCTCCAAGCACAATGGTCAAATTTGACTTTTTAGAGCATTCACATTCGGATGAGCAAAATTTTCTTTAAATTTTAATTTTTAGCTAAAAGATATATTTTCCTAATTTTTTTTTTTAAATTTTACTCATCTTTCCAAAACTTTCTACATTACACTCCCTATTCTCTGTATTTTTTAAAAAAAAATTTTGACTTCCTTTTACAATGTTAACTACTCACTCCTTTATTTTTTTTTTGAAATATTACTCTCTAATAAATATTTTAAACAAAAAATTAAATTATCTTTTTACAGGTACGATAATATTTTCAAAATTATTATGTTTTTAATAATAATATAATTTTTTTGTTAAAATTCACTTTTTCCAATGGTAATATTTTTTAGTAAAAATGATTTTATTTAATATTATTGTAAGATGTAAAAATATAATCAGCCTCGCATTAACAAAAATAAGAAAATTTGATTTTTATGATATTGTTTCTAATTTTGAAAAAAGAGTAGGAATAATAAATATATGTAAATGTATTATTAAGTTTGGAATAAAAAATAAAAAATAAAAAAGTTAGTATAGGAAACCGGATATAGCCCACTTTTCTTCCCTCTTCATATATTTTTCCCTATAATTTAGATAAGGACAGCATCTATGCTAGTACTATTATTAGATAAGGTATCTGATTTATTAGGGTTGAAGTTGGTGGTGGTAGGCCCTTGATCGTTTTAGTCGAAATAATTCATTCGGCTGGAATCGAATCTGTCTTTTTCCACTTTGCTTTTTCCTTTTGAGTCTTCACCAATTCGAAAGATGATGATGTGGTTGAAAAATATACATAAAACACATTAATTATAAAAATAAATAAATTAAAAAATTCATTCCTTTTCATCCTTCAATCATTCTTAACTTTTAGTTGTTATCCTCCGTGACTCCGTCCATCTTCTAAAATGACGTCAAATGTCCGTTTACTTTCTACTTTATCTACCAATACATAATTTATAAAAGTAAAAAATTATGAAAAAAAAAATGACAATAAATCCGCTGGTTGTAATCACAATCATCAAGGCAAGGCCCGTTACAAAGGATTGCACAGATTGAAACTGGGACAGATCGTATCAGCTAGTCATGCGGAATTGGTTCACCTACGTCGCATAGTTACCTTAACCGACCGGGAATCCATGGAAAACAGCAAAGAACCCCCTTACACCAGGATCTCATTTGTTTTTGGGTTAACGAGGATAAAATTTGTACAGGAAAGTATTACACAAAGCAAATCGGCCCTGGTTTTTTCAAATTCTGTAGGAAAGGCTCTTTTGGCACCACCTTAGCCTCGTTTGTTTTAGCAGATGACAAATGAGATGTGATGAAATAAATTAAATTTAAAATTAAAAATTAAATAAAATATTATTAAAATATATATTTTTAATATTATTTTTATTTTAAGATTTGAAAAAGTTGAATTGTTTATTTTATTTTGTATAAAAATTTAGAAAAATTATAATGATTAGATAAGATAGTTTAGAAGTTTCCTAAAACCAAAAGAACCCGGTTATGTGTTCAACAACACAACCAGCAAGTGGCAAGATCGCAGGTCACGTACATTGGGCCTCTTAAAAATGAGGTCCTTGCAGATATCCCTGACACAATCGTCATTTTGTTTTTGGATTCATATATTTTGGGGAATACATAAGAGGAATCTTTTTTTTTTTTAATTATTATTATTTTAAAATCATTTGAATGATGTGTAGTAGTATTAGAACCAGACCCTCGAACATTGTTCATCTCTAATTTTGCAACTGCTCTTTGTTTTTCTGTCACTAAAACCTAAACTATACTGATGACTGTTATCATCATCATTTCACAACTCAAATGACCCAAATTACAAGAATATTTACCTACAAAACCTGGAGAGCACCCGTCACATGCAGCCTGCAACTTGTTTTCTGCTAGCCTTCTCAGAAGAGCTCCATCAACTGCTGCGACACATCTGCATCACGCAAGCATGATAACGCTAACTATAAGTTTTCATCCAAATTAGCTTTTAATGTTGTCACATATATTTAATGTGCCGATTAACTTCAGTATCAGTCAGAGTTTGTACAAAGTAGCATGCTAGCAAGCAGTCAAGTTCATATAGCCTCGTTTGTTTTCAGAAAACATTTCATTTCATCTCATCTCATCTAATCATTACAACTTTCCCAACTTCCAATACAAAATAAAATAAACAATTCAACTTTTTCAAATCCCAAAACAAAAATAATATTAAAAAATATATTCTAATAATATTTTATTAACATTTTAACTTTAATCTCAACTCATTTTATCTCATCTCTAAAAACTAACAAGCAAGCAGCCATGGTAATCTTAGTTTGGTAGATAAGATGGTAGAAGGTCGCCCAACCGCATGTCCATAAGAGAAAACATCAAACACAAGTCTGAAAACAATTACTAGAATGGTAATACCTTGAATAATTGATGGTGTTGCTTTGAACTCCAGCCAGATATTTTGATAAGAAGCAAGATCTAAATTCAGAAACTTAGCAGCAAGGTAGACAGCTCCAGCAGCAATATGATGAGGTTTGAATTGAAGCCACAGCGAGCTTCGAAGCCTACAAAAAAAAAAAAAAAAATCGTTCAACTTTAGAAGGTGATAGAAAAGCAGCAGCACAACCACCATAAATCAGAACATGAAGAGACATGAATAGTCAAACCAACCATCCGAGGCAACACAAAAGAACATTCATTCCCTCGAACAATGAAACATACATTTCCACATTGCCAAAATTATGTCAGCTACAAATATATAACAGTTATCTATCGAAAAAGCTAAAAAAATAAGACAATGTAATTAGCAATTAGTTTCAAGTCAGTTATTTTCCTTACCAACTAAAAATGCAGCAACTCAGGTAGAATAGTATCCAAGAATCTCTGCAGGACTGCTGATAGAGTACCAAAACTATAACATAAAAGTTGTACTCATCTAGTGAACACAACAAACTCCCAGGAAAAATTCTGCTGCGGGCTTTTAATTCCAGAGACATGCAATTCAAACAAGAAAGCAAATACCAACATCCTCTGCTTCTGGACAGGCTGGTTGACACGCATGCTTTCATGCTAATAGAGCATACATTTAACAACAACTATAGAATACCACCCAAAATCTTCTATTGGAGGGAGTATTGCAGGCAAAATATAACAAAAGAAGCATCATTTGCATTAAATTGAATAAAACATTAGGCACAAGTTCTATGTATCTTTTGTATTTAACAAACAAATATATTGAAGCAATCTGTAAAAATAATAGATGTATAGCAAGGCCTGTTGATGACCTTTTAGAAAAAGAACAAAAGATTGCTGCGGTACATGCAACAGCATGGTTCTCAACTGTAGTTGCTTTTGTAGACAAGGGTGTTTGTAACATGTGAGGAGAGATAAGGACAGAGAAAAGGCATGTACAAGAGTTACCTTCAGGAAGACTGTGTGAGGGAGTCTTCTCTAAAAGTTTAGATACCAACTTAAAAGTAGTAAGGTTTCTTCATATTAACTCTTCAACCCAAAAAATAAGCTGCAATGGTAAAGACCCCACAGAATCAACAGATAATGCATGTGTATGCATGATGAAATCGGTAGAAGAATTTGGACAGACTGAAACGAGGGGAAATTGAGGACAAAATTGATCCACATTTTGAAACACAACATACATGTGACCAGGGAGAACATTAAAAAATGTTCTTAGATGATTTCATTTCTTTTTCGGCTCCTGATTGGAGCGGGGGAGAATTCTTTTAGGGAAAATTGATCAACATAATTGAGAACCATGGTTCTCAATTATAGTTGATTTTGTAGACAGTTACAAGGGTTTTTGTTGCATGTGGAGAGAGACAAGGTGAAAAAAGGCATGTACAAAAGTCACCTTCCGGAAGACTGTGGGAGCGGATCTTCTCTAAAAATCTTAACACCAACTTGAAAAGTAGAAAGGTTTCTTCACAACTCTTTTTTTTTTTTTTTTTTAATGTCAATGCAAAACTAAACTGCACTGGTAAAGACCCAACAGAATCAACAGATAATACACGTGCATAAAATGAAATCGATAGAAGAATTTGGACAGACAAAAGGAGTGGAAAATTGAGGAAAAATTGATCAACATTTTGAAATGCAACTTCATGTGACCAGGGACAAAATTAAAAGAAGTTCTTCAGTGATTTCATTTCCCTTTTTGGTTCCTGGGTGGGCCACCCGGGGGGGTGTTGAGGGAAAATTGGAAAACATTTTGAAGTTACAACACTGACTAAACAACTTAATGGTTTTTTAAGAGATGATAACCAATGAGAACCCTTGACATATTATAGTAAAGCCTAAAAATATTGTCTCAGTTTGAAAAACGTGTGGATGATTAAATATCGGGACATTCAACTCCTTCAAATTGTAAGCCTTCACAGATATGAAAATTTTAAGAAAGGAGAAGAGGATGTGACATTGTGGTAGTAAAGTACCATTAAATAATTTCAGTGGTAGCAGCAGTAAAAATCACTTTCCACCCTCTAAAACCAATACACCTTTGTAGCGTGCACCCTAAACTGTGAAAATTGGCAAACTGCACCTTCAACTACCACTTTCTGTCAAATAGCATCCTTGTCCAACCATTAAAAGTGATGAAATATAAGTTACGAGAATCAATCTTACGGTCAGAGAGAAATCAAGGATGCGCATTCTAACTTTTTGGTAGTTAATGCATCTATTTTGACACTTTTGGATGCACATTGTAAAATGTATGTTAGTCGCAGCATGTACAGTGTAATTTTCCTTAATTATTATGTACTAATAGTCATAATTATAATATTAATAACAACAGTAATAGCATAAAATAGCAATAATAACAACAATAATAACAGTGTCAATTATATTTTTTTTCTTTTATTGGCACCGGGTGTCCAAGAACAAAGTTCCAACTAATCCCGGAGGTGCATAGACCCCGGCAAGGAGTTTCCCGCAAGTGCACCTTGGATAATTCAAGGGAAAGTTCCCCCAGTCCGATCTAGAAATTGTTTGCACCCAAAAGGATTTAAGCCTTAGACCAGAAGGGAGCATACCACCAAGACCAAGACCTTCACCACTTGAGCCAACCCTAGGGGTTATAGTGTCAATAATTGAAATCATTATAACATTAAAAATTATATGTTGGCAATATATCCAAAAAAAGCATTATTTATTTAATTTCCAATATTGACAACTTCAAAAACTTATCGAGTCATTTATAAAAAATGATTCCCCATAAAGTAAAATATCCACAAAAAAGGCAGCAGTTATAGAAAAGTAACATTAACAAATAAAAATATGACAATAATGATGAAATTTATCATATGATTTCTGAGAATTAGAAAAGTATAGTTTAGCAACATGAAATGATTGATATTATCTAAAATATCTTACATATATTTCATTGATATTTTAGCATTAAGATATCCTATATAAATCATGTACATTGAGTGGTTCTTTAGATATAGTTAGGGCTAGACATCGGGGGCTGTCCCACAGCCCACCCAAGCTAATCCACCCGCCCATAAGGGTAAAGGCAGATTTTCCGCCCACCCATTAGGCCGGGCAGGCGGGTGGGTGAATAGATTCATAACATTAATTAAAACAGGCGGGTGGCTGGCAGGTTAAAACCCACTTGCCCATATAACCCTACATATATATATACATATTTGTTCTAAACCCTAATCGCTTACTGCCGCCCCCCACACTTTCTAGTGTCTTCTTTTCTTCTTTCTTTTCTTTCACCCACTTCTTCTCTTCTTCTTTCTTTTCTTTCATTCTTTTTTTTCTCTTCTTTTATTTTTCTTCCTCTTCTTTTCTTCTTGTTTTCTTCTTTCAGCCGCTGCCAAATCTTTTTTTTTTCCTTATTTTCTTCTTCCTCCTCTTCTTCTTTTGTTCATACAGATGTGGCTTGGGAGAAGAACAAAAGAAGAAAAAAGGAAGAAGAAAAAAAAAAAATAGAGAAGAGATTGAAGTCCCTTGGAATCATTATAAATAGCAAGAACTACTCCATTCCAAGTAATGTTCCAAGTAATGTGAGAGCTCATTTACCACCTTCCAATACTCAATCTACGATATTCCGCAAACTATAAAAAATTATTAACAAAATAAATACAGAAGAAGGTAAGGCTTGCCACACATCAAATTCAATGATTTTAAGCAGTTTTCATGCCTATTGCATTGGCTAATCTTTTCAGCACCTATACATCCCAATTTTTTTTTTTTTTAATTGGTAAGCACCTATCCATCCCAAGTGAGTGGTACTAAAGCATATTCTGGTGTCTGCTACTTTTTTCATCAGCAAGAGTACTTAAACAATAGGAAACAAGTCAGTCCCAAACACCACACAACCAGGTGAAAAAATACATCAGATGTAAGACTTCTACTTGAACCGAAACTGTAGCAGTAAGGTTTTCACTTGATAATACTTGGATAAAACTGAAATCAAATTTATGTTCATTTATATTTAGAGAAGATCATTTACGGTACAAAGTGATAGGGGTTAAAAATAATGCATGAGATGAGTTTTAAAAAAAATCCAAACTAGTTGGAGAAAAGGCAAACTTAAACCGATGTTTCAAACTTTCACGGCAGACAAAAACAACTTGGCAACTTGTCTGCTAAACCCAAAAATCCCCTAGCTAACTGAAAATACCCTCACCCAGGTGGTAAGAAAACTCATAGGCAACAAAGAAAAAGAATACTCTCCAAGAAGGTAAGCAAAACCTTGCCTGGTCAATGGTTGACCTCCAGGTCAGCAAATTGACAGCAAGTGCAACTTGCCATATCTCACAAATCATAAGTTTGTGCAAGTCTAGAGGACCCATTCCAAACAGATTCAAAGGAAGTGTGGGAGGACTAAAACAATTTATAGTACAGCAAACTGGCTTTGCAGGTCCTGTGGCTATCTTTAATAGCCAATGACCAAGTTCATGGGGTGTTTTCGTGATGAAAGTCATCAACACCCATCAGCAGTTCAACTTCAGATGTAAAACAAAACTTTCCATGAACAGCATATCAACCGGCCCGCTAAGAAAATCATACATGCGAGCACGCTAATCTTGTGCAGATCCTGCAATTATATGCATGTCAAAAGTATCAATATCCCATACCAGAATAACTACAGAGTAGTTGCTCAAAGAAATTATTGACACATGAAAAACTCAATTTTGAACTGTCCCAAGAAAGGGAAGAAAACTGGTGTAGCCATCTTGTCAGCCAGAACAACCACCTGAACCTCAAAAAGTCTGCAACATGGCTGAGCTTCTTCTAGGACCCACTGTCAAAATTCTGTTTCCTACACTATTTTTTCAGCTAAACCGTGTTGCAAGGGTACATAATTGCCATAATGTGACGGCCCAAACCACAAACAAAAGATACAAGGTCAGATCATTGCCAGACTAAGACCAACAGGTTGAAGGTGCCAAATCTTCAAGAAGTTCTACATGAGCTAATAAGGTGTACCAAACTTAAGAAACAGGCAATGCAAAATATATTGCACCAGTTAAAAATACAACATGCAATTAAAGAAAATGAAAAATATTGGAAGTAATGAACTTACCCTTCACTGACCAAGTTTAATGCCAGATTGACCAAAACAGTTTGCGAAAGACCTAGTTTGTTAAGAACGGATGTAAGTGGAGCATATGGATGTTGCACATTTAGCTCAAAATTTAGAGTAGTCAGTATCATATTCTCAGCCTCAATCACTCGTTCCCGATACAGCTCAAACCAGTCCTGTTTACACAGTACATATCATGTTGACATAAGTAAAAGTTGCAGAATATTTTTAATAACAAAAATCCGTTTTAAAAGCACATTAAGGAATACAATAAACATGCAGTTGTAGGAACTGATATTCGTTAAACATAATGCATTAAATTTGAAACTAAATGTACTATACAAACAACACTTATTTTAAAATAAGGAGTGTCAAACACCTACAATGGGGTGCCTAACAAAATTTAAGACTTCCTGAGCAATTGGAAACCACTTTCAATGTAATATACTGTTAAGCTAAAACAGAGACATATCGGTCCTTTGAATTCACACTTAAAATGCTAACAAATTTTTTCCTCAATAAATATACTTACAGCAGGAAGCAGATAGGACAAGAAAGAAAAATCCTGCTTATGGGTAATTTCACAAGATACTCTCAGCACATTGTTCAAAGGGCATGGAGTCTCCTCAGACTTTGCAGCAAGAAAAAGAGCAGCAGTAGCAATCAACTGCAGCATAGCCAGACCAGTATCAATACTTGATTTTCCATGAGATTAATAGATCGCACTTCAAAGAAAATGTCATTATATAGCAGTAAATAACTCGAACAATGGACAATAAGACATCTACTCCCGTCTCCAGTTAAGGAGTAGGGACTGACATGACATGTTCAATCTCATATGAATAACCACTTACAAAAAAAATCACATATGGATGACCAAGAACTCAGATCAAGATCATATGTACTATTTCAACTGAAGAAAAATTTCCACACATAAAATAAACAACAAAGATTCCAATAAATTATAATTTCTGACGTTGGAAGGACAATTTAACAGGAGGATCCTATTGATTTATGAAGAGGAGTACGTTCCTGTACTACTAATCGGTTCCTTCCCTCAGTCAATGTTCTCTACTGATTCCAAGGTGAAGGAACCCACTCAATTTCGATCAGTTAGAAGAATCCACATCCAAACTAATCAAAGGAGAACCTCCTAATTGTCAACACTCTTTCATGTTATCCTAACCTGGAAACTCTGTGAATTGGTATCTTAGCATCAGCTACAGATCACAAAAGTAGAACAAGTTTCCTACCAAGATCTTATCGAGTTATTGGTCATCAAATCCACAAAACTTTAAAAGATGCACTGGAATTTTACTCATAACAAGAACCTGCAAATACTTCAAAAAAAAAAAAAAAAAAACAAGAACTTACAAATCTATCATAAGAAGCATGTGATTGTCGAACAAAAAACCGGTGGCACAGAACCGTAGCAGTACCAATAGTGGTTTGGGGCCTGAAAGATGGATGTCACATAAAATTAAATCAAACTTCCGTACCAAAAATAATATAAAACAATTTCTGGCTTTTATAACCTAATTTGAGACTAAATACACAATGTTCATATGACGTAAATGAGAAAGTGAACATCATAATTGAAACCAAATTTGGAAAGAAGAGCTTACAGCTCGAGTCGCAGTCCAAGATTATGAAGGAAAGTGCAGTATGAGTACCGCAAATGAGCTTCACGAAGAGCATCAATACCATCTTTTCTTGATGGGGAGTACCTCTCAATCTCATCCCTTGACATGAAGACCGGTTCATCATCTTCCAATTGTGAGCAGTCACGTTTACAGCTACTGGACATAGAGGCCTCTGCATGGGATCTTGTCCGAGAGACTGCATAATTGCAGGTTGGAGGAGCCAAGTTATATGCCCCAGGTGGCACGTACTGTCTCCCACTGCCTCCCCAAGCACAAGCTGAGAGTTTTCTCCTTTTCAAAGATGGCAATCCTAAACCATTAGGATTAGCATGACTGAAATTATCAGGCTTAGCATGGCTGAGATTGTCATTATGCTGCCAAATTTTCCCAGAGAAGTCACTGATATTGCTATAATTTCTGTTGTTATAATAGTTCCTGGTTCTGTTCCTGTTGTTGTTGCTGAAGTTGTTCCTATGGAAGGAGGACCGATAGTCATCATTGGTAGTGCCTACCTGTGAGGTGAAATTACGCGGAAAAGACATTTCTGTTCCTGATACGTGACAGAAAAAATACACAATGTAAGAAAAATTAAACGCGGTTATATTTTGCTTTAGCAAGTCAACAGTTACAGACCAAAGTGCAACAAATGACGAGCTATCGTTGAAATCTTCACATTTTTGTTCTTATTGTGTTCTTCTTATTCTCAGAAAGTACATCCTACATTTCTTAGATTTACAAATTTATAAAGCTCAATTGTATATAATAGTGACAAAAGTAATTTTCTGACAATTTCTGTTTATCTTTCCGGTTCTACATTAAATTTCTGTTAACTTTATCCATTTCCTGGGAAAAAGAAATCTGACAATTTCTGTTTATCTTTCCGGTTCTACATTAAATTTCTGTTAACTTTATCCATTTCCTGGGAAAAAGAAAAAGAAAAAATATGCATATGTCGTATTAAGAACATATGTGGCAAACCATTAGTATTTACAAAGAACTATAAACATATTATTACACACATACATGTATACGTACATCTTCACACTAAAAACTGATTAACCTGAACCCTGAAAACTCAACTGCCCTGTCACCAATAATAGATAACCTAACATTCTCATCAATAACAATCATGATAATTAACAAAAACATACCATAAACGACACCTATCCCATAGAAAGAACAGATCGCTGAGTTTTAATAATTAATAAATAAAAAAATGAAATAGGTCCAACCGAACAGAGAACATCTTAAAAAGAAACAAATCAAATCAAGCCCCTAGAAACGAAGAACAGCCACTATTAGAAAAAAGGAAGAGGAGAATAGCAATATTTACCTGGCTAGCAGGAAAATTGATCTGAAAGTTGCTTGATTTTAGATCAGGTTAGGGGCGAGATCAAGATCAGAATCTCGATGAGATTAGGGTTTGGTTGAAAAGAATAGGGATCCAGATGAGGAGAAAACCGAAGCGTGGATATAATAAATAGTGAAACTTTTACAGGAAAGTAATACAGATGAAAATGGTGTGAGATTTATAGGTTCTAAGATAATCCGTTTAAATTTCAGAACAGAAAAAAAAAAAAAAAAAAGACGAGTTTTCCTTTAAAAAAATATCTCTTCATTTTATAATTCTCAAAATATGGTATTTTATGGGTTGTTCTATAGAAATGCTAAGGTAGAACGACCAGAAAATAACTTCATTGTATACTAGAAACAATTTTGATAATACTCTATAACACATTGAAAAGGTTAAACTATATTCTAAAAAAACCGTTGTTACGATCGAGTCTTCGGAATCCAAATCTTTATTTTTCTGCCTTTGCAATTCCATTATTTTATTAAACATTTCTAACAATTTTAGAACATGTTCTGTATCATGGAGACGATGCAGTCCATTTAAGTGATGAACCAAAATTTCATTCATCTTGATCATTTCGATGGTCAGAACTTCATTCACTAGCAACAAAAGATGATGTTCTTCATCACCACTTTGAAGCTCGTATACATTTTGGAAGATGACTTGGAGGCGATTCTCGATCCTACTCCATAAGAAAGTGCCGAGTTGAAAGAGAAGGGTATGAAGCGGAAAGAGGATGACTTTCTAAGCAAAGGCCACATCCTCAACGAATTGTCCAATTCGATATATAATGTCATCGGTCTACTCCTTCGGCAATAGATTTATGGAAGAGTTTGGAAATAAAATATAAAATCGAGGAAGCAGGTATCGAAATGTTTATTATTTCAAATTTTATGGATTTTAAGATTACTAACAATAAGTCGGTTTTAACCCAAATATGAATTATTTTTTATCATTGGTGATCTTAAAATGATGGGTGTTGATGTCATGTTTCGTAGCCTGGGCAACTCAGCGATTCCTCCATTTGACCTGCAAGACCCAAGGAGATTAGGGCTTGGGGTGGTGAGGGACACATTCGATGCCTAAGTCAGAATTATCTATTTGTGTGGGAATGTAAGGAGAAAATGCTCAGAGAGCTCTACTTGAGCCTGGGACGTGTTTATATACCTAGTCGTGGTGGTCCCTGCCCACTGCTAGCAGATCATGGAAGGGTGGTGGCAGGTTTCCTCCCCTATCATGTCAGCCGTTGCCTTGCCACATCGTGTGTGGGTCGCCAGTCTGTCCCCTGCGGCAGGTAAAGGGTGGGGGGCACGCACACTACCTTGTCCACAGAGGTTAGTGGACGTCTGGCTCTATCGTTGCATGCTGGTTTCCCATACCATTTAATGCGGCCTGCCTGTTGTTCGGCGATGTAGGTTGTGATCTGAGTGGGTGACGTGACTAGTCACCACATATGAAGGGCCTCCTCGAGCCCAGCCCATTCCTCTCCCCTTCATTGGTTTTGTACTGGGCTATCTGCTAGCCGGTTTGGGCCCTAGGGGGGGGGGGAATCCCACACGGCCCAAGCAGGGAGGTAAATCCCTTTCTCAGTACCTCGCGAATTCCCATTGCACACGTGCAGCGAGAATTCAAAAGCTGCTCAACGTGGTCTGTGTGACTCTGCCCATTACCACGCGTGGGATGGCGGTTATCCTCCCATGCGATTACTGATTGGCCAGTGCCCCCACGTGCGTGATACCTCATATTCTGCTCCCAGGGCGTGTGCGACAGTTTATCTAACGGCTCCTGTCACTTCATGTGTTGGGTACCCCAACTTGTGCGAGCCCCTATTTAAATTCTATCTCCCCCTTATTTTCCACTTCCCTTTGCTTTCTTCTCAAGAACTTGCCGTCTCTGTGTTCATCTTGTCTTATTCTTCAAATCCTTTCCTTCTTCTCGTTAACCGTCCTCGACTTCCACCTTTTGCTCATCTCAGATGGCTCCCAAGAGTGTTCTTCAATCTAACCCCAAGAAGGGCCATTCCGGACGCCTTAAGGGGACTTCTGGCGGTTCTGAAGGAGGGGCGAAGTTCGCCACTGGAGAGAAGCCACCACGCTTCAGTGGTTAGGTCTGGGTGTCAATAGCCTCTCCAGCTGACCTTTGTGCACTATGGGGAGCGTTTGGTGTTCCCCGTTAGGTCATTTTGGAGGTTCCAGGTTGTCGTGCTGCAGTCATCAACGATGCTGGCCTAGCGACAAAGGCGGCCCTTTTTCCTATAATGTTCACAAACGGGCTTCAACTACCATTCTGCTGCCCCATTCACGATGTCTTCGACCTCTTTGGCTTGGCGCCCGCTCAACTCCACCCGAATGCATGGCAGCTCCTGGTCGCGAGCTGCGTGATCTTTCTCCTGGTGTTGAACCCCGAGATCGAGGAGTATCCCGATCTGACCGTGAGGAAATTCCTTTATGTGTATAGGGTGTTGCGCCTTAATGGTAATTTCTATTCTTTCAATGCTCGTGGTCAGAAGCAGATTGCCGGCCTGGAGAAGTGCTTTTTCTCACATCAAGGATTGGACCAAGCCTTTTGTTTTTTTTTTGTCGGGCTCTGGCTGGGAATATCCCGAGGGGGAGGCTATCCACCAGGAGTTCCCAGTTTAAGTTGTTTGGGGAGCCGTGCTGGATGATAAGTCAATTTCCATTTTCCTATCGGATTGGGAGGAGGCTAGGTTGGAGGCAGTCCTGTCTTGGGTCAAGGCCCATCCCAACGGCTCAATGTCAGATGCCGTGTTGACCAACTTCAATATCCATCACCACCTTTCCACCCTGGATCATTCCTATGTCCAAGGCAGGCGCTTCTTGAGAGAGTTTTCCGCTTCCCGGGACCAAAAGAGGCCTTCATGCCCATCTTCAGTCTGTGGCAGGGAGAGGGGAGCCCAGGTCGATAGCGATGCTGTCGGGGAGTCTTCAAGGATCGATATGTGGGCTTCCCGGCCCTAGATCCAAGTCCCACGCTCGAAGCCGTCGAGCAGTAGGTCCATGGCTACCACTATTCCCACCCCGCCGACTGATCGAGCTTCATTTGCTTAGGTGACTGCCTCAGTTGCTACCCCGACAGTCACTTCCAAGGAGGAACTAGATGAAGAGGATACTGATTTCCAGATGGTTTTCTTCAAGATCTTTCTTAAGCATGCCCTGAGAGGGGTTCCGACGATGGTGGTACCCTTTAAGGATGTCATCGAGGAGTCACAAGGTGTTCTCGCCAAGTTCTTAGTTGATGTTTTTGTCGCCGCCTCCACCAGTGCAAGTCCATAATGAAGGTAGCCCAGGAGATCCCATTGTCATCGATCTCAATGACGACTAGGTCTCCATATCCTTGCCCCATTTCAGCCAGACCTCGGAGCCCAAGGTTGCCTCGTTCTTCGCCTCTCAGGAGCCCACATTCGAGGTGCCTCTTGACTAAGGAGAAGGGGAGTCCAACCTGGAGGGGGGAGAAAACACCATGCCCAAGCAAGAGATGGCGCGAGAGTCTCTTGGCTCACAGGGATCGCTTGTGCAACCCGAGGACGAGGGGAACAACTGAACAAGCCTGAGACTTGCTTGGAAGAGACAACAATCCCTGGTTGGGGACCGAGAAGAGGAAGTTTCCAGGGACGAAGGTTAGGAGGTTATAGGAGGTCCCAGTGGTGCCAACCCTTCCTGGTCATCCACCCCGTGGGTCTTTGACTCTTCCTAGAAGTTGGGTGGAGTTGGACCGTCGACATCCACCGGGGAGAGCCGTCCCGGGAGAACAGGTCCAGGTTTTGACGCCGCGCCGGCAAAGGCCATTGAACACGAGGCCAAAAAGTTAAGGGGACTATTCAGTTTGAATCTTCTCGGTTGATTCCCTTTGCTTTTTTTCTTAACCTTGTGTGTTTTCCACGGAGCTGACCAGCTGGCCATCTTGATTGTGGAGGAGAGGGGGGAGCTCGAGAAGGAGGTTCGGGGGCTCAGGTCTCTTGTCCTCCTAGATCATCTGGAGGTTTGCAAGGCGAAACAAGAGGCATCCCACGAAAGAGACGTCGTGGTGGAGAATGAAGATGAGCTGGAGACCAGCTGCAAGCGGCACAAGTGCAAGTTGGAGAAGGCCCGTTAGGAGGTTGCCTTCCTCAAAGGCGACTTGGCCAAGATGAGGGAGGAGGTGGGATGTTTCCGCTTGGAAGCCTAGCTTCGAAAAGAGGAGATGGACTAGTTCCAACTCAAGCTGGACGAATGCAAAGGGGAGTTGAGGGAGGTCAGAGGTCATGAGGACAAGGCGTGATTGGTCGAGCAACACAACACTAATGTCCAGTAGAACAAGCGGATGACGGACAAGTACACTGAGCTGACCAAGTTGGTGCAAAATAAAAGGGAAGCCATCAAGAGGCACGATGCCAAGATTAAAGACCTGGAATCTGAGCTGTCTTCAACACGGGAGGACATTGCTTTCCAGTTGAAAAAGGTCTGGGATGTACAGGACTTGGCTTCGTGTTACAGCTATAAAGAGGGTCTTTAGAGCTTAAGAGACCACCTCATTCAGAACCCAGGGGCCGACCTAGGGGCTTTCAACTTGGCCTTTCTTGAGCCTGACTCACAGGCGTTCCGCTTTACCAGGACTCTGGCAAGGACTTGGTACCCACCACCTTTCCTGATCCCCCTCCTCATCCTCAGCCTCAAGAACTTCTTGTAATCTTTCCCCTTTCAATTTGTGAACGCTTGTAATTCTCTCTGTAAATAACACTTGTATTGAATAATACGAAGATTGCCTGGTTTTCAGCTTTCCTAAATTTTTTGCTCGGGATTGGGTTGTTGATTTGGTTTACAAAAGCGAAGGCCGGGAAGTTATGTAACTTGCTCCCAAAATGAACCCTACTGGTCCTATGGGCGGATCCCCAAACTTGACTTCACGGCGAGTCAAGGAACTTGTGTCCGACTGGCCGTGTGGGCAAGTCCTGGGACTGGTGCTCGGCTTAACCTCATGGTGAGTCAAGGGACTCGACTTGGTGCATGAAGATCGGCAAGTCAAGGGACTTGTGTCCGAACCTGTTAACCTAACACGAACATGACACGATAATAGCAGGTTTGAGTTTAGTCTTAACGGGTTTGGATCAAAACAATGACCCATTAAGACACGATTGCTTAACAAATTGATAACGAGTCAACTCATTTTGACATGGTAAGAAAGTTAATGTTACAATTATATCCTTATACCTAAAAGTAAAATTGTTGGATTTTAATTTTGATATTTTTATTGTTTGGATTGTAATTTTGGACTTGTAATTAGCTTTATATTTTTTTTATAGATATTGTGATTTTAACATTTATATAAAATTATGCTAAACTTAATTAGGTCAAACGGGTTAATTTCTGGTCTGTTCAACCCATTTACATAAACAAGTTGAAACGTCGGGTTGTGTCATGTTAACATATTTCGTAGTATTCACTAACGGATCGTGTCGTATCAACCCGTTATGTTAATGGGTCGTGTTAGGGTTTGAGATTTTGATATGATAAGCTTAACGGGTTATATTTGGGTTAACTCATGTAATATAATATAAATGCCTTGACACGACACGAGCACAATCTGTTAACATGATTTGACACCCCTAGATCTGGGCAAGTCCTGGGACAGGTGCCCAACCTAACCTCGTGGCGAGTCAAAGGGACTCGGCTTGGTGCACGAAGGTCGGCAAGTCAAGGGACTTGTGTCCAACGGGCCGTCTGGGCAAGTCCTGGGATTGGTATTCGTCCTAACTTCGTGGCAAGTCTAGAGACTTGGCTTGGTGCATGAAGGTAGGCAAGTCAAGGGATTTGTGTCCGATGGGCCATCTGGGCAAATCTTGGGACCCGTGCCTGGCCTGACTTCACGGCGAGTCCAATGACTCGACTTGGTGCACGAAGGTCAGCAAGTCAAGGGACTTGTGTCCGACGGGCTGTCTGGGCAAGTCCTAGGATTGGTGCCTAGCCTGACCTCGCGGCGAGTCCAGAGATTCAACTTGGTACACGAAGGCTGGCAAGTCAAGGGACTTGTGTCTGACCGGCCATTTGGGCAAGTCTTGGGACTAGTGTCCGGCCTGACTTTGCAGCAAGTCCAAGGACTCGACTTGGTGTATGAAGGTCAGCAAGTCAAGGGACTTGTACCCGGCCTGACCTCGCAGCGAGTCAAGGGACTCAGCTTGGTGCATGAAGGTCGGCAAGTCAAGGGACTTGTGTCCAACGAGCAGTCTGGGTAAGTCCTAGGACTTGTGCCTGGCCTGATTTCGTAGCGAGTCTAGAGACTCAGCTTGGTTTTTTTTCTTGAGGGAGATATCTTGAGAGAAAGGTGCATTCGTTTCCATAACTTGACATTTACATATACATTGGCAAGTTACAATTTTTAGGGGAAATACTTCTTTAGGTGCTCGGCATTCCACGGGTGGGGGAGTTTTTTTCCTTTACCGTCTTTTAGTCTGTACGACCTCAGCCTGTTACTAACTGTCACTATGTAGGGTCTCTCCCAGCGTGGTCCCAACTTCCCTTCTTCTTGCGTTATGACTTTAGTTTGTTTTAATACCAAATCGCCCTCTTTAAAGGATTTGGGTTTGACCCGCCTGTTGAAGTACAACTCAACTTTTCTCTTGTAGCTCATTGTCTTCGTCTCTGCCTCTTGCCTTCTTTCTTCCAGTAAGTCCAATTGCTCTTTTAGTCTTTCATCATTGGCGTCCGGATCAAAATGTTGCACTCGGTAGGACGACATCCCCACTTCCATTGGTATCACTGCATCGCTGTCGTAAGTTAAAGTGAAAGGCGTTTCTACAGGACCCCTGGCGCCTCGACTTGTCTGTTGGATTGTGGATGGCCCGAGGAAGAATACTCGAACTTGATCCCGAGTTCCACGCACCACTCTCGGTAATGGGAAGAGTGGAATTATTGGCCGTTGTCCGATATGATGCTTTGAGGGATGCCGAATCGGCAGACCATGGATTTCCATAGGAACCAAGTGATTGCAGCTATGGTGATAGTTGCCATAGTTTCCACTTCTACCTATTTGGTAAAATAGTTGATCACGACGACTACAAATTTTACTCCGCCTTTCCCCAGAGGAAGTGGTCTGACGAGATCCAATCTTCACTGCGCAAATGGCCATAGGGACATGATTGATGTCAATTCTTCTAGAGGGAAATGTGGGACCTGTGCGTGTACTTGGCACTTCAAGCATCTTTTTATGAACTCTTCGGCGTCTTTGAGGGCATAAAGCCAATAGTACCCCACCCTCATTACTTTCGCGGCTAGCGCTCTATCCCCCAGTGGCTGCCGCAGACTCATTCGTGTACCTCGCTCAGTTTATACTGGGCCTCAACCTACAGGTGCTATCGATATTTCTTCTGGGAAGCTGGTGAACTCAAACACAAAGTTAGCTAGCACTTGTCCTTTTATCTTCGTACGGAGGGAATATTCTATGTCAAACTCGCTCAGTTCGATGACCCAGTTCATCAGATAGCCCAAGGTGTCCGATCTCTGCAAGAGCTTATTGAGGGAAGTATTCGTGAGTACTTTCACCAAGTGAGCTTGGAATTATGGCCTCAGTCGTCTGGCAGCAATTACCATGGTAAAAACCATCATGTCCATCTGCGGGTACCTCGCTTAAGCTCCTTTGAATGTGCGACTCGTATAGTAAACAAGCTATTGTCGGCCCTCCCTTTCTTGAACTAGGACTGCCGACATGGGGTGTGGCGACACCAACAGGTATGCCAACAAATCTTCTCTTGGTTCTGCCTGGCTGAGAAGGGGTGGACAAGCTAAGTACTCATTTAACTTCTTGAATTCCTGGCTGCATTCATCGTTCCAGTCTTGCACTTTTCTCCAGACCTTGAAGAGCGGCATACATTTATCCATCGAGTAGGAGATGAATCAGTTCAGAGCAGCCCCTCGCTCGACCAACTTTTGCACCTTGTTGATGTTCCGAGGAGGAGGCATGTCCATTATAGCCACAACTTTTATCGAACTGGCTTCAATTCCCAGCTCGGATACCAAAAAACTCAAGAACTTTTCCAACTCCACTCCAAATGCGCATTTCAGCGGGTTAAGCTTCATCTTGCCGCCGAAGGACTGCGAAGGCTTCTCGTAAATCGGATAGGTGTTGCTCAAGTTCTTTGCTCTTGACTAGCAGGTCATCCATGTACATCTCCGTGTTGCGGCCTATTTGGTTTTTGAAAATTCGGTTGACCAACCGTTGGTAAGTCGCTCCCGCATTCTTCAGGCCAAAGGGCATGGCTCGGTAACAATAGACCCTTGGTTGATGATGAACACAATTTTTGCTTCTTCGTTTGGACTCATTCGGATTTGGTTGTACCTTGAGTAGGCATCCATGAAACTGAGTAGGCCATGACCAGCAGTGGAATCAACAATCAAGTCAATGCGGGGTAGCGGGAAGCCATCCTTCGGGCAAGCCTTGTTTAAGTCGATGAAGTCGACTCACATTCTACATTTGTTGTTTGGTTTCTTCACCAACATGACGTTGGACAGTCACTTGGGGTAGTGAGCCTCTCGAATAAACCCCGCCACAAGGAGGCAATCAACTTCCTTGGCTATCACGACGTACTTCTCAGCATTGAAGCTCCTCCACTTCTGTTGGACCTTCTTGGCCTCAGGGTCCACACATAGTCAGTGCTCGATGACCCCATTGTCGATTCTGGACATTTCTTCGTGCCTCTTGGAGAACATGTCTCGGTGTTCAACTAGGAGTTGCCTCATGGATTACCTTACCTCGAAACTCATCCTGGTCTCGACCTGCACCGTGTTTTCTAGTTTTGTGGGATCCACGGGAATTAACTCCAGGGGCTCATTCAGCTCTATTTACCGAAGGGTCTATTCATCTCAGACTTCTTCATCTAGATCGTTTAGACTGGGTGGCGGTGGGGTCCTCACAGGGCTAACTACCTCTCCGAGAGCCTGCACCTCATGTCCCCTACCTCTCAACTACTGGGCGTAACTTCGAGCAAGTACTTGCTCACCCTTGACTTCGCCAACTCCTGAAGGGTAGGGAACTTCATCTTCAGGTGATAAGTCAACGTGATCGCCAACGTGATCGCCTTAAGGTTGTTCAATGTCGGTTGCTCTAGTATCGCGTTGTACAATGATAAGGCCTTTACCACCAAGAAGTCTGTCATGGTCACCGAGGTTCTAGGTGCCTTCCCAGCCAATACCGATAGGATGATTGCTCCGATCGGCTGGACTATATCCCTGGAGAATCCTTTGAGCGGCATTGGGGCCAGGCATAAACAGTTGGGGTTGATCCCTATCTTGGTGAATGCATCCGAGAACAAGAGATCAGCAGAACTGCCATTATCAATTAGGATCCTCCGTGTTACAAAGTTTGCAATGTGCATGGTCACGACTAGAGCATCATCATGGGGGTGGATGATGCCTTTCTCATCCTCCTCGTTGAATGTAATAGCGGCTCCTCCCTTGCATAGTTTCTGACCAGTCGCGGGCCCCCTCGTTGTGAGCACTTCCTTGTACCAGGCTCTACGGGCGTGGGCCTTTCGTCCTAACGAGGTGGGGCCACCACCCACGTACCCCTGCTATCGTACGAATTTTGCCCAAGGGAATTCGTGGTTGGGATGGGGTTCAACATGAGGGGTTATGTGGTGCTTCCATCTTGGCCCTGTGTCTTTTGGGACTCTCACTTTGTCACTGCCCTATACACCTGTTTTCCAGGTACACGGGACGTCGGTCCCTTATAGGGTGTTGGGTCAGCAAATGCTCTAACTCTTCCACCCATCGCTTCAGGATGTAGCAGTCTTCGGTCTGGTGTATATCTGTCTTGTGGTACGAACAGTACCGGTTGTACCTCTAGCCTTGCAGGGCAGTTTCTCTAGGGACGGGCTCATGCTATTCCTGCACAGCAAGGCTGGTGTGCACGTGTTTCCCACCATGCGCCCAAGTCGACTTATTACCTTCCCTTCTGGCATCCTGTGAGTCTTTCCTGACTCTTTCACGGTCCTTCGCTTTTGTCAACTCGCTGGCCTTCTTGTTGGATTGATCCAACTCAGTTTTCCTTGGGGACGTCAGGGCCTGCAGGGTGTCCTCTGCGTTGATGAAGTTGTTTGCACAGTCCATGAATTCCCACAGATTTGTGGGGGTTTTCCGCGCCAACTCTTGCATGAACGAATTCCTCGGCCAGACACCTCCTAGTAGGGTGACCAGGGTGATTTTCTCATCATGGTCGTCCATCTTCATTCGTTCCTTGTTTAACTAGGATAGGTATGCCTTCAGACTCTCATCGTCTCGCTGCTTGACGGTCAAGAGGTACGCCACAGACCTTCTCCTTCTCCTCCTTGCCATAAATTGTGTCATGAGCAGGCGTCCAACTCTTCGAATTCGTCGAAGGACCCTGCGGGCAGCGACCTGAACTACCCTTTTGCTGCGCCTTCAATGTCAAGGGAAAGGCCCTACATGCGATCTCGCCTGGGAACCCGTACAGAGTCATATGGGCTTTAAACGTTTCCAAATGCTTAAGAGAGTCTTTAGCCCGTCGTACATCTCCATTTGAGGGACTTTGAACTTGGGCGGGAACGGTGCTGCCATGACTTCCACATTGTATTGTAAGTCAGTGCTAGTGAGCAGTTGGTCCACAGATGAGGATGCATCCGTCCTTTTGGCCATGTCCACATACTTGTCCATGAGCTCCCGCAATCCATGGTGCATCTGCCTCCTTTCCTCTCCCACTATGTCTACCTCTGCTACACTTTGCGACTCGGCATGCTCGTTTTGACTTGGCCCTACATTTTCTATGAACTCATCATTCGCCCTCTGCAGCATTTCATTTTCATTCTGAAGGCTTCGCACCTCCGCAATCAACTTCCTTATCGCATACTCCATCTCGACCAACCTTGCTTCCATGTTCCTCGACGATTCTTTCTATCCGTGCGTGGTTTGTGAATGCATCGTTGCCAGCATATCCATGACACGCTAATAAAAAAAAGATCTCACAAATGGTGCCACTGTTGATGTCGTATTTCGTAACTTGGGAAATTCAACAATTCCTCTGTTCAACTTGCAAGACCCAAGGAGATTAGGGCTCAGAGTGGTGAGGAACATATCCGATGCCTAAGTCAGAATTATCTCTTTGTGTGGGAATGTAAGGAGAAAATGTTCAGAGAGCTCTACCTGAGCCCGAGATGTATTTATATACTCAATCATGGTGGTCCCCACCCACTGCTAGCAGATCGTGGAATGGTGTATGGGACACTGCGCTGGTGGCAGGTTTCCTCCTCTGTCATGTCAATCGTCACCCTGCCACATCATGCATGGGTTACCAGTTTGTCCCCTGTGGCACGTAAGGGTTGGGGGCAAGCGCACTTCCTTATCCACAGAAGTGAGTAGACGTCTGGCTTTGTCGTTGCGTGCTGGTTTCTCAGACCATTCAATGCTGCGTGCCTGCTATTCGACTATGTGGTTTGTGGTCTGAGCGGGTGACGTGACCAGTCACCATATCTGAAGGGCCTCCTCAAGCCCAGCCTAGTCCTCTTCCCTTCATTGGTTTTGTACTGGGCTATCTTCTGGCCGGTTTGGGCCCTGAGTGGGGGCCAAATCCCACACGGCCCAAGCAGGGAGGTAAATCCCCTTCTCAATGGGAATTGACATTGTTGAAAATTTCATGGTAGGAGCAATTGTTAATAAATTGTCTTCGTCATGGAATGATTACAACAGAAACCTCGAACATGATAAAAGAAAATATTCCTTAGAATCTCCTCAATAGGGGTGAAAAAGAAGGGGTAAACCGGACCGGATTGAACCAAACCAGTGGGTTTGGTCTTGTCCGGTACCGATTCTATTTTTCTCAAAACCGGTTAAAATTGGTCCAATTCCGGTTTTCCTTTTTCTAACACCGGACCGGTTCAAATATATATATTTATTTTTTACATTGTATAAAATATTTTTTATATATAATATATAATTATATATAAAATAATTTTGTATTAATATATTAAATTTATATTAAATTTAATTAATATATAAAAAATTTATAAATATAATATAAATTTATAAATATAATATATAAAAAATATATTAAATTTATAATTTATAAATTACTAATTAATATAATATTAAATTTTAAAATCCTATATAAATAACTATATATTATCACTATAGTATATTGTATTAGTAGTTATACTAATACTATATCACTATATATTATAATATACTATAATATATCACTATATTATAATTTAGATATAACCGGTATGATATCGGTTCTTCAAATCTCAAAATCTATATATATAGATTCGGTTCTAAAATATGTTCAAAACTGGATCAGTTACACCCCTACTCCTCAACATCATTTATGTATTCAAGAAGATTCTTGGAATAAAGATAGAAAAGATGATTCATCTGAGATGAAAATAAAAGTTAACGTCATTGATGTTAACAAAACCAAGCAGAAGAAAAGTTGCAGGCCAAGAACGAAAACTAATTCATAAAAAATGGCCCAAACCCAAATATCAAAACAATAAGAAGAAAGATCATTGTTTTGTTACCGGCAAGCATGGGCATCGCTCCCATCAATGTCGATATAGGAAAGAAGAAGTGAATGTTGTGACTGAAGACCTTGTTGCGATGGTTTGTGATGCCAACCAAATGACATCCGAGAATGGATGGTGACTTGATACTAGAGCTACTATTAATATCATGAAGGATAGAAGTCTTTTAAGACTTATGAAATGGGTGATGATGAAATTGAGGTGAAAATTGGTAACAACATTCGAACCAAAGTTGTCGGAAAGGTAGCTGTCATTATGAAGTTCACCTCCGAAAAATTTTTGACTCTTTTCAATATACATCATGTTCCAGACATGGCAAATAAACTAATTTCTAATGATCTTTTAAATAAGAGGGGGTTTCAAGCTTGTGAGTGAATCGGATAAATTTATTTATCCAGTAATGAGATATTTGTAAGAAAATGCTACTCTTGTAATGGAATGACTAAATTGAATATAATGGATGAAAATTCAGTTTATATTGTGTATTGTTTAAATTTATGGGATGATAGATTAGGACATGTAAATTATGGTTCCATAAAATATATGTTGAATCTTAGTTTGATTTTTAATTTTGATGACAATGTTAAAAAATATTAGACTTGTGCTCAATCAAAAATAACCAGAAAATATTTTCAAAATGTTAAGCGTAAATGTAAAATTCTTGAACTTATTCATAGTGATGTTTGTGATCTTAAAAATGTGGAATCTTGTGGTGGTAATAAGTATATTTTTACGTTTATTCTGATTGTAGTAGATATTCATCTGTTTATTTGCTCAAAAGTAATGATGAAGCTTTTTCTAGGTTTTTGATTTATAAAGCCGAAGTAGAAAAGCAATTGGGCAAAAACATTTAGGCCTTACGGTCTGGTCGTGGTGGTGAATATTTATCAAATGAGTTTCCTAAATTCTTTAAAACTCACGGGAAAAATCACCAAGTCACGACCCCTTACACACCTCAACAAAATAGTATTGGCGAAAGAAAAATGTAACTCTTGTTGAGATGGCAAATGTTATGCTTTTAAGATCCGGTCTTCCTCTTAACTTATGGGTTGAAGCAATTTTATCCGCTTGTTATATTTTGAATAGAGTGCCCCCAAAAGAAAGTTTTAAAAACTCATTTCGAATTATGGCATAAACATTCTCCATATTTGAAAAGATTAAAAGTGTGTGGGTGTTTCACCTATGTTAGAAAATCGGATCTTAAAAGACCCAAATTAGGTTCTAAAACCTATAGGTGTGTTTTTATTGGATATTCTCGAAATAGCATGACCTGCATATTTTTTTACCTAGGTTCAAATGAGATATATGAATCCAAAGATGTTGATTTTTTTAAAAAATCTAACAAAATCTGATTCTCAAAAGATTACTACCTGTGTTTATGTCCGTAGCACTTCTGAAAATGAAATTGAGCATCCTAGTGAATTTGAACTAAGGAGGAGCAAAAGGCCTAGTAAAGAAACATCATTTGGTCCTAATTTTCTTATCTATCTCATAGAAGGAGATAGAAATGAGGTGAAAAAGGAAGCTAAATTAATTTTTAACGTTGAAAGTGATCATTCATCTTACCAAGAAACTATGTCATCACAAGATGTAACTTTCTGGAAAAAATTATATAAATAATGAAATGGAATGAATAGTTTCAAATCAAACTTGGAAACTAGTTGATTTACCTCCTAGTTCAAAATAATAGGATCTAAGTGGATTTTTAGAAAAAAGGGTAATGTCGATGGCTCTATTAATAAATTCAAAACTCATTTAGTGGCTAAGGGATATAGACAACAAGATTGTATAGATTATTTTAATTCATATGCTTTTTTCTAGAATATCCACAATTAGAATATTAATTTCTCTTGCATTTCTCAATCATCTAATAGTTCACCTAATAGATGTTAAAATTACTTTTTTAAATAGTGACCTAGAAGAGATTTATATAGAGCAACCCGAGAGATTTATCATGGCTGGTCATGAAAGGAAAGTTTGGAAATGAATTAAATCCGACTATGGTTTGAAACAAGCTCCTAAATAATGGCATGAGAAGTTTGATAAAATAGTTTTTATCTTATGGTTTTAGAGTAAACGATGCTGATAAGTGTGTATATTATAAAGTAGATAATAATATTTGTGTGATTATTGGTTTGTATGTTGATGATATATTAATATTTGGTAGCAGCCTTCAATGTGTAGAAGAAATTAAAAAAGTTCTTTCCTCCATATTTGACATGAAAGATATGGGAGAGACTGATGTGATCCTTGGGATTAAGATTGTGAGAACAATCAATGGTTTATCCTTGACACAATCTCATTATATTGAGAAAGTGATCAAGAGGTATGGACATGAAGACCAAAAGCCAGTCTCGACTCCATATGATCCTAGTCTTAAAGTGAGAGAAAATTTAGGAAGATGTAGATCCCAACTGGAATATGCTAGTGTAATAGGGAGTCTAATGTATGCTATGCACTACAATAGACCCAATATTGCATTTGTTATTGGAATGCTAAGTAGATTTACTAGCAATCCAAGTAAGGAGCATTGATATGTTATTTCTCGAGTTCTAAAATATTTGAAGGGGATTATGAATTATGGTCTATGCTATCAAAAGGAACCCGCTCCATTAGAAGGATACAATGATGCAAATTGAAATAGTGTAGAATCAAATTTAAAGTCTACAAATGGATGGACTTTTATGTTAAGAGGAGTTGTAATCTCATGGGGATCAAAAAAGAAAACTTGTATAACTCATTCTATAATAGAATCTGAGTTTATTGCTTTAGCAAACGCATGTAAATAAGCAGACTTAGGAATTTGTTGGTATACATACCAATTTGGACTAAACCATTTCCTACAGTAACGTTTTATTGTGACAGTTAGGCAACCTTGCGAGTAGCTACAAGCAATACGTATAACAATAAATCGACATATTAGTTTGAGGCACAATTATGTGCGTGATTTACAATAATGGAGTTATTACTGTTGAATATGTTAATTCTATTCAGAATTTGGCAAATTCATTAACAAAAGGCCTTGCAAGGGATTTGATTTACAAAACATCAAAGGGAATGGGGTTGAGGTCTATTAAGTAAATCATATACGATGAAAACCAAACCTTGGACTTGAAATATGGGCAAGGTTCAATGGGTATTAACAAGTCCATAGAGTGATTATATTTTTAAACACTAGAAATTCTTTTAAACCCCAATTCTAAAATAGATGTATTCTAGTGTTATGGTATTCTTGGAGTTTAAAGGATGAGTAAAACTCTTAATAAGTTATAGACTAATTTCCCGAGGTGAAACATGATCACCTTAGATGAACTTACCTGTTTGAGAGTGAAAGTATGGCAGCCGTTTCCTATGGTATTGACCCTACCTAGAGGTATCATGAAACTGGGATAAGTGCACATGGTCATAAAAGTGCAGTTGAGTAAAAACATCAGGAGGATTAGAAAATAAATGCGTGAAATATATTCGATTAGTCTAATAGGGTCACCAGTTCCAAACATGTTCACCGGTTACCTTGACATATTCTTGATATATTTCACTAGGTGAAGGTTCAAGTCCAAAAAACACATTCATTGAAGCAATTTATTTTCATCAAAGTGCACAAGATATTTTAAATATATATATTATTTGAAATTGTAGGGGAATGTTAGATTTTATTGCTTGAAATAAAATATATTTTGGGTATTTCAAACAAATATACTTATTTCATATATATATATATATATATATATATAGTATCTTGTGCATTGATGGAGAATGCCAACTCATTGAAATATATGAAGAATGAAATATTAGGGAACATTTGTTACATAACAGAAAACTAGCCATTTTCTAGTCATTGGAATGCATCATAAGCAGCTTATAAGATAATTGATTTATTCAAATTTCAGAACATATAAGAAAAATAGACGAGTTTCCCTTCTAAAAGATATATCTCCATCTTGTAGTTATAAAAAAATGGTATTTTTTGATTTGTTTTATCAAAGTGCTACTGTAGAACAACGAGAAAATAGAAAGCTTCATTATATTCTGGGAATAATTTTGTCAATATTCTATAGCACGTTGAAAGGAGATAAAATATGTTCTAAAGAAATCATCTTTACGATCGAACATTGGAGTCCAGGTCTTTCTTTTTTTCCTTGGTGATTCCATTATTTTCATTAAACATTTCTAACAACAGTTCCGTTGCGTACAAGCGCCACTGCACAAGTGGCATGTAACCGGGGGACGTGGCAATGCCAGCTTATGTAAGGAAAAAAAACTAAAATAAAAAACAGAAAGGCAAAAAGCAGACCATGTACCATGTTCCTCCAAAAACCACTTTAAAACTGTGTTTCTCCATAAATCAAACAGTTTCTTTTAGAAGAAAAACGTTGTTAGAACTAATGTTTTGAATACCGTACCGGCCGGTACAATCGGAATTTACCATGCCGGAACAATAACCGGCACGGGGGAGGTAGGTGTTTTGTACCGGGTCAAATACCGTTTATTTTGGTTCGTTTCGGTCAATACCGACCAATTTTCAATGTACCAGCTGAAATTAATGTATTTTTGTAATTAATGTAAAAATCCTAGCTTTTTCGTAATTTTCACTCCAATTCTCACATCTGAATACTATTTTCTTAACTTTTTTTTATTCTCCTTTTTTCGAGGACTGAAAATCGAATCCCTACTCTCATTTTCTTGATGAAGATGAGTGATTATTTTTTTAATAGTTGGATTGAGAACTTATTAATATTATTAAGTTTTATAAATATGTGTTTTAACTTTTTAAGACTTGCATTAATGTTATTTTGAAATATAATTTATACATATATAATTTATTTATTTATATATAGACTATTATGAAACGATGCAAATACCAAAATATTTTGTTCCAGTGCTTTAATCGAAACGGTCACGGAAACGATATTCAAAACTTTGGTTAGAACAAGAAGAAAAAGTTGCCTTTCTCTGAAAATCGCTTCTCCCCCAAGAAAACCAAACCCATTTCTTAGAGTTCATCTGGAAAAGAAGAAAAACACTAGATTTCATGATTAACAAATTTTTCCCAAACCCATTTTGACAATTTCTCCCAAATTCATTTTCACAATTTTTTCCCAAACCCATTTCTATTGTTGCTTGTTTTTGTTGATGCTGGAGCGGTCCATTTGTTGGTGTTGTCCGGCTTTGAGAGCTCCCAAACCCAAAGCTATGGTTGCTGTAGTACAGAGTCAGCTCTCATGATAGCGTTCTCATCACTTTTTTTCTTGTCAGTTTTGTTGAAAATTCAATCATTTAGCTTAATGATATTTACTCTTGTGCTTATTCACAGTCGACCATGCAAGTATCTGTAATCGTATTTTTTTCGTGGGAAATCAGCTATGTTTGAATCTCTCTTTTGATATATATTGATCAGAAAATCTGTTATTGTTACAATATTGGAATTATGAAATTATCATGATTGCTTTGATGGTGATTAATTCAATAATTTTTGGTGGATGTATGCTTAATATTGAGTTTATTTTCCTCAGGAGAAATAATATAAAAGAGTTTATAGAGTCTTTAAGGATATGTCCTCCTCTTAAACTCTCAAATCCCTTGATATTTATAAATAAAGATTGGGACCCTCTTTCACTAATTGACAGAATTATTCACAAATGTCTAATTTGTATCAAGTACCATGATGGTTAGGTGGCTATGTTTAAAAATTCTTTGGTGCTGTTGACAAGAAGTTTGCAATATGTGTTGCAGAAGCATCTAAAGCCTCCCAATCATTTAAACCATCTTATCATTCACAACCATGGTCTTAAATAGACTTTGTTGTTGTTGAGAAAGACAATCATGTATAGGCATTGCTCTTGTATGATTCATTGTGTACTTGGTTATGCCTAGTTTTTCATATTGTCTAAAGTCGACTGTTTGGAAAAAAAGACTTTGTTGAGAAATATTCTGACTATTATGCAAGTGTTGGACTCCTTCAATGTTTTTCATTTCTTGCAGATGATATAACGTTAATTATTGAGTGCTGGTTTTGAACTGTTATAACCGAGAGTTCCCATCATTGCATTATTAAAGAGGTAATTCTTTGGTAAAGAGTGTTATTTTAGGAGTTTTTATGTATTTTTTTCTTTAGTCTTTGAAGTCAGTGTTAATTTAACTGTTGTAATATTTGATGTACTGTATGTAGATCTAGTTCTTATTGGGATTGTCTAGATGGAGAAAGAGAAAGAACACACATCTCCCCTAACACCTCTTGTCTCAAATCTATCAACCCAAGTATTACAATATTATTACAAATATTCAATATATGCATGTCAAATTGATTTGTATTTCTAGTTCAGCAACCTTGGGTTCATTATGATTATTTTTGTGGCGTTAGGACATACCAAGACCACTTTATTCAAACTAGTCAAACTACATACACGGTTACTATGGAGCAGTACCACATGTCCAGATGCGAACCCATATCCAAGCCACAACCAGGTGCAAATTAAATTTGCAAATATTTGTGCTTTAATTTTGTGTCGATGTAGTCATTATTTTTTTAATGTTTCTCTTCGTAAATTGCAGCAAAACCACCCATTACACGGTGGACCTAGCCCTCCGATGATGATCGCCGCTATAGATATGGTACAAGTTTAATCACTGCCTAGTTCTTCTTTACCACCTCTTGTTCCTCGTCCAGATGCCAACCTATATCCAGACACAGCCATGTGCGAAGTAAATTTGTAGATATTTGTGCTTTAATTTTGTGTCGATGTGGTTATTATGGAACTATTATTTTTTTAATGTTTCTTTTATGTTGTTAATTGCAGCCAAATATTGCATATCCATTTCAATATGCAATTTGCCCTTCAACTGCACTGAACGCTACGGGCTTCGCTTCAACCTCAAGAGTTGTGGAAGAAATTAAAGAGGTCACACCAGATTCTAGGGAAGGTGAAGCGATGTGCAATTCGTCTTTGGGTAATACCAATGAAACTAAGATTGACGATGATAGTTTTGGGACACCTCAAATAGTGCAAATTGATGGGGGTGATAGCATTGATAAGCCAAAATCGAGGATGCAACTTACTTCTTTGAAAGAATTAAACACTTATTATAAGCAATTCGCTAAGTCCAACAGTTTTGGAGTAATGACACAAATGAGTGAGAAGGGAGAGGATGAGAGTGTCATATATTCTGATTGGTTATGCTCATGGTGGCAAGGCACGAAATAGGACGTTGAATATTGCCAAGCCACGTTCGACAAGAAAGACAGACTGTAAGGCAAAGATAAATGCCTTAAAAATCGAGGAGATGTTCTGATTGACGATTGTTCATAATACCCACAATCACGGCTTAAGTCCATAGAAATATCAGTTCTTTCGATGCAATAAGAGAGTCTTAGATACAAACGATTTTACTGGCATCCGAATGAATAAGAGTTTTGACTCTCTTATCGTTGATGTGGCGGGACTCGAGAATCTGCCATTTTTTAGAAAGATTGTCACAATTATATTGACAAGACAAGACACCTACGACTTGGGAAAGGCGGTACTGGAGCGCTCCGTGAGTATTTTTGTAGGATGCAGTATAAGAATGACGGTTTTTTTGCACTGATGGATTTAGATGATGATGATAAGTTGCAGAATATTTTTTGAGCGGATGCACAAAGTAGGGTGCTTACAAATATTTTGGTGATGTTGTAATATTCGCCACGACATAATTGACAAACAGATATAGGATGCCCTTTGCACCATTTGTAAGTGTAAACCACCATGGCCAGTCAATTCTCTTGGGAGCAGCTTTGATTTCTAGTGAGGATACAAAAACCTTTACATGTTTATTTCAGACTTGATTGTAGTGTATGGACGGGAAAACTCTAAAGACTATTATCACAAATCAAGACAGAGTAATGAAAAATATAATTGTTATTGTCTTTTGTAACGATAATAGCAGATATAGATTTTGCTTATGGCACATTCTGGAAAAAAGTGTCTAAGAAGTTTGGTTCTCATGGTGCATACAAAATCGGGTTGAAAACACTATTGATATAGTGTGTATATGACTCTCAAACTATTGAAAAGTTTAAGAGATGTTGGGACGTGTTAATTACCACATATAACTTGTATAAGCTCAAAGATATTCATGTCTCTTGAACACATGTTACGATGTGATAATGAATGCAGCCTCATGCGTTGAGCATACTGAGGATATGCTACATAAGTTATACGCAATGAAGGTTGCCTACCCCACCAACACCCCCCCCCCCCCCTCCTCAACGGAATGGGTTTCAACGTTCAAGTGACAACAGTTGATACAACTATAGTCGGGAGTTCGATGAAATTAAGTACTCAGTCTGCATGTTGTGAGAGGCAAAGGGAGACCCCATCTCCGAAAAAGGCATCCAGGATGGAGAAAGAACTCACAAAGATAAAAACTAGAAAGAAAAAGACTACTGCAAATGGAAAACATAAACCATAAACAGGTCAACAGGTCAAGCAATTATATTTAGTTTTATGCACACATTGTAAATTACTAGCAGTTATGTAATCTGGATCTCGTTTTTCATTATTGATTATTAGCCACTTGGAGAAGATACCCAAGTTTAGCCACATGCAAAAATTTATTTGGCACACTAGTCATTGGGACATTTGAGACTCCTCTCATTCAGGTATATTAAGAACGATGAACGGTGTAGTTTGTTTTTTTTTTGTTAGTTTATTGTATGTTAATTTCGTTGGTCTTTTCTTTTCATTTTGTGCATAAATTATAGCTACGTGAGGCAGACACCTCTTGTTTGGAAGTTAGTGGAACACAGTAGACACAACCAGCTGTGATTGGCACTCAAGAAAGTGTATGCAGTAATTTTGTCTATGTACCTTTTTATTATATACTATCATTAACGTTTATAAGTGTTAAGCATTTTTTTTTTTTTTTTTATCTTCATATATGCAACTTGGCTGGATGGCACAGCCGGAGATCGAGCGTATATCATGATTAAAAAGCTAGGATTGCTTCTGGTCCCCTTTTAGTTATTGACCTTTTAGTTATGAAAAGAATAGGGTATGCAATAGATAGCACGTGTGGAGTTCCCCTCCCTTACAGCATTGAGCGCATTGGAATTTGTGGGCAAGTTTGTCACTTCTGAACATACATTGAAAATTCTGGAATGGAAAATTCCTGAAGTTGAACCCCCAGAAACATAAAATTGAGAATTTTGTGTGAGTTGAATGGAACCGTTGGTTCTGGAATCAGAACTTATTATTTGTTTTTGTTTTTTTTTTTTGCAGATCTGAGGGAGATTATGGGGCAGCAAAAGTGATGCTTAGACCTGCTTCTCCTGGAACTGGAGGGGTTGTAAGAATTGTTCTAGAAATGATCGGTGTTGAGAATGCTTTGGGAAAGCAAATTATGAGTAACAATGCCCTCAACAATGCCAGGGCCACAGTTGGAAAATATAACTTATAGTTTTTATGACTTATAATTTAAGTAATAAGTTATACTATTAAAAAATTATTTACTTTTCGGTAACCATATAATTAAAACATTTTCAAACAAGTTATGTTTGTTTGGAAAAAAATTAAAAAAATGCTTTCTGAAATGACGATTATTTGAATTTTTCAAAATTATGACCATATTCTCAAAAGTTTAAAAGTTGTAATTATCTGAAAGTTGTATAGATATTTTCGTCCATTGACAATTTTTTTAAAATTCGAATTACGTTCCGCATTATCCAGAAAAATACTTTTGAGGAAAAGTATTAAAATGATGATTTTCCTCAAATGTATTTTTAGCTTATTTGAGATTAAAAGTATTTTAATATGTAACAGCCAAATAACCTAATTTTTTTTATTAAAGAGCTTTTAAAGTTATTTAAGCACTTTTAAGACTTTTATCGCAACCCCAAGTAGGCCCTCTATATTATATGAACGATGCTTTCGGAAAATAAAATTTATTTTTATCGAAGAGACATGCTTACATTTATTAATTGTAAAATGGATCGCCACAAATACTCAAAACCTAACCTTTATCTTATATACGTGTGGAGGATTGAACTTGGCTATCATAACAGGAATAGTCCATTACATAAAATAAAGAATCCATTACTAAATAACGCAAATTGTTTGGACAAATAACAATCAAAGCTTATATTACATAACAAAGCTTACATTACATAAACGTAGACATGGTTGGTATAGTTTTTTTTAACAAAAGCAACCAAATTGTCGGTTCACTTATATTCTATCAAATCACATGAAACAAGTATGGCAAATCTCCAATATACACAAATTAAGAAATGTTCGTGACCACCACACTTCTGTTTATTGCTTGAAAGCTCGAGTTGTGTATTGTGGAGCTCCAACGCCCTCTTATCAATCTGATCATTTCCCTTGTCAAGCACTGTTTTCCTCTTCTTGAGCTCAATCTCTCTCTTGTGGAGCTCTTCCTCCTTTCTGAACAATTATGTTTCTATATTAAAAAGTTTAATCTCTCTTTTATCATAACTGTCGGTTCACTTAAAATAATTGCAATATGGTAATCCTTGTTAATTTTACACATAAAACAGACATTGAAGGGCATATTAAAATTTTTATTTCAACAAATGTAAATGAGTCAGCAGTCAATTCACCTCTGTATTGTACTTTAGACACTCGAAAAAGGTTTTTCTAGGATTTTTTAGAGTAATAGATCTTCTAGGTGTGGCTATAAGACCGCACATGCACACCAGATCTTGACTCAAGGTACTATTAACAAACGATGATGAAGAAAGTGGCGATGACATTCCAATTGTAGCAAATGGTATATAATCGCAGTCAATGACTCACTAGTTTGACAATTATAAATCCACCATATCGTTAACAACAAAAATTTATGATAAGTAGAACATGTTCAATTCTATAAAAAGGGGATAGGTGACTGTAAAAAAATGTTTCTCTTGTGGAAAAAAATTAGAAACTGTTTCCCTTAAGGAAGTAAATTAGAAACTGTTTTCTTGAGCTTTCATGAATTGACATTACCAAAAATGAAATCAAAAAATTAAGCCGTATGTAAAGAAATATCTATTGTTGAAGTATCTTTGCCTGAATGGAATTTGAGGAAGCATGGTCATTAATTGCTTGATCTTTTAATCTAGTACCCATATCTTCATATTTCCATCGTTCAGCCTCTAAAATCATCGGCATGCATGCAAAGCTTGGGAGCCCATCAATTACTTCTGTCAACATGTCATCCTCTAGAAAGCAAAACTACGGTTAAATCAAAAACCAAATTGATTTTAGTGAATTATTCGACTTAGCAGCTAAATAGTAATGATGAGCCCGAAGCTTATGCAAATTCTCGTTCTGATGCTTCAAGAAAATGTCATTTCAGTTTTTATAAAATGGTAGATTTTTTTTTCTTTTATGTCATTTAAATTTTTTTAAAAGTGTAAAAACATGAACTACTAGAGTTACGTGCTAAGGGGGTACTTACAAGTCTCATATATGTTATTAAATTTCAAACTTGAGATTGAAGAAAAGAAAAACAGAAGACATACAAAATGCAAACATCAAAACACAAAGCTACACAATTCTAAAGCTAGCTAGCTTACAAGTTTTGATCACAACAAAATAGTAGCAACTCAGCAACATTGTCACGTAAGACACCACAAACTGTTTCTCTTAAGGAAGTAAAATGTCCCGTCTGTGTATATTATTATTATCTTTTTTTCACAGCACTATGCCAATACACACAATCCCTGCTCAAATACTGTCTCATTTTGTCTGTTAATCAGGCATAATTGGAAACTGTTTCGTACGTACTAGGAGGAGTCCTCGGATAGCTGGAGGTGGACCAAGGGATCTGCAAACATACAAGTAAAGAAGGGAGCTCGGGGTGGCTAGGGGACCCTTCGAGCTTAAGTTAGTTTTTTCTTTTTAGGAAGTGTTTATTTTGCCTTAAAATTTTGTGTCTTTGATCATACCTTGATAAAGGCTTTTATACTAGATAGGTTGGAGTTCTATTGCTTTCATCCCAAAAACCTATCACATCGTACCTCAAGCCTCATGCATGTGAAGCAGTTTAGGGGGCGTGATACCCTAAGAAAAATAATTAATACGGCATGAGCTCTGATTCACATTTCGGCACTCCCTCGATTAGGTCTGACAAGTCCCTCTCTCTCTCTTTGCAGAGAGAGCCATGGTTGTTCTTTCGGCACACATTCCCATGTTTACTGCTTCACTTAGGAAGGAAAGGTGGGCGCCGCCGCAGTAGGTTGAGAGGCAATCGAAATGAATGGTGGTTATAACTTCTCCTGCACGCTTCCTGGTAGCCATGTGCTGGTGATGATTCAATTCGGTCGGCATATGTCACCCCTAGCAACCTTTGTCAGCGTCTCATTAGTCTTGGGCTGGGCCGAACAGGCCTTTCACTTGGTGGGACAAGCCCACCAAAGGTCGTCATCTTCACTTTGCCAGACCGATGGACCTCCTTTTGGATCGTGGAATCTTAGACTCTTGGACTAGGCCTTTTTACCCTCTCCATAAACAATTAAAAGTTTCTTGCATATAAACCCCAAAAGATCAAGAACAATCATAAAAATCCCTAAAGTTTCATACAGTAATGCTGAGACAAGAATGATAAATTGAACATTTTGGAGCCACAAGATTATGCAATTGAAAAAGAAATGCAACATAGTTTACCTTATCAAAGAACGCATAGTCTGAGAAGAAAAAACCAAACAAAGCCTTAGAGGGAGGAATAAACGACGGTCTTGCAATGAGACCTCCTCAAAAGCTCAAGGTTGTAGCAACGAAATATCCAAAATGGTAGGGAAGAGGGAGAGTGAGGTCGAGTCGAGGCTTAGGGAGTGGCTAGAAGGAAAAGTAAATTTGAAAAGGGAGTGCAATCGGGCCTTAGGGTTCACGCCAACAGGGGTGAAAAGGGAGAGGGAGGTCGGACTGGATAGATGGGTGGTTAGGAGTTATAAACTGGACAGATGGAGAGGAAGAGGGTGAGTGTTGTTCTTGAGTCGAAGGAGAAGTAAATTTGAAGTGGAAGGGAGTGAAATCAGAGAGGGAGAGGTTGGCCAGAGGAGGACTGAAGGAGAATGGAGAGGGAGAAGGAGAATGGAGAGGGAGAGGGAGATGGAGAGGGAGGTTGGGCCTTAGGGTTACGAAATGGAGAGGGAGAAGGAAATGAAACACGCCGTAATAAAAAATGCATAATAAACACAGTCATTTTATTAAAAGTAATGCTACATACAGTCGTGGAATGCACAGACGCCGTGCAGTCGTTTTGAAAAAGAGTGAGGTCTACTGTTAAAAAATTAATTTCTTTTTATGTGGGTCTCATATTTATTTACTTTTTTCAAAGTGACTACACGGCACTTACACACTCACGACTATAAGTATTATTTCTCTTTTATTAAATGACATGGCCTACAACATAAGCGTTTGCACGCAGGATGCACTTGGCGCCTCCAGCGTTTTTCACGGGAGGTCGATGGTTGACTAGGTTTGTTTGGTAGTCTACAGACTGCACGTTTTCTACGACTTTGCTGTGCGTTTTTTTTCTTTTTCTTTTTTTCTTTGGCACAAATTAATTGTGCAGAACGCCACACAACGTACGACACGGTTTTGGTGCTTTTGGAATTTGGAGTCGAGAGGAGTTACGAACCAACTTCGACCCACGAGGACCGCGAGCTCATGCCCTCTAGCAGGACCTCGACCAAGCCCAACAAACAAGCTTGCTGGTCAAATCACTTTCATCCGAAATGGATAGATTTATAAGCTCTTATTTAACCTCAAATAGAAGAGATGTATATAAAATAAATTATATAATATTTATTACATATTTAGTATTATCTGAAAATATTTACACGGACTATAATAAAATATTATGGTGCTCGAAATATTTATACGAAGAGTAAAAAAATATTGTATAGTCCACTTTATATGTTTGATTCTCTCTTATTAGGACATTCAAGTTTAAAAAAATGCTCATGGATTGCATGTTCATAAAATCTAAAAATATATATTATTTTAGAGAGATTGAAAGAAAGTATATTATTATATATCCAACTATTATCTCATTTTGCTAAAGTGACAAATTTTAGTATTCTTTAAATCAATCTTGTAAAAAACTATAGAACAAAGGGGTAATGATATACCTATAACTCTTTTATAACTATTTTACAATTTATTTTCAAACAATCAATGAAATCATTACGCTCCATTAAGAGTAATAATATCCACACAACACATTTCACGACATATTTCACAACACATGTTATAAAATAAGGGTATTTTTATACAATGAAGTTAATTTTATAAGGTATTTTACAAAAATAAATTTTAATATTACAAAACTACCTTCCATTTCATGTAGAGTTAAAATAATTGTAAAATAGTTAGTTATAAGGTGATCATTTTTCTAGAAAAACTAAGATTTATTAAAGAATAACAAGTTTGTAAAATGTGACTTTCAAATTATAAAAATTGTCACGGAATACCCAAATTACAAAAAGTTATACTAAACCAACAATTAAGATATTCAAATAGATGGAGCACCTTCCTACAATGAATACGCCATATGCTATCATAGACTCATGATCGAAGTTATATGAATATAAAAGATTAGGGTTGTTTTGGTTACACAAAATTAAATTATCTCATCTCATATAATCATTATAATTTTTTCAAACTCCTACACAAAATATAATATACAATTCAATTTTTTTTAATTCTAAAACAAAAATTATATTAAAAAATTATATTATAACAATATTTTATTCAACTTTCAACAAAACATTTCATTTCATCTTATCTGAACTGCGTAACCAAACGAGATCTTATTGAATATGACGGGGAAGACTCGTTCTCAAAGATAAAATGTCCCTCTGTTTTTGTTCACTTTGATATTGCAGCAAATTTTAATATATATTTTGGATTTTCCCTTCTTTCATCTTCAAAAAATACAATCCTTTCTTCAAGCATATTGATCACCACGAGATAGAATGGAAACAAATAGATTTATCTTCGGGTTGGATAGGCAGTAGATATAAGAACTCTTCCGACAGATCTAGAGATGTGAGGTGTTCTACTATTTTGTATGTCAAGTGACATTTTTTATAACAATTCTAATGATCTAAAGATGATAGCACAAAATAGGCAATATTTTGGATGGATGCTTAATTACTCTTATATTTAAAACCAATTATAATCTTTTGAGAGGAGATTAAAAGTTCCAAATAAAATAGGGTCATGCTATATATTATTAAAAAATAATAATAATAATAATAATAATAAAAAGACAAATGTACTATCGATGACATGGTTTCGATTAAATAATTCGAGCATTTTAGCATTTTCCAATAAAATATATACGGGTAGACGTAAAAGGATCAAACTTTCAATGGATACAAGTCAAAAGATCCAAACAGTATATCGTATACGTGATTTGACATGTATGCAAGGGATCATGGCTCATATACTAGATCAAGAAACCAGCTGCTATTGACAACTCAATAATCATAAAAAAATCAATAAGCATATAACATTTTCGCGTACCAAAGCTGAATGGTCAAGCATGGACAAGGATAATCAGTACAAAAAGTTATTATTTTTTATGCCTTTATTTCCTTCCCAAGATCCCCTGCAATCCTCTTGACTGAATTCAATTTAGAATATAAATTTCTTTCTGGTTTTTGAATTTTGATACCTTCGCATGCTAGACCTCTTATGATCATGTTCCAATATTAGTCATGAAATTATTTCAAGGAAAAATAAGACCTGATCATTATATATAGATATTGCTATTCCAATCTAAAAGTAATAAAAATAGGATGAAATTGTCAGTATTTGGTGGAAAAATCTCCGATATTCAACGTTCGTTTCGTTGGCAGCATATATATAAATTTTTGCTTATGAATTTAAAACGTTGTTCTATATATGCACCAAATGATCCATAAAACTGTAAAGTTGAAGATAATGCATAAATTTATATTGGGTCAGCACATTGGTCACACTGGTTACTACGTACAACATACTGTTGTAAGTAAGGGGGAATAGCATTAATCATCTACTGATTACATAATTTTCTGTAGGGCTGAAGTGCAACAGTTGAGGGCTATGGAATCTATACTACATAAGTACGAGGAGGCATTAGGTCAGAAACTGAATATGCAGAAAACATCCTTATATTTCAGTGCTAATACAAGATTTGAAGTTAGAGATCGCACTAAAACAAATATGGGTTTTTCTCACGAAATTTTTTTCCACGAAATACGATCGTGGCAAATAGTAGGTTGACATGAAAATTGTCTGCGGAAAAAAATACAAGCCTTTTGCCACGAGATCACGTTGGCAAGTAAAACTTCGTGGAAAAATAAGATTTTGCCACGAAATAAACACTTTTACGGCGAATAAAAGTCGCCGCAAATAAAATTACCAAAAATATGTTTCTTTCGTGGGTTATCAATTTTTGCCACAAGGTTATTAGTTTTGCGGCAATAAAATGTCGCTGCAAATAGTCTTACAGAATTATTATATTTTGCGGCGACGTTTTTCCGCCACAAATAGACTAAGCTTTGGGTTATCAGTATTTTCGGCGGCGTTATTAGTTTTTTCAACGATAACAACCCGCCGTAAATAGTAATAAAATGAAATGCCCCGCTCCTTCCCCCCCCCAAAACACAAAACACCCGCACGATACTCTCCTCTTTCTCTCTCTCTCCCTCCCTCTCCCTGCGACTGTCGACCCTCTCCTCCCTGCTGCGCCACCGCGAATGGCTGCCCTTGCTGTCGAACCACCATGGGTCTTCCGCCTCAGCCCCTTGCCGTCGAGCCACCGTGGGTCTTCTCCCTTAGCCCCTCGCCGACTCTCTCTCTCCCCCTCTCCCTCTCGGATTCCAGCAGATCCGTGCACCTCCGCCGTCTCTAGTCATGGTCACCGCCACCCTCAGCCACCCTAAGGTTCCGCCAATCACCAACCGTCGCTCCACCCCAGCTCCCACATCTCTCTCCCTTGCACGGTGTCTCTCGCGGGTCTCCACCACACACCCCCCACGATTTTCTGATTACAGTGGCCTTCCCCACTGCCGTGAGCCACCATCGCCAGCTCCAGCCAAGACGCAACACCACCACGAGCAACCCATGGACACTGCAGCACCTCCCGCACGCCTCCTTCGCTGTCCAACCCTTAAGCATGGTAAAAATCCTACCTTTGCAACAGGACATCTCCTGTTTATAAAATTCAATGGCCAGTGTTGCCTCATGTTGGCAATCTAGACCCTTTTGTTTGGTAACCGAGCGGACAACATGTCTTGCTATATTATGTTAGGGAGAGAGTACTGCAATTGTTGGTGGAGACTACCTAACGCAGTTTAGTATCTCCGAAGCACACCAAAAAGTAAAACTAGTTGTCAAATCAAAAGCAACCAAGTTGATATCATACTGTCAAGAAAATCCATTAGAGGATATATTACATGATTTTCATGGTGTTTGTAATCGGGTGTTCTTTATGAAATAGCCAAGTCTGATTGTCATTCTAGTTGGAACTGTAGGACAATTGTTTGTAAAAAGTACACTCTTAGAAAGTACACTCAAAGGCATAATTAATAGTTATATTTATCAAGTTTGGCTTTTAAGAATTCAGTTCTAAACTTAAAACAATACATATTTAAAACTTGTCTTGAGCATCAATGCATGCACCAGTACTCAATACTTACTCCAATATTGAAAAAAAAAAAAAGGCCTAAATTCTGCTCCATTGTATCCTTGAACCAAGCATGACCAAAGGTTGTCTAATTGGACATCCCTATATCTTCCAGTGAGTGGATTATGCACGATTTTTATCCAGAGTAAAGTTTTAGTTTTGCTAATGGATTTAATTTTCATTCTTTTTTTAAAGAAGATAATAACATATTTCATTACTTTTGTATATGAATTCTCAGTGCAGTGCTGCTTTGAAACACTTGAAGATAGACCGTGTCATCAAATATGAATACTGTTTTTAAGTGTTAGTTCTCGAACTGCTTCTGTATAAATTGTTGCATTTTACATTAGCTTTATCACCACTTAGCAAATGCTACAAAACAATGGACACTCTTTTTCCACTTTTTGATATTTATTTGGATGACAAACATCATTCTAACTGGGTTATACAAAGTAAAAAGCTGTAAAAATTATTGTTTGGGCTCAAGGGATAAATGAGGACCATGAGGTCCAAGAATTTGAAAGATTTGAATATGTTGAGTGTATTATGCATGAACAATGGATTGTGTGATGGATTTAGGTTGGGCTCAAGTGATAAATGAATTAAAATTCCTTGGCGCAGCAAGCATGCTGTATGTTTTTGGTTTGTTGGTTGGGGGATGGCCTATTTGGATTGCAATGGAGTGGATGGAATGGAGTAGCTTCACTTGCGTTGTTGGAGTGATAAATAATTATTGTTGCCTTTGTCTTGTGCTTTGAAGAGTATGTCCTCCACGGCGTCCCTCTCAATTATGAGGATGATGTGTTGTTATTTTACATTTCTCATCTTAAACTTAGTGCCTAAGAATATGTTAAGAAACACATAGGTGCATGCTTTGTTATCTTACTCCGTACCATGAAAAATTGTATCGTTACTCTAATTTGAAATGAGGACATTGATATTGAAGAGGCAAGAAAGAGAAATAAATGTATTTGTATATGGTTACTAATAAAATTATATAGGGACAAACATAGGAAGCTGAATGCAGATGATGATTTGGTTGTGTGCATGGAGTGATTGTATTTATACGTTTTGAAGGTGTGCCTTAGAGTATGTGCTCCCGTTTTCCATCCAACGGAAGAGGTGTTTCTTGTCTTATTCATGCATTTCTTTATTTTTCTTTCATTTATGTGCTCTCAGTTTCCTTTTTTAAGATGTAAAGTATTTTTTTTCTTGTTGGAAATTTAAACCTTGCATGACCTTGAACCTTTTGCTGCAGGAATTTGAAGACACTGTTAAGTATATTGCAAGCATACGCCCTAGAGCAGAAGCATATGGAATTTGTCGTATTGTTCCTCCTTCTTCGTGGCAACCTCCTTGCCTAATTAAGAAAAATAACATATGGGAAAATTCTACGTTTGTTACCCATATTCAGCAGATAGATGGGCTTCAACTGGGTTCCAAAAGAAGGGGGAACCATCATTGGATGATATTGTGAGTGAATACATACGTATTGTTGATAATCCAACTGAAGAAATTGAGGTATGTTTGAAGTTATACAATGTATTCATTGCGTGACATTTTCTATATTCATGCCTTTTCCATTGAGCAGATTAGGTGCCCATGGATGCTTACATTAACAATAAAAACTATTATTATGCTAGCTAGCATAATTTATAAAAGTCTTATTTCTCTGTTTTTTATTGGCAGTATTTTCCACTCTATGGCAGTTTTTTGTGACACCTAATTGATCTATGTAGTTTATCTTACCCTTTTTGCTGTATTTGAATTCATTACTTGGACCTTGCCATCCACACTTCACTTCTAGTTTGCGGAGGAGCAGAGGCATTAGTTTATTAATTACATAAAGTTCTTAAATGCTTATGTTATCATAAGTTATCAGAGCAGATGATTTTTGTCACTTCAATATGCTTTATCCTATAAGATGATTTTCGTCACTTGATTTCTTTGAGCTATTAAGATAAGTACACGAGAAAAAAAAATAGGAATTGTTAAACTGAAGCACCTGACTCTGAAGATTTATGCTTTTCAGATTTATTTAGTTTGGGAGTAATCAAGTGATTTGCTTTTTCACCTCTTCTTTCTAAATAATTTCGCTTCAGGTTCTTGTGCTCAAGTTTGCAAGCATGTGTTGCATTGGAAATGTTCAAGTTACCAGAACCTGTTCTTTGCATTGGAGGGATTCTGCAGGTCAAGTTTTGTGGTTGTGTGGTGTGTGGTGTGTGTATAAATTTGGGTTCTTATTAGAAATTTTTCTTGTGAATGTTAGCATATTTGTACATGTTTTTTTTTTTAATTCATAGAAGCGTCAATTTAGATCTCCAATGTTCGGATATATTTATTTTAGCCTATATTAGACTATTTGTTATGATTATTTTTGGCTCTGAATCAATTTTTTTATTTTTTTATTTTATGATTTATTTTTTTTTCTGAAATCTCTTAGCATTTTCCACGAATACAACTCGTGGCAAATGCTTTTTTTTTTCCTAGAAATAATTATTTCCCGCGATAAGATTTCTTCATAAATAAGTATTTCCGACCAAATATTTTGTGAAAAATATATATTTCCCATAAAAGTATTTTATCGAAAATACTAAAGACAACATTTTCCATGAAGATATGTCATGGGTAAAAACTTTTTGCCACAACCTTTTCTCATGGAAAATGGTGTTATTGCCCACCAAATCATATCAGATGAAACCTTATTTGCCACGAAAAAAGAAGGTTTTAATCACCACGGTAGTTCATGGGAAAAAGAAGGTTTTTCCCATGAACTTGTGGTTTGGTGGAAAAAAAACTCTCTCTCCACCCATTATATGCCACGAGTCTCCCACGGAACAAATTGGTGAGAAAAAAATATTTTTCTCATGAACTTGTGGTTTGGTGGAAAAAAAACTCTTTCTCCACCCATTATATGCCACGAGTCTCCCACGGAACAAATTGGTGGGAAAAAATATTTTTTCCACTAATGATATACTTTTTCCCATGACAATCACTTCTGGGAAAAACCAATATTTGTTGTATCGAAGAGTTTACACAAGCTATTGGGGTAAGGGTTTGTGGGGATGCAGAGAAGTATTTAGGACTACCTACTATGGCGGGTAGGTCCAAATATAAAACTTTTAGAGGAATTAATGAAAGGGTATGACAGAGAATAAATAGTTGAAAAAATCAGTTTCTATCACAAGCTAGTAAGGAGGTTCTAATAAAGTTAGTCATACAAGCTATCTCAACATATGCTATGAGTGTTTTTAAATTGCCAAAACAGTTGTGTAAAGAGCTATCTCAAATAATGGCTAAATTTTGGTGGGGACATATGAACCAGAACAAGAACATCCAATGGAAGCAATGGAGTAAGGTTGGAATGTCAAAGACTCAAGAAGGGATGGGCTTTGGAGATATGGAATGTGTTAACCGGGACATGTTGTCAAAGCAATATTGGAGGTTGCTCATAAATCCTAACTCTCTCATAGCTAAGATTATGAAAGAGAAATATTATAAACATGGTGACATATTATAGGCGAAAGTTGGCAGTGTCCCATCATAGATCTGGAGGAGTATAAGGGGATCTGGGCATATGGTCAAAGGAGGGATGAGATGGTGGGAAATAGAGAAAAGATCAAGATATGGGGTGACAGATGGTTACCAAGTCCTTCTACTCACATGATCTAGTCACCAATCAAAATTCTAACAAGGCAAGCTTGTGTTAAGGATTTTATTGATGCTAAGGGATGCAGGAAAGTAAATCTTATAGATGAAGTGCTCAATGAAGAGGAGATAGACATGGTGAAAAGGTTGACAGTAAGCGGGAGAGGTTCTGAAGACAAATTGATACGGGGCCCTACTAAGAATGGTATTTTTTTAGTTAAGTCAAGTTACTTTATAGAGTGTCAAACGAAGAGGTCTATTATGGGTGAGACTTCAACATTTAACATGGGCTCAGCTGTATGGAAGAAGATACGGGATCTACAAGTTCCAAATGTGGTAAAAGTTTTTATGTGGAAAGCTGTAAGTGAAATATTTCCAACAAAGAGAAACCTGTTCAGAAGGAAAATCATTAACAATAGTCTCTGTCCAATATGTGAACAACACGAGGAGACTAGTAGTCATACCTTGTAGAACTATGCTGCAACTCAAGATGTGTGGGCAAATTCATCAAGTATTTTACAGAAATGGAAGTGTACAGATGGGGATTTTTAATTTGGGAAGAATTGGTCTCAGATTTACAAAAATCTGAAATTGAAGAAATAACTTGTGTATTTAGAAGGATATGGTTGAGGAGGAATAGGTTTGTTTTTTAGGGAAAGTTTGACAGCCCTTTGAATTTGCTATAGAGAGCGAGGATGGAAGTAGAAAATTATCAGCAAGCTCAACTGAGTACGAAAGATCAAACAACAGTGGCAAATCAGAGAAGCACTGGAATTAGATGGAGCAAGCCTGAAGTTAATTGGTATAAGGTGAATTGAGATGCTACACTAGATGTGAAGAAGTCTACTATAGGAGGTGGTATAGTGGTAAGGAACTGGGAAGGTGAGTTGGTGGCTTCTGCAAGTATGCCAATGAGATTTGTACGCAGTCCATTACAGGCTAAAGCTTTGGCACTTGAGAGAGCTACAGAATTTAGCATGAAGTTAGGTCTTCAGCAAGTGATATTTGAGAGGGATGCCCTTTAAGTGGTTAATGGTGTTAAAAGTAGAGAAGAGAACTGGTCTTGGTATAGACAGATTGTAGAAGATATCAAAAATTTCTTCTGTCATGGAGAGGTAAGGAAGATTCAATATGTTCCAAGAGATGGTAATCAAGAAGCACATCAACTAGCTAAGTTAGCATTAGACTACGGTGAGGAAATAGTGTGGATAGAGGAGAGGCCGGGTGAGATCATGTAGTGTATTAATCGTGAAAAGCATTGTAATGATGTTTAGCTCAATCAATAAAATTGATCTTTGTTTATTTAACTATTTTCGTTGGTCTTTTATCACGAGAAACTACGACAAAATGGTTACATTGTCAAGGACGAAACACAAGTAACCTCCCCAACCATATGAACAGGTCAATTAGGAAGGCAAACTAGGGGCACTCCTTAATTTAATGTCATACTTCTAAGATGATTAGGGTCACCCCTAAGGCCATGATCCCAATGGGTGCCTCTACTTTCAACCATATGCACCTTGCATATTATTGTGAGATAATTGTTGAAAAGCTTCAACACTTCGCTTAAGAATAGCACAACAAGTCGAAATGGGAGAAAAAATCATTCACGACCTGCTGAGACTATTTAAGCCTCGATTGGTGTAGTGTGGAGCCCCCGACGATGGTCCAGTGCAGTTGTACAGCATCGGTGCGTACATACATGGCGGTGAGTGGTAAATAAATTCAGGAAAATTAAGAGATGGAAACACACAGATTTACATAGTTCGACACTAAGACTACGTCCATGGGTCGTTTGGAGGGCAAATCCATTATAATATGTGTACAATAAAAATCTAAGCTCTATCTACTGTCGGAAATCTCGTCGCTAGAGTCCCTATTGTGAGGTTGAAGAAGTTGAAGTCGAAGAAGAAGTCCCCTCTAGTCGTCTGGCAGAAGCCCCATTTATCTTCTGCTCTTCCCTTCCTTTATGGCACATCTTCTCTTTTTTACATCACATCTCCACTTTTCCTCCTGACGTCATTTTCCTTCCTCAGCCTTTTGCCCCCTTTTTCCTTCTCTCTTTCTTCCTTCTTCTCCTTCTGTTGTCTTCTAGTGGGGACCCTTTGATGGGCTGAGCTCTTTATCTAGGCTTGGGATATTTTATACTCTCTAACTTCAATTTGGATAGAAGAGTGCACATGCCAGATAGGTATTGAATTGTGCATTGACAACATTTGAGTGGCAATGTGATAGATGCGATGGTTGATAGTTACTCTTTGGGTCTGTTTGATAACACAATTATTTTAAGATATTCTCATATTATTTCACTACTATTCACAGATCATATAAGATACTCTTAGTATCCGAACGGAGCTTTACTCTATAGCAAAAAGAAAAGAGATCGGTAGAAGACAAAAACGATAATTAGTATAAATTCCTTTGTTTTATTAAATAGTTTTGAAATATGATGTCCCAATTCCCAACCATATCACAGGGATAATTATGGAAGTAATGTTAATATAATGAGAAGTGGTACAACTACAAAGAGATCTCACAAAAGTAAACTAACAAACTGATATGGTTTGATATAATACATTAGAACTACTTTACAATAAAAGTAGCTACTGAAGTGTGTTTGGTAGCCACCAATTACAACAATGCTCCTTTGTTTGCGAGGGCGGAAGAAAGGGTGGCTGGGTGGTGACCATGTCACCTTCGATGCCAAAATCAAAATCTCTCAGGTGGCGCAAAGGAAACACAGAGTAGTGGAGAGCTAGAGAGAGAGAGTATCGAATATGTAACCTCCTTTTTGCCGTTATCTTTTTTCTCTTTATATCATATTCCTCGTAAGACAATTATGTTGATGTAATGATCACCCTCGTCCTGGGTGGCATGGCGTTGCATTTAATGCGGCTGCTCCTGTCAACTACAGGGACCTAACCTCGAGGCTGGCCACTCCAAGCTACATTCAATGCGGCCGATCTTGAAGAAGACAGGATCTCGGTCTGTCTGACCCTCATTAATATGTTGTAACTAGGGAGACCGTCAGCTATTTTCTCTTCTCTTGGGCCTATTTGGGCCTTCCTCTATGCTCTTTCCTGGTTTGTCATGTCCTGAATCTTGGGCTTCGGCGTGGGAGGCCTGCGCCCAACCTGGTAGAGTACAAAATTTTCTTTTCAGTAGCTTTACGATCTAACGTATCATATCAAGTCATATCAATTTGTGAATTTATTGTTGTGAAATTTTTTTGTAACTAAAATATTTGTTTAATATAACATTGTGTAATAGAATGGTTTGGAATGTTAATAATTTATATCCCAAGAGTGCAAGAAATATTAATGAGATCTAGAGATGGATGCCTTGGGTTTTAAGAGAGAGTACGGCTAGTGAGTCCTAGACTGTCTCACGATGAGTTAAAGATACTATTGAAGATTGATTTTAGGACTCGTTTGTTTTCAGGAAACTTCCCAACTCATTTCATCTCATCTCATCTCATCATTATAATTTTTTTAAATTTTCATACAAAATAAAATAAACAATTTAACTTTTTCAAATTCTAAAATAAAAAATAATATTAAAAATATATATTCTAATAATATTTTATTTAATTTTTTAAATTTAATCTTAACTCATATTATCTCACGTGAAAAAACAAACTGGCCTCATCCATATGCTCTTCGAAAATTATAAGCCATGATCTAAGATTCTAAGCCGACCTTTCACGTGTAAGGCACGTACAACTCACCATATGTACGGCGGAGGCCTGAATCACACGTATACATCACAGGGAGAGTCAGAGAGACTCCCATGTGACCCGTATCAGAATCCCAGATCCTCCAATTCCCAAAACCAGCTGTTTAAACTTTAACGTACAAAGAAACCAAACACTGCCTTGCCCCTGCCCATAACCCCAAGGCCCAATTCATTAAGCACCACCAATACTGGAGGCACGTCTTCTACACGCCCCACCCATGCGCGTGGAATTATGCAAAGTACGTAATATTACTTCAAACCAATATTATAATAAACAGCCCTCTAGCTAAGCCAGTTCCATCGCCACTTTGCTCTCATCTCTCTCTCTCTCTCTCTCTCCGTAGACGGATGATGTAGCTGCAAGAAAGATATGGGGAGGAGAACAGAGAGAAGCACCAAATCCCAGACCCTCCCTTCCTCACCATCCCACACGTTTTCTTCCTCTTCCTCATCCTCGGACTTCGAGTTTACCATTTCTGTATCCCCTCGCAAATCCTCCACCAATCTCTGCCCAGCCGACGAGCTCTTCTACAAAGGTCAGCTCTTGCCTCTCCACCTCTCTCCCCGCCTCTCCATGGTTCGCACTCTCCTTCTCGCTTCCTCGAGCACCTCCTCTTCCTCCGACACCACCACCACCGCCTCCCGCGACTCCACCGGCAGCTCCAACGACTCCCACTCCTCCTTCAACAGCGACCTCGTCTTGGTCGTCGACTGCGACTCATCCAGGCCAAGCTCGGTCACCGAGGACGAAGAGTTTAACCGCCTTCATAATCCTACCCTCCAGAGTCAAATCCATTTGAACCACCAGATCAAGAAGAGCAAGTATTTCTCGCTCTCGAGATTTTCGTCGGTGTTCCGAAAAGAAACGAAGAACCGTGACCAGGATAACGTATCCGCGTCCTCCGTTAAAAGAATGAGCGCTACGGCTAAAGAGGTTGTTAGGAAGTATTTGAAGAAAGTGAAGCCGTTGTATGAAAAACTCTCCCAAAAACAACAGTTACAGCAGCAACAGCAGAAAATGGGAGGAGTTACGACTACAAGGCTTGCTGCCACTGTATCTTTCTCAGAGAAAGCGGAGAGATCTACGAAACACACGGAAGTATCGTGCAAAGGCACGAGGAAAGAAAATGGCGGTGGATTTTCTCACTCGTTCTCGGGAAATTTGAGGTACCCACGAAGGAGAAGCTGCGCTTCAAGCTGTCCATCGTCGATGCGGTCCTCGCCGAGTCACTCGGGTGTTCTTAGTCGAACCGGCCGGTATATGGGAACGGGCAAGGGAGGAGGGATGAACCAGGCTGATACGTCGTCGATGGAGGAGTTGCAGAACGCTATTCAAGGAGCAATTGCCCATTGCAAGAATTCTATGATTCAAAACAAGTCTACACTGATCAGTAATGAGATTTGAACTCTGAGAATGAATTAACTGATCAGATTTTACATCTCTGTGTCTGTAGCTATTATATATGAGATTATCTCAAACACAAAAAGATGAGATAAAAAAAAAAAAAGTATCAAACCGTTTTTATTTTGTTTTTTATTTTGTTTGTTTTTCCTCTATCCCCTGAGACAAAGTACGTGAGGTGAAAGCTAGCTTTCATGTGAATGTATTTGTTAGATTTGCTCGTAATATGGCATCGAAATCCCTACTCTGCGACTGTCGTCTGTTTTAAGTGATCTTTGGAACTTGCAGTCTTTCTGGGATTTGATTCTAATTTGATAACGACATGTTTAATTATCTTCTTCATCCATCTTTCTCCGCTTCTTATTTCCTTCCGTTCGAACTAATAACCATTGGTAGTGTAAGTTCTGTGCAAATTATTTATAAAATAGTAAATTTTATTAAAAAAAAGTAATTTTTTATGTATTTTTTATGGTAAGAATCTCCTTTTATAAAAGAAGTGCACCAGATTCATGAGAATTAATATTTTTATACAAAAATTATGTGAGATTTGTATATTTAAGTAAGGTTTGGATAGTGAGACGAGATGAAATATTTTTAGATGAAAGTTGAATAAAATATTATTAGAATATTTTTTAATATTATTATTATTTTGAGATTTGAAAAAATTAAATTATTTATTGTATTTTATGTAAGAATTTGTAAAAATTATAATTATAAGATAAGATAGATTGAGATGTTTTTAGTATCTAAATTGAGTTAGGTCCTGTTTGGATGCAAGAAGTGTTTCATTTCATCTTATCATTAAAAAAATTTTAAATTTTTACATAAAATATAATAAATAATTTAATTTTTTTAAATTACAAAATAATAATAATAATAATATCTTAACTAATTTTTTATTTTTATATTTCAATTCATCTTATCTAATTCAGTAAAAAAGGTAAATTTATAAAATCGTTACTAACACGAATATATCGTGGATTTGGAATTTGATATTAGTATGTAGGAGGCTGGAACCATCCCATGTGCCTGAGAGTTATGAAGCTTCGGCGCCTTTTTCTGACCGGACAAGACGGTGATATTATTGTACGTAGGAGGACGGCTGCCATGAAGGTTCCATTTATGACATTTTCTAAGTTTTAAATTTGCAAAATTCATAGTCATTAAGGATCGGTCAACTATTGGTGATAGCTAGACATGATCCTTAGCAAGCTGTACGTACGTGTATACCATCATTTAGGGTGACGCAACCGATCGCGACCATTCATTTAGGGTTGTCGTTTGGGTTCTCTGCCAAGTTCCTATCTGTTCGGATTATGATGAGGGTGGATATTTTGAACAGATCAACAACGTACAGATTGATCCCACGAAAGATTTTTTAGAATCTAACCTCGTTTCCCTCAGCGGGTCCCAAAAAATATGTAGAGTATTCATACACTATATTTAACGAGTAATACAATCTTTCTAACTTCCGTACATCATTTTTTTAGATTTTTTAATTTTTTTAAATTTTTTAAAATTAATTCAATTCTTCTATTCATTATTCATATCTTAAATATTTGATAAAATAAAAAAATAAAAAAAATAAAAAAAGAGTGGAGATCGTGTGAATAGTAAGAAGTTGTATAGATTTTTTCATATTTAATAATGTTAAAAGATAATGGTATTTTTATAAAGTAATATTATTTTTATAAAATATTTTACAAAATTATCTTTTATTTAATACATTGTTATGAAATATATTGTAAAAAATATTATATGTAAATCATTTTTCAAAAAATGTATATCGAAGAAGTGAATTCAGGCATTGAAGTTTAAGAGCATTAGCATTGGATTCATCATTTTCATCTTCAAAATTTGATGAAAAGTACATATTTTTCATAAATCCAAAACCTCTCTATCCATAACCCCATATTGGATTAGCTATTGGATTCATCAAAATAATAATATAATATTATTTTGTTAATAATAATATTTTTAATTTATTTTTTTATATTTTACAATTACACTAAGTATATGTTAATTAATAATTTAATTTGATACTTAAATTATTATTTTTCAATTTAAATATATTGTGGTTCAAAACTGAGAAACAATAATTTAAATAAATAAAATAATGATTATAGAGTGTGAATAGTGAGTCTTCAAATTTAAAGATAACTGAAAATGTACTGTAGCTAAAAGTTTGACATTTGAGTATATGGTAAATCCGATGCCAAGATTTTAAAGTTAAAATCAACAAATTTTAAAGATTGGACTCATTTCAATGCTAGTGCCATGTCTGCCATAGACGTACGGTCTCTGGTTTCGGATTTACTAATTACTCTTTATATTTAGAAAAATAATAAAATTTGGTGGGTTTTTTCAAACGGTAGAACAATGATATATACACACATCATGTGCATATTTTGGTGTCTTTATTTTTGTCCCACGAAAGTACTTTAGGTGACGCGTTGAGAAGCAGTTGTGGCTTATCATTATACTGTTTCTATGGTCCTTTCAACGCATCTTGTAATTCCTTTCGGTAGAAGGCGTACGTGCACCTACTCGTGTTAAAGGGTTGGCACCGACTCTTTTGGCTTTTATATTGCGATTGATGGACGAATCTCAAAAAGCAAATATTTAGGTTGAGATGTTAAGTTAAATTGAGTTAAATTGATTTCTCTATGAATAGTAGTGAGTTTTATAAGACTCATCTAAAATAAATTTAGATGTACTTAAATGTTAAAATGAATTTAGATATATTTATAGGAAGTTAAAAAATGTTGTTGGTCTCACGTGTAAAGAGTTGTTGAGTTGAAAAATATTATAGATTCCACGTATAAAGAGATTTTTAGTTATCTAAATTTGAACCAAACTCAACTGAGGTGAGTGCAATCAAGGAACCAAACGATAGGCCGGGTGTAACCGATCCAATTCGATCCTGTTTTGGATAAAATTTATGATCGAAATGGTATGTACCAGTTTTGTATTTTTCAAAACCGATTATGCACCGATTACCCTCCTAAACCTGTACCTCCAATTTTACCGATTTTCGATCCGATTCCGTTCGATTTTCCGATTTTAATAAAATGCAATGAAAGTGTACAATAGTCTCGAGAAAGTATTGAATATGGTCTTGTCAGTTAGCTACAACACTATTAGACATGAATGACAAATGGCAATAGTAATGCACAAAGGCTTTTAAGAATCAAAATAAAGATCAGGAAATGTAGAAAGAATACAGTCTTCTAAGGTGAAGTGTGTGGTTATTTGAGTTTCATCAGAACAATGGATGAATATCATTCCAGTTCCTCTTTTGATCGGTGTCTCCTATTTAGTGATCTTATCGGAGACCAGTAGCAAGCTGCCACATAAGCTTTCCTCCATTCCTACTTTGGGGATGCATAGCAGGGGATCATGTTAAGTTCCTCCTTCCCACTCGACTCTCTCTCTCATGCAGGTCAATCTCTTACGGGAAATGCCGCCCGAAAACGCTCAAAGCTCTCTCTCTCCTTCAATCTCTTACCGAACTGAAATCTCCATAATCTCTCTCTCTCTCTCTCTCTCCTTCGATTTCTCACGAGATCCCAAAATCGTTAGACTCCCTCGATCTCTCAATTAGCTGCCCACCTTCTTCATAACCGACATAACCAGGTGGAGCCCCCAACGAGTCGTGAAACTGCATGCTTCTCCATGTACTCACTCATCGATTTTGACAAGAGCATTTTCTGTGTCAAAGAGATAACCGGCTAAGGCTTTTGCAAGCTCTGTTTTCCCCACACCAATAGGGCCCATGAACATGGGTCTAAATCTGGTTTGTGGGAACAGGAAAAGGTTTGCATGACACTTGGTTTCAATCTAAATTTGGCCACACATATCCCCTTTACAAAAAAGTCATATTTGTTTGGATAAACTTCATCCATTCCCTTCAAATGCAAATACCCAGATGTGCAAAAGAATCATGCCTTGGCTGAAAGTTGGATATTGGGATAGGTTGAAATTAGGAGTAATTTCTTTTCAATTTTAATGGTTGTGATTGATATCTCGTGTTGCCATTATTTTTTTTGAATTTTGGGGCTTTCCTTTTGTGTGTCACTTGCAGAAAATACAAGCAAAATTTGAAATGAGAGCAATTGGGATCGAAGATAGAATATGGAAAGGGAGAGAGAGAGGGGTATGTAGTGTTGCGAGGTATATAGTGGATACATGCTTACATTTCACAGTTGTTGAGACTCCAGGAGTTAATCGGGGGGAAGAAGAAATGAGAGAGAGAGAGAGAGAGAGAGAGAGAGAGAGAGGGTATGCACAGAGCAAGGGGGAAGAAGACCAACGAAGGAGGGAGAGAGAGAGAGAGAGAGAGAGAGAGAGAGAGAGAAAAAAAAAAAAAGGGATCGAGAGACAGACAGACAGAGAGTGAAAGAAAAAATCAAAACTAAAATGTTCAATACGAATAGTGGCCATGGCCAGAGAGAGAGTGAGGGGTCGAGAGACAGACAGAGAGAGTGAGAGAGCAGAGAGGGAGGGAGGCTCGAGAGACAGAGAGAGTGAGAGAGCTTATTCTCTATTTACGCAGTCTCAATTTCAACCATGATCTCCCTCACGTGGCAAGCTGGCATTGGTCTCGATTTACATTGGTTCTAGAAGACACCGGTTATAAAGTTTTCTCATATCATAATTTAAAACTACACATAGGCAATTACAATATATTAAGTGCAACACCAGCCAGCAATATTCTTCAATTAAGATTTCAGAATGCCTTACTCTTTTACCAAATGATCACCGTGATTTCCTAATGCTTTAATGCACCCAAATTTCAGAATATATTAAGAATAATTTATATATAATTATAATTTATATTATTATATATAATATAAAAAAATTATATATAATATAAAAAAATATTTAAATATATATTATAGTAAACCGGTCCGGTCCTAAAAATCATGGAACCGGACAAGTTCCGGCTGGTTTTGGCATTTTAGAAACTGGTTCCGAACTGCTCCGAACCGATTTTTCAGTTAAAATTTACACGCTGGCGTACCAAACGTGTCCTAAAGCAGTATATATATATATATATATATATATATATAAACAGTAAAAATATTATTTATGAATCATGAAAATATTAATTTTACTCATGCATGTTCACGTGTTGCGTGGAAGTGGAACCCGTGTCTATAGCGATACTCATCAACAATATTATCTGCTCTTGCTAGGCCTTTGATTCTTATAAGTTAGTTTTGGAAAGACTATCAGATTCAAATTATAGAATTCAGGAATGTCAAATTGCAAACAAAATATTCAAGATTTATGTCATAGAGCTTGACAAGTACCACAACACTCCAACTTGATATGGGTTTTCAAAGAAGAAAGAACCATCAATGTTGAATTTCAGGGAAACTATCACTTACAAAGGTTTGAGGCTTCCATCTCGCCAAAATAGATGTATGAATTCTGATTGTAAGTTGAGATCTCATGTTAGTCGAGACTTCCTGAGGGTTTGATTTATTTGTACCACATTGTTAAAAAAGTTATGTCACTTACAAACTTGGTATGTTAGAGCATTAGTATTGGATTGGTCGCAGCTATCACATTAGTCAAACTTTACCTAATATCACACAATTTGTCTTTTATATATTCCACTTAAAACCTAATCTCAGATTGGGTTATCCATATAAATTTTATATAATAAAAAATATTATTAATTTAATTTTTTTATTATTATTTTTTATCTAATTTATTTTTTTCAGTTTTTGCAATTCTACCATTAATATGTTAATTTGAAATCAAATAAGATATATTTTGTGTTAAATTTCATAATTTATAACGTGCACTTTTTTCGGTGGTTTCATATTAATTAATAACATAACGGTTATTTCATTCATTTTAATTAAATTATTATTTTTACTTATATTTTCAGTGGTCATTTAACAGTAATATCTAAAATTCATTGATTGCACTCATTTAAAAATCGAGGATGAAGAAGCAAGCCTTCAAAATAATTAATTTAAATGAATTAAAAGTTTGTGTGATGTAAGCTGACTACAAAGTCTTGAGAGGAAAGCAGTAGAAGAAAAGAAGAAGCCGACGAGGTTGGAGTAGAAAGGAGTAGAAGAAGCATTAAAAGCACAGGAGAGGCCGGAGAATAAAAGAAAATCCCTTTCTCATAATTCTATCAAGAGTAAATTTTTATCTTACTATGTAAGATATTGTACATTTATTAAATTAAAAATCATCTAATAAAGAATCATTCAATGGTAATAAATATGCCACATCTTATATAGTAGGATAAAAGCGGAATAGTAGTGTAGTATATAAAATTTCCCTTCTATCAAACCTAAATTGTAGGCTCTAAGGACTCGTTTGATTACATAACACAAACTATATATCTCATCTCATCTAATTTCATCTCATCTAATCATTATAAATTTATAATTTTTCTAAACTCTCACATAAAATACAATAAATAATTAAACTTTTTCAAATTCCAAATCAAAACTAATATTAAAAAATTTTATTCTAATAAAATTTTATTCAATTTCAACGCTTTCATAACCAAAAGAGGCAAGGGAAGAAATATATCAAGCAGAGAGAAATAATATAACACTTGATGGTCAAGTCACTCTTTCTTAACCAAAAGAGGGGCTCTCAACCTATCTCATTTCATTTCATTTCATTCTATTTAATCATTACAACTTTCATAAATTTGCACACAAAATACAAGAAACAATTCAACTTTTTTAAATAATAAAAAATAATATTCTAACAATATTTTATTTAACTCTCAATTTTCATCTCAACTCATTATCTAAACATAAATACGTATTGTTGTGAGACCCCAAATATTAGTTATAAAAAAGAGTTATGCTGCTTGCAAACTTGGCATATCAGTATACCTATTGTTGTGGGACTCAAATTCGTTATAAAAAAAGGTTAAAACTCTATTTATTAGTTAATATAACATGTCTCTATATCTTCTATATGAGCACTAGAGTCTCTTGGTATATGCTAAAATATAGACTTGCACATTATATATATATATATATATATTGTTAAAAAGAAAAAGCATCAATCTCAAAGACAACACAGCTACACATATTTTCCATAAAATCAGTCAACTTAAACTATGCAACAGAAAATAGAAATTTTGGGAAGAACCAGGCCATTCCATAATTGAGAGGAAAAATGAAAGCTGAGACACATGCACGTACGTACACCAGGCGAATTTCACAGAAAAAAATTGCCCCCATCAGTACTATGCATCCAAAATTAAAAGTATCAGGACCAGATCTATATATGTTTAAACTTCCTGAGCTAAATGTCAAAATCTCCAACTTCTAGCTAGTAAAGCAGCAACATTCCAATATTCAACAGTGGTACAAACAATATCTCTGAGTACTGCTGTAAGCACCTCATGATTTGGAGAAGCCCATAAAGCATTTGATCATGAGGTGACCATGCAAAGAAACAGGCATGATTGAGAGAGAGAGAGAGAGAGGTGGCTAGGTAGGGTTTTTTGAGAAACCGAAACCCTAGCTGATATTAAAGTGAGAATATTTATATACAAGTTTGCTTGTGTTAATTGTTAAGGGTATTTATATCCATGATCAGTCTCCTCAACTCCTTTCGAAAAGACCAATAATGTTACTGAATATCATCGCTCGACCAAGTACTACAGAAATCGACTGTGTAAAGATCGACAACTTTGGCTAATTAAAGGATTTCACCCACCCCTACTTAATGGATCCTATAACTACATTAGCCAAAGAGAAGCGCAGCTATGTCACTCTAGTTATACCGTCCACCTTGTTCTATTGACGTGGCACCACTACATGGTGGCACATGGTTTATTAAAAAAAATTATAAAAAATAATAAAATATATAAATATATTCAAAATAAATAACGTCTGAAAACACAAAAGAGAAAAACTGAAATTCTAGATTCTCTCTACTCCTCTTATGTTTGTGTTTTTAATTTTTTTTAATTAATCATGTTGAACCAACTAAGGTAGCTGGTGCCACGTAAATAGAATAAAGTATAGTGAGTGGTATAAATGGAGTGGCATAGTAGCATTTCTCTTATCCAAATGCTGTGCTGACTCATTTTCTACTTTGCCATGATGCACAAACGAGGAATATCATCTTTCTTCATTTAGCTAGCATGCATGCAAAGCATTTAGAGCTTTAAAACATCTAGGAAAGGAAAATATACATAAGATGGGATGCATATATAGGAGTTAAATTACGTAAAATACCAACCAAGATGACTTTTTTAACTAAACTTTAACCAAAAAAATTACATAATTAATGGGTGTCAATGCTAACATGCACGTAAAATTCGTTGCACGAGTCATGAGTTAATAATAAATAACATGAATTATTATCGTCACAAATGGCGTTTGGTACGTAGCCAGCTTGCATTATTACGTTCTTCACTACTAATTAATTCAGGAACGCCATGACGTTTTGATTTTTCTTTGTAAAAACATTAGTTGTAGTCTGTAGAGATAAAAAGAAAAACAAAACAAAACATTCAAGTGTGTAGGCCACAGAGCAATTTTAAAGCATTTTACCCTGATTCTAGTACAGGGTGTTTTGAATTTAAGTCGGAAAGATACCTCACACTTGGTTGTACATCTGGGAAAACAACAACAGAGAGTATAGAGAAATCAATAATTGCAGAAAATAAATACTATATATATATATATATATATTATATGGGACATTCACAAAAACACAAAACTCTTGAAATTGACAAATTAAATATTATATATTTTGTTTCATTTGGGCTGGATTGGCAGTCAATGAAATTGGGCCCGCCCGCGGGTTTGGAGCAGAATGAAACCTGACATGTTAACGTCTTCCCAAAAAATTTTTTAAAAAAAAAAAATTAGAAAAAAAGTTCTGAAAATCTCAGCCTAACTTTTGTCCGTCTAAAAAGGGACGATTCCAGGTGGAACTGGAAGCAGGGACAGGTCACATGCCATGACTGATGACACACACTCACCCCTCTGCTGTACTTGACGTGGTCCTCTCTGATGATACGTGGTTTTTTCGTTTGTCAAACCCACTAGTTTTGTTACTTGTGCTTAGATCGATAGCGGATGCAAGTAATTTAAATTTAAGAGAATATGTCTTATTTTTTAGAATACATTTTAACATATACTTAATGTTAAAACTTTCCACGTCAATAGCCTCGTTTGTTTTCGTAAATAAGATGAGTCAAGATTAAAATTAAAAGTTAAATAATATATTGTTATAATATTTTTTTTAATATTATTTTTGGTTTGAAATTTGAAAAAGTTGAATTGTTTATTTTCTTTTTGTGAAAATTTGATAAAATTGTAATAATTAAATAAGATGAGATGAGATAAGTTGAGATGAACTGTGAAAACAAACGAGTCCATATTAATATATGATTGTTGTTTCGTTTTTTTTAAATTGTAATGGATCTCATTATAAGTAGTGTGTTAACACATCGGCTTATGTGTTGTAAAATTTAAAACAACAAAACCACATTGTTACTCTTCAGCAAAAATGGCATCCTCAGCATCCATGATTTTTCTTTCCAAGGTTTAAATCAGCTTGTACAAGTGTTACTCTTCAAGTAGACACCATTCTCTTGACAGAAGAAGAATGCTGCCTTAGCTACTCGAACTCGAAGGCTGTCTTACATGTTTGTACAAAACATCTTGCAGAAAGTCTCCCCATAAGCCTAAGCAACATGAAAAAAAAAAAAAGCAGCAGCCGAATGCCATAATTCTGTCCCTAGTCTTGGATCATGATTCCTTGTGGTATTTGCATTCTCACTGGTTGTTTGGAAATATTTAATAGATCTGACTGGGAACAGAGATAATGGTCAAAACTCTTGAAAGCATTGCAGATCAAGGCATTCTACATCTCATGCATTATGATTCAGTGTGAATGGATTTTAGCTGGATGCTAAGAAATCCCTTCAACTTTCTTTGTATTGGTTGGAATATTACCAAGATGTGTCTGCCTTGTGATACATTGCGTAAAATGGGAATTCCTTGTCTGAGGTTGTTCCAAGACAACCATAATTGCCCTTTTCCATAAATTATAATGGCTCATGTTTCTGAAAGACTTGCATTGGAAGTGCTTGTTTTTAGTATTATTCATGTGATAGTTGATTATATTATATCAGCAGATATGAATGGCTGAAGAAAAATATCAATGAAGTCATAGATATAGGTTTTGTTAATTACCCTGAAATAATCCATCTTGTGACCTTATTTATGATGTCAATATCTTTAATACTTGAGATATAAGTTGCCACAACATTATGTCTATTATTTATAAGCTTTAGAAAGATGAGCAGCAGATGACACAACCACTCTGCACTATGTCAAAACCTTCATTATCTGCAATTAAAATCCTGAACTGCAGTACTTGACAAAGCAGCCCCTCTACTTCTAGGGCCAGGCCTGAATGCTAAACTAAATCACCAATTTGAACACATGATTAAAAATGTTACACACAATTATGAGATCAAGCCCACGTTTCTGAGAGTGATTAAATCTACATGTAGATTCCTACTCAAAAGTGGCCTCCCCCAACTTCTTTTAAATTAACAAAAAGTTGGTCATGGTCAAAGCTCTCTCTCTCTCTCTCTCTCTCTCATACCAACAGCTAAGGCACAGAGCCTGGAGATGTAGTAATTAAAACAGAAGTGATCATGTTACCAGCTCGGTATTGCATGAGACCAGACTGAACTCCTCTCTCTCTCTCTCTCTATCTCTCTCTCTCTCTCCTATCAAATAGCATCTCTTATATTAATAGAATTGTGAATGTATGGTCCCCCCACTATTCTAAATGTTTAGCCACACATTGACATTACTGTGCCTAGGAGTCCTTTCCGGGTCACTTGCTAGTGCTTGCTACCTCTTAAACTGTGCACAGTTCTTCTGCAGTTCAGCTCTCTTGTTTTAAATGCTCAAAAAGACCCAAAATTTTGGGGCCCTCTCTCCCTAAAAAAAGTGGCAGAATGAAACTGGTCAGGAGGTACTTAAAACATCTTGTCCTTCAAACCCTTTTACTCTGCTCTGCACAAGACAAGAGCAACTGATTCCGATTAAATTTTCTGGCCATCAATCTCGATATTTGTATATTTATTCTGGTTTCAGTAACCAAGTTTGAAATCTGAAAAAAAAAATGATGAGATGGTATATTGATCAATCAGAGGGTTAAACTTGACTGTAAATTGTGTTGAATTTAGTTCTTTATTTTTCAGACTGTGAATCTACCACATTATTGTCAGCTGTCCCTCCATTATTAGGACATAGGAGGGCCATAGGACTGCCCGGGATAATGTGCTAATAAATAATGTAACCCCTACCCTTATTTATATAGTAATCCAAAGACTACTCTATGTTTATTAGCTGTCTAGCCTTAATTAGAGCTGTCCAAATCTTAATGGAAGCTTTTCAAGGAACGAATTATGATATCTACCACCTGTAAACACTCTCAGAATGACAGGAATACCCATACCCATATCATACAACTTAACATGCTGCACCACCGATGATGAAGCTCTTCAAAAGGGCAACTTGGTCAGTAAGGATATCTTGTTGATATCATGGATTCAGCTTTCACATGGCTAGAAATTAATCTCATGTGACCACATGGTCTGGACGACTCCCATGTTAGATATAATCCCTCTAAGCAAAAAGCATGAGGAGTCAAAACAAAACAATGCTCAGCTCTTTGACTAATGCAGATTTAATACTCAACAGCCACTTTGTCTAAAACAGAACCTAGTGTCCCTTTTCTGAGATCCATTGCCAGATTTCTCAGTCATTTTCCCTTTTAGAAACCCATTTGGTAAATGGTAACTTTTGGATTTCCATTTGCCACCAAATTCATATATATTTGGGTGTGAGTTTTGCAGGAATTTTTAAAGATGGTAATGCTAAAATGACGAGAAGTTTGTATGATTAAAGATGACAAAATTCAAGACGAAAAAAAAAAAAAAAAAGGGTTCTCTCAAATATAAATGATAAGGCCTCGTTTGTTTCGCAGATGAGATGAGATGAGTTGAGATAAAAATTGAAAGTTGAATAAAATATTGTTATAATATATTTTTTTTAATATTATTTTTATTTTGAGATTTGAAAAAGTTGAATTGTTTAATTTATTTTATGTGAAAATTTAAAAATTTTATAATAATTAGATGAGAAGTTTTGTCAACATGAACGAGACCTTACTTTAAAATAATAGGGAAAACCTTGACAATTAATCTAAAATTTAAAGTGACGGACCAAACAAGGTAGTAGGCCAACCCAAATTGATTGGTCACTGATTCATTCATCTGCATATGGCATTCATATTTCATGCTGTTGTTTACTTTTTTTTTCCCCATTAATCACTATCAGTCTGAGGTGTGTCATTTACTTTTCACACGTTTTGAACTGTACAACCAGATTTTGCACCACCATATTACCATCTTTTCTTTTTCCTTTTTTTGAGTTGAATTATGCCTCTCCATCCTCAGCCTTCAATTGGAAATCTTTCCTTAATTCCCTTTTTTTTTTTGGAATTTAGGAAAGCAAGAAAATAGTTGTAAAATACCTTTTAAACTTGCATGCAAAATTACGGTACGATTTTTTTATTTTTTATTTTTTGTCTTTAGCTCTCAAGGTGTCCATGTGCTGTTCCTATATTCTAAACACAGCCTTGGTTCACTTGTTTCGCCTTCACCAGACCACATGATATTTTATAATCTCACCGTCCACCATTTTACTACAATGACAAACCAAAGAGATTAAAAATATAAGAAACATCACAGCATCTCCTTTTTCCTTTATAAATCACAATCTCATGAATCTGATCAAACACACCTGACTAGCCAGCTACACCACCTTTATTCCCCCCACTTTTTCCCTGAACCCAAACACAACCAAAATGGTCTTGGTCTCCCAGGAAACTGTTCGAACTGCCTCTAAATCCACTGAACCATTTTCAAGTCCCAGGATTTCTTTCTCTGCTGAATTCCTGGATGAGAAGAACTTCATCTCCATTAGCCCAAACCCCCAGGGGGAGAAAGATGGAGAAATGGAGATAGAGATAGATAAAGCAAGAAATGTTGAATTTGAGTTCCTGTCAAGCAATGTAAGTAGCCAAACAATGTTAACTGCAGATGAGCTTTTCTTTGATGGGAAGGTCCTTCCCTTTTGGCAAATGAAGTATGCAGAGAAGCTCAACAAGATCAGTCTCAAAGGGAAAGACACTGAGGAAGAAGAGGTGGACAAGGAGGAGGAGAGGAGTAGGGTGGGTTGGTTTGTTGATGATGACCCATCTCCAAGGCCACCCAAGTGCACCGTATTATGGAAAGAGCTATTAAGGTTGAGGAAGCAGCGCGCTTCTTCTTTATCACCATCTTCTTCTTCCTCATCATCTTCGTCTTCTTCGAGTGGCCTTGCAGATGTAGCTGCATCAGATGAGCGGAAGGAAAGCTCGAAGAACAGAGACAAGCCTGTGAAGAAGACAAAGAAAGGATTGGAGAGGACAACGAGATCAGCTAGTATTAAAATAAGGCCTATGATCAATGTGCCAATTTGCACACAGGTGAAGAGTAGTCATGTCTTGCCACCTTTGTTTCCACTCAAAGAAGGAAAGATCAGAGAGGGGAGGATGAGAAAGTGGTAATCAAATTTCCGTCTGATATCTGCAGAGTTGTCATATATGTTCATCAAGTCTCATTTCTTTTATTTCATTATATATGCTTCTGCTTTCGTGTTTAGATTAATGTTAATGATGGTGGCTCATTGTGGATCTGATGACTGACAATGTAAATACTGACATTTCAATTTTGTTGGATGATATTAACATTCATTTTAGTTGCATTGCTTCTACTCTATCACCTTAGAAGCACATTTATCTGTCTCTCATAGATTAGGAGGGAAGTATGAAGTGAGAAGTCATGCCAGATGCAGCAGGGCACAGCCTGTGAAAAAAGTGGGTCTCAAATGGCTGTATACCAGAAAAACGTAGTGATTTCAATTTTTGTAGCAGAAAAGGGTCGAAAGGCTATATCCTCGGATTAACATTTATTAAAGACCCGTGCTACTGTACATCTGGTCTGAGTATACGGTTCCGAGCACCTCTGAGGGCTAAGTCTCTCAAATACCGGTTGCAATATAAAAGAATTATGTAAAGCTGGCTGACTCCGATGAGTTTTGAAAACACACAACGCTGCTGGGATCTGAAAGGGTTTGAGAGACATCAATGCCAATGTCCCTTTAGGGACGTCCAGCAAAGTTATAAGATATCAATGTCATAACAAGGGTAAGAACTAAGTGGCAACAGAAGAAATTATGAAAATGGTCAGCTATTCTTAGAAGGAAGCCATAATGAAAGAGATCAAACCATGTCATATTACAAAAATATGAATCGAGTGTTTTTTACAAGTACAAATTATGAACAGATAATATTCATCCTCGTAAAAGAAAAAAGAATTGTAGTATACAAATGGGCAAAACACAAGTATACACGAAGAATAAAATTGAATGTATGCATACTCACATAAATTTTGAAAACATGATCCAATACATTGACTAAAAAACGAATTGGACTAAGTGAATATGAACAACCATTTCGGGTTCAAATTGCTTCAAGAAACCTTCTCTGACCCAAGTACAGAGTCTAATCAAGGAGAACTTCAATTACTCGGTTGGAAATCTTGCACAAACAGCTCCCAGCAAGATTCTTAGAACAAAAAGCGGAAACAATACTTTCATGGAATACATGCGAATAGGTTAGAATCAAGTTTCTGGAGAAATCGGCCAAGTCACCTTTACCATTAGATCCATAGATGCAGTTGCTCAAGGAGGTGGGGGAGATACAAAATTATTTCCAGGAGAAGTCCTGAGAATGAAATTGAAACAATCAATATAAGCAGTGGTGGATGAGTATGGATAATAAAAAGACTAGAGGATGTTCACACTTACTTAAGGTTTAGTCCAGGTTTTTCTTCAAGGTTTTTTGGAACAAGACCAGTCAGATTATTGTTCTGTAAGAAACTGAAAGATAGAACTAAGTCAGGCATGTAATACATATAAGTGTGATCCCGCCCCCCCCCCCCATATAAGCGCCACATGGGCAGTATTCCAAACTCAAACTAAAAGGTAAACCAAGATCTTTGTGTCCCATATTTTGTGAAATAACCACTGATTTAAGGTGACATCCAACAAGGGAATAATCAATTTCTGGATCGAATATACCCCTCATGGCTTCCAATATCCCTTCTTTTCTCAGCAATTTTAGTTTTTGTAACATTTCCTCTCGGGCCACAGAACTAAAGACAAGAAGACTGATATATCTTGCAAATATGATTATTGGCTGACAGGAGAACCTTTAGTTAAGTTGAAAGTCTAAGCAACCCATTGCTTTGAACAACGTTAATTTGTGAGCCAGCAATTTCTTGGCCAGTCCCGTGCTCAATATGTGGGTGCTCTCATTATCATTGTGTGTGTGTGTGTTTGCTAGCAAGTGAATCTGAATGATTCGTATTCGAAGCTACCGAAGAGACGCACCCCAAGTTACAGTGAGCTTCAACTACAAAAGTACAATGCTTCTAAGCATATCGTCTACACCATTCCTCAAAGTCACTTGAGGTTCTGAAAAATATTTATCTGAATCTCATATTTGTTGCTGTTAGAAGTATCGTAGAGGTGGACACAAAAAGGAAATAGAAAGGATGAGATCCTATTGCTTGTAAAAGGGAGATCTATGTGGACTTGAGCCTCTTTGGGTTTTGGACCGCAAAGGATAACTAAGACTGTGTGCCTTCAAAGCCCTCAAGCGCTTGGGCCCATCCCTCCCTTCTCTCACTCTCTCTCTCAGAAAGTTCTTGTGCTGAATGAGTATCTTATGAGTGAGGGGTATTGAAAGCTGGAGGTGCAAAATCACTAATACTGGAAGTAGAAATCATCTCCTGAAAGAGGTTGGCAAGTTTTCAACGAAACTGCACCCAATAATGTGATGAGTTTGGTTGAGTGTTTAGGCGCAGTATAAGAAAGGAAGGAGTTGCAAGAACATTAAGAAACCAAGAAAAATAGAAGAGATTATAGGAATGATGTAGGTAGGAGTGCAAAGAAAAAAAAATCAGTAGAGATGCAAAAAACTGGTACAAACTTTAATATGGCCAAGCCGGCTCCAATTGATTAGGAAAAAGAAGGATTTATGGGGCTGATCCAATTAGTTGAGACAGAGGCTCATTGAGGTTCGTTTTAAGGCCATAGTATACTAGATTTTTTGTATATTGATCATGGTTAGTCAGGTTAACAGAAGACGTATAGAGCTGAATGGTAGAAAAGGATTTATGCCTGATCCTAACTAGTTGGTGTCAAGGCTTCATTTGGTTTATTTAGATAGATAGATCAACACACACGTATATATAAAAAATTGGTCACTATACTTATGAAACCAAAACTCACGTAACAATAGAAGACTCTTAATTCCATAATTTGTATCCAAAAACCTCAGTCTAGAAGCCACGACTCAATCTGATCAAAGTTAGTCCTCCTAGAAAGATAACGGCAGTCATGATTTCTCGTGATAATTAAGAGCAGAACAGTTATAAAGATACTGTTAAACACAAGATTTGGATAGAATTACATCAGTAACATATGAGAAATTCTGAAATGAACAAATAGTTTCTAATATAAAAATTAACAAGCATATAGTAGAATAAAACTTACAGTTCACGCAAGCCGTCGATGGCCCCCAGTGATGGGGGAATTTCTCCACTGAGCTGATTGTTTTCCAAATGCCTTCAAGGAAAATGGTATTGAAATTGGAGAAGGCAAACATTATAATCCACAAAATAATAACTTGTGAAGGTCTCAAGCTCTAAACTTTCAGATAATACAATCCACACAATGAAATGCTTATATAATGGAAGTAACAACGTGAGGAAGATGAATGACTTTATTGCAGCGTATGCAAAATAGAGAGTACAGGTTTCATGTCATTGAAGCAAATGATCCATCATTGATGAGGCTCAGGTGAAAACAACTTTATACGAAATCATGCAATCTTTCATTCGCTCGACAAAAAATGATAATAGCCAAAAAACTGCACAACTTACAATATCTTTAGCATCTTCATTGAACTGAGATCAGGAATAGATCCAGTCAAACTGTTATAGCCCAGCCAGCTGTCAATATAGTTAAACTGTCAATCATGCGATCCTTACGTCTCAATTTCATTAGCCAATGAATTAATCAGTGAAAACCTACATGTCAGTCAATGCTGTCATCTTGGAAATTGCAGGTGACAGCGATCCTGAGAGACCCATGTTTGTCAGATTTCTGGACATAATGGGAGATAGTCAGCTTCTTGTTATGCAATAAAAAAATAAGCACGCAAATTATAGCGCCATGGTGATTCAAGTGTCACTCACAAGGCAATCACGCGAATCTGGGGGCCTTCAGAGCACAAAATGCCAGTCCATGGGAACTGGCGGGGCAAACAAGGATCACCATTCCAATCAAGTGGAGGATTCTTGAGACTGTCTTTTACTTTTTCCAAAGCGATAACTGTGACAAGATATGCATTTCCCCTCAAATAAAAAGATCGGGTAATTGATAATGATGGATATGAAGTGTAATGGGCAATGTTTTTAAGAGGTTGGGTGGTGAGTGTATGAATCAACCTGGCACTTTTATCCGATTAAACACACTTCACTTTTCTGAAAGAAGCTGTTAATTAGCTCAGATTAATTTACTCGACCATTACTAAAAAATTGTCGACCATTAACTTGGTGGGGGATTACTAAAATGAGCCACAGCCAACATTTTAGGCCAAGTAAATAATGAAGAGAACATGAGGAAACTATCGAGTTGCATCACAATGGAAGGATGATAACATACCATCTCGGGTCGTAGTTCGTCCTCCAAGAACCAGCACCTCAAAAACCTCTCCGGCATTTATCAAAGGACCAATATTTGAGCCAACAGCAGGGGTCAAAGTTATTTTTACAGCACCAGCTAGAGGCCACCGGGCTGCGAAGACACAAGCACCAGCTGGAGTGACGTTCAGATTGAGGTAATATGGGACGTTATTTATCTTTACATCAAACACCCTTGAGCTCCAATTCCGGTCATCTGCAAAGTATAGAGCAATGTAGTATGTTGAGTTCGGAAGAGACATTGGAGGCCAACTCAACTCTATGGGTTGTACTTTGGTCGTGGTCAGAGCTCTCTCAAATATCTTTGAAGGGGGAAGATTCCAGAAAGCAGAAACAGATACATTTCGGTTTTCTGTTGGTGCAGAATATGTTCCCTCGAATGGTTCCCAAAACCGATTGAAATGATCATCAGGATATCTGGCGGTACCCAAAAAACAGAGTAAGCAAATGAATAAGGAAAAAAAAAAAAAAAAAGAGAGAAAGAGAAAAAAAGAACACGTTTCAACATTATTATAGATAGTATTATTATAGATAGTAATTCCCATTTTATTGAAGACTATAAAGCAGCCTATGTTGCAAATCAATTCAAAGCACCTTCAATATTTCCGAAACATATGACACACAAACACAAGCACATCAAATCCATTTAAGACTAATTGTTTCATGAATTGCTAGTTCTTAGCGGGTTGAATAATTTCCAAAAAAAAAAATCATGTATTGAAAGTGGATAAATCTTGTTAAAAGTAAATAATAATGATAGAACTTAAACGAAAAATTGCGAATATGGCTTGCACTTTCTTTTTCGTGTAAATCCGAAAATTTATACGTTACACAAACAGCTATTACACAACCTAGAAAATAGTGTGAATGCTAAGATGCGGTTTGGAAAGTGAGTTGAGTTGAGATGAGATAGATAATGAGTTGATATCAATATTATTAGAATATTATTTTTATGATTATTATTATTTTGATATTGGAAAAAAATTAAAATGTTTATTATATTTTTTATGAAAATTTAACAAAATTATAATAATGAAATAAATTAGTTCGAATCACTTATCAATTCGAACGAGGCCTAAATCAATTAAAATTTCATATGTTTGTGTAACAATAAACATGAATCAGATTCACCAGGAGAGTTGGTAACAATCAAGGAAAAGCTTTGTGATAATATATACCGAATGATCGGTCCCGAGAGCCCAAAAGCGTGCCTGCCAACCAATCTCAGACCATATTTGCCAAAATCCGTAGAATTGTAGAGCGAATCCCCGACTATCAGAAACTCCAACGCCGTTATAAAGGGGTCCGAATCCGTATACGTATTCGCCGCGATACATAGACTCATCGTCTTACCGTGAGCAACGAAAACCCCTTCAAAATACGACGACATTCCGTTAGCGTAATCCTCCGTGGTGTTGACCACGCTCCAGAAAGTCCCGTCGACTATCTGGTCGAAAACGGGCGGCGCATCCCGGCCGTTGATCCCTCCGTAGAAGTAGGTGGTCCGAATCAGGTATTTGGCGTTGCGGTACACAGGGACGTCGTAGCAGAACTTCTTGCGCAGGTTGTTCGTGGAAGGGAATGATCGGAGGGTGGAAAGGATGGGATTGAGAACAGGGGTGGTCAGGTTCTTGGGAGTCCCAGTGGAAATGAAGGCAGCGTCGGGAACCCATGCGCGGCCGTCGATTATAGACCCCGTAGTTGCGCCACAGTCAATCAAAAGACCTGAGAGAAAACACACATGAGACGCGTGTATATATACATATATATATCTATATATATAGAGAGAGAGAGAGAGAGCAGTGCTAGATTACCTTTGAGAGGTGGGGGTTGGGAAAGAGAGAGGGAGAGGAGGCTGAAGAAGAAAATGAGGGAGAGGAAGGACATGGTGAAGGGATTGGCATGTGAGAAGATGAACAGAGAGTGATAATTTGAAACATGAGAGAGAGAAGGAAATATAAGTTCTGGGTTTGAATGGGTCTTTGGTTCGTCACGCAAGCAAGGAATGCGAGGCAACACACAGAGAGCGATGAAGTTGGGGAAGAGGAAGGAATATATATATATATATATATATATATATATCACGACGCGGGAAAACGATTGCCAGGTCAGAGGGCGGCACTTGTTTTTTATATGGGGCTACACTTGGCGGTGGTTTGAGTAATGATAGACATAATTATCGGTTGTGATTGTGTAAGTTGTATATATTTTTTTTTATAAAAGATTGAGGTTTACTTAATATTTTTTATATTCTATATTTATTTATTTTTTAAAAACAAATGTGTAGCATTTATGTATTTTATGATTATAAATATTATTTTTTATTGTGCGTTAACTTGATTGGAGTCGCTACTCCAATTTTGTATCTTTTTTTTATTATTTTGCATTCTAAATTATCAATATTTAAAGTAATACATCATTATGAAACTATAAATAAATAAATAAAAACTCATTTTAACATCATCATTCAATTTCGAGATGGATAAAAAAATATGTAGCGTGGCACAATTTGGATGGTAGATCTTAATATATATTGTAAAATATAAGTTTTTTTTTTCTTAATTTGAGATACAATGCATGTGTTTGGTAACTTTGGTTAGTGGAATATTGAGAATGTTTGATAATTTTTCGAACAAATTTGAGATACGTTTTTTATTGGATTTTGTGAAGGTAAAACTTGAAAGACTTGCTTTTTTAAATGTTATGTTGAAGAAAAATTTTACTTATCATTCCATACACTACACATAAATATGTGGAAATCAATAGATAGATTGGAAAGGTTATTTAAATATAATTTTTTAGATATTTTTGTAAAAATGATTTTGGTTTTCTATTTTTTTTTTTAATTTTTTCTATGATATAGGCAGAAAATTGGATGAAAAGTTGATAGATATTTTTTGAAAAAAAATTTACTCGCAAAGAATCACACAAAAGTAAACTCATGAATAAACATGACTTGATGTGGTACAGTAGATTATAAAATTACTTTTAATATAAAGTAGATCTAACATATCGTATGAAGTTATGTTAGTTTGTAAATTTATTTTTATGAGATCTATTTATGACTATAGCATTTCTCATATTTTTTTTTTTTAGAATGAAATTATGTTTAGATTGAAGTTGATAATTTTATTTGAAATTTTAGGTAAACCTAACAAGGTCAATGTGTCCATTTTTTTATAATTTATAGTACAAATTGTAAAATCTTAATAGTTTAACTACTAAGTATATTTTTCTCCTATTTTTTAAGATTTTGAAATGTTTGGGAGTCCATCAGATTTATCGAAGATTTGTGTAAAATTTATATATTTGAAATTTATATATATCATTATTCTTATTAATAAGCAAGATTGGGTGAGTATAAAAAGGCACGTAGAGGTCTAGAGGGCAGAATTAGGAAGTAAACTTTGAGAGTCTAGATAATATTAAAAAAGAACAATGCTATTAAAATTTTAATTTTAATTATAATTTAAATATTTATTCGTTATTACACATTAATTTTATAATATTCATATTATTCCGACGGATAAAATTTTCTAACCGTCTTTTTTTAATAAATATCATATTTTTTCAACTGATATATAGTTATATTAAAATTTATAATTATATTAAAATTTATGATTATATTAAAATTTGTATGACAAAATGCTCATGAAAAAAATCAATCAACTCTAACCGGAGCTTCATACAAAAAGTAATAAGAAATTGAACAGAAGAATATAAGATACTAGGAAGACACCAACCCACAGACAAACCAACCAGAGCTTCATACGACAAGTAATAGCATGCAGGATGAGAATTTTTTATTCTAAAATATTATTTTGGCCAGTAGTTCGGCTCAATAAATTTGGCCAGTAAATATACTGAAAGCTAAAATTACTGTAATTTTGTAAAATCCACTACAATCCCTTTTTGTGTAATTTAGTTAAACTTTTGCCAAATTTTGATTTTGTTGAACCCACTATTAGTATAATTGTATAGGAATTGGCCGGACCGACCATCTTCGACGCTGACCGGCCATCGGATTCAGGAACCGGCCGAAACAAGTGAAGAACTGGTCGGCAGGCAAGAGGATTTGAGGGAAAACCAACGTCGTCGGTTCGGCGCCGGTTTGAACTCCTGGGAAACTGCTGAGTCGGCCGATCCTTTTTTTTTTTGAATATATGTATATAAAACAGCGCCGTTTCAATTAAATGAGTGAAACGGCGTCGTTTTTAAAAGTGAAAATTAAAAAAAAAAAAAAAAAACATATAGAACAAAGACAAACGGCGTTGTTCTGAATTAGATTTCATTAACTCCCCTCTTCTTCTTCCTCGTGTCTTCTTCTTCCTCCCGCGTCTTCTTCTTTCTCTGCAACCCTAAACCCTAAGCTTTTACTCTCACTCGACAATGGACGCGGCATCCTCCTCCGTCACAGAGATGCCAACGACAGACCGAAGAACCGAACCACGCCGCGTCGAGACCGATAATATCGGTTTTCTCTCCCCAATCGAGCGGTTTCGGCCGATGCTGAGCTCTCTTTCTCGACGTCGGTGGGGTCTCGATTTTGCGCCAAAACCATCGATGTATACCCCTAACTATTAGTGCCCTAAGGAGGCACATTTGGGGTGCGCATTTGAGAGTCACCAAGTCATTTTCCTTTAAAAAATAGAAGGGTAAAATTAATTTTTATACAATTTTATTTATAAATAAGTAAATCCTAAAAATTAGTTTTCGCGCCTCAATTTATATTTTTTTATTTTTTCCCAAAACTAAATATTCTAAGTTCTGTTTGGATAGTGAGATGAGATAATATGAGTTGAAATGAAAGTTAAATAAAATATTATTTTTTAATATTATTATTATTTTGAGATTTAAATTTTTTATTATATTTTGTGTGAAAATTTAGAAAAATTGTTTAATCTACCTTGGGTGGTCCTATTATTAGGCGTGGGCAGTCCCATCTCATCTTACTAATCTCAATATTTAAACATCACAAACACGATTTTTTTTTTTTACTTTTTCATCTAATCATTACAATTTTTCAAAACTTTCAAATAAAATATAAAAAAAAAATAATTCAACTTTTTCAAATTCTAAAATAAAAATAATATTATAATATTATTTTAAATTTATAATATTCTTGTTTTTATCTCTCATTTTCAAAAACCTCGTAAAATATATTAGTTCAAATAATTTCATTACTATTCATAAATTATTTCATTACTATTTACAGATCATTTAATCTCATCTCATTCCGAGATCTTAGTCAAATAATTAGATCCTCTCAACTCATCTAACTATTAGGTCCTTTTTGGATAATGAGATGTGATGAGATGATTTTAGATGAAAGTTAAAAGTTGAATAAAATATTATTAAAATAATATTTGTTAATATTATTATTGTTTTGAGTTTTGAAAAGAGTTGAATTATTTATTATATTTTGTATGACAATTTAAAATAATTGTAATAATGAGATGAGATGAAATGAGATTAAATATTTTCACTGTTTAAAAAGGGCTTAGACTTTAGTCAAATAATTGGAGGAAATCAACTATGCTCCCTCGTGAATAATGGAATGAAATTACTACGCCAGCATCCAAGCAAAGAGTAGACATATCTTTGTAAATTTATGTTTTAGTTTAATTGGTTGTGATGTATTGTTATTTATTTTGTTATTTGTAAATTTATGTTTTAGGTTAATTATTTGTGATGTATTATTATTTCTTTTATTCTTTGTAAATTTATGTTTTAGTTAATTAGTTGTGATGTATTATTATTTATTTTGTTTTTTGTAAATTTATGTTTTGCAACAATATTATTTAGAAAAACTCTATATTCAGTCACCTCTTGCAAGCACCGGGTAAGCGCAAGCTGACGTGGTAAAAAAAAAATCCGAACGCACCGTTTTGTCCCTCTCTCCCTCCCTCTCTCAGTTTCCATCTCCCGTATTTTTACTTTCCATTCCTCCCTCGCTTGAAGTCGAAGACCACTCGAAGCAGCATCTCCCTCCTTTCGTTAGCTTCCTTTCTTCTTCATTTCTATTCCAAGCTCCAACACATCGTTGCAGAAACTTCTAAGCTACATTGAAGAATATAAATCTTCAAATTGGGAAAAAGAAAATGACTCAGTTGCCTAGTGCGTCACAACAGAGAGAATAGTAAAATGCAAAATTAAAACAATTTAAAGTTTCTAGAGAGAAACCCAGTTAAAGAGGGTTCGCTTCCTTCTCACCCAAAATAACATGGTTTATTCTTAGTAACGTACCCAGAAGAGGCTTGGCCTTGTTGATTTGCAAATTCCAAATGAAATGCCACTCAATATCGTTTGGAAGCTAGAAATGACGAAAAACTACCAGAGTTAATAACTCTTATTATAAAAGGACCCAAAGAAATAAAAAATTTACAATTTTCATAATTTGAGACCTTCAAATAAACCAAAAGAATAATTCGTTCAGAGATATATACCTTGATACTCATGTGGTTGCGGGCCAATTGCATATTATAAAAAAGAAAATTAATGATTCCAGAGAGAGGAGAAATAAAGAAAGGAAACGAACCTGAGGAGCTTTCTCGATGAGCTCTTGAACGAGATTTTCCCCGAAGCACCGATGCCCAACATCGTAGACTTGGTGGATAAGAGAGACCAGTTTGGTCTTGCTCGCAGCCACCACTCGAACACGGTCGGACCCACGACCGAAGCGCTCAGTGGCTAGATGGGCACGTCGAAGGACAGACCGGAAAGCTGTTGCGACGCCTTTCGTGGCGGCTGCGAAGGTGGCCATGTCAAAGTCGCACTGCACAAGTACGGCTGCCCCTCTCTTCGCTCTAGATTGTTCACCAAGACTGTTTAGAGCATTTATTTAATTTTTATGCCACGTCCGCCGATTGTATGCCGCTTGCACAGTGGCGTTTGTATGTAGCGGAATTGTATTATTTATTATGCATTTTTATTTATTTTGTTTGTTAATTTATTTATTTTTATAAAAATCTTTTATTAAAAGTGTTTAAATTATTTTTTTAAAAAAAATATGGACAATTTAAGCATATCATAAATTTTTTAAAGAAAACAAGTGCTATAAAAATATTTTTTCTAGTTTTAAAGTCTTTTTTTTTTAAACTAAAACATTAAAACCAGATTCAATCCAGATATCCGGATGATTGAATCCGATTATCCGCCCGGATTTTAGCATCCGGTTATGGTCGAATATCAAGATCCGGATCTGGTAGAACACCCCTAGACATCATCTATCTAATGATAAGGCTGTGTTTGGTTCCTTGACCAAACTTAATTCATCCGAGTTTGGTTCAAATTTAGACATTTTTTAATATTCAAATACTCAATTCTCAAATCACTAAATTCATCACGTAGGGCCCACAACATTTTTCAATTCAACACCTCTTTACACACGAGATTCACAACCTTTTTCAACTTCCTATAAATATATCTAAACTCATCTTAACATTCAAACACATTTATCATTTTAAGTGAGCCTCACATAACTCACCCTACCATTTTAACTCATTGGGTTTAGATTTTAATATAATTTAGGCTCTTGAAACGAGTTCTCATCGGGTCTAGATTCTCCATTCTTTGACTTGATTTTGACTTTCTTGGAGAGTTTTCAAATTAATTGTGGGGTCAAGGGATTCCATTCACGCGGGATCATATAAATTACTATTCATAAAAGCAGCCAGTTGACATCTTACACGAAACACGAAACAAACACGAAGGCAGGTTTACATCCCTCTCTTTCTATGTGTATGGCTTAAGCTGTTTCTGTCGTTTGAGACTACAGTCGTAACAATATTTACAATCATTCGTTTATTTTATCTTTTAAAACACATCATTAAATTTTTTAATTTTTTAATTTTACATATTAATTTTTACAATATATCATATATTAACTTATCTATTTTTATCCATATATTTTTTTATATATTTGCAATATGTTATTATATACAACGTAATATAATTCAATCCTATACAAACAAAATAAAAATATATAAGTTGAATAAAAAAAAAATCAAAATATGAAAAATTGGATAAATATATTTCCAATATTTTTTTTAGAAAAAAATAAAATATAGGTGTTTAAAATGATGAACAATAAAAAGAATTTGTATTGAAATATAAAAGTAAAAGGAAATAAGAGAGTAAATGAAATATAAATAATAATAAAATTGTTTAAATGATGAATAGTACTCACTATATGTAATGGATTACTGTAACGATTTATATTTTACATATTTTTTTACACAACCGGATGAAACTTATTTTATTAACAATTTTTTAAATAATTTATATTTTTTATATTATACATAAGCCATTGAAAGTGCTATTAGACAATACATATGATGGGGTTGTCTCCTTCCCTTTGAATTCTATAAAAGCTCGTTAGCCCCTTTTCTTAAACATGCCTCGTTTGTTTTCAGAAATGAGATGAGATGAGATGAAATTTTTTGAGATATGTGTGAATAGTATTGAGATATGTTAAGTATATATGAGATGAGATGAGATGAGATGAGATGAAATAAGATGAAATGAGATTAATTTGACTTTTTTGTAAAGTATTTATGGTTGTGGGACCCACAGCCGTTTTACCTTTTTTTTTTTTTGCTTTTTCCTGGGTTGTGTAACTATGTTGCATTTTGTTTGTTTTTTTTTTAGTAATGCTAGATACAAGCCCAAGTAGACAAATCTTATACAAACCTTTTGTAAAATAATGGGTCCCACTAATAAATAATAGTTTTTTTATACTTTTTTAAGTCTACTTTTTTACAAGGGCTTGTGTGAGACTTGTCTATTTTGAACTTGTACAAATCATTTTTTTTTTTTTTTATCCCGTGTTGTGCTTTTTTTTTTTCCTAACAGTTCCGCGTTTTGGTTTTTTTTTTTTATTCGGGGTTTTCTACTGGGACCCACTAACCTTGAGTATGTGTTGCGTTTTTTTTTTTAGTAATGCTGGGCACCAGCCGGAAGCCGCAGCACACCTTTCAGAAATTTTTTATTTTTTTTTCTTCAACTCAACATGGTGTGTTGAGGATGTTAGGCTGTAGCAAATATTTTTCTTTTTTTTTCCCTAACAGTTCGGAGTTTTTGCTTCTTTTTTTTTTGGTTCTCGCATTCGACGTTTTCACTGGGACCCACAAATAAAAGGCTGCCAAAAACTAAACACGAGAAAGAAAGGATAGGGTGGCAGCTTTTTTTGTGTATAGTACAATTGATAAATAGTGATAAAATAATAAAAGATGAAATAAGATGAGATAAAAAATAAATGTTTATTTTCAGAGAGTATTTGATCGTACAAAACTTAGAAAAGTTTTCAAAATTTTTTGTTTCATCTCTCCAAGCAAAGATGCTAGATCTTCTTCCGGGGTTGAATGAGTTGTAATGCTTATACTTTGAACACTCCATTTTTGTAAAATTCATTATAATTATAATAGATTTAAAAAAATAATATTATACACTACACTCTTATTCCATTATATAAAATATAGTACTTCTATTATTCTTGAATGATCTTTTATTTTCTTAAATAATAAATATAAAGATGAATGAGCAATAGTGCCTCATCATAATAAGACGAAAATGAAATGCGAGTATAGTGTATAGAGTTATTCAGTTTAAAATAATAAATTTTTTATTTTACCGATAAGAGCATTATACTTTCACATCAGTAAGGTATTTTGCCTATTATGTCAATAAACAAATTATAAACATTTTTTCTATTTTCAAATTGAGTACCATATGCTGAAACCATTAATTTGCCCAATTAAGAGCCTAATATTTGTTCATCACAATGCAACTGAAGATTCAGACCCGAGTGCTCTTTAAAAAAATATATATATTTATAAATTTTCCTATTGACATACTCAATATATTGTTGATGTGAAAAAAATTTCTGGCTGATTTAACTTTTTTTTAGAAACACGTGTAATTAGGGCTATAAGACTATTGGTCCAGACTGGAAAAACAGACTGGATCAAATGGTTTGGTCCAGACCAGACTGAATTGATAGTCTTATTGATTGATCTTGGGGTGTGATTTTTTTAAACCGGACCGAGACCAACTGAATGTATATATATTTTAAATATTATATATAATATTATTTTATATGGCATTTGTATAAACTAATTATATAATTTGTATCTAAAAGATCACCATTGACCAATTATATAATGAAATTATTTAATATTTATTAAGCATATATAAAATATTAAAGAGATAAGGATAACTTAATTTTAATTTTATTAATTTCTTGATTTAATTTTTCTGTAAAAAAAGAAAAAAGAAAAAAAAATATTCATGAAGTGACAAGATCGATAGCTAACAATCTCATCCATAAAAATAATGGATCAATATTTTCGACTCGTGAAACCAGACCGGACTGGACCATTACAATAATAGATTTTTACAGCAAATAAGATATGGAAAATGCTAGAGCTCCCGCTGGGGGCTCCCGCTGGAGCTCTAGCGTGTTTTATTATGTGTATTTTCTAGTTCTTTTTTCATATAGATTTTTTAATAATTTTAAATATTTTTAAAAAATAAAAAAATTCATAATATTATTAAACAATACTTTCTTAATCACGAAGTAAAATAAAAATATTTTTTTATGATTTTTTATTTTACTTTGTGATTAAGGAAGTATTTTTTAATATTTTGTTTTTACTTTTTTAAAAAGAAATTATTTTTAATGATGTTCTAAATTTATTTTATTTTTTAAAAATATTAAAAAATATTAAAAAAATTTATATAAAAAATAATTAAAAAAAAATATATATAAATATATATAAGAGTTTTGCTATATACAAGCAAGTTTGCATACTAATTTGCGTACTAATATTTTTGTCTTCATATTCTAAATTTAAATTAGCACTGTTTTTAATAAAGTCTACTTTCTGATCAATCATATTGAATGAGTGTGCATATTAGTACGCATAATCGCTTACAACTAAATTTTTCTTATATATAAACACATGTTACAGCTCCAACGAGAACTCAGCGATAGATGTAGCATCATCATATTTACAAATATGGCCTCAGAGACTAGGGGCAATTCATGGGCCTAGACTGATATACACTACGCGACTTCCGAGTTTAAGCACTGAAAATAATACCGAGGCGAGCCTCACGGCGGCTGGCCCATGAACACACCGCCTTATTAATTGAAAAATAATTGCTCACTCTTTTCATAGCTCATAGGATTCTCTACTCTCAAATCATTACTTGTTTAATCTAAGGTTGTCATAATAACGTGGGACCATATCTATCCACCAATCCGATTTCTTTTAGTTTTCATTTTCCTCGGGTCATAATCGACGTATCCGTGTAAAATCACGTCCTCTCCTATCTTCCCTCGTGCGCCAGGTCGTTGGTTGGTTGGTTGGTTCGTTTCTCCTAATTGATGAGGCTCAACTCAACATTTCCGTCAGCACATTTAAAAATAAATAAATTAATAAATAAATTCCTAATCACATTCGGAATCGGATCCAATCAATCCGATCCGATTCTTACCCCGAAACCACTGTATAATATTTTTGTTTTTATTATAGTAATGCTCTCTGTCTTGACAAAGAAACGAACATTAACATCCACGAAGCAGGATGTCCTAAAATTCTTTGTTTCAACTGTTTGCAAGTTTGGTAGGTATTTATGAGGGGGAGCACTACGCACATCTCTTACATCTTCCCCTCGCAATCAAGAGATCCGAATTCACTCTGCCGATCCACTCGCAAAGCATGGCGCATTAGACATTAATCTTTTTTCTTTTTTGGTTAAATAGGCATTAATCAAATAAGAAATGTGCGTAATGTTCACCCTCCTATCTACACTACTAGACGTCCCGAAATCGGAAATAATGTGGCCGGTTTAAACCCGACACATTTTGCCAGAAGAAGAAAGGAAGCTCGCGTTCTTGTATTTGGTAGACCCAAACTACCATCCCTCTCTTTCTCTCCATCTGTGCCTTTTGCAGGCTTGCGAGTCTGGGAGTATTCAAATCTTCATTTTCGGGAGCAGAATCTCTCTCTCTCTCTCGGTCGCGGAGAGCCTTCTACTGCTGTTGTTCATGGAGCATCAGAGGCGCCTAGATCAGAGCCTCCCGGAGAGGAAGGGTCAAAAGCGGAAACTGGACGAAGAAGTCGAAGAAGGGCGAGAGATCTCCGTACCCTCGGCGGAGGCAAGGCGAGCGCTACTCTCTGAGGTGGCTGCACAGCTTACTATCCTGAACTCCACCTTCTCTTGGAAGGAAGCTGATCGTGCCGCGGCCAAGCGTGCCACTCACATCCTTGCCGAGCTCGCGAAGAATGGTATGTATTTCCTAACCGCACCTCCGATCTCGCCCTATTTGCATATCCTTCATCTCTGGAAGTTTCTAGACTCTTATATTTTTCTGAACTAAAGAACTCCGTTAGTGTTTTTATCTCTTAATTTACTTTAGTTTTTTTTTAAAAAATTTGTTGGAGTGCAGAGGAAGTTGTGAACGTGATTGTTGAAGGCGGTGCGGTTCCGGCTTTGGTGAAGCATCTTCAAGCGCCGCCTTCAGGCGAAGGTGACCGGAATCCAAAGCCGTATGAGCACGAGGTCGAGAAGGGGAGCGCTTTTGCACTAGGCCTTCTTGCTGTGAAGGTAACTAGTTTCTGTTTGATTTTACTCAATCCGTGAGATATTGATCTGTAATTTCTTTTGTTTTAAATTCTGCCAGTTCGATGCCAATTGAAGAAGTTGATTGCTTGCGGTCTCTATTTTCCGCAAGTTATTTTTGAAAGTTTAAAAGATCTTCTATAAGTAATTACATTTTGGAAGACGCTACATAGTTTCAAACAGACGAAGAGTGTCGTGACTGATTGTTCGAGTTGTATTACAGTAACCGAATCGGTTAGTGCGAGTGTTCTTAGTTAATAGTGTATATATGCACTGGTAGCAGTTATTGCATGTTCCTTCTTTAATTTGTCGCATAAGCAACATTTTTTGTGTATGCATTTTTTTAGGGGTCATAAGAAATTATATGTGGCATATAGAAAATTTAATGAGATGATAGGGGTTGCAAGGATTTGTAACAATCAAAACATCAAGTAGGGAATCTTGGGCGAATTTCACGTTTGTGTTTAGTTTCGTTATTTTTATTTTAGTTTTTTGTACGAACTACATCTTAAATTGCGCGTTCTTGAATTTGCAGCCATTTATTTTTGTTCTTATGATCGATAAACTAAATTTTATTGAGTATAAAATAGACAAAGGCCCGAGTATACATGACATATACAAGAGTGTTGCCTAGCCATGTGAGTTTAGCGATACAAGGAAGTCATGAAAAGACATTCCATTAAAATATTTTACAATCGACCGATGGAGTAAAGCATTGAAAAAGAAACTTCTAAGTGCATCCATTATCTGCTCTCGATCTTCAAAGCTTCGTACATTCCTCTCCCTCCAAGTACACCACCATAGACAAATTGGGACCATCTTTCACACTTTTGCAATCTAAGAGTTACCTTGGATGCCTCGCCAAGACGATAGGAGGTCCATTACCCTTTTCGGCATCACCCAAGCTAATCCCACCCGAGCAAAGAAGTCATCTCACAGGGTCATAGTAATATGTCAATGAAGTAATAGATGATCTACGGATTCTCTACTCTTTTTGCATATACAACACCAATCCATGACTATAATGTGGCGTTTTCGTAGATGTTTTGTTGTGAGGATCTTAATGAGGCCGTCCATATAAAAACATTTGCCTTCAGGGGTGCTTTTATATTCTAAATACTCTTTCATGGGAATGCATGGATGATAGTAGGAGTGAACTGTGAACTTCCCTTTCTTAGAAGGGCGCCGAAAGATCTTATCTTTAGCTCCCCTCATTATATGGGTAGAGTACACTAGATCATAGAACTTCGAGAAAGCATCAACTTCTCAATCTTGTGTGTCTCTAAAGAATGTAACGTTCTATTGGGGGTACCATTTGAAAGGGTTACGAGGTCTGCAATTGAGTCTTCTTTCATTCTTGCTATGCCATAGAATTCTGAATAAACTTCCTTGAGTGTTGTATCGCCACACCATACATCATGCCAAAATTTGATTTTGGGCCCATCACCCACCTCAAAACGGATATTTCTTGAATATGTGTCCCATCCTCTTCTAATGTGTTTCCATAATCTAACCCCATATGTCCCATTTACCTCATTTGAACACCATCCTATTCCTACCTATGGTTCACCATACTTCGATTTTATGACAGCTCTCCATAATGCTCCTTGTTCATTGTGGTATCTCCATAGCCATTTGTCAAGCAAGGTTTTGTTAAAAGATGGCAAGATTCCCAATCCTCCTTCCTGGATAGACACCATGGCCCATTTTACCAGGTGAAATTTAAATTCCTCATTCATCCCCCCCACAAGAAATCCCGTTGAAGTTTCTCCATGCGTTGAGCCACCTTGGTGGGAAGCGGAAATAGTGATAGGAAGTAGGTTGGCAAGTTGGATAGGGTACTTTTGATTAAAGTGACCCTACCACCTCTGGATAGATACAACTTCTTCCAACTAGCTAGTTTCCGCTCCATTTTTTCTAGTACTTCATTCCAGATGGATTTTGATTTGAACGGGGCACCCAAAGGAAGACCCAAATTGTTGCATCCCAAATTGCTAGCCATTCTCTCCACATTCAGAACGTTCCCCATTGGGACTACTTCTGATTTAACCAAGTTCACATTCAACCCCAAAATAGCTTCAAAGCATAAAAGGAGTGCCCTCAAAGCAAGATTCAGTGGGATGTGGAGCCAGTGCAGTAGTGTGGAGGATGATCCCCTTGTGTTTGTTTTGGTGCTTATGGTTAGAGAGAAATGAGAGGTGTTTCGAAGATTGCGAACATTCTATGGGGGAATTCAGGGATTTTTGTCTTTAGCACTATAAGTTTTTGGGTGAAGAACCTTGTAAGGGATGAGAATATTTGTAATGTTTTGCCTTATGTTCTTTTTTAGCTTGTATTTAGGTGTACTCACTTGTATACTTCCTGCGTACTTGGGTTATGCTTATCTATTTGAAATAAATTCTCTTATTATCTATAAAAAAAAAGCTTGGATTTGATCATGACTGGCGCCGCATAAGATTAGGGTATCATCCAATGTTTTGAATACCGTTTCGATGACTGTTTTAATCGAGGCATTGAAACGAGATATTTCGATACCGGTACCATTTCGGATACCGTTTCGGAATAGTCTATATATGAATAAATTATAAATAGCCTGGTTTGAATTGGAAGGTTCAAAAATGAGCTTGCAGTTTGAAGAAATGAAAAGAAAAAGAAAAGAAAAAAGTAAAGGCCGAAATCTGTATATCAGCCAGTATGGTATGAAACGGCTGAAATTCTGACCGGTACGAAATTATATCCTTATCTGTACCGGCTACTCGGCCGGTACGGTATATTTCGGTCGTACTGGCCAGTACGAAACGAAATTCAAAACCTTGGTATCATCAGCAAATAATAGGTGAGATATGAGAAGTGAGCCAATATTTGCCTCCCCCATTGAGAATCCGGATAAGAATCCGCCCTCCACAACCCCTAAAATCATCTTGCTAAAAGTTTCCATTACAAAAACAAAAAGTAGCGAAGATAAAGGATCACCTTGTCTCTATGCTTTTAAAGAAGTCCTTTGGTGTGTCATTCACCAATATAGAAAAACAAACAATGGAGAGACAATGTTTGATCCAAGAACACCATTTCAAACCAAAGCCGCGTCTCTTGAGCATGTAGAGCAAAAATCTCCAATTGACTCAGTCATAGGCCTTCTCCATATCAAGCTTACACGAGCCCCGACACTCCCGACTTGTGTGATGTTTCTTGAGATCATAGAAATGATCCCAAGCCATTACTTTTCGTGGTTGCCCTAGCTTTCAATAGTGTATTAATTCATGATGATAGTTTTACAATTTCAAATATTTTCTAAATTAATTAATCCAAAATTTTATTGGATGAAAAGCTTGTTCTTAAATAAAAGTAGTCTAGCCATAGCATTATTTTTTTTTGATAAGTAAAGTCTAGACATAGCATTATATTTCTTAAAACATGATGGTCAATCTATAATGTGTAAAGTTTTTGGGTTTTCTGCTTTAAAATCAACACAAGAATTTTCTTTGTAAAGTTTTTTTTCATTAGAAATCTTAGTTTGTTTTGAATTGTAGCCTCCCTTTTCAATGGAAAAAATAAATAGTAGGAAAATTGCCTTTCATATTGCAATTAGTTTTTAATTGCGTAATAAATCAACCTTGATTGAACTCCAATGTCCCAGAGTCATGATGGAGAAGGGTCACTGATCATTCAGGCTCTTTTTCTTGTTAATTTTTTCAGCTTGTAATGCTGGTCCAAGAGGCTCTAATTGTATACTGACTAGTCCTTTTGGAGTATAGGCCCAGATGTCGCTTAGACTTTCCTTGGGTCGTCACAGTCCATGACTTTTTTTTTAACAAGTTGTTACATTCCATGATGCATAAGCATTAACGAATATAGCTGTGAAAATGTAAAAAATGCTCCTGGTCTGTGATAATCTGTATTACTCTACTTTTTTGTGGTTGTGTTCGATGGGATATATGGGCCTCCTTCGTGTGGGTCACTGTTTGTAATTGTATTAATTGAAGATGATGATAACAAGCTTTGTCTGGAGTTGGCCATGTTATTTCTGTGTTTTGGTAACTTATGAGTGCCTGTTAATTATGGTTACTTTGCCTGCTCGTAGGTTACTTCTGCTTGCATATATGTACACTGACCAGTCCTATAAGAACTTGCTGTGTTATGGGGCAGATATTGGGTGGGATATATCTTAAGGATAATATATGCTGTTAGTGTAGTTGCTGACATGTTGTCATCTCTCTCATCTGTTAACAGCCTGAGCATCAACAATTCATAGTTGATTGCGGTGCTTTGCCAAATCTCGTGGATCTGCTAAAGAGGCACAAGAACAGTTCTAGCTCTCGTGCTGTGACTAGTGTCATTCGTAGATCTGCCGATGCCATCACCAACCTTGCTCATGAGAATAGCAGCATTAAAACCCGTGTCAGGTTTGTTGGTTTTTTTATGCTTACTTTATGCTCGGGATTCAGAAATATGTTATTTTATTACCATCTGGAGTGGATTTGGTTATGCAGGATGGAAGGTGGAATTCCACCTCTTGTTGAATTGCTTGAGTTCACCGATACAAAGGTGCAAAGAGCTGCTGCTGGGGCTCTGCGAACCCTGGCATTTAAAAATGATGAAAACAAGAATCAGGTAATTGGCCTTTTTTTGGTTGAAAACTTGTTTTATGTGGATGAACATGACCAAAAGAAAAGGTTGAGCATCAGTAAACCAAATAGAATTGACTTTGCAGATAGTTGAATGTAATGCACTTCCTACCCTCATTCTAATGCTTCGATCTGAAGATACTGCTATCCATTATGAAGCGGTAAGATCATAAGAGGATTTAATCTTTATTATTCACTATTGCAGTAGTGGATTATTCACTATTGAAATTTGCAGCAGTGTTGGATTTCGTGTTTGCACTTCGCATTATCTGCACTACATTACTTATAAAAAATCTGCAACATGATGTTGTTTTTCATGGGTCCCAGGTTGGTGTGATCGGAAATCTGGTGCACTCATCCCCAAACATAAAGAAGGAAGTTCTTCTAGCTGGAGCGCTGCAACCTGTTATTGGATTACTTAGGTATGACCAAATCTTGGATTCTCATTATTGTTGTATGGTTCTTGTTTCTCTTGTGTTTTGATGTTTACCATAACTTACGCTGTTAAGAAGGACAAAATACATTTTGTGTTGCAACTTCTTACGATTTTATATTGTCAAACAGTTCCTGCTGCTCTGAGAGTCAAAGGGAGGCAGCTTTATTACTTGGACAATTTGCTGCAACTGATTCTGATTGCAAGGTGGATTAGATATATGCCTTTGCTATAATTTTCATGCCTGGAGGAAAAAATGCTATTTTGTTTAAATGCCAAGAAGTCAGAGGAAGTTAAAACTAAATTATGGGCTGCTGAGTTTTTGTTGAGCTGGTTGTTTAATGAGTTTGGCTCTTATGTTCCCTTCTTTCTGCTGGATAAGCAAGGTTTTGGTCTTTGGTTGTTAATTAATTGTGGCTTATCATTATTCTTCTTCCTCCAAATTTTCTCTGATAATTCATCAATTATTGTTATTTATTATTTGCACCTTCAGTTCCTTTTTGATTATCTCTTTCAATAAAACATTAGAAAATTCTGCAGGTTCATATTGTACAGAGGGGTGCTGTCCGACCTTTGATTGAGATGCTCCAATCTTCCGATGTACAGCTTAGGGAAATGTCAGCTTTTGCATTGGGGAGGTTGGCACAGGTTATCATTTATCTTTGTGTGTTTACTTTCTTTGAATCACAATCCACGGATGATTGGCTATGTGCTCTTGGCAATTCTTTGTATTTGATAATAATTAAGTGGTATTTAAGAAAATTGCCCCGAGTAAATTTCCTATTTTCAAGCTTTGATAGGCATGGTTCTTTTTTGGCTTGAAAAGAAATATTTACTTTCAGGACATGCACAATCAAGCTGGTATTGCTCACAGTGGTGGTTTGGTGCCTTTACTGAAGCTTCTTGATTCCAAAAATGGGTCTTTGCAACATAATGCTGCATTTGCTCTTTATGGGCTTGCGGATAACGAGGTAGAGTAGAATCCCTGAATCCTTATAATTCATTCTCTTTATCGTCTTGCGGATAAGGAGGTAAAGTGGGACCCATGAATCCTTATAATTCTAATGGCTTCAAACCTTGACTTTATTGAACATGTTATTAAACACCATTTTACTATGTTATTGTGTTCATTCTTTTTTCCTGTAGGATAATGTATCGGATTTTATTAGAGTGGGAGGTGTTCAGAAACTGCAGGATGGAGAGTTTATAGTTCAAGTATGTTGGGTATCTATATATTTACAATCCTAGTGGTTTTTATTAGGTTTACTCTAAGTCTTGTACTTCTGATGCCATATTGGAAACGAGAACATGCATGACAGCTTGATTAGCAGAACAGGAACATTGCTGTTCCCTCTCTCTCTCTCTCTCTCTCTCTCTGTGTTGTAAGGCATAACTTAACTGTATAGAGTATGATTTTACCCACAGGCAACAAAAGATTGTGTAGCCAAGACGTTGAAAAGATTAGAGGAGAAGATTCATGGACGAGTTAGTGTCTTCTTATATTTCATTTTATTTATTTTTTAACTTTCACAATGCTGTTATGTTGTTGCCCATATTATTAGATTTGACCGTACCTGGCATGATAATTACTACTTTGTTGTTATGTATTTATAAATATCTATGATTAGTGTGTTTAAGGTTTTAATTCCTTGACATTCTCCATGCAGGTTTTGAACTATCTGTTATATCTTTTGCGTGGAGCAGAGAAGGCTGTCCAAAGACGAGTCTCTTTGGCTCTTGCCCATCTTTGTTCTCCAGATGCTCTGAGAACCATATTTATTGATAACAATGGCATGTCTTGTCCTCAGTAATCTCCTTTGTCTGTTTTAGTCTTTTTTTCCCTTGCACAGAAACTTCTTTTAGTAAATCTTTATGCTATTTCAAAGTTGCTGATTATTCCACACTTTCTTGCTTCTTGCAGGGTTGGAGTTGCTTCTTGGGCTCCTCAGTTCCTCTAGCCTTAAGCAGCAACTTGATGGTGCTGTGGCTCTATATAAGTTGGCCAACAAAGCCATGGCTCTTTCTCCTGTTGATGCAGCTCCCCCGTCTCCAACACCGCAGGTACGTTTCCTTTTTAAAGCTTGATTTGTTCATGAAGTTATTCAAAATTATAAATCATGTCTCTGTTCTTGGGCATAATATAAGGCTAATACTTTAAGAGAAGACCCCTTCTATCCTTCTACTCATCTTCCCTACACCACACACCACACTTGATTTTTTATTTTGTTTTATTCTTCCTAAACTAAAGGAATTCTTCTACTCATCATCCATACACCACACATTTGGTAATGGAAAAAATAAAATAAAAAATAAAAAAAATCATGTGTGGTGTGTTGTGTAGGGATGATGAGTAGAGTTTTTCTTAAGAGAATATTTTGTCAATACAAATTTATGTGGTTCAAGTTTAAAAGAAAAAAAAGTGGGTCAGGTTTAGTTTCTTATTTTGAGCAAATAGGTGTAGGGCTGTAATCGAGCCGAGCCGGTCTTTGGCTTGCCGAGCTCGGCTCGACACAAAATACTCGAGCTTGAGCCCGAGTTCGAGATTACAAACGAGTTCGAATTGAGCTGAGCCGAGCTCGAGCTCGAGCTCGAATTGTTTATTTTTTAAATAAAATTTAATAATTAATAAATTAAATAAATAAAAGAATAAAAGATCTAATATTGAATTTATACAACTAACAAGTAGAACCTCTATTGAATTATAAAATTTTAAAAAAATTATAAATAATTAATATCTAACTAGTTGATATTTATCCAAAATAACAATATATTATATGCCTACAAATATTATTAATATATACACTTAATATGATAACATATATCTATTTCATATATGGTTCCCACATACTAGTATATGAAATTATTAAATTTTATCGACTAATTATTATACAAATTATAAAATATACCTATGAAGTATATTCACTATATAGACATAAGTAATTAGATTACATATTATATATTTAATTATAAAAGTGGTATGCTTATATTATTAGCTAATACATATATATATGTATATGTACATAGGCATATGTATATATTTATCAATATATGAATTAGTTTTAATCTAGTCGAGCTAACGAGTTGACTCGAGCATAAATGAGAGGGCCTTAACGAGCCTTAGCCGAGTCGAGTTGAGTTTTGTCGGGTATGTGTCATTTAAAAATTGAGCGGGTATCTGCTTTCACAAACGAGCTTTTTTTTTCACGGGTTGAGTTCGATTCGAGTTTAACCGAGCGAGTTCTGAGCGGGCTATCGAACAGACTCGTTCATTTACATCCCTAATTATAGGCGTGTACCCTTAAAATTAGGGGTTTCCAACTCTTGGACATGAGGATGTTTGCTTATCATCTCAACCCACCTCAACTAAGTTTCTTCTGTTGCTATTTGTTTGTGGTTTCCTACTCATTACAAAAACTTATTTGTGATTTCCATGATGGTTGGATGATGAGCTATTAAACTGGCTTGAAGATCTGTTTTGGGTGCGTGTGTTGGCTAGGGATTTTCATGTAGGGGTGCTACCCGCATGGTGCGGGGCGGGGGCACCCCCTCCCCGCCCCCCGCCCCGCACCATGCGGGTGATGGGGGTTTTTCCCCCGCCCCCCGCCCCGGTGCCGGGGGGCGGGGAAAAACCCCAATCCGCCCCGCCCCCCGCCACTACATTAAAAAAAAAAATTTTTTGGTCTAAAAAAAATATTTTTAGACCAAAATTATAATATAATTTAAATAATAAATTAAAATTTATAAATATGAAAAAATTTAAACTCATTAGAGTTAGATTTTGGATTGATTTGGCTTTCTAGGCCAATCTTTATATAGGAGGCCAAGGCAATACAATAGTCATCCTTAAGCAATGTGGGACTTACTACTAAGTCCCACATTGCTTAAGGATGACTATTGTATTGCCTTGGCCTCCTATATAAAGATTGGCTTAAGAGGCCAAAACAATCCAATGACTTGAATATAATTTTAAGTCTTTTAAAAATTGTGTATATCTATATACAATATATTTATTTAATATATATAAATAAAATTTTTTTTTTAATGTGAGGCGGGGGCGGGGGCGGGGGCGGGGCGGGGCCCCGCTGGGGTCATCCCGTCCCCCGCCCCCGCTATGCCCTCTCTATGCGGGGCGGGGGACCCCGCCCCCGCATGGGTGGAGCGGGTTAGCCCGCCCGCCCATGCGGGGGCGGGGCGGAAGCCGGGCGGGGCAGCGGGGGCGGGGCCCCGCTGCCCACCCCTATTTTCATGTTGACCTCTAAGGATATTCTGGCAAGTCGAGAAAAAAGAAAGAAAGAAAGAAACTTTGATGTCTTCTCCCTTGAAGCATGTGTGCCTCCTGCATGAATGTGGATTGTGGAACCTGCAACTTTTGTTCATGCTATTTTTTCATACTTCTGATAGGTTTTCTTTGAAGTTTGTATTTGGTTTGAATTGCCTATGATAACACAAATCCTCCCTGCAGGTCTATTTAGGGGAGCAGTATGTAGACAATCCTACACTGTCTGACGTTACGTTTCTTGTTGAAGGTTTGAAAATTATTAATTTTCCTATACGTTATTTTAAGTCATGTTACGTGTTGTGGAGAAATGTTTTGAGTAATATGATTGTGTTTAGAAAACTCTTGTTAGTACAAATGAAATCTTTGAGTACTTAGTGTCTTTACTTTTCTACTGCAGGTAGAAGGTTCTATGCTCACAGAATCTGCCTGCTTGCTTCGTCAGATGCTTTCCGTGCAATGTTTGATGGTGGTTATCGGGTGAGTATCCTTGTTGATGATAGGGGATCTCCCCCCCCCCCCAAATTCTTGCATGGGGTATTTGTGCGTAGTGAGTTCTACTGAAGCTGTGCCACCTTGTTTTTCACTAGTGATTTATTTGTAAACCCAGGATAATTCATGTTTGCAATCTTTCATTTTATTCTCTTTTCAGTGTAAATTGAAATTTCAAACTTGTGTGGATGCATGTTCATTAGCACACATTTTAATTTATTCCTTGCATGTTTTACAGGAAAAGGATGCAAGGGACATAGAGATTCCAAATATTAGATGGGAGGTTTTCCAGTTGATGATGAGGTTTAATGCAAGCTGTAATCTCCTTTTTGACCACTGTACTTGGTGAGCCTTTTCAATTTACAGTCTGTTCATTATCTTCAGATTCATATACACTGGATCTGTAGAAGTTACATTGGATGTTGCACAAGATCTTCTCAGAGCTGCTGATCAGTATCTCTTGGAGGGACTTAAGCGACTTTGCGAGTATTCTATAGCACGGGTGAGCAATGGATGTTGGTTTATATACTCACACCACACACACATATTCCTGTTATGCCTTTTTGAATTGTGTTAGTGGCTTTATTATGACTGTTCATTATAAATCCCAGGATATATCATTGGATAATGTATCGAGCATGTATGAACTTTCAGAAGCCTTCCATGCAATGTCATTGAGGCACACATGCATCCTGTTTATCTTGGAGCAATATGATAAATTGAGTGCTAGGCCAGGGTATCTGCTCCTTTCAACCTGTCTCTTTCCTGCTTTTCTTAAATCTTCCACTGGCACTTTGCAATAAATTAAAGAGTTAGAATGTTTGCTTTTTATGGTAGTAAAATCATTTTGGGAAAAATTTGAAGAATTTTGGGAATTATTCCTGAGTTTAATGGGAAAGGATTTTATAGACTAATAGCAGTTAATGGAACATCCCTTGAGCGACTTGGGGTTTGTTGTCAAAATACTAGGGAAAACAGAAAATACAAAGAGAGCTTTTTGGAAAAGCTGGCTCTTTCAGTTCTGCCTTCTCATTATCAACGTGAAATAAAAAAATATACAAGGAAAGTAGATAATATGCTATACATGGGAAAATCTAACTTATTCCTAATATTCAATATACATGGTAATATATTTGTACAGCTAATATTAACATAGAGAAGTCTTAAATTGTATAAATTCCTAAATTGTATATGTTAACATCCTCCCTCAAATTGATGCTGGTAAGTCAACTAGCAACAATTTGCCAACAAGAAATTTTTTTTTGATAAGTAAAAATATTGTATATATCAAAAGGAGAAACCAAGTACACTGAATGTATACAAGAAAACACCTTACCCAAAATGATTCAACAAGCCCCTAATGACCCAAAAATCCCATAAAAAAACCAACCCAAAGTACATCAGACCCGACCCCAATCCTTGTTTCCCATAGAACTAAAACTCTACCCGAACACCAACCCCAACACCTTAATTCCCGTCTTTACAATACCCTCCCTTTAGACTTCCCTCTAGTTGAACTACCACTCTTAGCGTCGTAGTTGATTGTCGAAAAGAGACGCTGTAACTCCCTGCTTTTCTTGAAGCTTGATTTGGTTTCAAGTGTGCGGCTTGCCTCGATCATAGTAATTAGTTCGTTAAATTGGTCTTCACATCCTCGATGTGAAATTCCCACGAACTGCTGAATCTCGTTAACTTTAGGCAGAATCCAATCCGCTATTGGAGGAAGAGAGACCAGGGGAGCCACAGTGTCCCCATCAACCTGCACTCCCGACTCTAGACATTCCTCTACACAAGGCACCAATGCCAAACCCATTGGTTCTCCAGTAACTCCATTGGTTCTCTGATGCCGTTGTCGAGTCATTACTTTGGTGAAGACATCGGCCACTTGGAGATCCGAAGAAATATGAGGAAGAGATATCACTCGACTCTCCAAGGTATCTCGGATAGAATGACAATCAACCTCAATGTGCTTGGTGCGCTCATGGAAAACAAGATTGGTGGCAATCTGAATAGCACTAGTGTTATCAGTATGAAGATGGGTAGAAGTAGTCTGAGGAAACCCAAGCTCCTCAAGAAGACCGCGTAGCCATACAATTTCAGAACAAGCAGTAGACATAGCACGATACTTGGCCTCAATAGAGGATTTAGAAACACGACCTTGTTTCTTACATCTCCAAGAAATTAAGGCATCACCTAAAAACATACACAAACCCATAGTAGATCGACGCGTATCCGGACACCCAGCTCAATCAACATCACTATAGGCAACAAGTTGAAGAGATGAGCCTGTTGGAAAGAATAACCCACGAGTAGGTGAACCTCGAAGATAGTGGATGATGCGTCGAACTGTAGCAAGATGGAGATGTCGAGGAGAAGACATAAATTGACTGACCTGATGAACGACATAGGAGATATCGGGGCGAGTAATGGTCAAGTAGATAAGACTCCCAACCAGGCGCCGATAGAGAGTAGGATCATCCAGAAGGTCCCTTTCATCTTTCTTGTATTTGACATTTACCTCCATAGGAGTATCAACAAAAGAAGTGTCCTCCAAACCAGCCAAGGTAATAAGATCTTGAATATACTTATGTTGGTTCAAGAAAATACCATTGGTTCGATGATGTACTTCCAGTCCTAAGAAGTATGTGAGCTGGCCAAGATCTTTCATATGGAAAGTTGCATGCAACAGTTGCTGAAGCTTAGTAATCAAACCACAGTCAGTGCCAGTAATGATAATATCATCCACATAAACCAAGAGAAGGACTATACCCGATGCAGACTTGTGGAAGAAGAGAGAAGAATCATACTGACTTTGTGTTAAACTGAAGGTAAGAAGTGTACTGCGAAACTTTTCAAACCAAGCTCGGGGAGCCTGCTTGAGCCCATACAGAGAACACCTTAGCTTACAGATATCATGAGGAGAAGTAGTCATACCAGAGGGAAGCTTCATGTAGATCTCTTCTTGTAGATCACCATGAAGAAAGGCGTTTTTCACATCCATCTGATGCAGTTGCTACGACTGTGAAGCGGCAATAGCTAAGATGGTTCGAACCGTGGTCATTTTGGCAACATGAGCAAATGTCTCCTCATAATCAACCCCATATTCCTGTTTATTACCCAGAGCTACTAGGCGAGTTTTGTACCGGTACAAAGAGCCATCAAAATGAAGCTTTACAGAGAAAACTCATTTACTCCCAATAGGCTTGATTGTAGGGGACAGGGAACAATATCCCAAGTGTGATTCTCCTCAAGTGCTTGAAGTTCTGTTTGCATTGCATTTTGCCAACACTCATGTTCCATGGCCTGTTTGTAGCAAGAGGGAATGGAAATAGAGGATAAAGTAGCCACAAGAGAGACAGAAGAGGAGAAACCATACCGATCAGGGGGTCGAGAAGGGTGAGTAGACCAGCGAAGCGGAGTGGAAGCAAGAGCAAGATAAGGCGCTAGATCAAGATTGTGAGGGGGCACAGAGGAAGTGGAACCAGGCTCATGTCGACTACATCTTCCATACACAAAACTAGGTTTGAACTTTTCCACAATTGTCGGGGAATCAGAAAAACTAGGCATAAGAGATAAAGATACAGATGGCAGCTCAACATGAGATGGAAAGAAATATTGATTTTCAAAAAAAATCACATTCCTAGAAACTCGTATACGACGAGCATGGGGATCATAACAAACATAACCCTTTTGAGGTATAGCATAACCAAGAAAAGCACACTTAACAGATTGAATAGTAAGTTTATGTCGTTCATGAGCAGGGAGATGCATAAAACAAACACAACCAAATGACCGAAGATCAGAATATGAAGGAGAATGGCCAAACAACTTAAAGTAGGGAGAAACATGGTGTAACGTAGGAGAGGGTAAGCGATTGATCAAATGAACCGAAGTAGAAAGCGCTTCATAACCCGAGCATCCTTGATTTCCCATTTAGACAAAGCCTCGACATCTCGAGGTGCGGGATCACTCCCATCAATATGACCCTACAATTCTTTCCCTTTTACAAACAATTGAAACTGAAATTCTCAAGCAGAATAATTTTTGTCAGTAAAACGAATATGAAACAAGTCGAATTTATTTGAAGACATAATGGAATCGAGAATAAATTATCCCACTAGAAGGTTGTAGAAATATGTGTCCCAAACCAAAGCAAACAAAGGACGTAAGCCAAACAGAGAGAACCGAAAGATGTATTCGCCGAAATCAAGACACAGAACCAAAACTCACCAACCAAGGTGCCGAAATCCAAAAACTCAGCAACAGAAAGTGCTGATGCAGCAACCAAAAACACCGGAATTAAGAACAAGCAATTTCAGAAGACAGACCCCCGAGAACCAAAAGACAGACCCCCGAGAACAACCAGAAGAAGCTGAGAAATCCCACACGAGGTTGCTGCAACAGTCACGATGCCGAGAACACCACAAAACAAACCAAAAGATGAAGAAATCATGTCGAAACAAGCCGAGAACACCACAAACAAGCTGAGAACACCCAATCGCAGAACGCAATGCCGAGAAGATGAAGAAATCACGTCGGGTTCACCACAAAACAAACCAGAAGGCGCCGAAACTAAGAAACCCACAAACCTGAGAAAAAAAATTCGAAGGAGGCATGGTAATTAGGAACCTTACTCTTGATACCATGTCAAAATACTAGGGAAACCAGAAAATACGAAGAGAGCTTTTTGGAAAAACTGGCTCTTTCAGTTCTGCCTTCTCATTATCAACGTAAAATCAAAAAATATACAAGGAAAGTAGATAATATGCTATACACGGGAAAATCTAACTGATTCCTAATATTTAGCCTATATACATGGTAATATATCTGTACAGCTAATATTAACATAGAGAAGTCTTAAATTGTATAAATTCCTAAATTGTATACGTTAACATTTGTAAGACTGCTTTTCTTCATAAATACTTGCACGTGCACAGCCCTAGCTGTGATATCATTTGTGATGCTATCTTTTGAAATCTTTTTATGTCAGATTATATTCCTTGAAAGTTTTCTGTAACGAATGCTGCTGGCAAGGGAATTGCTGAAGCATGCTCCAATGTGTATATATATATTAAAAGTATGGAAATACATATTAATGTGTGTACAAAAGATTAGATCCACAACGGGACTGAGCCAATAACCCAAAGTGAAGCATGCTTAATTATGAAAAGGGGATCTATTACATAAGGTGGTTGAAATACATATGGTTAATTAAAAGGAGAAAGAGGGAAAAAGAAAGAAAGACTGGAGGAAAGTTTGTGAGAAACTCAGAAACCACGAGTTTCACTTTTCCCTTGTCACAATTTTTTTTATTGGCACTGGGTGTTTGTAAACAAAGTCCAGACTAATGCCGAGGGTGCATAAGGCAATGAGTTTTTCCTTGTCAAAAATCAAGATCACAGAAGTTAGGATCCTCAACTTTCAGTAGGCAAGCCAGTCATTTGTAACTTTTTCCTTGTCACTTCATGTGTACACATGATACAAATTTGAAATTCATCATCACCTTAGCTCACGACTCAGGATTTATTTGTCATCTGTTTATATTGTCCTTATCCTGGAATTTGCAGGCACTCTCATCTGATCCAGCGTATTATACCAGAGATTCGTAATTATGCCAAAGCACTTACTAAGCCTAATGCACATAGGTTGCGGCCGTAGATTGCTTTCTATTCTTGATCCCTAACCAAAAACGATGTACAGAAATGGTAGTTCGTGTTGTTGGGCCTGTAGACGTTTCTAGTTTGTTGATTGTAGGGAGGCTCATGACTTTCGGAGGCCAGACTCCTGTTGCTTGCACGTACTGTAAGTTTCTTCTGTAACGCCATTGTCTTAGATATTGCTGAGACTATTACTTTCATGAACATTATTTTTCTTTCTTCACTGTGAGGGTTGCATGACTTAACGTGTTGTCTCTAGTGTAGGGAATTTGGCATTCCCTAAAAAGCTGCTTCTTTTGTGCAATAATATTAGCTAGGCTGCTAACTGCTCGAGTCCTCTTTGAAGCGTATGATTATGGTATTGCCATTGATTTATTTTGTAAATATCCAGAGAATTGTTCAGAGAATTATCTATTAAAGCCAGCTTATTCAATGCACGTAATCTGTGAAGTGTGATGTATTGTGCTAAGAATTGTGCCTACTTTACTGATAAGAGCGTAGGATTTGATGGTCTTGGGTTTTTATTTTGGAGCGTGCACACACATCTAGGAATTCATAATAAAATCACGTTCTGAATTTGAGAGGCAAGCTGCTTTCATGGAGCGATCTGTTTTGTCAAGTTATAATGACTTTCATGATACTTACCTATAAAACAATATATATAAAAAAAAAAGCATGATGCTTGGGCTTCTGCATTTTGAAGTTATCTGAAAACAGTTCTGCTACATGCAACCATGGGCGGGGAATCCCCGAGCCACACGTCAGCCGATATATATTAAAAAAAATCGACAAATAAAAAAAAATGATCCATTGATTCTGTTTTTTCTGGTCGTAAAGGAAATAACATGTTGGTCTTCACTATAGCAACGCATATCATCCTGACAACCTTCAGGTGCTGTTTGGATCTTCTAAGTATTGATTCTTAACTATTACAAGTTATAAATGTTTTCCTTGTTTTCCTTTCAGATTGATAACTACAAGTTCTTGTTCGACAAACTCTCTTGTGCATATTGATAGCTGCAAGCTCCTTGTTTCACGCATGTCCCTTCCTCTGCCTCGAACCAGTGTCTTCTTCGCACTTTTGGATTACACGAAGCTCTTCTTCTTCCCACGTTCCTCCCTCGAAGCTCTCCCTCTTTTCCATGACAGCTCTGCCTCTCCCTCCCTTCGTCTTCTCTACGAAAACACAGGCGATTCCCTTTTTGTGCCATGAAGCTTTTCTTGCAAGCTTCCGTTTGCCGCATGCTCAAATTCCATGGCCCCTTGTTCTGAAATCATGGAGATCGGATCTAAGAAATGGAAATCTATTGGCCTTCAAACAAAGGAATTAAGAACAAACCAAATCATTAGATACGAACGTAACTCACCTCCGTCATCACAGTAGCCAATTCAATAAACTTGACGATATTTCACAGCGGCGGGTAAGGCAAAGGCAAAGGCAAAGGCGTTGATGTTGGGAGGTGTAGTTTTTGAGAAGAAGAATAATCATTCTTATTAATTTTCAAGAGAAACGAATACAAGATAAATAGAATAGGAAAGCCACCAAATTAGGAAGGCCATAAAATCAACAAATCTCTAGGTTAGAAAACAGGAAACAGAAATATCTAAAATCTGAAATTACTATTTCAAATTTTATTTAAAATAGAACTTCTTAACTTATCTCATATTCTATAGAATTTCCTAATTTATCTTCTAGAAATTCGACACCCCCTCTCAAGTTGGACCGTAGATGTCTATCATGCTCAACTTGCTTACAAGGAGCTCAAAACTAG